>OZ017738.1:219565488-219670488 GCA_963969285.1 Odontomyia ornata | reverse complement strand
TACTTGGTGCTTGGTGCATAAACCGAATCTCCCTGGTTTGAATCTCGTTGATGATAACGAGATTTGTTTTTAGTGCTTCTTTGGATGGACTATGATCCCGTTTAGTTATGATACTGTTTTAGAATAAGAACGCATCTCAGCTGCGCCGACAGATCACCGGCCAACGCATGGTACTGACCATGTCAACAGCTCCAGTGTCGATTAATTTGCTAAAGATAATAAGATATTTTAACTATCTCGAAGCAAAGATCCAAAAAAGGTTGTAGTGCTAAACCAAAAATAAAAAAATCCTTTTCAATGGTGCAACGTATTTTATTGCACTCCAAGTAAGAATTTCGTTTTGGATGCCGCAGTTCTTTTCATTTCAAACTATCTACACAAATTGATTTTAGTTCTACTTAGTCTAAAATTCATGTAATGAACTATCATGCAACTGAATCGCACAATATAAATATGAAAATTTTTAATTTATTTTTTCCATCGATGTTTCGATCAAGTTAACTCGACTCGATCATGTTATCGCTAGTATTATTTAATTTAATCATTTTAAGAATTTGTATATGTTCAGGCAACGGTCGAAACATCGATGGAGAAAATAAATAAATTGAAAAATGTTATATTTATCTAGTGCAATTCAGTGGATTCATAATAGTTTATTGTTTGAAACAAGGAAATAGAATCAGATTGATAGCAAAATGCATGTACTTTAATTCCCATGTCCTAAATTCTCATATGTTATAGATCAAGATTGCGAATACTTTATCCAAAAACATTCAAGGCATAATTCCATGACACACCCATAATTAGTTACAACATAAAACACGTGAAGCTTTTGTGACGAAATTTCACTAACTATAAATGAACATCTTGATATAGGTTTGCTATGGAGTATAAAATCAACGTGTGCTGCAAAAAATTATTGCTTCGCATATGCAGCATTGAAATTAAAAAATGTGTATGCAATAAACTATGAATTAAATTGTGTGTACAAATTTGAATGCAATAAACTGAGAATGAAATACAAGTATGCTTATACTACACCCTCTGGGGTTATTTCTGTCGAAACTTTGCGGACAAAATCAGACATGAAAGAGGAAGAATGTACAACATTCCCATGCATATAATGCTGTGCCAACTTATTTACATTTGCATGGCAATTAATAATTGTTATATTCTTTTTCATATCCTTCAATATTCAATGCAAAATAAACGCCATTTTGTTTTACTATTTGATATAGACCTTTACATGGTCTGTGGCTTTAATTGTAAAACTGTTTTTTTGATTCCTTAGTGGCCTCCACTGAGGCCAGTGATAGTATTCACGTATTATCATCTATTTTAGGTGGGGAACATATTAATATTTTTAGTTTAGCGCCCTCATTTAAATCGTTTTATATTTTATTATACAATTCCATGAAATCTTCTTTGTGAATGCACTCAAATAAATCATCATTATTGGCCAATGCTAGCTTCTAGATTCCCCAATAATGCGTTGCATCCAGTAGCATGTCATGGTAAAATCGAAGTTTTTTCTTATTCCAATAAAATCTTTTTTGAAAAGTCGCTAATTTGATCTCCCCAGAAACAAATTTACGGGGATTTTTATTCCTAGGGCTCTTTCGTAAAGATACTGTTAGTTTCTTCTCATCAGAAACAAATTCACTGGGAGAATTACCGCTTGATCAGCAAACATTCACTTCCTTTTTACGAGTATGATTTCAATTTGAAGATTCCATTTACTAGATTTCTTACCATTCATGCTCATAAGTTTAATTTTAATTGTACATGATAAACAAAAATTTCATTTGTTTACGTTTCTGATATCATTTAAAGATGTACGGTCCAAAATATGAAGTTGATCAGGCATGGTTGGAGCATAGTACACCTACACAGTATCCACACCTTCTATTTACCCTGTGTTACACACTTTCTGAATTTTCTCAGGAGCCGGTCAGCCGAGCCGGGGCACATTAGCTAAAAACAAAATAAAAACCAAATAAAATTTCCGATCTTAGATCTTGAGAGTACTGCCAAATCCTAATAAAAAACTAAAAGATAGCATAGAACGAATTTGTTTTCCCGCAAAGTTATTGATTTTTTGAGATCTGGTAATCCTGAAGGCTCTCATCAAAACACATGTTTATATTTGCACCAATCCTTGCGTCAGCATTTACCACCTGCTTCTTACCATAGATTTATGGTTTACTCTTCGGGTTGTGTTCGCATTTTTCCGGAGGCTATATTGAGTGTAGATATTATGCGAGCATACTTTCGTTTGGAGGACTTTCATTCTTTATCTTCTTCTTCGTAGCGCTACAGCCTCTCGGGCTTGACTTCCTGGAAATAGTGCGTCCAACTGTCTCTGTCTACCAACCGCGTCCTCCAGTTTTGAAATCCGGGCAGTGATGAACTGTCTTCGTCAACGAAGTCAGAGCAGCGTTTCCTCGGCTTCACCACTAGTCTTCATTCCTCAGTTCTCTCAATGAATACCGTTTTAGTCACCCGCTGTTCATCCATATGATTAACATGGTCAGTTTATTGCAGCTTCCCCAGCCTTAGAATTATTGCGACCTCTGACTTGTCAAAAATTTCATGCAGCTTATGGTTGTATCGAGTTTGCCATTGGTCCACGTCTAGTTTCGCTCTAATCATTTCCCTTAGGACCTATCTTTCAAACGTATCCAATATGTTTGCGCATGCTTTGGTTAGAGTCATTACTTTGCACTTATAGCACAACACTGGTCTTATTATAGATTTGTATACATTGAGCTTTGGTTTCCCGTATATGCTGCTGGTCTTCAAGATCAAAACTGAAATAAATATTTTCTTTGCAAGCTGTATTCTTCGGTTTTTTTTTTTTGTCCTTTTCAATACTGATTTTCATTATTCTGGCGTTTAAATACGCAAATTTGCCCACGTTGTTCGTATTATATTTGCTAAGTGTGGTGTTTTAAGTATTTGAGGAATTTTCCTCCGACTGAGCTATGAACTTTGTTTTAGTCTCATTGAATTGTAGCCCTGCTAGTTCTGCTTTGGTGTCAAGTTTTAGGAAGAGCTTTTTGGCATTTACTGATTACTATGACAAAATTCTGATGTGGTCTGCATAAGTTACTACTTGGCTCAACTTGTATAGTAATGTACCTCGTGTATCGATAGGAAGCTTTCTTATGACGTATTCTAGAGCCAAATCGAATAGCAATGGGGTCAGCTTGTTACTGTTGTTCAATAAACGGGTCCTGCCAACCTCTTGTGGGGAGCCCTATGCTTATGCCTACCCTGCACTGCTACAATTACCTCTTACTTATCCACCTAGTGTTAAGTCGAATAGTAGTTTTACTTTATTCATCGTTTCTTTTTCTTTATTTACACCATTAAATTTACATAACATCAACTTCTACGCTATGAAACGGCGTAGCTATTCACCTGCTTCCGCAAATGGGCCCGCTCAGCAGCTGAAGAGGAGTGGTGGGCGATTCTCAGTGGGTCATGAAGCTCCTTCCGTTTGAGTACCCTTCAACCTCCATGCTGGTGCTTGGTGTTGGCTGTACGCCCGCTGCTGTCCATAGGTGCCTTGATACTGGCGGGGTACTCCTCCTTGGTATTTGGCCTAGGTCCTGCTCTGAGACCCGCCTGGAGTGCCTACTCCAGACTACTTTAAGCGGCGAGATTTGGGCAACTTGCAAGCTTGCGTTCACCAGCCCCGGCAGTTACGAACAAGTAGGCTGGCTCACAAACGCTTGATGGTCCTGAACCGCTGCCAGGTGGCACGGCTGATTTCTTTCGGTGACTGTTGTTCAGCCTGGAAGAGTGAAATCGTAAGTGCAGGGCAGCCACATTGCGTGAGCGCCAAAAAACTGGTTAAAGTTCACAGCTCAAGCCAACACCTTCCCCCTTGCCATTTGATTGTCCCCAAATAACACCTCAGCTTGATACCGGGAGTATCAAGCTGAGGTGACGTAAATTTCTGCTCGTAACGAATTGCTTGTTATGTGAGTAGCAACACGCTCCCTGAAAGAGTTGAATCATAAACTGAACTGTCAGTACTCAACCAAGCTCTTATATTTGGACGCAGAGCGAGCTTTTACTCCAATTTTTTCTGAAAACTGCTGAATGTGCAAACACATCGGTTTCCATTCCGCAGAAGCTCTTCCTCTCCGTCTCACCTCATTTGTACACAAGCAGAGAGAGTCAACAATCGATATTCTCTTAGGAGAAACAGACTATGCGAAAGGGCGAATAGAGCTTTTAAGCTGATTGTAGCATTCTCCACTCTGGAGCTTTCACTTGTCTGCCTTACGCTTATTCGCAAGATATGTCTTTTTCAGCTCGTTGTTACTTTTTGCTGGCTGACTCGTACTTGCCTGTCTCTTCGTCTCCATCGCATATCTTGCCCGGTCATACCTTTTTATATTGATGCTTTTGGCTGCCTAAGGCATGAGGCGGTGCGTTAGCATGTTCGCAACATTTCTTTCAGCAATTGAAAAAAGTATATACTTTTCTTGGAGATAACAGTAAATCATCGTTTTATCCAATGTCTCACAAGACAAACGTAGCGAATTACCACTAATTGACTTGTTATTGGCTGCTTTGACTTATTGAAGGTTTATCAGCTACTGGTTCGCATATATCAACTTATTGTTTATTTAATTTAGCCATGTAATAAGTCGTGCGACATATGATCGATGTCTTGTGCTCATTTGAGATGGTCACCTGTGTCGTGTGATGTTTTTTGTTTTGCATAGAGATGACAACGTATATCCAATGGGTTGAGGGAGTCATATTATTCATGTTTTTTGTTTTGAGATAGTAATGTTATAGTTTGTGCCATAATATACTTGTTTTTGCTTAGAGATGAAAATTTGTATCCAGTGGTGGAGTAAGCCATATTATTGATGCTATTTTTTGGGATGATAATGTGCATCATGTGTCCCATGTTTTTGATGTTTTTGTTTTGAGATGGTGATGTGTATCCAATGAGGTTGTGCGGTTCACCATGTTATTCTAATTTTAACTTAGGGATGACAATGTGTATCCAATGGGTTTTTTTTTTTAGATAATAATGTGTATGGTGAGATTGTGTGGTTCACCATATTATTTTTATTTTTGCTTAAAAATGATAATGTGTATCCAATGGGTTGAATGCACCATATTATTGATGTTTCTGTTTTGCATTATTACATTATTCTATATTTCTTTTCATATCCTCTACTAACTATTATTACTTCGCATTATTATGTAGTAATCGAGGAGTAGGGCGCTAAAAGCCAGCGCTGCCACAGGCACACAGCACAAACTCAATTTAACAATGGGGAACCATTCAGTCACCTTCCCCATCGCAACACTCGCTCTTTTTTTTTCCGCATGAAAAATAAATTAAGAAAATTTCTTTTGTACTGAACTCCCGGGAAACAAAATTCTAAACTTGTTTAAAATTTTAACGTGTAGTGATTTTATTACAATATCTTTTGAATATAATTTAACGAATTGCGGTGTAACGCGGTATACAAATGCTTTGAACGAAACGGTTAACCCCTTTAATTATATGAACGATAAAATCATTGTATCATTTAAACCCCTCAAAAATTGTCAAATTGTACCCATTCCAAACATAATCTTAATAAAAAAAAAAAAAATTTTTTTGTTTGTCGGTAGTTAAAGCGTGCCTGTCTAATTCTTCCGATTTTTCTTTTTCCCTAATTACGCCTAATCATTACAAACGAAAATTGCATTCATTTGATAACTTAAGCGAATCTACAAAAGACGACGTAAATTTTAAAAACAACCGAAACGAGTGTGCATTATCACCATCGCGGATCCACCCATAGATGTCACTATTGAACGAAACTTTTCGCGATTTTACACTATTGTTTCGTTGCTCGATGGTTCGCCCCGTCATGTTTGCAACTTGGGGAAAGTGATAAATCAAGTGAAAGAAAATTTATAGTTACAAAAGAAAATAAGCAAAAATTCAAGGTGATACGAGCGGTGGATTGCATTGTGTTTTATTTAATTCGGCCGAAGGAATACGTAGCGCAAAAATTAAATTATTATGCGAAATTCATATAGTTGTTAAGTTTCGGCGAAAATTTGTAAAAGAAGAAAATTCAGGTTAAGAAGAGAAGAGCCAGGAAACTACTTGCCAGGTATAATCAAAGTAACATGTGTGCGGTACTGTTCACCTATAATGTTTTTTCTTAGAAGATCTGCTTCATAAGCCAAGACTTCCTACTGATGTTTATGCCTATATGTTCTATTGTGACTTCATAATTTCCCTGGTCCTGGTGATAAGACGGGGCGAATTGGAACGCGTGAGGCTATGGTCCATTATTTCGACGCTTGCGAACGTGCAACGCTTGATTCTTATTTGCTCGAAAGCAAGAAGTATTTATTTTTGTACAAATATCAATCATTCCGTGCTTCCTTCACGCGTGTGGATGATTTAAATTATTGTTTGTATTGCATTGTTTGCGCGGTGTCGTCTATGCACCGCATCTCTACTGTTTGAGGAATTGTTTCGCAATTCAACGTCTCATTTGGAGGAATGTTAAGGTATTGCTAAAGCTGGGGTGGCGGGAAAAACAAATTTGGCTGAACCAAAACAAAAACTTCTGATTACAATATCGGGTCGTAAGACAGAGTATAAAAATCCCCCATCTCAGAAGGCTGCTGACGTTGGCACTCACGAAGGACTTGTCAGACTCAACATTACTCGCAGTGGAAAACGGACGCCACCTACAGAACGAGCTCCTGATTTTTCATATCAAGAATCCTCATCAGACTTGGCCTACACAGTGGCTTCCAAAGACTATTTGCAGTCGGAGTTTGCTGCCCAAGGGAAGGGGTTAGTGCAAAAGAGCTCTTCATCAGCACGGCTGGAGAGGCAGTCATCTCGAGAAGAGTTCCTCGAAGAAGATAAACTGCAGTTTCGACATCATGACCTTTTCCTGGAGCGTGGAAGCCGTTTTCCTCGCCCCGCAAGCCATGCACCCCTGAAAGCGCCAACAATCGATGAGAGGCTGAGTCGGGTTCTAGATTATGTGAACGAAACCTATTCCCAGAATAACCTTAACACACCTAACGCTATGAGGCTTCTACTGAAACACCTGCTCAAACCATAAGCAAAGTATTCGATACTCCACCACTCCGTGATATTCAAAAAGACAAAAAACTCATCCATTTTCCATTCAGCAACTAGTAATGACTCAGACGATAGTCCTTTAAGTGATGCTAGACGTAAAAGAATCAAATATGTAGGACAGCCGACGCTATACACAGTTGAAGAAAAAGAGATCCTTGAGGGAAGACGTGAAGGATTCCGGAACCTTGCGGGAGTAAGTGAATATTCCTTTGAATCAGATTCCCTGAACGAAAGTCAAATGCCAGCTTTTAGTGATTCAGTGGTGAATCCTGAGGAGGCGGTAAGCATTCTATACAAGTTATACAATGCCGTATCTGTTTATTTTGCGGGACATAACAAGTTCATTAAGTTCTTGACCATTTATTAATATATTAAACTTTTAATGGCTCAAACGCAACACTACCTAAAATTAAACTAAAATTATCATTCGAAAGTAAAATATTGCACGCTAGTATTTAAAACAAGGCATGTGTATTAAATCAATTTTAGTCGTATAAAAGCTAGTGAAACATGACTCCATATTCCATTTTCGTATGTTTTACAACTAAGACCAAGAAAACGTTTTGACCCGAGTCGTTTCCTCGGTACACTGTTAAGTTTTGTTCTTTGTATGCTGCTGGAGAAATATCGAAAGTGAGCGAAGGTATACAAGAAGCACGAATGGGTGATTGTTGACAATGGAGTCGGAACTGTTGGGATCTCATAATACGCACAAGAATCTCTAGAAGACGTAGTATTCGCACAGTTGCGGATATTGGAACTGCTATCAAACAAAACGATGAATGTGGAGTCTTAGAGGGCGTCAAGGCAGCTGGGAGCGGACCACTCGTAGTGTGACGCATTTTGATATCCGAATTGGGAAATGTGCTAGTGGAACGAGGAAAACAACAAGAGAGATGGGGAAAGAGCTGCGGAAGACGGAGTTGGTGTAATTATGCGCTTGGTTGTGTCGAGCGGACGATAACCTATAATTTAGTGGTTCGGATTCAGTGCATTTCAGCCTCATAGCCGCAAACGATATTAGTGAGCTGTGATTTCTTTTTACAAAACACCCCACCCCAAAGACCGACCTCTGAAAAGCAACGGAGACGGCGAACGCAGAGTCTCGGGCTTTGCTGACAAAAGCAAGTCGGCGACCATGTCACGATTGGATTAGCCGAGTGAACGCCAAAACAAACAAAATGTTTTCTTACATAAACCTATTCATAGTCTGAACTGATCTCATTCGTGCAAATCATTTTCATAACGTGCAAACACTTCAAATGACGATTTAACATAAACTTAATCTAAAACTATTTGGAATTAAAAAAATAAAAATATCCGTGATGTGCGAAGAACAAATTATCTGTTTATCTGCGCGCGTGATGGATTTTAAAATAAGAGAGTGTGTTTATGAACTTATTGGTGAGTCGAAACAGCCAACAATTAAAATTTGCGGGGAATACTCTGTTGATGTGAACTTTTTTTTAATTAATTATTACCAGTCGCCGTGCACCTAGAGCTGACCAAAATTTCTCAATGCAATCACGGTGTTGATAGTGCAAGGATAAATACGGGTACCCAACGCCATTTGAATTGAGGACAAGCCGCAATTACTCCATGGCCTGCCGTGATTACAGTGATTGATAACTACTCGTACACATACAATACCCAAGCCCCATTTCGATAACGATTTCAATCCGTCCGAAGAACCAGCACTGGAGCAGTACTAATTAGCTGATGCCGCGTTTGGTTCGTTTTCAAGGTTTCGGCAACCCCCGCTCTACTGATCATTGTCTGGGACGAGCTGGTTAACGGAAACACGTTCGCCATTCCTGGCATTCAAAGCGCATCGGATCGACAGTTCCTCGTGTTGCAGCGTATTCAACTGGCCCCACAATCATCGAAATGGATTTTGTGTTCTGCATCCACCGCTAGCAAGTGAATTATATTCTCCTGTGTCAGGAACTGTGGTAGAGAAGAACACATCAGTTGAGGATACCCCAGGGTTGAGCAATACATCGTGTTATGAAAAAGGCTGGTTATTCAAAGTGAAGCTCAGTGAAACTTCAGAAATTGATAAACTTATGGATGAGAAGAGTTACGAACAATTCTTGAAAACGGATTCACACTAGCGCCCGTTTCAAGTGATTTTATTACCAAATTTTTGTATGGCATTCGCCCAAAGAACCTTTATAGTGATAGGTGAATTATTCGGCCTTAGATCATTGTCGAATTACATTGTTGCTTTTAAGTTAACAAAAGTGAAAATTTACAGGACGTATCCAGCACCCATCGAGCGCTCGACGGAACATGCGGTGAGTCCTTTTGATTTAATAGAATTTATTTCCAATATTTTTCTATTATATGATTATTAAAATTATACTAATTATTTTAATTAAATTTCCTTATATATATTTAAATCGGGAAGATAAGTACATGATTTATTTAGTATATATATAAAGTGAGAGATAATGATGATAAAGAAAATGATGAATTAAACGAAAAAATCGGTCTTTTCCCTTCCGGTTTTTCTAACCGAGTATAGGACCCGGTACGGTGGCAGGCTTCAACCCCAAAACATGAGCCAGCCACCGGGTAATTAATAATCCTTTCTGTTTCAGGTGACGTAATGGGTTGAGTGGCCCAAACAGAGTGCCTTTTTATGGCATAGAATTATGCAATCAAATTGTATAATTCTATGACATAAATTGTTCACCAGGGTACTCCCCTTCTGATGGGAAAGTTCATATAATTCAAGTTGTATGAGTTTTCCACTCAGAAGAGGAATACCTGGCCACTTCAACAAGATATCAATGGATTTATTCCGGTTGGGTGGGTATGAAGGGGCTCCACCACCACCCGGTTGCCCCTCTTTCATTTGTGGGCCATGAACCTCATTGGGTAATGACGAGGTCAACCCCAAGTTCACCTTCCTTCTCAGGTTTCACTTGTTCTAGTAACAAGTCAATCTTCTTCAGTGAGGTTATCTACAGTTTTTGCGGCTTCAGTCGCATTGTGAGCTATCGACAAATTCGTGAATGCGAAATTGTTTTGTAGTGAGTCCTCGTGCCGGGGAAACGAACCCGCCCCACGACACCGCAATGCTAGCCTGCCAGCGCATTCACGCGTCTCCGGACGAGGGCATTCTCGGCAGATCCCTCCATCTTCCTCTGCCGAGGCAGCAGGCCATCGCTGCAGTCCTTCACGGACATTGAAACTCATCTTACTCATTACAAATGGCGCCCAACGTGGGGCCCGAAAAGCCCGGCTGTATCATCAGTCGTGAGCACGAGACAGTCCATCGTCTCTAGGTGTCCCCACTAGGTGTTAGAATTATTGGCGGGTAGATAACTCCCGAGGGTTTTTGCACTAACCGTGCCCCAGCAACTTAATAACTTTCGAACGTGTGTTGTCTTTGGATATCAATATCGTTTGGTCCTGCTTTTGATTTATACTTTGGTGGTTTACCACCATTGTATAACTAGTAAGGCCAAATGATATTAGAGTCCCTTTTTGTGTTCGGAGGTTATTATCCCAACAACTTTTTGCGGAGGATTCTGATTCGCTCCCCAAACCAGCGGTGCCTAGGTCTCTTAAATTATATGGATTTTGATTTCATGTGATTGGCTGATTAGCTAATCCATGAATATCCATGACAAGACACGCGCTGCTTGTGGATTAGAATCCAACCCTGGGCTAACAAGTTGTAACTTGAGAAATTTGCTAATGAGGGATCACTTCTGAACCCTGATTTTCATGGTGCCACAAGAGAGTGTCCCTGAAACGCCATAGAAGGATTGTGCCATGGTGTCCATACTTGGGAGGAAGGACGGAAGGAAAAGACCTATTATTTTTTTTGAAAACTAATAAAACTTTTGTCATACCTTGCGGTTTTTTTTGTGAGGTTCTTTTTATAGTTCGCCACTGACGGCCACTTTAAGAATTTTATACTTTACATTGGTTTGCATATTTTTTTTATTATCTATATATATAATATATACATATATTTATTTAGATATATATTTTTTTTCTTTATATATTTATAGTTCTGTTTTTTTTTGCTAATCAACATTGTAACAGGAATGCCCACCAAAAGAACCCCAGAGAGGAGGAAGTTGCGGTCGGATGCCGGACCAGCGCTCTTGTGCTCCATATGTCATGAGGACATGGATGAGCTCACCAGTCAGAGGTTGCAGTGCGGACACAGGCTACACCAGCTGTGTTTGGTCCAACTGCGGCAAACCTCATCCACGTGCCCGCTCTGTCGTCAGCCTCTAGAAACCGCCCAGCCAGCAACAGAACGACCTCAGTCCTCCAGTGCAAGTGGAACTGTGCCCAAAAGCGGACCCCTTCCATCCACGACATTGAGTGCACGAGAGGAAGACCACCGAGCCGAGGCAGTTCCGCCTGCGGAAGAGGAGAGACCCACTGTGGCTGTGGAAGCGACAGTTCTACAAGACCTAATGGCGCTCATGCAGGACCTGTCCACCCGGGTAGCCTCGCTGGAAAGCCAGAAAGAGAATCCCGCACCACCTCGGCCAAGAACGCCTCCTATGTGGGATTCGGACCCAAATCCGTGGGATTTCCCAGTAGACTCGCGGCGCGACCACGAACGAATCCGGCCAGGTGCAGCAATGAATCCGTTGGCTCCAGTGTACCGGCTCCGATTGAGCCAAGCACCGCCACCAAATCAGGCTCCCGTGATTCCGCCGGACCAACGCTTCCATCCACACGATATGTATCGGCTGAAGCCGACACAGATCCCCAGCATCATCCAGGGATGGAATCTGCATTTCAGCGGGGAACCCAATACTACAACGGTGGAAGTCTTCATAAGTCGGGTGGAGTCGCTGATTGAGCAGATGCTAGCAGGAGACCGCACGGCGCTCGCAGGATACTTGCCAATGCTGCTTAGGGGAGCAGCACTTGAGACATATTGGCGAATACATTCGGCCCCACCATCCATACGCTGGTCACGGTTGAAGGAGGTACTCCGCATGGAATACCCTACGGTCGACATGGACGAATTAGCACTGGACAAGATGAATGCTAGATGGCAGCGTCCGGACGAGTCCTTCCATCAATATCGAGCCGATATCCTTCGGTTGAATGACCAGTTGTCAGAGCCATTGTCTTCTACCCAAATACTGCGCCTGCTAAAGCGCAATCTAAGGCCGGAGATTCGTCGCCATATCGTGAACTCCGATCCACAGAGTATGGAGGCCCTGCTGAGAAATGTGCGTCGTATAGAAGGGTTTGAGGAAGACCTACGGGACCGGCCATACTTACTAGCCAGGACGGGTCCTCGACGAGGAATCGCGGAATTGGCCCCAGATTATACCACCATGGATCTGGAGGAAGATTTGGACCCAGACCATCTTGCTGTAGCAGCAGTGGGAAGTCTTACGACCTGCTGGAATTGCCATCAAACCGGACACCGGTTCATTTCATGCCGAGCAGAGCAAAAGGTTTTCTGTTACGGTTGCGGCAAGCCGGACACTTACTTCCCGGACTGTTCTGAATGTGCCGCGCGAAAAAATGGCCAAAAGAGTACCCGACCACCTCAGCGGTACTCGAAGCCCCAGCAGTAGCTCCTCAGCCAGCTGCTCACCCCAATAAACCTGACGTAAACCCACCAGCCATGACCACGACGACTGCGGATGTTCACTCTCTTCCGGAGACCTCACCAACGACAATATTGAAGCGACCATCGCAGTCACTGCCAGAAGATTCGCGGCAGCCTCAAGTACGCACTCTAAAACCTTACCATATTCGACTGCAGGAATACCGGGTGGCTCGAGAGCGAATATTTGCTTCCGAAGTCGTCACTTCCCGCCCGCGCACGACAAAATGGTCAACGCGGCGTTGGCGGAATTTCCGCAAGAGAGTGCGCAACTGCCGTCAAACCTTAAACTCGTGTAACATCTCGGAGGTTGCTGAGAATGAGACCAGACCTTATCATCCAATTAAAGTGTTGAGCGAGACCGTGTTTGCATTGATCGACACGGGTGCCAGTATCAGTTGTCTTGCCTCGAGCTTTGGTTCGAAGGTGCTCCAAGACTATCCGAACTTGATTAAATCCTGGCGCACTGAAATCAGTACAGCTGATGGCACCAAACACCCTATACGAGGTAAACTAACCACACCCGTGACGTTCAGGGGTCAGACGAAGGATATTCTACCTTATCCCGTCTTTGACTCAGAATGTATACCTTGGTGTCGATTTCGTCCTTCGCTTTGGACTGGCCTCAGATTTATTCACAGATTTGTCTTTAAAAACCAGAAATGTCAACAAATTCACTTCTAGTCCCGATAGGCATGACCTGACGCCTAACCAACGGCAACGCTTGGAAGCATCCATCGCTGCTTTCCCATCTTACGCTACCCAAGGTCTCGGCCGCACCACTCTAGTCTCACACACCATCAACGTTGGCGATAGTAAACCGATTAAACAGAGACACTACGCCATCTCGCCGGCCATGGAGAAATTGGTGTATGCGGAGCTAGATAGCATGCTCGAGTTGGGGGTCATAGAAGAGTCCCAAAGTGCTTGGTCATCACCGGTAACCTTGGTTGTGAAGCCAGGTAAAGTCCGCCTCTGTCTTGATGCCCGTAAGGTAAACGCGGTTACCATCAAGGACGCGTACCCTCTTCCACTCATCGATGGAATACTAGGGAGACTGCCGAAAGCCAATTATATCACCAGTCTCGACCTAAAAGACGCCTTCTGGCAAATTCCACTTGATGAGGGCTCGAGAGACAAGACCGCCTTCACAGTGCCTGGACGACCATTATATCAGTTCGTCACAATGCCCTTTGGCCTGTGTAACGCGCCGCAAACGATGACTCGGTTGATGGACAAGGTCATCCCACCTCACCTAAAACACCAAGTGTTCGTGTACCTTGATGATCTGTTACTCATCACGGAAACGTACGATCAACACCTCCTACTTCTACAAGAAGTAGCCCTGCACATCAATAAGGCGGGACTCACCATCAACGTACAGAAAAGTAAGTTTGTCATGAAAGAAGTCCGATACCTAGGACATGTCATAGGACATGGCACTATCAAAACGGATCCAGACAAAACTCGTGCGATTGATGAGTTCCCCTTACCAAAAACTGTGAAGCAGCTACCACGTTTCCTTGGCGTGTGCGGTTGGTACCGAAGGTTTGTTCGGAATCATGCAACCGTTTCAGCGCCCCTGTCAGACATGTTGCGGGAAGAGAATTTCGTTTGGACCGAACTCAGCCGAAAGGCATTTGAAGAGCTTAAACAAGCCCTCACATCAGCTCCTGTCTTGCACAGCCCCGACTTCACGAAGCCCTTCTCCATTCATTGTGACGCAAGTCAACATGGAGTAGGAGCCGTGCTGGTGCAATTGACCGACGAAGGAGAGGAAGCTCCCATCGCCTTCATGTCCAATAAGCTGAATTCGGCCCAAAGAAACTATACTGTTTCCGAGCAAGAATGTTTGGCAGCGGTAATGGCTGTGAAGAAATTCCGAGCTTACATCGAGGGCCACCAATTCGAGATCATCACGGACCACGCGTCACTACAATAGTTGATGAACCAGGCAGATTTAAATGGACGCCTAGCCAGATGGGCTCTTAAGCTGCAAGGGTTCAAGTTCTCCACCAAACATCGGAAAGGGACCCAGAACATCGTACCCGACACTCTCTCACGGATGTTTTCCCCAGAGGGAGCCGAATTAACAATAAACGTCGAGGACCCCATCAAAATAGATTTGGACAGCCCACATTTCGAATCAGATAGCTACAAAGAGTTGAGGCAAACCATAGCGACCCAACAAACACAGCTGCTTGATTTGAAGGTAATAGACGGCTATGTGTATAGACGAAATGAATACGCCACTGGTGATCCATGGCAGGAAGAACAGTCTTGGAAACTCTGGGTACCGGAGGAAATGACACAACATCTGATCTTCCGCGCACATGACCATCCTTTAAGTGCCCACGGAGGTTACGGTCGAACACTACGGCGACTAAAAAAATACTTCTTTTGGCCTAAAATGGCATCCCAGGTCAAAGACTACGTGAGCGCCTGTGAGACCTGCAAAGGCACCAAAGCGCCCAACCAGCCTCTTCGACCTCCATGTGTTCGGTGTTCCAGAGAGTGTGTACTCAGATAATGGAGCACAGTTCTGGTCTCGGCAGTTTAAGAGCCTACTTGAGCAGTATTGCGTTGAACACCAACTGACGCCCATATACTCTCCTCAGTCCAACGCATCAGAACGGTTGAACTGCACCCTATTGGCCGCGATCCGTTCTTACGTCCACCCATCTCAAAAGGATTGGGATCGGCGATTGTCTGCCATCACATGCACCCTGCGATCCTCGTATCATTCCGTCACCGGTGTCGCCCCTTACTTTGCCGCCTTTGGACAGCACATGATTTGCCACGGTAAATCATACCGCCCCACGAACGTTTAGGAGACCTCCGCCAACAAATCGGACGGAAGATTAAGGCCGCAGGAAGTGCAAATGAAGCGCAGTACAATCTCCGGTCACGCTCTGCTAATTTCAAAGAAGGAGATGAAGTTTTCCGGCGAAATTTCCGCCAAAGTGACGCCGCGGGGCATTACAACGCCAAGCTGGACAGGCGATTCTTGAAAAGCCGCATAAAGAAGGTAATGGGACCCAACCGTTACCTGATAACGGATCCAACGGGAAAAGAAGTGGGGGTATACCACGCGAAAGACCTGTGCTGATAGACGGTTGGGCACGTCTGTTTGTCCGTCCGCATATATTTTCAAAAAAAACGCGCAAGGTTGTAGACTTCCGGCAAACAAAACATAAGTCGGTCTGTCCGTCTGTCAACTGTGTTTTTCTTTTAGTGTCCGTCATCTCTAGTCCCGACGCGAAGCCAACCCATGATACACAGAAAGATCCTTCAGCTCCTTTTCCGCAATCCTCATTGCGTTGGGATCGCGAGAAAATTAGCTGCCCTGTAGTAATCGAGGAGTAGGGCGCTAAAAGCCAGCGCTGCCACAGGCACACAGCACAAACTCAATTTAACAATGGGGAACCATTCAGTCACCTTCCCCATCGCAACACTCGCTCTTTTTTTTTCCGCATAAAAAATAAATTAAGGAAATTTCTTTTGTACTGAACTCCCGGGAAACAAAATTCTAAACTTGTTTAAAATTTTAACGTGTAGTGATTTTATTACAATATCTTTTGAATATAATTTAACGAATTGCGGTGTAACGCGGTATACAAATGCTTTGAACGAAACGGTTAACCCCTTTAATTATATGAACGATAAAATCATTGTATCATTTAAACCCCTCAAAAATTGTCAAATTGTACCCATTCCAAACATAATCTTAATAAAAAAAAAAAAAATTTTTTTGTTTGTCGGTAGTTAAAGCGTGCCTGTCTAATTCTTCCGATTTTTCTTTTTCCCTAATTACGCCTAATCATTACAAACGAAAATTGCATTCATTTGATAACTTAAGCGAATCTGCAAAAGACGACGTAAATTTTAAAAACAACCGAAACGAGTGTGCATTATCACCATCGCGGATCCACCCATAGATGTCACTATTGAACGAAACTTTTCGCGATTTTACACTATTGTTTCGTTGCTCGATGGTTCGCCCCGTCATGTTTGCAACTTGGGGAAAGTGATAAATCAAGTGAAAGAAAATTTATAGTTACAAAAGAAAATAAGCAAAAATTCAAGGTGATACGAGCGGTGGATTGCATTGTGTTTTATTTAATTCGGCCGAAGGAATACGTAGCGCAAAAATTAAATTATTATGCGAAATTCATATAGTTGTTAAGTTTCGGCGAAAATTCGTAAAAGAAGAAAATTCAGGTTAAGAAGAGAAGAGCCAGGAAACTACTTGCCAGGTATAATCAAAGTAACATGTGTGCGGTACTGTTCACCTATAATGTTTTTTCTTAGAAGATTTGCTTCATAAGCCAAGACTTCCTACTGATGTTTATGCCTATATGTTCTATTGTGACTTCATAATTTCCCTGGTCCTGGCGATAAGACGGGGCGAATTGGAACGCGTGAGGCTATGGTCCATTATTTCGACGCTTGCGAACGTGCAACGCTTGATTCTTATTTGCTCGAAAGCAAGAAGTATTTATTTTTGTACAAATATCAATCATTCCGTGCTTCCTTCACGCGTGTGGATGATTTAAATTATTGTTTGTATTGCATTGTTTGCGCGGTGTCGTCTATGCACCGCATCTCTACTGTTTTAGGAATTGTTTCGCAATTCAACGTCTCATTTGGAGGAATGTTAAGGTATTGCTAAAGCTGGGGTGGCGGGAAAAACAAATTTGGCTGAACCAAAACAAAAACTTCTGATTACAATATCGGGTCGTAAGACAGAGTATAAAAATCCCCCATCTCAGAAGGCTGCTGACGTTGGCACTCACGAAGGACTTGTCAGACTCAACATTACTCGCAGTGGAAAACGTACGCCACCTACAGAACGAGCTCCTGATTTTTCATATCAAGAATCCTCATCAGACTTGGCCTACACAGTGGCTTCCAAAGACTATTTGCAGTCGGAGTTTGCTGCCCAAGGGAAGGGGTTAGTGCAAAAGAGCTCTTCATCAGCACGGCTGGAGAGGCAGTCATCTCGAGAAGAGTTCCTCGAAGAAGATAAGGTGCAGTTTCGACATCATGACCTTTTCCTGGAGCGTGGAAGCGCCAACAATCGATGAGAGGCTGAGTCGGGTTCTAGATTATGTGAACGAAACCTATTCCCAGAATAACCTTAACACACCTAACGCTATGAGGCTTCTACTGAAACACCTGCTCAAACCATAAGCAAAGTATTCGATACTCCACCACTCCGTGATATTCAAAAAGACAAAAAACTCATCCATTTTCCATTCAGCAGCTAGTAATGACTCAGACGATAGTCCTTTAAGTGATGCTAGACGTAAAAGAATCAAATATGTAGGACAGCCGACGCTATACACAGTTGAAGAAAAAGAGATCCTTGAGGGAAGACGTGAAGGATTCCGGAACCTTGCGGGAGTAAGTGAATATTCCTTTGAATCAGATTCCCTGAACGAAAGTCAAATGCCAGCTTTTAGTGATTCAGTGGTGAATCCTGAGGAGGCGGTAAGCATTCTATACAAGTTATACAATGCCGTATCTGTTTATTTTGCGGGACATAACAAGTTCATTAAGTTCTTGACCATTTATTAATATATTAAACTTTTAATGGCTCAAACGCAACACTACCTAAAATTAAACTAAAATTATCATTCGAAAGTAAAATATTGCACGCTAGTATTTAAAACAAGGCATGTGTATTAAATCAATTTTAGTCGTATAAAAGCTAGTGAAACATGACTCCATATTCCATTTTCGTATGTTTTACAACTAAGACCAAGAAAACGTTTTGACCCGAGTCGTTTCCTCGGTACACTGTTAAGTTTTGTTCTTTGTATGCTGCTGGAGAAATATCGAAAGTGAGCGAAGGTATACAAGAAGCACGAATGGGTGATTGTTGACAATGGAGTCGGAACTGTTGGGATCTCACAATACGCACAAGAATCTCTAGAAGACGTAGTATTCGCACAGCTGCGGATATTGGAACTGCTATCAAACAAAACGATGAATGCAGAGTCTTAGAGGGCGTCAAGGCAGCTGGGAGCGGACCACTCGTAGTGTGACGCATTTTGATATCCGAATTGGGAAATGTGCTAGTGGAACGTGGAAAACAACAAGAGAGATGGGGAAAGAGCTGCGGAAGACGGAGTTGGTGTAATTATGCGCTTGGTTGTGTCGAGCGGACGATAACCTATAATTTAGTGGTTCGGATTCAGTGCATTCCAGCCTCGTAGCCGCAAACGATATTAGTGAGCTGTGATTTCTTTTTACAAAACACCCCACCCCAAAGACCGACCTCTGAAAAGTCGGCGACCATGTCACGATTGGATTAGCCGAGTGAACGCCAAAACAAACAAAATGTTTTCTTACATAAACCTATTCATAGTATGAACTGATCTCATTCGTGCAAATCATTTTCATAACGTGCAAACACTTCAAATGACGATTTAACATAAACTTAATCTAAAACTATTTGGAATTAAAAAAATAAAAATATCCGTGATGTGCGAAGAACAAATTATCTGTTTATCTGCGCGCGTGATAGATTTTAAAATAAGAGAGTGTGTTTATGAACTTATTGGTGAGTCGAAACAGCCAACAATTAAAATTTGCGGGGAATACTCTGTTGATGTGAACTTTTTTTTAATTAATTATTACCAGTCGCCGTGCACCTAGAGCTGACCAAAATTTCTCAATGCAATCACGGTGTTGATAGTGCAAGGATAAATACGGGTACCCAACGCCATTTGAATTGAGGACAAGCCGCAATTACTCCATGGCCTGCCGTGATTATAGTGATTGATAACTACTCGTACACATACAATACCCAAGCCCCATTTCGATAACGATTTCAATCCGTCCGAAGAACCAGCACTGGAGCAGTACTAATTAGCTGATGCCGCGTTTGGTTCGTTTTCAAGGTTTCGGCAACCCCCGCTCTACTGATCATTGTCTGGGACGAGCTGGTTAACGGAAACACGTTCGCCATTCCTGGCATTCAAAGCGCATCGGATCGACAGTTCCTCGTGTTGCAGCGTATTCAACTGGCCCCACAATCATCGAAATGGATTTTGTGTTCTGCATCCACCGCTAGCAAGTGAATTATATTCTCCTGTGTCAGGAACTGTGGTAGAGAAGAACACATCAGTTGAGGATACCCCAGGGTTGATAGCCCAGTCATATTAGGGCTTTCACCTCGGAATGAAAGATAATGAGCTGCAAATTGGTATGAACCTTTGTTTTGTCATTTTAAATGTTGTCTCAAAAGTCACAATCGTTATCGTGTTCGCGTCTCAAGATATTCAAGGTCAAAGGTCACAAAAATCGGTTTTTCGCGAATATCTGGCTTCCTATCGGTTAAATGAGATTTGCATTTATCATAAAAGTTGTAGGCTATAAAATTCCCTACAACTTTTGCTTAAACTTTTTTTTCATACGACCAACCGTTTTGAAGGTAGAGCGCGAAGAGTGCACATCGTACAGTCATATACGGCCTAATGCAAGGTCAAGCGTGAGTTATGGTTATCAGTACGTTATAAAGTCAATTATTTACTTGGAAATTATAATTATTAAACAATGCCTATTATTTATGTACTAACTATTAATTATTTATATTTAATTAAAGTAAGTAACTTGATTATTTATATATAATTATTCATATTTAACTATTTAAGTATAAAATATTATTAATTCTGGATTATATATTTTAGTTTTATTTTAAGTTAAAATGATAGTAAGAGTATATATTTTACACATATTTTTATTTATTATTAAATACGGCATAATATACATTTATCAAAATGTGAGTTCAAATATCAAAAGTATCTTTGTTGATTTTAATTGTAATGAAATTGGAAATGGAAGCTAATTATCTTCTTCTTGTTCGTCGTCTTCTTCTTCTTGTCGCTCAAAAATGTTCGATTCATTGTCATCATCCTCATTATCTGTCATGTTCATCTCCAAACCTTCCAGAATATCGGGATCATATGTATTTTCTTCATCGGGATTACTTGGATACAGTGAAGCGTTGAGGCAAGCTTGTCCGTTGCACTGGCCGCAAGCTAAAGAACATTGTAGCCCTGATTTTCTGCATCCACAGCGGGAACCACAACCATTTTTGCAATTGCAAAATATTACGTTTAGTAGTTCGGCTGGTGCTGGAGGTAATAACGTTCGTATGGGCTCCAGGATTTCATTTTCAAGCATCCAGCCCCATTCTTTAGGTTCTAAGTCCTTCCCTAACCACGTTTGAATCTGGTAGTAGACACGTTTTATGTGTTGATGAGCTGCTACACTTGTTGGTGGAAGTGTTGACAGTTGTACAGGTTTATTTAGTTTTGTAAATTTGATGAATTGCGTGTAGCGGAAATGATCAATGTTGTCCTCAGATTTTGGAGCATTATATAATGCCAACAAGATGCGCACTCCATTTTCTAATAATGTTTGTTTTGGGCAGTTTTCTTGTTGAAATACTTCCACCAGTTTATCTAAATCAGGAATTTTTTTTTTAAATAGCGCAGAAGTCGTGTCACAGCCACTGAATGCGTGTAAAAATAAAATGTGCTTTTTAGTACGAGGATATTGGTCAAAACTTTTAGTAGAATATATTTGTGTTTTGACATTGCCTTTGCCAACTTTTTTCAAAAAAATTTCCTGATGATGTGACTGAGTACGTCCAATTAAAATAACGAGCAAATCGATATCTTTTCCTATGATGACAGCAGTCTTTTGATGTTCTGATAAGGCAATAGCTGTGTCAATGATGAGAACATCAGCATCATCTCTGGCTTGTTTTGTTGTGATATTAACAGTTTTAAATTTTTCAACAAGCATGTCGATAAATTTTTTTTTATTAGACCGATTTGATAAAAATTTTTCTTGACTGATTGGCACAACCATTGTTTCGTCAAAACAAACTTCATATGATTTTGAAAGTGCAGCAGTTCTTCTTTGTTGTTCCAGTGCTTTAATATTTTTACTATAGTCCGAATATCCGTCAAATAGAACAACAATTGCTGAGCCATAATGTGTTTGTAAATATTTAATGTACTTATTTAAAATAATAGAGAAAGTAATATATAATCCAGAATTAATAATATTTTATACTTAAATAGTTAAATATGAATAATTATATATAAATAATCAAGTTACTTACTTTAATTAAATATAAATAATTAATAGTTAGTACATAAATAATAGGCATTGTTTAATAATTATAATTTCCAAGTAAATAATTGACTTTATAACGTACTGATAACCATAACTCACGCTTGACCTTGCATTAGGCCGTATATGACTGTACGATGTGCACTCTTCGCGCTCTACCTTCAAAACGGTTGGTCGTATGAAAAAAAAGTTTAAACAAAAGTTGTAGGGAATTTTATAGCCTACAACTTTTATGATAAATGCAAATCTCATTTAACCGATAGGAAGCCAGATATTCGCGAAAAACCGATTTTTGTGACCTTTGACCTTGAATATCTTGAGACGCGAACACGATAACGATTGTGACTTTTAAGACAACATTTAGAATGACAAAACAAAGGTTCATACCAATTTGCAGCTTATTATCTTTCATTCCGAGGTTGACCCCTTTTTTTACCTAATATGACTGGGCTATGAGCAATACATCGTGTTATGAAAAAGGCTGGTTATTCAAAGTGAAGCTCAGTGAAACTTCAGAAATTGATAAACTTATGGATGAGAAGAGTTACGAACAATTCTTGAAAACGGATTCACACTAGCGCCCGTTTCAAGTGATTTTATTACCAAATTTTGTATGGCATTCGCCCAAAGAACCTTTATAGTGATAGGTGAATTATTCGGCCTTAGATCATTGTCGAATTACATTGTTGCTTTTAAGTTAACAAAAGTGAAAATTTACAGGACGTATCCAGCACCCATCGAGCGCTCGACGGAACATGCGGTGAGTCCTTTTGATTTAATAGAATTTATTTCCAATATTTTTCTATTATATGATTATTAAAATTATACTAATTATTTTATTTAAATTTCCTTATATATATTTAAATCGGGAAGATAAGTACATGATTTATTTAGTATATATATAAAGTGAGAGATAATGATGATAAAGAAAATGATGAATTAAACGAAAAAATCGGTCTTTTCCCTTCCGGTTTTTCTAACCGAGTATAGGACCCGGTACGGTGGCAGGCTTCAACCCCAAAACATGAGCCAGCCACCGGGTAATTAATAATCCTTTCTGTTTCAGGTGACGTAATGGGTTGAGTGGCCCAAACAGAGTGCCTTTTTATGGCATAGAATTATGCAATCAAATTGTATAATTCTATGACATAAATTGTTCACCAGGGTACTCCCCTTCTGATGGGAAAGTTCATATAATTCAAGTTGTATGAGTTTTCCACTCAGAAGAGGAATACCTGGCCACTTCAACAAGATATCAATGGATTTATTCCGGTTGGGTGTGTATGAAGGGGCTCCACCACCACCCGGTTGCCCCTCTTTCATTTGTGGGCCATGAACCTCGTTGGGTAATGACGAGGTCAACCCCAAGTTCACCTTCCTTCTCAGGTTTCACTTGTTCTAGTAACAAGTCAATCTCCTTCGGTGAGTTTATCTACAGTTTTTGCGGCTTCAGTCGCATTGTGAGCTATCGACAAATTCGTGAATGCGAAATTGTTTTGTAGTGAGTCCTCGTGCCGGGGAAACGAACCCGCCCCACGACACCGCAATGCTAGCCTGCCAGCGCATTCACGCGTCTCCGGCCGAAGGCATTCTCGGCAGATCCCTCCATCTTCCTCTGCCGAGGCAGCAGGCCATCGCTGCAGTCCTTCACGGATAGTGAAACTCATCTTATTCACTACAATTATGACCATCATTTTAACCTTTAACCATATTAATCGATTTTAATTGAATCTATTTTTCTTTGCTTATTATCTCAAAATAGAGTCATGATATGCTTCATTTATTATTTATTTCAGCTGGCAATATTTGTTTTTTTCTTATTGATCAAAATGGTTTGTTATAATTTTTACATAATTTTCCATTTTGGGTTGCTTTACTTTAATTACTTTAACCAATTGTTTATTTTGACTTACTAGGCAATTTTATTAGATTTTGTTTTGCTTTTTAATTATTTACATATTTCAATCGGTTGCAGTTCCTGCATATTTGACTTGTCACAGTGTCGTGAACTAACAAACATATGTTTTATGTTACTTATTGCAATCTAAATGTTGGCTTTTCATTTCTTTAGTTTTTAACTTGATATTTTGCATGTATTTAAAATTTAATTGAACATTACTTATTAAAGATTGTATTTGAAATCTATTATTACATATTTTTACATTTTCTTTTCTCTAATATTTCATGCTATATATTCCTGGTTTGCACTGTTAAAAGTAATTATAGTATTTTTTAAATCTTATTTTACCTTAATTACACCATCATTGAGTTATTGTAGTGAATAGTAAATGCACGCCATTATTTTGCTTTATTATTTTTAGGGTTTTGTAAAATAATTTTCTCGGAAACTACTTAAGCTAGAAACATCAAATTTTGTATGTAGGTGTAAAGTGGTGATCTCTTCAAAGTTCAAATATAAAAAAATTTTATAAGGCATTTAAGGGGGGTCTCCCCATATAGGGGAGTGACCCCCCGAAAAAAAAAATTTCATTGAAGGTGGCCGATATGGGTATCAAATGAAAGGTCTCGATGAGAACTTTTCAAAACAGGTCTTCGTTTGGCAAAGTTTGCTTCGATGGGCGCACAGGGAGGGGAAATACACGAAAAATTTGTGTCCCCCCCCTCGCGATTGGACACCTGTGATCCCAAAAATCTGAAAAAAATCATGAATGTAGGTCTTGATGAGTACAACAACAACAAATACGTCAGAAGTCACAATTCACTCAACTTTGTTAGTAATAGTATGATTTATCGATTTTATGTTTTCTTGAATAAAATCTTAACGGTGACCTTAAGTTCAATGAAATTCAGTACACAGATGATTATTTATAAGATTGATTTAACCTGAAAGTTTCATACAGATTGAATAATATTTAGCGAAGTTATACCGGTTTGAATTTTCCTGTATTACTATGGAACAATATGCGTTGCATGTATTACTATGGCAACATATGGCTATGGAACAATACGCGCTTTTTACCGACTCAGACACTACAGTTTTGCTAGGATTTGCATGAGAATTTCAGAGATGATAGGTGTCATGTATATCTTTGAGAATCGGTTGAGCTGGTGGTATCAGTAATCGTAAAACAAGAAAGTGGCTGTTTTAAATGTGAAGATTGAATAATTTTGAGTTAGTTTTTCCCAACTTCAACGTTTAAGGTGCATACTTTGAACACTTGATTCAATTTAATGAATGACGAGATCAGTACATACAATTAATGCTTATAAGTGAAACAAGTCAAGGAGGCGGGAGAGAGCTCCTAGCAAAAGGGTTTTGTAACCATTCTAGGATTCGAAAAATTGGCCATTAATCGATGATAACAGTACAGGAGAGTGGCCCCTGAAAAAAAAAATCATCAAACGTAGCCGATATGAGTATGAAATAAAAGTTTTCATGGGAGCTTTTCAAAACAGTTGTTAAACTGCCAGTTTTTGCTTCAGTGGGGCACAGGGGGTAAATACATGAAAAATGTGTTTCCTCCGTCGCGGCTGGACATGTGAAATAATTATCAAGGGAGATATTTATGAGTATACCAATACCAAAAACCTCAGAAGTCGAAATTCGTTCAACTTTGTTAATAATAGTATGATCTTCGTATTTCATATTTTCTCCAATAAAATCGTCTTTGACATGTTTCTTGATGTGATTCGATCTGGTGACTGCATTTTGTAAATTGAATACAAAACCCTTCTGACATGAGCGTAGGTCTGTTTAGCCAACTTGTTATTTTTTATGATTCATTACACTATGGTAAGTTTTAGGGTATTGTAAAATCATTTTACAATACCCTATTAAAATC
The DNA here is from genome assembly GCA_963969285.1 of Odontomyia ornata. Classification (NCBI taxonomy): domain Eukaryota; kingdom Metazoa; phylum Arthropoda; class Insecta; order Diptera; family Stratiomyidae; genus Odontomyia; species Odontomyia ornata. Next base: position 219,644,789 of record OZ017738.1, on the reverse strand, counting down.
GCGTCCTGTCGGTCCGTCTGTTCGTCCGTCCTTGCGTCCATCCGTGTGTCACACCACTTTTTCTCGCAAACTACATACGCTAGAAACATAAGATTTTGTAGGTAAGTGCGAAGTGACGGCCTCTTCAAAGTTTCATCACGAAGAGAAATTTATAAGGTCTTTAAGGGGGGTCTTCCCATACAGAGGAGTTCCCGCGGAAAAAAACATGTGAGCAGTATGAGTATCAAATGAAAGGTCCTATTAGGAACTTTTCAAAACAGTTCTTAAACCAACAAGTTTCGCTTTGAGGGGTGCAGGGGAAGGGGAAATGTAGGAAAATTTTGTGTCCCCCCCACCTTCGACCCGAAAAATTTGAAAAAAATCACAGAAGTGTGACTTTAAGAGTACAAGGGCAACAAATACCTCAGAAGTCGAGATTCCATCAAATTTTTTAATAATAGTACACTTTATAAATTTTACATGTTTGCCTATAAAATCAAGATCGGACCTTTAAATTTCCCAAAAACTACAATTTAAGTTTCTAAAAAGAAATTGTATGTGTCCCGAAAATTCCACAATAACTGAACAATAAACAGCTAAGTTACAGCCGATTGAATATTTAACAATTACAACAACATTAACACGTGATACTAGGGAGATACACGTTTGCAACGGACCTAGACTATACAAATATGTCAGAATTTTGAAAACAATTTTAGAAATGGTTTGTGATATTGATGACTAATGAAGCAACGGGGTCAAAAGACTTGAAACAAAATGGTGGCGAGTTTAAAATCATAATAACCATAATAATTTTTCGAACTCAATTTATGAAATCTGTATATAAGTCAAGTTTTGATATGCAGAATATATTGTTTGATTTACTATTTGTTTTAAAATGCCCTTCTGGCAGGAGCACTCTCATGCTACTTCAACTTGTTTCTTCTACCATTGAAATTGGTTGCAATTGTTCCCTCATATCCACGTTTAAGTAAGTTTTTATTTTTGAAAATGTTTATTATAACCTTGAGTCGTCTTTAATTGACTTAAGATTTTTATATTCCAACGTGCTTTGACTTATACTCGTATAATGTAATATTTGATACCAAAAAAATTTTGTCTGCTATTCTTATGTACATTTTCTTATAAAATATGTATTGATGAAAGTTTTGTTACTAAAAAAACTTTGTCTTTTTAACTATACATAACTTGGTTTTCTCAATACTGACCATTGGTCTGGATAATATATTATATACATATATAAATATATCTTTTTTAAATACTGTTATATATTTTCTATCGAGTTTGTTGCTACCATTAGGTATACAAATCGTCATTTTCTTCTTATTTCGTTTAAAAAGTGTTATTTTGCAGTCCTTTGCGTATTTTCTTTTTAAGTATTGTAATTACTGATTAATGCCAAAGATAGAGTTTGACGTTTTGCTTGGTTAGTGGTTATTGTTAGTGTGTTAACATTTGATTAGTACAGGTTCTAGAAAATTATAGCCAGTTTGCGTTGGTGGGGATTTGATGAGAATGGCGGACGTTCAAAATAGGTGTGTCTTGAGTACTGCCCGACAAGGGAGCCCCACCTGCGTAGTGGCAGGTTAGTAGGATCACAAGTAAACATATTCTAACCTTATTCTTGATTTCTTATATATTTTTCTCCTATGGTTTTGTTTCACTTGTTCGTTATTATTATTATATATATATATATATATATATATATATATATATATATATATATATATATAAATATATATATATATATATATATATATATATATATATATATATATATATATATATATATAAATATATATATATATATATATATATATACCTAAATATATATATATATATATATATATATATATATATATATATATATATATATACATATATATATATATATATATATATATATATATATATATATATATATATATATATATATATATATATATATATATATATATATATATATATATGTATATATGTTATGGTTCGCGGCCAATCATTTTAATTTTCCGAGAAAGTGGAAACGCAATGTCTTTTAAATTAAATTGAAAGAGTTTATTTAATTACTAAAAAAATGCATAATCACTCATTTAACTATTTCGAAATTTTAATTTTCACTATTTTACAAGTCGTCTATCAATTTTTGCTTCAACTGTCCACCAAAATCACTTCACTTTTGTTATTTTTCGATTCAATATTTCTTTTATTTAAAATGGATTTTATTTAAGTACATACGAGTATTATCCATTATTATCTATGACCTTTTGCCATATTTTTTGGGTCGAGCCATTATTCTATTAGTGTAGAACTTCTGTGGTTTATCGGCGAAAAACTTGGCCAAGTGATTTTCACAGTCCCTTTTTGAAGCGAATTTCTTTTCATTAATGAAGTTTTACAAAGATTGAAACAAACGGTAGTCTGATGGTGCAAGGTCTAAACTATACGGTGGATGCATCAAAACTTCCCAGCCAAGCTCTGTCATTTTTTGTCGGGTCATCAAAAATGTGTGTGGTCTCGCATTGTCATGATGGAAGACAACCCCCTTTTTATTAATCAATTCTGGCGAGTTTTTCAGGTTTTGTAAAATCATTTTACAAAACCTTACTAAAATTGCGTCCTGTCCGTCCGTCTGTCCGTCCGTCCTTCCGTGTGTCACACTACTTTTTCTCGCAAACTACATAAGCTAGAAACATGAGATTTTGTACGTAGATGCGAAATGATGCCCTTTTCAAAGTTTCACCACAAAAAGAAATTAATAAGGTGCTTTAAGGGGGAGTCTCCCCATATAGAGGAGTCGCCCCTGAAAAAAAAAATTTCGTCGCATGTAGACTATATGGGTATCAAATGAAAGGTCTTGATGAGAAATTTTCAAAACAGGTCTTTAAATGACAAACTTTGCTTTGAGCGGTGCAGGGGGAGCAGAAATGTACAAAAATGCTGTCTCCCCCGTCGCGATTGGACACCTTTGACCCGAAAAATCTAAAAAAAATCACAGAGGTGTTACAAGGGCAATAAATACTTCAGAAGTCGAAATTTGATCAACTTTGTTAATGATAGTACACCTTACAAAATTTACATTTTGGCCTATAAAATCAAAACTGGACCATTAAATTTTCCAAAAGCTACAAATTAAGTTTTCTGGTAACAATTGTATGTATTCTGAAAATGTCATAATAAACGAACAATAACCAGCTAAGTTACACCCGATTGAATATTTAACAATTACAACAACATTAACATGTGATATTAAGGAGAAACACGCTTGCAACGGACAAAGACACTACAAATGTGTCGGAATTTTGATAAAAAATTATAGAGATGATTTGTAATATTGATGTGTTATCATGACTAACTAAGCGATGGCATCGAAACACTTGCAACAAAATGGCGGCAAACTTAAAAAAGTAAAAGCCATAATAATTTTTCGAACTCAATTTATGGGATCAGTATATTAGTAAAATTTTGATATGCTGAATATATTGTTTGATGCACGAATTGTTTTGTTAAACCTTTCTAGCAGGAGCACTCTGCTGCTAGTTCAACTTGTTTTGAATTGCTTGTTGCAATCTGGTTAATTGCTGACATTGCATAGCCGACTTGAGCGTTTGGCCAGGCTCTAGCACTTTATGATAAACAATTTCCTCTCAATCCCACCATACACACAGTATAACCTTATTTGGTGTCAATCCTGGCTTAGAAGTCATTTGCGATGCTTCACCTTTTTTGACCATGATCTTTTTCGAACAACATTTTCGTGTCTTACCCATTTTTCATCGCCGACAAATGAGATGGGGCAGCCAGATGGAGGTGGTACTCCCTCGTGCCCTCTCAACCGGATCAAGATCCAAACGAAGACGTGGCCATTTATTTCCCATTTGAGTGAAAAACTCGAACAAACATAATTTGCATGAATTTTCCCATCAAATGAGAAATGTGGACGTCACCATTTATGTTTTGGGATTATGTGATGGAATCACATGACTCTATACCATAAGCGGGCACGAAAGTGGAAGGCCACTCTACCCGGCAAGAGCCCCTGTGAAACAGCAAAAAACGGAGGAGCGCGCCTAATGGCTAGCCTATGTTATAGGAGGAGCCTGCCACCGTTGCAGATCCTATACACGGTCAGGTCAAGAGAAATGGAAAGACCGTCGGGTAAGGTTTAACAATTCATTTTATTCATTTCAATTCAATATTATTTACTTTTTTCCTATTTACAACCATCGAGGCCTATGGAAGTATTTTATAATAATTAAATCAATATGAAGATATTGTTGCTTTTATGCTCACTAAGTGATTCTCTTTTCAGATTTTCGCGTCAATCGTAAACGATCCAAAAAAAGAAAAATATTGTACAATCCTTGTCTCTGTTTCGAAAATTCTGAGGAAGGCCCTTCATGTGAGCCAATAATTGACTACCACTGACGAATTGATGAAAAGAATCTTTCGAGACTTCGCTCTATCCGACACTTAATTTTGTAACACTGAAAAGTGAAAACTGCTATGATAAATAATCGAATCTCTGACCTGATGGACACACTTGAGTTTTCAATAAGGTTTTCATTCGTAACAGGTCTTTAAACAAGACCCAATATCTAACAGATAAGATAATTAGAATAGGACATAGAAAAAGAAGTAGTTCAGCAAAAAAATTAAGAGAATTCGGATGAAATAATAAATTGGTCAAATTATACGTATCGCCTAGATTACTTGAATTTCAATCCCAACATAATGAATTTTTTATGTATTAAAGCAACCTATAGTAAAAGCTTCCAAGCTTAGTAGTATGCAAGGGAAACTGAAAGGAGAGAAGCTATTGCATCTAGGCTAAAAAACTTATGATTTGATTAATTGCTTTCAACCTTATGATAAATTAAATTAATTCTATAGGCTAACGAAGAATACTTTAGGTTCAATCTGTAAAGAATGCCCAAAATATTTTATAACCAGGCCAAACAAAACGAAAACGTTAATTTACGTAAGCTTGCAAACATAAGCAAATGTATGTATATCCTAATTTTGCTTGCTTTATCTTTCTAATGCATGCAATAGTTTTGAAGTGGGATTGTGAAATGGTCTGTCTTTGAAAAATTGTAGTCAATTGCGTAATACTTTAATTTCTGCTACTCCCACTAATAAAGCTAAAACTACTTTGCGTGTGGACAAAATTCGCGAAATTCTCGAGATTAATACTCTACTCTATAGAAATCTATTTGCGGTTATGAAGCAAATAGATTTCTCCCAGCAAGTAACCAGACAGATTATTGCCTATCGGTAGCATATATCCGTTATCACCACGCTTTCTTCATCACTGAGCGGATATTGTCCCAGATGTGAGTTGCTAAATTTTCTATTGTACTAGCAGTGCCATTGAAAAATTGGACGTCCTTGTCCAGGATCTTGTGGTCCAAGTTTTTGAAAATCAGTTCCTCGATGTGATGCTTCAATTTCACGATATTCTATACCATGCCGCTCTTTGGACAAACTGCTCCCCGTACGGTAGCTTCCACGATATAATTTTGACCGTGACCATTCTTCCAATTGTATTTTTCATATGTTTCGCGATTGTCATCGTCAATCAAATGTTTACTATGTAAACGATGCGCCACACTGAAATGCTCTTCTCGTGTGAGATAAACAATTATTGACTAAAATGTGATCTTAATCCACTTCAAACGGTACCAAATCAAATGGCCGCAGAATGTATCGGATTGCAATAGCGTTCCATCGAGCAAAATTTCGCCAATTCGTCCATGGTCTTCAAGATCTCCCGTCCAAACAAATGTAATTTTCCTTGGGAGCGCTATTCCCCAGGGGAATGGTAATGTATTGGAATTAAAAGGGTGAAAGGGTGGAAATGGTTTTCAATTTAGACTTTAGAATTTAATACCCGGTCCTTAAATAATTGTGTGCCCAACCCGTCTTTCTCGAGTAGCGGCTGTAAGTTGACTCCCGATCCGTCCCAGAAATTCCCGACCTTTCATCTTTCCATTACCGTGTACACGGTAAAATCACATCACCTTCTCACTCAGCCGCGTGCGATTGCCTTCGGTCATGCAATACACCGTTGGGGTGAACTAAATCAATGTTTTCATGTTAAAAATTTTAAGTGGCAGCTATAAAATTTTAATTTTTTTTAAGGAAAATTAACTGAAGTAAAGAAAAACAAAAAGAATCTAAATATTAATAAAAGTTAAATCTCATGAAGAATATAATACCAGGGAAACGTTTAGATTTAATATAAAGGAAAATTGGTTTAAAATTACATTTAATAATAATTATAATAAGAAAGAAAACTTTTTTACAAATAACGACTATGAATGGAAGTAATTAAATATTTTTTCTAAATCTGCTATTAAAATTTTAAATAATATAGAGGAAGGTTTTCGAGCAGTTTGCTTGTTTGCTAATTTTCTCACGATCTCAAAGCGACGAGGGTAGCAAAAAAGGAGCTGAAGGATCTTCAGTTGGAGGATCGATTGTTTTCGGGGTCGGAACGCGGACTGGGATTATTGAAGAAAACGATCAGTGGACGGACAGACTGACACGTATATTTACGTTTTGCTGTAAGTATGTAAACTTTGCGCGTGATTGAAACTGAGTACTGACGGACAAAGCAGACGTATACTCGTATATGTAACTATCGACGCAGGTCTTTTGTGTGATTTATCCAGACTTCTGTACACGGCTTTACAGGAAACGCCGATCTGGCTTGGTTTTGTAGTGCCAAGCGATGTCGCTTTGGCAGGATTGCGACGAAAAACCTTATCTCCTTCTTTAAAATCGAAAGACTGAAACCTGAGGTTATAATGCGCCTCATTTGCACGTCATGCGGCCTTTGTCGTCCGTCCAATTTGTTGGCGGAGGTCTCTTAAATGCTCGTAGGGCTCCAGCGGGACGCCTGTATGATTTGCCATGGAAAATCATGTGCTGTCCAGAGGCGGCAAAGTAAGGCGAGACACCGGTGACGGAATGATAAGACAACCGCAGAGCGCAAGTGATGGCGGACAATTTGCGGTCCCAATCCTTCTGAGTTGGATGGACATAAGAATGGACCGCAGCTAACAGTGTGCACTTCAAGTGTTCAGATGCGTTAGAACGAGGAGAGTATATGAGCGTCAATTGGTGTTCGACACCGTACTGTTCGAGTAGACCCTTAAATTTCCGAGATCTGAACTGTACTCCGTTGTCCGAGTACACACCTTCTGGTACCCCGAACACGTGGAATACTCGACTATCTAAAAATTTCATGATGGATTGAGTCGTAAATTTGCGAATATGTTCTACCAGTGGGAATTTTGAGAGCTGCTCTAACACAACGATAGCTTCGTTTGTTCCATAGAAGAACGAGGATATCGACCGAGTAGATCTTTATACAAACGTTGGAATACTCGTTCCGGAACGTTGAGTTGACCAATAGGAGGTCGAAGAGTCTGGTTGGGAGCACACAGGCGTTCACGTAGTCTTTGAGGCCAGAAGAAGTACTTCTTAAGTCCCCGAAGCGTCCGACTGTTACCACCGTGGGCACTTAAATGATGGTCATGTGCACGGAGGATCAGATTGTGAGTCATTTTTTCTGGTACCCAGAGTTTTCAGAAGTCTTTTTCCTGCCATGGATCGCTGGTATCGTATTCATTTCGTCGATAAACGTAGCCGTCAATCACTCTCAAATCAGGCAACTGTGATTGTTGGGTTACGATCGTTTGCCTCAACTCTTTGTAGCTGTCTGACTCAAAATATGGATTATCTAAATCTATTTCAATGATGCCCTCGTCATTCACCATCAATTCTGCTCTCTCTCACATTCGCGAGAGAGTATCAGGCACGATGTTCTGGGTCCCTTTTCGGTGTTTGATGGAAAATTTGAGCCCTTAGAGTTTAAGAGCCCATCAGGCCAGGCATCCATGTGAGTCCGCTTGGTTCATCAGCCATTGTAGCGAAGCGTGGTCTGTGATAATTTCAAGCTCGTGGCCTTCGATATAAGCCCGAAATTTCTTTGCAGCCATCACTGCTGCCTGACATTCTTGCTCGGATGCGGTGTAGTTACTTTGGGCCAAGTTCAGCTTATTGAACATGAAAGCAGTGGGAACTCCCTCTCCTTCTTCGGTCAGTTGCACAAGCATGGCTCCTACTCGATGTTGACTTGCGTCAACAATGAATGGAGAAGGGCTTCTTAAACTCGGGGCTGTCCAAGACCGGAGCTGATGTTGTCTTGTTTTAGCTTTTCAAATACCTTTCTAGTGAGCTCGGTCCAAAGAACTTCCTTTTCCGAAGCACATCCGACAGAGGCACTTAAACTGTTGCGTAATTCCGAACGAACCTTCGGTACCAACCACACACTCCAAGGAAACCTCGTAGCTGCTTAGCAGTTTTGGTAAGGGGAACTCATCCAAATCCCGAGTTTTTTCGGATCCGTCTTGATAGTGCTATGTCCGATGACATGTCCCAGATATTAGACTTCGTTCATGACAAACTTACTTTTCTGGACGCTGATGGTGAGTCCCGCCTTATTGATATCCAGGGCTGCTTCTTGCTGGAGAGGGAGTTGTTGGTCAAACGTTTCCGTGATGAGTAGAAGGTCATCCAGATGGGGTGGGATTAATTTGTCCATCAGCCGGGCTATCGTTTGCGGAGCATTACACAGGTCAAAGAGCATTGTGAGGAGCTGGCATGGTGGTCGTCCGGGCACTGTAAAAGCGGTCTTATCCCTCGACCCTTCATCGAGTGGAATTTGACAATATGCATCTTTTAAGGTCAAGACTGGTAATGTAATTTGCTTATCGCGGGATTCTTAATATTTTATCGATAAGCGGAAGAAGGTAAGCGCCTTTAACAGTCACGGCATTGACTTTTCGGGCATATAGCCAAAGAAGGACTTTACCTGGCTTCACCACCAAGGCTACCGGTGAGGACCAGTCATTTGGTTGGCGCCTCTATAACCCCTAATTCTAACATCCTGTCCAACTTAGCGTACACTAGCTTTTCCATGGCCGGTGAGATTGCATAGTGTCTCTGCTTTATACGCTAGTCTCGCCAACATCGATGACATATATGACAAGAGTGGTACGGCCAAGGCCTTGTGTAGCGTAAGATAGAAAAACAGCGATGGATGCTTCCAGACGTTGTCGTTCGTTAGGCGTTAATTCGTGCCTGTTGGGTATAGAAGCGAGTTCATGGACATATCTAGTATTCAAAGGTGAATCTATGAATAAGTCCTGAATTTCACGGGTAATGTCAACATACCCTGGATACGATGCTTGGTGCCATCAGCTGTGCTGATTTCAGAGCGCCAGGGTTTTACTGCCGTAGGGTTTTGATGGAGAAACTTTGGGCCGAGGTGCAAGGCAAGGCAGCTAATACTTGCACCCATGTCAATCAGTGCAACAGCAACTTCACCTAACACTTTGATTGATGCGTAAGGTCGAGTGTCATTCTCAGAAACCACCGAAATTTTACTGAATTTTAAAGTTTGATGACAGATGCACACTCTCCTGCGGAAGCTCTTCCAATGACAAGTTGACCACTTAGTATTGCGGTAGTGTGGGGTGACCTCTTCTGCGGCAAAAATCCTCTCTCGTGCAGCAATATACTCCTCCAACTTAATATGGTATGGCTATAATACACGGGCCTGTGGCTGCCGGGATTCTTCAGGCAGTACCTGCGATGGTTGCTTCAACAATGTCTTTTGAGAGGCCTCCAAAGAAGATGTGGCAACTGCTGCATCATAAACCAGCAGAGGTATCGTGGTGTTTGACTCTAGTAGGTTTACTAGCGAGAAAATTGTCGTTAGTAGACGGGATGGAGTGCTGTTCCGTTACTTGGTCTGTCGCGAGTGCTGCTGGCTGTTGTGAGCACTCGCTAGCATGTTTTTTGACTTCTTGCAATTTGTACAATCTGGCGTATGTGTATCTGGTTTCCCACAAGGGAAACAAAAGATGTTAGCCTCTGCCTGGCATGCGGTAAAATGATGTCCTGTTGGCCAGCAGATCCAATACCTAGGGGCTAGTTCATGTAGTTCAGTTTGATGTTGTTGGTCAAGTTCTGTGGTTGATAGAGAAACGGTCTACGACGAGCTGTCTATTATGGATGGTCTGAGACAAGCTGGCGTGGGTAGAGCAGGCGCGCTGTGTTCAGCTACTGAGCATCGTTCTGATTGCTCTCGTCGGCTGGAGAAATTACCTTGGGGTGTGGACCGCTGGGAGTGTTGTACGGCTTCAAGCACTTTTGCGGACGCGCGAAGTGCATGCACGTTGTGGCGTGAGGTGAACATCAGTTGCTTACGCAGCTCGGGCTGATTCCGTTCCAGAAGAGACTGAGAAACTCAGACTCCGGCATGGAACTCATCAGACGCTTCAACAGGCAACACAGGACTTCCTAGTAGTCATCTACGGCCTCCTGCGCCTGTTGGTGTCTGTTCTGGATTCACTGTTTTATGGAGTCATCCCCCTCGACTGGTGCGAACCCCTGCAGTGCTGCATTCCTCAACGTCTCCCAGTAAAACGTTGGAGAAGTAGTCAATAATCTCCAGAACAAACGAAGAGCTCTTCCAGTGAAAAGCATCTAGGCACAGCGTGTGACAGCTCTCATGTTCCCTCCTAAGTTTAACCAAACCATAATTTCGGCCCTCCTCAAGAAGGCATCGATGGCCGTAGGATCATTCTGACCTGCAAATACTAACTTCCAGCCAGACACTATATTACCTACTTTAGATGGTGGGAGATCTCCTGGCTGAGTGAATGGTGGATGATCCCAGGTGTCATCAGGCATGGGTCGAGATGGTGGATCCGGAGGTGATGGACCCGGAAGTGGTGGATCCGAAAGTGGTAGGCAAGATAATTTCTGTAATTGCTGCTGCATTTGCTCCATGTTGGCAGTCATTGCCTGCATGGAATCCAGTAGGTGTAACATTACGAGGTTCGATCTAAAAAAACTAGTTTTAAAATGGAATTTAAGTCGATGAAAGCATGTAAATCAGACACCAAAAGGACACTATAAACAAAACTTAAGTACTAACAGAATAAAACTCTCATAAAAAAACGAAGACGATAAATAAAGATAGTTAATTTTTAAAAAACAGTAAAGTGAATTTATTTTGAAAATTAAAAAAAATGATTGGCAATCTCAATAATTAACTCAGTCTTTCCATTTCACTTTCCCTTCACAGGTAAGATCACCAACGGTACGTTCTTCTTTTGTGTCACAGAGACAACTCTTGAGGCACCATAAGAATCAGGGTTCAGAAGTGATGTTTCATACGCAAGTTTCGACCAGGTACAACCTGCCAGCCCAGGGTGAACTATGACCCGCAAGCAGCGCGTGTCTTATAATGGATAGTCACGGACTAGCTATACAGCCAATCCATGAAATCAAAATCCAGGCAATGGAAGACACTTAGGCACAGCTTGGTTTGAGGTGCAGATCAGAATCCGCCGCAAATATTATGTTGGGGTAACAACTTCCGAATGCACAAAAGGACTCTAATATCATTTGGCGTTGCTAACCATACAATGGTGGTAAACCACTAATGTAGAAACCAAAAGCAGGACCAAACGATATTGACGTCCAAGGACAACTCATGTTCGGAAGCTATTATATGCTGGGGCAAGATAAGTACAATATCCCTTAGGGGTTACCGTTAAAAATTTAGACACCTTGTAGGGTCACCTAGAGAAGTTGGTCTGTCTCTTGTTCATGACTGTTGATACAGCCGGGCTTTTCGGGTCCCATGTTGGGCACCATTTTTTATGAAATTGGTAGATAAAATGTCCGTTCAGGACTACAGCAATGGTCTGCTACCTCAGCGGAAGAGGATGTTAAGATCCAAGGGGTTGGCCGTGTCTGGGGACGCGTGAATGCGCTGCCAGGCTAGCGTTGCGGTGTCGTGGGGCGAGTTCTTTCCCTCCAGCACAAGGACCCACTACAAAGGAATTTGGCTTCCACGAACTCCTGGGGTCAAATAAATGTCGACCGAAGTCGAAAAGGAGGTAATCAACCAAAGGTCGGAAATTGCTGACGCAAAGGACCAACTGAACCTTGGGAAGACGGGCAGGCTAAGGAAGACTTCGTCGTTACCAACGATTCTTATGGCGCACTAATAAGAGTGGGGCATCCAGATGGAGGTGGTGCCCTCTCAACCGGATCAAGATCCAAACGTAGATGTAGCCAAATATTTCCCATTTGAGTGAAAAACTCATACAAAAATAATTTGCATGAATTTTCCTATCAAATGAGAAATGTAGACGTGGCCGTTTATGTTTTGGAATTATGTGATGGAATCACATGACTCTATACCATAAGCGGGCACGCAAGTGGAAGGCCACTCTACCCGGCAAGAGCCCCTGTGAAACAGCAAAAAACGGAGGAGTGTGCTTAATGAATAACCCATGTTATAGGAGGAGCCTGCCACCGTTGCGGAACCTATACACAGTCGGGTCAAGAGAAATAGAAAGACCGTCGGGTAAGGTTTAACAATTCATCTTATTCATTTCAATTCAATATAAGTTACTTTTTTCCTATTTACAACCATCGAGGCCTATGGAAGTATTTTATAATAATTAAATCAATATGAAGATGTTGTTGCTTTTATGCTCACTAAGTGATTCTCTTTTCAGATTTTCGCGTCAATCGTAAACGATCCAAACCTTGTCCAATCCTTGTCTCTGTTTCGAAAATTCTGAGGAAGGCCCTTCATGTGAGCCAATGATTGAATACCACTGACGAATCGATGAAAAGAATCTTTCGAGACTTCGCTCTATCTGACACTTAATTTTGTAACACTGAAAAGATAAAACTGCTATGATAAATAACCGAACCTCTGACCTGATGGAAACAGTTGAGTTTTCAATAAGGTTTTCATTCGTAACAGGACTTTAAACAGGACTCAATGTCTGACAGATAAGATAATTAGAATAGGACATAGAAAAAGAAGTAGTTCATCAAAAAATTTAAGAGAATACTATAAATTCAATCTGTAAAGAAATATTTTGTAATCAAGTCAAACAAAACAAGAAACGTTAATTTACGTAAGCTTGCGAATATAAGCAAATGTATATCCTATTTTTGCTTATTTTATCTTTCTAATGCATGCAATAGTTTTGAAGTGGTATTGCTAAATAGTCTGTCTTTGAAATATTGTAGTCAATTGCTTAATACTTTAATTTCTGCTTACTTGCACTAATTAAGCTAAAACTACTTTGCTTGTGGACGAAATTCGCAAAATTTTCGAGAGTAATACTCTACTCTTTAGAAATCTATTTGCGGTTATAAATTTTTCCTGGCAACTAACCAGACGGGTTATCACCTATCGGTAGCATGTATCCGTTATCACCACGCCTTCTTCATCAATGAGTGGATATTGATTCTTGTGGTCCAACTTTTTGAAAATCACTTCCTCGATGTGATGCTTCAATTCCACAATATTCATGACCATACCGCTCTCTGGACAAACCGGTCCCCGTACGGTAGCTTCCACGATGTAATTTTGACCGTGACCATTCTTCCAATTGTATTTTTCATATGTTTCGCGATTGTCATCGTCACTTAAATGTTTACTATGTAAACGATGTGCCACACTGAAATGCTCTTCTCGTGTGAGATAAACAATTATTGACTAAGATGTGATCTTAATCCACTTCACACGGCACTGAATCAAATAGCCACAAAATGTATTGAATTGCAATAGCGTTCCATCGAGCAAAATTTCACCAATTCGTCCGTGGTCTTCACGATCTCCCGTCCAAACAAATGCAATTTTCCTTGGGAACACTATTCCGCAGGGGAATGGTAATGCATTGAAGTTAAAAGGGTGAATGGGCGAAAATGGTTTTCAATTTACACTTTAAAATTTAATACCCGGTCCTTAAATAATTTTGACAGTACTTTTACCAACACTTCTCACACCGCCCATTTTTGCACCGCGGTCGTGTGCCCAACCCGTCTTTCTCGAGTAGCGGCTGTAAGTCGACTCCCGATCCGTCCCAGAAATTCCCGACCTTTCTTCTTTCCATTAGCGTGTACACAGTAAAATCACATCAGCTTCTCACTCAGCCGCGTGCGATTGCCTTCGGTCATACAATACCCCGTTGGGGTGAACTAAATCAGTGATTTCATCTAAAAATTTTAAGTGGCTGCTATAAAATTTTATTTTTTTTTTTGGAAAATTAACTGAAGTAAAAAAAAAAAGAATCTAAATATTAATGAAACTTAAATCTCATGAAGAATATAATAACAGGGAAACGTTTAAGTTTAATATAAAGGGAAATTGATTTTATATCAATTTTCCTTTATATTAAATTATATATTTAATAATTATAATAAGAAAGATACCTATGTTACTAAATACGATTATGAATGGAAGTGATTAAAAATTTTTTTTCTAAATCTGCTATTAAAATTTTGAATAAGAGAGGAAGGTTTCCGAGCTGTTTGCTTATGTGACTGCTCGATTATTACGACAACGTTTGACACGAACGACGAAACACAAAACTGTCCGTATGAAAATTGTAGACTGGAATGTCCCTTTCAAACGCTTGTCAGTTTGACTCAATCTGATTAGTATTCCCCAATATACGACAACCAACATTATCTAGTGACAGAAAAGGCTCAATACTTTTTAGACTATCCAATATATTACATATAGATACATATAGTGCATATATATATATATATATATATATATATATATATATATATATATATATATATATATACATATATATGTATAAATATATATATGCAATATATCTATATATATATATATATATATATATATATATATATATATATATATATATATATACCTATATATATATATATATATATATATATATATATATATATATATATATATATATATATATATATATATATATATATATATATATATATATATATATATGTATTGTCGCGTGTTATCGGTTCGCGGCCAATAATTTTAATGTTCCGGGAAAGTGAAAACGCAATGTCTCTTAATTTAAGTTAAAAGAGTTTATTTAATGAAAAATGCATAATCATTTATTTAACTTTTTCACCCAATTTTAATTTTCACTATCAAAATTCTAACACTTGTCCATAAATTTCTCATCGCAATTGTCTTCTAAATCACTTCACTATCACGAAAATCACTTTTCTACTACTCGAATAATATCGCTTCCTAGACACAATGGCAGTTCTTATCGCGGTCGAATGAATGATGATCATTCATTCAGCTCGCCTTTATATAGGGTCTCTTATCATTCAACTCAGTTCTCGTACATTGGTGAGGTAGCGGGAACATTCCACCAGTCAATGAATAGAGCAGTGACTCACTTTCAGATGTTATTCATGCTTGTTGGGTTCTCGTGGTTTCGAGTAAATTCGTGTTTTTCATTGTTGTGAAAACAATTGCGACAGTAGCTCGCAGAATTATTTGTACGTGTAACACTGCCCCCACCTCAGTTCTTTTCGCCCCGAAAAGGTGTGTCGCCAGTTGTAGTCAATTCTCCCTGGATGTAATATGGGGCAAGACGGTCCAGATGCACGATTTTCATTTTGGCTCTCGGTTTACGATGTTCCTGTATTCGGTATACGACGTCGTTGATTCGCTTTGTAACTCGGTATGGTCCCTCCCAATTATGTTGCAACTTTGGAGACCCACCCTTTCGCCGTTGCGGGTTATATAGCCACACCAAGTCATCTTGCTGGAAGCCAGTAGAATTTGCCTTTAGACCATACCTGGTCTTCATGCGGTTAGTAGCCGATTCGAGGTGTTTTCGCACTGTCCGATGTATCTGGTTCAACCGTTGTCTTAGATCACTTGCGTACTCCGAGATCGTTTGGGGTTTCTCCGGGGGTGTTCCGAACTTTATATCAGCTGGCAGACGAATAGTCTTTCCAAAAATGACTTTGGCTGGGGCTTGGCCCGTCGATGCATGTTCAGCAGCTCTATACGCCATTAAAAATAGTGGGATATGTCGGTCCCAGTCCCTTTGGTTCTCGTCAACCATCTTGGCCAGGTGTTTATTGAGCGTGCCGTTGAAACGTTCTACCATACCATTGAAGTGGGGATGCAGCGGTGTTGTCCTCGTTTTCCGTATTCCCAGCAGCTTGCACATTTCGCCAAAAACTAGTGACTCAAAGTTTCGGCCTTGATCCGAATGTAGTTCGCAAGGCACGCCGTACCTACTGACCCAATTTAACACTAGCTGTTCGGCTGCAGTAGTTGCTTCCTGGTTGGGAATGGGGTAGACCTCGGGCGACTTGCTGAAATAATCGGCTACAACCAGCATATATCGATTTCCCCAATCGGATTCAGGAAAAGGTCCTGCGATGTCAACAGCAATCCATTCGAATGGCACGCCTGCGTTATAGGTTTGCATTTGTCCTCTCAGTCGTCGCTTTGGGCCTTTGACGGAAGCGCAAATTGTGCATCTGCGACACCAGTCCTCTACGTCTTCTCAAGCGTGGAGCCAGTAGAACCTTTCCCGCAATTTCGCTAAGGTCTTGTTAACACCAAGGTGGCCTCCCGAGGATCCTTCATGCATTTCCTTTATCGCATCGTGGATTCGGCTTTTGGGTAGTATAGTTTGCATCCTATAGGAGCTACCATCCGCCGTTTCCCATTTCCGCTTGAGTACGCCACCCTCCACCTGAAGGGAGTTCCATTGTGCCCAATAGCTTTTCAGGGTTGCGCCATGCATTGAAATGTCTTTCCACTCAGGTCGCCCAGTCGTCTCCTTCCATACGAGCAATGGTACGATGTCTTCATCGGCTAACTGGGCGTTTCGAATCTCCTCCGATGACCAACCTTCATCGAATTCGGTCGTTATCAATCGCAGATCAACGAGCGGTTCCTTTTCCTCAATCCGTCGGCAATGCTTGCAGTTAGCTGGACATAGGCGACGAGATAGGGCGTCAGCATTTCCATGAACTCTGCCCTTGTGAAGTAGCTGGGGCCTCACTAAGTCTGGTCGGATCGTCGATCGGGTTGCACAAGTGTCGTTTGTTATAGTGCAATGTTCTTCATCAACTTGACCAGGAAGGCATCTGTCTGCTTCTCCACGATGTTGCCTTGGCACGGTGCTGGGGATGTCGATACTCCTAGCCAACGTTCGCCCCACGAAGTTGGCCCTTGCAGTTTGATGGGCCTCCATTCTAGGCTCCTGACACGGTCTGGATCTCCACCACCCTGGACAATAGCTCGGTCTTCTTCCCTTCTTGCAGTCTCTTTGCAGGTGCCCTTTTTCCCCGCAATTCCAGCATCTAGGCGCACCATTCACCTGCAGCTCTTGCTCAATTCCCACGCACTCACACCTGCAATTATCTGCCACTACCTCGCAAACCCGGGCAGTGGTGCGGGTCCCATTTTTGGCTGCCTCAAAATTTAAACTATAAGCCAATGCATCCTTGACTGCTTGCTTTTGAGCTAACCGCACGGCTTGTTGCAATTCCTTGTCCTTTAAGGCGCTGATGAATGCTTCTGCTGCTACGTCATCTCGATGTTCTGGGTCGTACGCTGGGTAAGCCAAAAGTGCCAGTCGCTCAATGTCTTGTGCTAGCTGCTGCAAGGTTTCGCCAGACTTCTGCATCCGATGCCGTAGCTGTGCCCGGTATATCTGCATCAGATGATCGTCTCCATAACGCATGTCCAGCGCATTCATTATAGCAGCCGGGTTTGAATGCAGCTCAACGGGGATAGTCTGCAAAAGCTCGGCCGCTGGGCCTCTTAGAGCAAGAATTAACGCAGTTGCTCGTTCCTGCTCATTCCAGTGATTTATCCTAGCGGCTGCTTCAAACTGGATTTTGTAAATAGTCCAGACCGTTTGCCCGTCGAATATTGGTGCTTCACATTTCTAGATGAGCTTCGCGCTGCGGTTATAAGTGGGGTTGGTGAGGCGGTTACTATCTTCGCTGCTTCCAAGTCCTTTTTATTGTTTTCCATCTCATGGTTTATTCTCTCTTCGACCTGGCTGATCTCAAGGTTGATTCTCTCCTCGACCTGGTATACCTTTTCCTCGACGCATTTAATTTGGCTGTTGAGACGATTGAGTTCCGCTTTTATTTCGGTTGACTATTTTTCCAGCTTCTGTGTGATGTCTGCCTTGATTTCTAACACTTGTTGGTCCAGCTTCGCTGATTGTTCTTTTAGCTGCGCTGATTGTACATTCAGCTTCGCAGTCAGACTGGATGACTGTTCATTTAGCTTCGCTGATTGTTCATCTAGCTTCGCAGTCAGACTCGATGACATCAGCATTAACATTTGCATTAGCGCATTTTCTGGCTCCTTTGATTTTGGTGTTTGTACTTCCCCACCTTCTGCGCCTTTTTCCGCATCTGAGAGCTCACTCGAATCCAGATTCACGCCTTCCGACTCGATCGCGTCACGCAAGCGTGCAATCAGTGTGGCCTTTGTACCTTGTGTAGCCAGGTTTCGCTGTTCCAACTCTTCCTTAAGCTCCGACATGGTCAATTCATTAATTTTTAAGTTTAAGCTTCGTGGCATTTTTAATGTTTCTTTAAATTTTACTATTGTGCACTATAAAAATGTTCAAATTTTCACTTTCAAAATTTTTCTTTCGCACTTCTTGACACCATTGTCGCGTGTATTTGGTTCGCGGCCAATAATTTTAGTGTTCCGGGAAAGTGAAAACGCAATGTCTCTTAATTTAAGTTAAAAGAGTTTATTTAATTAAAAATGCATAATCATTTATTTAACTATTTCACCCAATTTTAATTTTCACTATTGAAATTCTAACACTTGTCCATAAATTTCTCATCGCAATTGTCTTCTAAATCACTTCACTATCACGAAAATCACTTTTCTACTACTCGAATAATATCGCTTCCTAGACACAATGGCAGTTCTTATCGCGGTCGAATGAATGATGATCATTCATTCAGCTCGCCTTTATATAGGGTCTCTTATCATTCAACTCAGTTCTCGTACATTGGTGAGGTAGCGGGAACATTCCACCAGTCAATGAATGGAGCAGTGACTCACTTTCAGATGTTGTTCAAGCTTGTTGGGCTCTCGTGGTTTCGAGTAAATTCGTGTTCTTCATTGTTGTGAAAACAATTGCGACAGTAGCTCGCAGAATTATTTGTACATGTAACAATATATATATATATATATATATATATATATATATATATATATATATATATATATATATATATATATATATATATATATGTATATATATATATATATATATATATATATATATACATTGTGACAGCGAAGTACCCGGAAATTGCAATTCAAATTTCCCGGGTAAATTATGTTTCAAAATGATGTTTTTTGTTGAGTTGGTAGGACTGTCCTTAATTACTACGCCAAATATGAGCGCGGGCTGTCAATCAGTTTGTTTATAGCAGCTGCTTAAGTCGGAACACCTCAGTAGTGCCTTGAGATTTTTGTGATTTGGGAATTTTTTTTTTGATTGCTTTAAATTCGGTTACAGCCGAAATCGCAATAAATAACATCGATCAACCACCGTATTCATCAGATTTGGATGCCTGTGATTTTGATGAATAAGTGAATATTTTGCGTTTTATTTGCATTTTTTGGGTACTTTTTTGTCATAATGTAAAACAAAACTCGTTGAAGGCCATCCTAAAAAGTACTTATGAAAAATGTTTCGAGGACTGAGAAAATCGTTGGCGTAAGTGTAGTGCATCTGATGACGATTACTTTGAAAACGACCAAGTAAATATTGATGAATAATTCAATATTTTGCGTTTTATTTGCTATTTCCGGGTAGTTTTTAATATATATATATATATATATATATATATGTATATATATATATATATATATATATATATATATATATATATATATATATATATATATATACATACATATGTATGTATATACATGTATATATATACACCTATATATAGTATATATATATATATATATATATATATATATATATATATATATATATATATATTTATATATATATATATATATATATATATATATATATATACATATATATATATATATATATATATATATATATATATGTATATATATATATATATATATATATATATATATATATATATATATATATATATATGTATATATATATATATATATATATATATATATATATATGCTTGTAAATGTATGTATATATGTGGTGTCTTGTACTAAAATACGAAATCCTTTTGAAATCGGTACTTGTGTCCGTTTATCCATCCGTCTGTCCATCTGTATGTCACAGCAGTTTTTCTCCGAAATCATAGAAGCTGCAGCTATGAAACTTTGTGAAAAGGTCAGAAGATATGTCTTCTAGAAATTTTTGAGGTGAAAAAACAAATTAAAAGTTTCCATGGGGTCAACCCATATAGACCAGTAGCATATAACAGCAAATACGACAGAAGTCAAAACTCATTCAACTTTGTTAGTAATAATATGATTTATCAATAATGAGTGCCACTATTTGTTAGAAAAAAGGATCAAGAGTACAAAGAAAACATAGCTAGGAAAACGAGGGCAAAGAAAGAACACTATAAAAACCTCCGAAGAGTAGCGAATAAGATAATTAGAGTCCAGAAAAGAAAATACCATGACCACCAATTGAAAAGCATCGATGTAAGTATTGTGAGCAACAGCACAAGACAAGCATACAAAGCATTGGCAAAGTAGTGTGCAGGATCAAAGCAAGCCTGACAACAGAAAACCATAGGGGACAAAACATGGACGCCGAAAAATTTCTGAACAAGGGCAAAGTACGAGTAGGGCGGGTTGTCTATAGGATACGGCGCAGAGCAACGCCTCTTCAATGTTTCAAATGCCTTGGCTATGGTCACACCGCACAAGTATGCAAAAGACCCGATAGGAGTTCACTATTTTACAAATGCGGTGAAATGGAACATAAAAGAAAATAGTGTACGAAGGAGGCACACTGTATTCTTTGCAAGGATGCTGATCCAAGACCTGATTTTGGGCGCATCTTGGGATCAGAAAAATGCCAAGTTTCCCGAAAAGCCCTAGCCAAGATGAAATCAGGACGTAAATGACCCGCATCTTGCAGCTAAACCTTGAGCAGTTTGCAAGGGACATGAAAGCCGACGTTTTACTGCTGAGTGAGCAACACCGCCATAAAAGTTCTGCATCATAGTATCCTGATGAGACTGGTACTACCGCCATCTGTGTTCGAAATAGTGATTTTCAGGCGGAGATTTGTGGATGGGGTGATGCTTTTGTGTGGGCTCGGTGCTCAGGGACCACCTTGTTTAGTGTGTACCTAATGCCGAACGAATCAATATCATCTTTCCAAGTCAAGCTTCAGGCTTTGGAGGGCACTGTCTTGAACGCAGATGGTAATGTGCTCATTGTGGGAGACTTCAAAGCAATCGAATGGGGCATGCCTCAAACAGATCCGCGGAGAAAACGAATCCTAGAAATGGTGGGCAGGACGGCGCTCCTCGTACAAATACCGAAAATACGCCAACTTTCCGCCATATAGGCTGTGAAGGAACCATACTAGACGTGACATTCACCGCGAAGTCCTTAGTATGGAGGATACACAACTGGAGAGTGTTAGAGAACTATTCAACCAATGATCATCAGTGCATTCTGCTTGAGATAAGCGTTGCTCCCTCCTGACATCCGTGCTCCCGGCTTTCTACAATTGAATGGAGCATCGGAAGCATGGACGTCACGAGGTTTACTCCAGGTCCAGATGGTGTTTAAACTGAGGTGTTGCAACTTGTCTATCACCATTGTCCTGACATGCTGCTCAGCACATTCAATGCTTGCCTACGGGATGGGTACCGGAACGGTGGATGGTAGCGAGGCTTGTGTTGATCAGCAAGGGGAAGAGAAATCCCGAATTGCCGTCTCCATACCACCCATTATGCATACTAGACACGGCTGGGAAAGTGCCAGAGAAACTCATCAGGGGAAGACTTACTGACGCGATTCATGCTTCTGGGGACCTATGAGTATCTCCTCGGCAGTATGGCTTTAGAGCAGGATATTCGACCATTGATGCGATTGCAGAAGTGGTCAGAGCGGTCCGGAAGGCAGAAACATTTAGTCGCATCAAGCGGCGGATCATCCTGTTGGTGACATTTGACGTCAGGAACGCCTTCAACTCCGCTAGATCTGTGGATACGCTGGAAAACCCTTTTCAAGTTCCAGAATATGTAATACGGCTTTTGAGGAACTACCCAAAGTACCGAAGATGGCGGTCACATCGGGTGTTCCCCAGGGATCTATCCTTAGTCCAGACCTGTGGAACGTGTCTTACGACGAGCTTCTGAGACTGGAGATTCCAGGTGAGTCGTGCTTGATCGGCTATGCGGATGACGTTGTGGCTCTGGTCGCTGGATGCACTGCTGAATAAGCGCAATTTAGGCTAGGTACGCTAATGCGCTGAGTGAGGGACTATATGATTGCTCGTGCGTACAGTTTAGCACTGGAGGAAACCAAAGTGGTCATCTTGACAAAAAAGGGAATCCCTACAGTAAGGGTGATCAGTATTGGAGACATGCAAAACAAATCGATGCCATCGGTGAAGTATCTGGGGCTACTGATCGACCAGAGATGAGTTTCTCTGAGCAAATCAGGGCAATGGCTGCTTCGGGAGTATCGGCTCTGATTCGACTTATGGTCAATGTAGGGGGACCCAGCCCGTCAAGAAGACGCCTCTTGATGAGTGCTGTAGGTTCAGTGCTAGTGTACGGAGCAGAAGTATGGAGCGACGGTCACAGTAAGGAGGTATACCGGAAACGCTTGGCATAGGTTTAGAGAAGAGGATAGGATTGCATCGTCATATTGAAAAGTCTCTGATTCGGCGGTGAGATTTTTTGCAGGCGTGATACCTGTTGCCCTCCTTGTTAGAGACCGCCACGCTATTTACCTGCGCCGAAATGAGGATGCGAAGGAGATCGTTGTCCGCGAGGAGAGATAGTACTCGCTCAACGATGGCAGCAATCTTGGGTAAATTGGACTGCGAAGAGAAGGTGGACTGCGTGCCTCATCCCCGATGTGAGACCGAAACTTAATCGAAGGCAAGGTGAGACTGACTTCTATCTGAACCAGTTTTTGAGCGGGCATGGGTGTTTTCAGTCTTACCCGCGCAAGATTGGTAAGCCACGGTCTCCTAATTATCGGTGTTGCCCAGGAGAGGAGGACAATGCCTGTCACACATTTTTTACGTGCACAAAATGGGTCAGGTTGCGAAGGGACCTCTACAGGGAGATGGGAGAGCTTACCTCGGATAATGTAGTTGCATTGATGCTCGAATCGGTTGACAAATGGAACCAAGTGGCACATTATGCTCGGGCAGTCCTAAACTAGAAAAGGGACTCACAGCACCTGGGGGCGTTGGGGCTGGTGGATCCCTTTCTGGCACTACCTCTTCGCCTCTCCCCTCCCGCTAGGAAAGGGATCCCCCAGCGTGAAGGCGCCTCACAGCGCTGTTTTCCCCAGTTGACAGGGAAAGTGTTTGGTGGGTAGTTCAGTCGCTTTCTTGCGAGCATAGGAGTCCCACACCCTGTGTGTAAATGGCATCCACCTCTTAAATAAAAAAAAATAGTGAAATAGTGATAGCTCAAACCACGCTGTGTCGTGATGACATCGGCCATATCATCGCTGATGAAACTGAATTTAAGATAATATGAGCATTAAATTTCGAGAACCTTCTTAGTCCTCTCACCGACCCTGGATGAAGCTTGTTTCACTTGTTTCACCATCTAAGCCAAAAAAAAACAATTAAGTGCCGGGTATCAATGAGATTCTAGTGGAGCTCCTCAAATATGGTGGCAACAGTGTTCATAAAGCCATTCACAAAGTCATTCAGCAAATATGGTGACAACAACATATGCTGAAAAAGTCGAACTATTCAATTATATGCCCTATCCACAAAAAGGTGGCAAGCTACAGTGTAAAAATTATAGAGGCATATTACTACGTTGTACGGTGTACAAAATATTTTCTAAAAACTTAGAAAATAAAATCAGATCATACGCCATCAGTATTATTTGGAAGTATCAAGCTGGTTTTAGAGCAAATAGATACACAGTAGAACAATTGTTCAAATATTGGGAGCTCAAAATAGACGTACACCAAATTTTCGTTGACTTTAAGCAAGCATACAACAGTATTTATCGTAACGTATTGCACCAAATAATGCTTTGCTGTGGCATTCCTGCCAAATTAGTCCACCTTACTAAAAAAGAAAATGATGTCGACAACCTTCCAAGTCCGCATCAATCACCAACTTATCTATGCCTTTGACACAAATATTGGAATAAAGCAGAGAGATGGACTGGCCCCATTGCTATTTAATTTGGGCCTGAAAAATGTCATAAGAAAGCAACATAAGGTAAATTACTATACAAATTGAGCCAAGCAGTAGCCTATGCAGATGACATCAACATTTTATAACGTCACTCAACTGCCAAAGAACTTCTCCTGATACTCGTTTTCGAAGCTAAACTAGTAGGACTACAAATCAAAGAAAATTGAACAAAGCTCAAGACGCAGTCGAGAAAAATACCTCAAGTACACAAAATATCACACTTGGCGAATACAATACCGAAAATGTTAACGATTTTGTGTATTTGTCGCCAAAGTAACGAGGACAATAATAGCAGAGATGAGATACGCCGAAGTATATAGTTCGCAAATAACATATTCTATTCAGCTTTGACGATCTTAAAGGCCCTGTATGCACAGAAAAACGAAACTCCAAGCATTCAAATCTGTGATGAGACCTGTATTATGCTATGGGTGTGAAACATATGCCTTAACCTAAGCATCTGGAAATATATTGAACGCCTCTGAGCGATGCCTCCTGAACCGAATAATTGAAGCGAAGCTGGATGAGGACTAATGGCAAATTCGATACAACCATGAGCTGTATGAAATTTTTGAGGAGCCGGAGGTTTTAGCAATTGTAAGATTGCGGAAGGTGCGATGGGCTGGCCACATGAATCGTATTGACGAAAAACGGATACCCAAGAAGACATTCATTTGGTGAACTGAAGGCTGGAGACCAGTGGGGAGACCGGTGAAATACTGGTCTGACTTTGTCGACGAAGACAGCTCATCGCTGCTCGGATTTTGAAATTGCAGGATGCCCTCAATAGACAGAGGCAGTTGGAGGCACTGATTGCAGGAAGCGATGGGCTGTAATGCTACGGAGGAGAAGTTGATTCATCAATTTTCCACTTTCCTGAATAAAATTGTAAAGTAGCCTTTGAATTAAATAGAACTGAATATGCAAATACAAATTTGCAGGTTTAAACTTTATTGAAAATTACAGAGAGATTGAATCGTAGTTAACAAAGTTATCGTGGCTTATATTTTCCTGTATTACAACAGTAGCTATACACGGCTATGGGACAACATGTACTTCTAATCAACTCAGGCACTGACTTTGTTAGTTTTTCCGAACGTCAACATTTAAAGTACATACTATTAACAATTGATTGAATTTATTAAAGTGTAGCTGAATTTAAGTAGGGCTAGAATGCAGATTCTGGAGCGCTTTCTTCATACGAATTGGGATTGGTTTTGCGTGCCACCTAGTTGCAGAAACTGGAACTAATAGCACATGTAGCGGACGGGAATGGAACTAATAGTTTGTGTCTTGGATATCTTCGTTCGTGCCCGGGGTAATATTTGATGTCTTGGATTGTTGTCGGGGATGGTGTTTGTCTTAGATATGTGTGGGTATTAGGTTGCCTGGGATAAGAAAATGTGTATCTTTTTCTTGATAAGAAGGTGTTTTGGTTAAGTTGGTGAGTGTTCCGCGTTTGAGTTGCCTTTAGTGGCAAATATCGGAAATAATCATGATGATCGATTCTCTAGGATAGTCATATATTTTAAATTAGAAAGTGAGTCGCCGTAAATTAAACAGCGTATATTTGTTTAAGATTAATAGGAATATTTAGCCCTTATAGTGGTAGGTAATCACACTATCCATACTTGTTATTCATCTGTATTGGAAGTCTTTTTCATGCATTTAGTCCTTCTAGTGACAGATAGTTCAGTACGCATGGGTATTCGACTTCATAGTGGAAGAATGTCTGAGATTGTTGACGCTTCTAGCTCTTACTATCCATCGTTTTAACCGATAGGGGGTCAGTACCTAGGGTTGATAGCTTAAAGTATTAGGTAACTGATTCATTGTGGAAACTCTGTAGATAGGTGGCACTCCTGAAGGTTGGTTTACCAGTTGTACGGCCTGAGAATCTTCAGCGTGTGGAAATGAATGCTTTACTACTGAGAGGCTTCCGGTTTGAGCAATCAACTAGATCATGTTAGGCGTGGTGGTCGTTTTTTGTGATGCGAGGAGATGTGTGGTGGTGGCGAGTGCTACTTAGGTGGTGACTGCATTATTAATGGGTGATGGGTTTGCCTGTCAGCAGGTGTTATAAGGCATGGGAATTTGCTTCACGGATGCTTGCTGAAGGAATGCGTTGCTCATTGATTGGTGTTTTTGGCTAAAGATGGAGGGCAGCTTGTGGAACTGGAAGATTGGCTTGATCATGTTCGGTATACTGGACGCTTTTTATGGTGTGAGTGATTGAGTGGTGACGGTGGGTGCTGCTATAGATGCAGGATGAGTTTGCCTTTCAATGGGTGTTCTAAACCATGAAAATTTACTTCGTGGGTATTTGCTTAAGGGCCGCACTTTTCCTCGATTGAATTCTGTGGTTAAAGATGGGTGGCGTTGTAGACGAGCAAACGTCATGCGTGTCACTTGTTGGAGGATGTAATTTGAGGTTTAACTATAGAAACGTTTTGAGAAACTTGTGGTCAAGTTTCTGCAAGACTTTGCATGTCAGGAGTGGGGTTGTGTGCGTAGGTTTGCCTATACGTGGTAGTTTTAGGGCATCAGAATCTACATCGTAGAACAGAAGTTGCATGGCGTACGCTGACTGTTAGATGACCTTACTGATGAAGGTGGGCATGTTTTCTTGGCGAAGATAGCATATTCATTGCACAATGCTTGGTGATGGGAATCGTAAGAAGTGCTAAAGTTTTATAGTGTCCATGGACTGCGGATAACGTGTTGCCTGGGATTAAGACGTGTTTTCACAAATATCCAGTCACAGATACGCCTGCTCTAATTTGCCGAATATTGTTTACATTGATCTTTTTTGGTTTCTCTTTGCTTGGGTACGTTGTTTTTTTCTCAGACTCATTGTTATGACATATTATTGCTTTTTTGGTTTCATGTCAATGGTATTTTGAGAATTGGCTGAAGTCTTGGATACAGTGGAAGATGTGTTCATGTTTGTTGTAATGCTTCCTTGGTATTTATATTAGTATTGTAGAGTGTGATGACACACACTATCTAAAAATAAACACAATTAGAATTAACGATTCACTTATTCATATTCCAAAACAAATTACCCATTATCATTGTCATTCAAAACCAAAACATGTTACGGTAATCCATTTCCGTACACAAACGCCTTGACATTGAATTCAGAGCATGTATACATATCTCAGATTACAAGAAATGTTCTCTACAGTACATTGCCATCATAAAATGTTTTCCCTTTTGCATTGTACTAAGCTTCATATTGCACCACTGCTAGAAGCACGGCTAAAGATATTGTATTACATTTCACTACTGAATTTTCATTCATAGTCTTGGCGATTGAGTCATTATAATGTTTGTAAATGATAATTGGAGTATGAAAATGCAAAATGAGGATTTGTGAGTTAGCAATTTAGTAAATTGTATTGGTGACACATTGGTCACGTGAAGAAGTCTTGTTCACAAATTAGTCATTAAGGAATTTAGAATTAATTAATTAGGTCATAGATTTTGTATTTAAGGCAATGTAAAACTGATTGGAAAATACAGTCGATCTCTGATCGTACTCGAAGCACACTGCTATAATTGGCGTGTCTTTTAATTCTTATGAATATCGGCTCTTCGGATGCCATCAGCGTAGGTAATTAATTGAAGTCCCTTATAAAATAACCCCTAAATCTACTATATGGCGACCCTGCCAACTCCTCTTAGGTCGAGCAAATATGGACGGTCTTGAGGAATTGTGGGAAGAACTAAGACCGAAGCAGAGCCCGCCAGAGGAGTACGAGCCCGGACCGGTAGCAGCGAATGTACCACAATGCCAATTAGCTGCAACGGTATCAAAAGAAGCAAAAATGGGTAACAGCTGTTCTACAAACGTAAACGAAAGCATTTTCGTAGAGTATCGACAAGCAACCACAACTGCTGCAATAATTTTTATAGTGTTAATTTGTTTTTATGTGTACAATCGTATAAATAATAAGTACGTGAAAAAAAAATTAGCCAGGTTAATAAATGTTTAGAAGTAAAATCATTTTTATGTAATGGACTCAGTGAAAACCTTAATTAAAGAAACAGAGAAAATTTTGGCCAATCAGAAAAAAAAATATTAATAGAGTAGGTAGAGCAGAAACTTTAAAAGAAAAGTTAGAACGTCTGAAGGAAACTGAGAGAAGCTTGGGTATCTTGTTCGAAGCAACGAATGAAGATTGTTTAGAGATAAAATTGCAATTTAAGAAAATTGCGACTGAGTTAGAGCAAATATTAAATAGTAAATTAGAGCAAATTGCAGTTGCACAAAGAACCAAAATGGGTGATTTTGATTTGCACTTGGCGGTCAAGACTATTCCGCTGTTTGACGGAAAGCCGAAAGAACTTAATGCGTTTCTTAAGATGGTAGAATACGTTGACAAAACTCTATTGGAGGAGGCAAAACCATAACTTATCGATTTTGTTTTAAATGTCAAACTGGCTGATAACGTACGAACCGCTTTGAGTACTGAGACTCCGCGTACTTTGAATGAGTTAAAGACAACTCTGACGACTAGGTTTAAACCCGCAAACACAATAGGGAATATACATACTTCATTGAGCAATGTGTCTCAAAGAAAATCTACAGTGACTAATTATAAGGAGAAGATTTTATCTTTGATTAGTGAATTGAATCAGCTACAGATAAATGAATTAGGCGATAACATCACACCTGCACAGAAACAGGTTATCTCAAATCTGAACGACAGTTATGCGCTAACTGTATTTAAAAATGGTCTGAACGACCAATATAAAAATATTCTTTTCGCAGCAAGACCACAGAACTTTATGGATGCTGTAAACCTTACACTAGAGTTAGAAAAGAATGAAAACATCCAAACGAATAATGTGATGTATTATAGTAGAGGTGATAACCGACGTTATAATGACCGAAACAACGATCGCAGGGATAAGAAAAATAGGAATAACAGGAATAGGGATAATGATAGTAGCAATAATGGAGATAATCGTAGCAATACAAATAGTAATAGTGAAAATAGACCTAGATACCAAAGACGTAGGAATAGAAATAACTACAATAATCGTAATGGTGGTAATCATGCTAGCAACGGTAGTAGAAATTATAATAGAGTTAGTACCAATAGGAATAGAGTTAACATTGTCCAGGAGCAGGGAAACGTACAATCCTCCGGAGAGGAGTAAATAGTAAAAATAATTCAGACCCTCCCGGAGTAGCAGACACAGAAAATAATCCTAACTCCGGCAAAACAACGTACAATGCATATACGGTGACAAAAAATTGTCCAAATTCTATAAAGTTATATTGTAAGAAAGCAAAAGGTGATTTAACCTTTTTGATAGATACAGGAGCGGACATATCAATCTGTAAGATAAATAATACATTCAATGGTAATATTAATGGAGGTGAGAAATGTAAATTTACCGGAATGACAAATCAAGCGATTACCTCTTTGGGTACTGCTAATTTGAAGTTGAATATTGGGAATCACGTAGTAACTAACTCATTTCAGATAGTCGAAGAATCATTTCCGATAAAAACAGATGGTTTTATTGGGAGAGACATCTTGGAGAGATATCTTTGTAAAATTGACGACGAAACGTATACAATAGCCTTCAATATTAGCAATGAGGAAATAATAATTCCTTTAGACATTAAGCCATTGAGTACTTACAAGATTGACGTACCCGCGAGAACTGAAATTATTTTACCAATCGAGTTAAATAGAGACCAGGATCGTATCATCCAGAATAGGGAGATAGAGAACGGTGTTTTCATAGGTAATACTATTGTACCAGCTAAAGGTATCTGTCACATCAAAGTCTTAAACGTTAATGATTATCCAGTTAGTCTGAAGGAGTTTGATGTTGATTCTGAACCTTTAGATAATTATTACGTACTAAGTAACACCAGAAAAAGAGACAAGGTAGATACAAGCAGACTTAGTAAATTGATACAGAAGATCGATGCAAACAGTAAAGACGAGAGAGCGATGCGTAGCCTCATGGATATCATTGAAGAATTTCAAGACGTATTTCATATGGATGGTGATAAGTTGACAGTGAATAATTTTTATAAGCAGAGAATTGAACTTGCGGATAACACTCCTGTGTACATCAAAAACTACAAGCTGCCTCATGCACAGCTTGAAGAGATTGATGATCAAATCAGAGAGCTAGAAAATAACGATATTATATCAGTCCGTATAATTCACCACTTTTAGTAGTTCCAAAAAAAAGTTCAGGTGACAAAAAGCAATGACGATTAGTCGTAGACTTTCGGCGACTAAATAATAAAATTGTAAATGACAAGTTTCCATTGACAAGATTGGAGGATGTATTGGACAGATTGGGTAGAGCTAAATATTTCTCTACACTAGATATGACCAGTTCATTCCATCAAATCGAGTTACAAAAGGAATCAAGGCCTTTAACAGCTTTTTCCACGGGAAATGGTCATTTTCAATTTAAACGGTTACCTTTCGGGTTAAAGATTGCATCCAACAGTTTCCAGAGGATGTTAACAATTGCTTTGTCAGGATTGAACTCGGAAGCATTTCTCTATGTTGACGATATTATTGTCTTTGGCTGTAGTATTGTTCATCATAATCGGAATTTAACCAAAGTTCTACAGAGATTACGTAAGTATAATCTCAAGTTGAACCCGGATAAGTGCCAATTTCTTAGATCAGAAGTTGTATATTTAGGCCATCTTATCACGGATGAAGGTATTAGAACAGATTCTGCGAAGAACGAAGCAGTCAAGAACTACCCCATTCCTAAGAATGCAGACGAAGTTAGAAGACTCGTAGCCTTCTGTAACTATTACAGACGTTTTATACCAAACTTTGTGGATATAGCAAAATTTTTAAACAATCTTTTGAAAAAGAATGTTACCTTCGAATGGGATGAAAACTGTCAACAGGCTTTCGATGATTTGAAGAACAAATTACTTCAACCACCAATTCTTCAATATCCAGATTTCAGCAAACTATTCGTTTTGACTACAGACGCATCAAGCAGTGCTTTAGGAGCTGTGCTCTCACAAGGTGAAATTGGATCAGATTTACCTATATATATAGGCAAGCATGACTTAAACAAGCCAATCATTGAAAAGGAATTACTCGCAATACATTGGGGAATAAATTTCTTCCGCCCGTACCTATACGGTAGAAAGTTTATTGTGGTAACTGACCATAGACCTTTAGTCTCTCTTTTCTCTCATAAGAATCCATCATCCAAATTAACAAGAATACGACTCGACTTGTCTGATTATGATTTTGAAATCATATTCAAGCAAGGAAAAATGAACTGCAACGCGGACGCACTATCGAGAATAAGAATTGATTCCGATATACTGAAAACAATGATACCGCTAGAACGAGATGAGAGGGTGAAAAAGATATTAGCGTTAACTCGGGGAATGTCTGCTAAACAAAAGACAGACTTAAAAGGTAAAAATAAAGACGATGAACCCAGGACAACTGTAAAGCCTGATCAACTTAACGTTTGGGATTGCACGTCACTATCGGACATAAGAAATGTCACGAAATTGAAATTTATACTGCGCAATAATCATCAGTTTGAAATTGTCCGGACAAACGGTGATGTAATTGTATACTGTAATGGTGATAAATCTAACGAGAAACAAGTTTCCGTTAATGGAAAGCCTACAGTACTTACAAATACAGAAAACCCTTGTAAGGCAATCTATAATAATTCCAGTATGATATACGTATCTACCATGGAGAAGTTATTAGATGAATTAGTTGAAATGAATATTCATGAACTAGCTTTATCAAGTGATGATGAGATATTTGAATTCATGCGTGAGGCTGAATTCAAAAGTATAATTAATATGTTGCAACAAACAAATAAATGTAAAAAGCGCGCAAAAGTCAGTATAATGATTTATGAACCCCCCAAAAATATAAAGGATACTGAAGTACAAAATCAGTTTATACGCGAATATCATGATACACCGCAAGGAGGTCACTTAGGTATTAGAAAAACTGTACTTAAGTTGAAGCAAAGATATTGCTGGAAAAACATGAATAGCATGGTTAAAAGATATGTCAGCAATTGCGAAAAATGCAAGATAAATAAACAAATAAGAAACACCAAGGAAAATATGGTGAAGAGTGACACACCAACGACGAGTTTTGAAACCATAGCTATTGACGTTGTCGGACCTCTTAGAATCTCGAATAACTATAGATACATTCTAACTATGCAGTGTGAACTCACAAAATTCGTAGTAGCCGCACCTATGGAAACTAAGGATGCGAGAACAGTAGCTTCTACATTAGTTAATGAGTTCATACTAAAGTACGGTCATTTCAAAATATTGAAATCCGACCAAGGTACTGAATTCACTAATAATTTGATGCAGGAAATTTGCAATCTATTGAGAATCAACCAAGTCTTTTCTACACCATACCACCACGAAACGTTAGGTGCTGTAGAGCGTAACCACAGGGTACTAAATGAGTACATTCTGGCATTTTCAGAAAACTCTGACTGGGATAAGTGGATTTCGTATTACACGTTTGCATATAATACAACCCCCCATGTAGACAACAATTATACTCCATACGAGTTAATATTTGGAAAATTACCATATCTGCCAGATGACATTTTTAGCAAAAACGAAAAGTTTTACGACCTAGATAACTATGCTAAAGAGTTAAAAATTAGAATGCAATATGCTCTTAGAAAAGCGCGAGAAATGATTGAGATAGTAAAAGAAAAGCGAACAGAAGATACCCAGGCTCATCCAATAAATTTAAAAACAGGAGATTTGGTACTTGTGAAAAAATATAATAGAAAGAAACATGAGACTCCTTATACAGGTCCATACACTGTAATTGAAATTAAAGGCGTTAGCATTGTAATAAGTATTGATGGAAAATTAAAAGAAGTTCAGAAAAATAATGTAAAATTGTTCAAACATAATTCTAAAATTTGAGTCTGTTACAAACCAGTATACCCTATGTATACTGGTAAGAACTGGGAGCTCATTTGATGTGTATCCAATATACATCATCAAGGCTCCCGGGGAAAGAACTCGCTGTTAACACCACTTACCTGCTACTCTGACCATCAAAACCCAAATCACCAAAGGCAAGAGTTCACTTTAAAGCATTACTTTTATTGTACTATTGTTATTTTCTAAAAACATTTACATTACATTAGAATTTCCAAATTATTTTAAAACACTAAATATCAGCCAGCCTGAAGAGGGAACCAACTTGTCGTATTAATGGTTCGGGGTGGCCACACGGCGTGAAGCGCCAAAGGGCCGGTTGAGGATCGCGGCGCAAGCCAACACCTCACCCCTCACCATTTCTTTGAACACTGGACAGCACTACCAATTCAAACTTAAACTCGAATACTTCGATGTTGTTAATGATAAATGGGTAGCAGCACGCTCCCTTTTGGATTTGAATACAAACTCACTGGTAAAAGACTGCCCAAGAACATTAAATACCATTTTTTCGTGAGCTTTCAACCTAAATTCTCTTTAAAGGTGCTGAGTAGCCGAACACGTGCGCTCTCGTTCCACGAAAGTTTTTCCTCCCCGTTTCGTCTCGCTTGCTCGGCTGGTGAATATGCGAAACTGGGGAAATTGAGCGAAAGAGTGTTTTTCGCGTAAGCTTTCGACTTCGAAAGAGTGCTTTCAGTTTAAGCTTTCGGCTTTCCCAAGATCTCTTGAGGTAAAATAGCGAAACTGGGGACATTGAGCGAAAGAGTGTTTATGCCGGAACTTTCGGTTTTCCTTTCCGCTTACCTCTCTTCGAAGCACCCCGTTCGTTCACGATGTGAATATCGTTGCGGGTTGAACTTTGTCGTTCACTTAACTGCTCGCTTATTTACTTGCGCATGTGTTTCCATGGCTAATTTTCATTGGCGAAGTGCGAGTACATAGGTGTTGTTTGCTCGCTACTATTGCAGTTATGAAGCGGGAATATATCCGAGTATGCTTATGTGTTCACTCGCAACATTCCTCCGGCAGTTGAAAAAAGGATTTAGTGTACTTGGAGAGTACAATAAATCGTCGCTCTACTCCGGTGATCTGAATTACTTAATGTACCCCAATAGATTACGCTCACTCTTGGTTTTTCGCAATTTTTGTTGTTGGTTGAGTCTCGCTACATTCCCTTTTGTGTAAATCATTCGTACTTATATCTCGCGCTGTTATCGCCATTGGTATTGTCCACTGTACTCCTCGCAACTTATTATTAACCGTAGTTTTGCTGCTGGTTTATGCGTAATTTACTAGATACTAACGCGCCAATGTTATAATTCTATCCAATTGACGTTACTTAATATGTTGTTACAAGTCAACGTTAGAATTGTAAATTTCCACATTTATGAATTAATGAGTTAATGTTTGGTTTGATACTATACAATGTTTTGTTTGATTCAATCATAAATTAATATTATAATATTTCGTTTGGTACTATAAGTTTATGCTAATTAATATGTATTACATGTCATTGTTGTATTTGCAAATTACTACAATCAAAAATTACTAAGTTAAGATTTGATTTTATACAATTATGTATCATATTTTCCTATTTTGTTTGGTACCTTGAGTTAATGTTAATTAATAAGTATTACATATCCATGTTGCTTTCATAAACTACTACAATTATAAATTAATAATTTGAAGTTTGATTCCATACAATGTTTTGTTTGATTTAATCATAAGTTACTGTAATGATGGATACAATGAGCGAAGATCCTGTTTGGTTTAATAATTTGTTTGCTTCAAACATTAAGATGTTACTATTTCATTTGATTCTATGCAATAATGGAATAGTGCTAAATTTGCTTCTGACGTAAATTACAGGATTATAGATTATTTCGTTTTACTATAATATTGAAAACCATACTGAACATATTTTTTCCGACCTTAAATTGTTTTTTCTTGACAATGAACTATTATTTTACAATCGAAAAATAGCGGACTACAATTTCTTCTTTTAATTGGTTTTACTTAATAATATGGTTACAACTTCTCTTAAGATTCATATTCAATGCCGATCTTTTTTTATATTCTGAAGTTAATGGTTTTCTCTTATTTTTAACATTACTTATCATCTTGGAACTTTTATTCTACTCTATTTTTGGCTTTTAATTTCCTCATTTCTTTCAAATAGTATTAAAGTTCTCTTGCGTATATTCAAATATTTTAGTTACTAATTGATTCGATGTTGCTTTTGGTTAGTGGTTATTACTCGTATTAGGGTGTTACTATTTGTTTAGTACAGGTTTTAGTAAATTATAACAGTTAGCGTTAGTGAGGATTTAATGTGGACGGCTTCCAAAATAGTTTAAATTTGCAAAGAAATTCGTTTTTTATTCTATTCATGGTTTATTAATATTCAATTAAATTACTCTCATTAATGCTATAAAAAAGCTCTTTATGTAAGCTTCTGCTAGCATTTTATTAAATTGTGTATTGTGCGAATAGGTTAGTAGGGAAGTTTCAATAGGAAATATTGTTAAAGCTTTAGCGGTTATTTATTGCGAATGAGTTAATATGTAAGCGGGGAATGAATATTTCACACGATCGTTACGTTCGGGAATTGATTCGCTTCGGAAGAAGTTTTGCCGAGAGAATAGCTTTCCATTGATTTAGCTTGGGAGTCGTTGTTGTTGTATTCCCACGACTTTAGTATAAGCTATCTTGGCTTTATAGGGTGCGAGTGAGTGTGATAAATAAACTTTCCCCTTAATATGATGGTTAATGTTGTTAATGGGAATGGGAGTCATGGATTGAAGGTTTACGTGATTGTTTTTGCTCGCCGCTAACGAGCTTTGAAGATATGATTAGCATTGCTTCTGCAATGATGCATGAGAAAATTGAATGAAGCGATGTATTGTAGCTTTTACATGCGCTGATCTGATTGCTAGGAAGTATGTGAAATATATGATATGTATGTACTAATTCATGGTTGGCTGCTAATGCCTTCAAGAGCATTTGTTTTTAATTAAGTCGGCTTAATGCATTTCGTAGTGGGCAGGGCTTTTAATTCATCTATGCTATACGATTGTGTAGGAGGATGAGCTTTTGAGGTATATGCATTTAATTGTCGTTTAATTGGCTTAAGTTGTAAATTACATACTTTTTTATTCATTTGTAGTTGTAAAAAGGGAGGGTTATTAGAAATATATTCAGCAGTATCTGTAAATAGTTGTGGATTATTTATAAATCGGAATTATGATGTAGGTTTTTTATTAAGTATAGAAATGTTTAATGAGTTAATATAAATTAAGTCGACCTTTTTCTCAAACTGAAACTAGAAGGAGCGATTCTGAGCTCTGTTGTATACTTTTATTGATATTAGTGAATTGTTAAATAGATATACTGCATTGAAAATATCTTGTGAGAAATTATTGTTAAAGATGATCGAAGCGACACAATCACTATATGGGCTTGGGAACATATAGTTTCGGTCTTCACTCAAGACCCTATATGTGTTCCGTCTAATTTTTCCCTAGTGTGTGTCTACTTAGTTTCGCATAATGCTGTCCTGAACCTTACTGGAAGACAGTACAGTGCCGTGCGAGGTCACTTCATTAGCCGTTAATAAATTTTTGATTCCGATCTTGAGAAAACGGTTGTTTAAAGCATCTTAAAGTATATATTATAGCATTCTAAGACGCTATTTGGTATTTTCGCAATATATGAAGTAAAAGGGTGGGAAATGGGTGGGTTTTGAATTGTCTTGCGCTTTCTACAGGGGTTTTATTTGTGACTTTTTTCTAATAGTTAGCAGTTATATAATGCATTCATTGTGCAAGGAAACGTAGTGGCTTGTTTAAAGGGTACATGGTTGATAGCGTGTTGTAAACCATTTTGGATCAACAGCTCAGAGGCTATGAGTGGATGGTAAAGCGATGTCTGTTTTGCATATAGGTAACTTAATACTAAATGTAGCGTGTCTGCCGAAAGTTTAAGTCGGGCAGCTCAGAGGCTATTATTTGTTTCTTTCAGGACTTATAACTAAAAATAGCATGTCCGCCAACAGCTTACGTTGACGGCTCAGAGGCTGTTGTGTAATCAACTGGTTTTCATTCCAGTGATCGTGCAATTTAGACATCGAAATAGCGTGTCTGCTGATAGTTTTGCCGAGGTTTTACCGACTTGACTGCCACTTTTCCCGTTTCCTTAACATTATGAATTTGGTGATTTGAAAGTGAATTGCAGTGGAACTTGAAAGAGATAATTGGTTTTGCGGTGAAACCGTTTGCATTGTTGTATTGTTCTAATAACTAAAATTCTGTTGGTTCAAAGTTCCCATACTTTAATTGTTTCAGTGTAACTTGAAATTAAATTAGTTTCATGTTTATTTGCGTTGGAAAATTGCCGTTCTCATGTAAATTATTTTTTTTTATTTGTTTAGCGCAGTTAATTTATTTAGTTTGCTCTTCAATGTTTTTGCATTTAAAAATATTGCCCAGATGTCTATCTATTCAATTTGCAGTTAAATGTTTGTTTTTGTTTGCTCTTTTAATTATGCTTCAGTTAATTCGAATGCTCATTCAATTCAAGAGATAAGACTTTAATATGCATGTGGGTACGCGTATTGTCCAAGCAGTCGGAGTGATAAGTGGTATCATATTTCGATAACAATGGGCACGCGTTTGTTTGCTCGTATTAAGTTTTCGTTTTGCTTATTTGTGTTTAATATTTACTTGTAATGTTTTGTGTTTTGCATGTTAGTTGATTGAAACTTTATATCTTTATAAATTCTACGTTGGGTTTGAACGAGTTAGGAGTTAGTTCGAATGACTTTCAGATAAGAAAGATGAGATTTAAGATATATGAATGAGGGAGTAAATGAATGAAGAATTAAATGTTCAAGATGACTTTTTGATTTTAGGACTGGTCTTATTTGATGGATATTATGAGTAGAAATATTATTATATTTGAATGTTGATATTATGTTTTAGTTATTAAAATGATCAATAGGATTTTTTGTTTCGATTAAGGAGTGATCTGGGTAGAT
The DNA here is from genome assembly GCA_963969285.1 of Odontomyia ornata. Taxonomy (NCBI): domain Eukaryota; kingdom Metazoa; phylum Arthropoda; class Insecta; order Diptera; family Stratiomyidae; genus Odontomyia; species Odontomyia ornata. Next base: position 219,606,481 of record OZ017738.1, on the reverse strand, counting down.
GACCAGTATGGGTAGCGTTAAACTGATATTATGTTTTTGTTGTTTAAACGATTAACATGATCCCATATTTTTTAGAGGACTGGTGAAGTTTCATACTTTCTTTTTGTTATTTAAATGATTGAAATAATTATTTGATTTTTTTTTTCGTTTTAAGAAGGTTGATTTAGTTTTATGCACTGTATTAGTAGCGTTGTTATGATGTGGGGATATTGATACAATATTTTTGTTTTTTTAAAATGATTAAAATTATTAGTTGATTTTTTTTTAGGAAAGCTGATCTAGTTTGATGGACTGTTTGAATAATATTGATATTATTATATTTAAATAATGAACATTATCTTTTGATTTTTTTTTAAAGAAGGTTGATCCAGTTTGATGGACAGTATGAGTAGCAATGGTGTCTTACAGGAGTTGAATGGTTTGAGATATCGGCTGGGTGAGTAGATTTTACAGCCCATTTAAATTTGCTACACAGCGCACTACACTGTGGTCTCTGCAAAACCGATATCCTACCGGCTGCGCCAATTTTGTTACAAACCAGTATACCCTTTGTATACTGGTAAGAACTGGGAGCTCATTTGATGTGTATCCAATATACATCATCAAGGCTCCCGGGGAAAGAACTCGCTGTTAACACCACTTACCTGCTACTCTGACCATCAAAACCCAAATCACCAAAGGCAAGAGTTCACTTTAAAGCATTACTTTTATTGTACTATTGTTATTTTCTAAAAACATTTACATTACATTAGAATTTCCAAATTATTTTAAAACACTAAATATCAGCCAGCCTGAAGAGGGAACCAACTTGTCGTATTAATGGTTCGGGGTGGCCACACGGCGTGAAGCGCCAAAGGGCCGGTTGAGGATCGCGGCGCAAGCCAACACCTCACCCCTCACCATTTCTTTGAACACTGGACAGCACTACCAATTCAAACTTAAACTCGAATACTTCGATGTTGTTAATGATAAATGGGTAGCAGCACGCTCCCTTTTGGATTTGAATACAAACTCACTGGTAAAAGACTGCCCAAGAACATTAAATACCATTTTTTCGTGAGCTTTCAACCTAAATTCTCTTTAAAGGTGCTGAGTAGCCGAACACGTGCGCTCTCGTTCCACGAAAGTTTTTCCTCCCCGTTTCGTCTCGCTTGCTCGGCTGGTGAATATGCGAAACTGGGGAAATTGAGCGAAAGAGTGTTTTTCGCGTAAGCTTTCGACTTCGAAAGAGTGCTTTCAGTTTAAGCTTTCGGCTTTCCCAAGATCTCTTGAGGTAAAATAGCGAAACTGGGGACATTGAGCGAAAGAGTGTTTATGCCGGAACTTTCGGTTTTCCTTTCCGCTTACCTCTCTTCGAAGCACCCCGTTCGTTCACGATGTGAATATCGTTGCGGGTTGAACTTTGTCGTTCACTTAACTGCTCGCTTATTTACTTGCGCATGTGTTTCCATGGCTAATTTTCATTGGCGAAGTGCGAGTACATAGGTGTTGTTTGCTCGCTACTATTGCAGTTATGAAGCGGGAATATATCCGAGTATGCTTATGTGTTCACTCGCAACAAGTCCACAAAAATAATTTAAAATTGTTCAAATTTAATTCTGAAAATTAATTAATTAAAGTCGATATTTGAGTATTTAAGATAATGAACTTAATTAAGTAAACATGAGTAATATTAATACAATAAAATAAAATTATTTATACATGTTATGTAAAATTAGTAGATAAAAATTTACCATAAATGTTTGTATTATATCTGTAATGTGAATAAGACTCACGATAATTCGAGTGTTTCATACTAAATTTGAATCTAGTACTCCACACTTTTTGGGGTATGGGTGTAGAGTGTGATGACACACACTATTTAAAAATAAACACAATTAGAATTAACGACTCACTCATTCATATTCTAAAACAAATTACCCATTATCATTGTCATTCAGAACCAAAACATGTTACGGTAATTCATTTCCGTACACAAACGCCTTGACATTGAATTCAGAGCATGTATACATATCTCAGATAACAAGAAATGCTTTCCAAAGTACATTGCCATCATAAAATGTTTTCCCTTTTGCATTGTACTTAGCTTCATATTGCACCACTGCTAGAAGCACGGCTAAAGATATTGTATTACATTTCACTACTGAATTTTCATTCATAGTCTTGGCGATTGAGTCATTATAATGTTTGTAAATGATAATTGGAGTATGAAAATGCAAAATGAGGATTTGTGAGTTGGCAGTTTAGTAAATTGTATTGATGACACATTGGTCACGTGAAGAAGTCTCGTTCACAAATTAGTCATTAAGGAATTTAGAATTAATTAATTAGGTCATAGATTTTGTATTTAAGGCGATGTAAAACTGATTGGAAAATACAGTCGATCTCTGATCGTACTCGAAGCACACTGCTATAATTGGCGTGTCTTTTAATTCTTAGGAATATCGGCTCTTCGGATGCCATCAGCGTAGGTAATTAATTGAAGTCCCTTATAAAGTAACTGTAATGATTTTCTCTACTTTCAGCTCGAACGCGGAACCGACCTCTCATCGGTTCTAGACGTTAAGTCTGAGTAGTGCCAACGGATGGTACCAACAGGTCAACCAATCCGTGCACCGTAATCCATTCACGCGGTGACTGCTTGTCGGCCAGCTAGTTCGGAGAGGATTTCGGTCGCGGGTCTCCGAATGGATTACGCTCAATTACAATATTTCAGTCACCTGAAATTGCCCGTTTTCTAAACGCGTCAACATTTACTCATCCAGAACGAGAAACCTACATTACGTTAGTTCTGGATGGGATCTATCCACAGATCTCCAATCAAAAACGCTACAAAATCTCATAGGCGCGTTACCGATTTACCGACGCGGTACCGAAAAATATACTACTCGAACTTAAACCGAAGAAAACTACTCTAAAGAAATGGCGAAACAAACAAAGGTACCGCGTACCGCGCGCGACGCGAAACCGACTTCAGCGGATTTGTCGAAACCCTACCCTCGCGACGGCATACTTACCCTACACTCTCTGTTCCCCCTGAAAAAGAACGAGTCACTGAAAAGGAAAGTCGTTAGTTAAATTAGCAATTCATGATTTTATTTTGTATTTTTATAGTTTTGAGTTATACTTATTACAAAAAAAAATTTAGAGCGAGATATTCTCGCTATGTTATACAATTAATAAACTTTCTTAACAAGTAATGGAATATTATGGTCTTTATTCGCATTTTCTGCCACTTTCACTTTGTTCCACAGAAAATCATTGACATTCAAATCCTTTACATTACACTAGATTTGAATTGATGGTTTTACCTTCTTTATTTATTTTTGTCCTAACTCGATCCAACAAGACGTGAATCATATCTACTGAAATTGATAATCAAACTTTTTTTTTTTTTAATTTTGGAATGTTGACTGTTAAATTCTGATCACAGTAATTGTTTAAAGGATAAACTAATCTAGGAAGTTCTGCATTTGCTTAAAATCATAGCTTCGGCTCGAAAGGAACATTTTTTTTTTTTTTTTTGCTGTATGTGATGTAGAAAGGAAATGTCCAAATGAAAAGGTCTAAACAATAACTTTAAAAAATATTGCCGAATAAAATATTTAGATTTTCGTTTCTGAAAATTTCACCGTAGCTAATTTAGATTTTCTCTAACTATTTCCAATGAGCGCAACTCTTGGGAACCTAAACCTTTGTGGACGTTACTTATGAAATGTATGTGTACCTGAGCATACCTAGATTGTCATATATCCAACTTTATCTTATTTCAATTCCCTGAATCAAATATATTTATGATACTTTTAACATATGAACATAGATTTGATTTGAATGTCAAACGTTTTCATATTTCGAGGAGTTTTCCATTGACGATTAATTCATATCTTATACATTCTTACCTAAGTTTATACAAACTGATTTTTGTAAAAAAAAACTATATCTATAACTAACATACAAGGCACTTTGTAGGAAACTATTGAGTTGCTTATTTTGAGTAGCACTACTATGTAACGTACACCTATTTATACAAAATTCACCGTATTTGATACAAAACATTAATTCATGGAAACTATATAAGAAAGTAGAAATGAGGTAAGACGTTGATCACCTTAAATACGAAATTTTTTTTTTTTTTTTTTTCAATCTAATATTACTTTAAATGAATAAAACATTATTGTATCGTTTCTAGACCCAAAATGTGTCTTTTAACAAATTGTGACTGATCGGTAACAATATTTCTAAAATTCTTTGCAAGAATAAAAAAAATTTAATCAATAACCTGAAATATATGATGGCTTCTTTAAACATATGAATGGTAAATGTGGTCTGTGTTCTCTAGCATTAAGAGTTTGTTGTGGGAGTGTGCAAGTTTTCTGATCATCTACTTTGAAGAGTTAAAAATGCAAAAATACTTGTTCGGTATTAGTTTTACAGTTGAAAAATGCAAAATATATCGCTGAGGTCTGTCGGTACTTCTCTGTTATTGTGTCACCGTTCACGTAAAATTATTAACTTATCCAGCAAAATCTAAACTCTATATATCCTTTCGTTGCAATAGTTTCCTTTACTAGTAGTTATAAGATAAATTATACTTGGTATTTTATGTATATGTGATATAATTTTTTTTTTTTTTTTAAGGAATGTTTTATTGTCTTTTCGAAGATGTATTCTGAAAGTTTTCTTGCCTTGATTGAATAATCAAATAAATCAAATAATTTTAATAAAAGGACAAAAAAAAATAACCTTTACAAAAAAGCAGCACTTAAAACTAATAGTTATTGTATGTAAACATTTTATGAAAGTTTCTTACAAAACAAGTGGAAGTAAAGTGAGTTCCCAATTATAACTTATGTCCTTAGACAATTTACTATCAATTTTAAAGATTTTTTTAAAACTAAGAATATCACTGATAAATTTGTAGAATGTCTGTTTGATAGGAAGGGTTGGAGGCTAATATTCATAAAATCTGGCATTTTTCTCTGTGGAAGATCTTGTTTAAATTAAACAGACAGAGTGAAGAACAGAAACGTGACATTGTAAATATGAGAAAAGGAAAGTGGTTGCTGAATATTTCTCATTAATAGAAAACGAGTACCATTTTATTTCATAATATCACGTTCTTTGGTGCAGTAGGGTCATTTTACTTGCAGAAATAATTTATGATTAAATGACGCCTTTTAAACAGGTTTCGCACACGTAAGCTTTTCTGCCTGTATGCGAATCGATATGTCTTCTCAGATCAGTTTTATGATGGAATTGTTTCGGACAAAATTGACATTGATGGGGTTTTTGTGCTGCACTGTGCTTCGCATAGTGCGTGTCGAAAGTGACTTCGTTGGAAAAACGTTTGCCACATCGATTACAACGGAATGGTTGCTCGCCCTTATGGAATGTTTTATAGTGTTGTGTTAAATAGCAAATCTTTGTAAATACCTTGTTACACTCGTCGCAACGAATTTCGCCAGTCGGTGTTTTTCGGCGCATCCCATTCATGGGGCGAGGAACTCTTTATTCCCAATCAAGAGCGGCCTTTACTTTTAGACACAACACTAACCTAGAGAGAGAGGTTAACTCTTAAACTTTTAATTGATGAAAAATTGCATCACTCACTTTCTTATTGCTGTTGCTTAGCCAAACGATTAATCAATGTCCGTACAACAGCGGCAATTCCCGTGACCCGTTCTTTTCATACACCTTCTCGGCTTTTACGTACTACAAGAGGCGCCAAATTCCCTGACATCTGTCCAAATGAAAGTATACTGACTGCCATCACTTCCATGTGGCTGTCAAATCCCTGGTTGTCACATCGGACAAAACATCTGTGCGTGGAATGGCACTTCATATGGCGGAAATGTGCTTCTCCAGATGTCGCCAGTGGCATAGTTTTCTCGATGGCCACGGTGGAGGGGCATTTCCAGATGGCTATGTCTCGAAATGTGCCGGGGTTGGATTAATTCTATATTTCGAATATTTATATCCACGGATCTAAATATTTGGACAGAAAAAAAATATTTTCTGCACAACGATATCCGCACAACCGATGAAGTCCGCTGGCACTTCGAGGACATATCCATCTGGCAGGTTACAAGGGTTCGGGATCGGAATCACTTCGATTCCTGGGCGTAGGCGTCACATTACACATTCCCCCCCCCAAAATCGAAGTAATTACGATCCCGTCTCCTTTGTAAAAGGTCTTGGTTAGGGACGTGACGGGTCGAAGATCGGTTTCGAAGGATAGGCTACAACCCTGTTCGTGAAGACTCGACAGTGACTATATAGTAGGAAGTCAGGTGTTATTCGGAGGCCTTGGTCTAGGCAAAGATTTGGGATAAGCCAAGGTTTCTCGTGGGAATTAGTTGCACTTCATCGTCTAAGGTCTTTTGCGTGGTAAATTCCCAGGGTCTTACCAGTCATGTCCGCGATGAGGTATCGGGTGGGGCTTATGACTTGTATGACTCGACACTTCACGAATTTCTTGTCTAGTTTGGCATTGTAATGGCGGGTGGCATCGCTCTGTCGGAAGTTTCGACGATATATTTCGTCGCCGGCCTTAAAGCCAGAAGGATGAGATCGCAAGTTGTACCGCTCCTCTCCCATCCGTCTACTTTCTTCAATCTTCTCCCGCAGTTGATCTCGCAGAAGTTGGAGCTTTTCGTGCGGTTCTAGAACCACGATTGGGTCCTCTAGCGATTTCAGCTGCCGCAATAGCCGGTAAGCGCTCCCATGACCGATCATGTACTGGCCGAACACTGCAAAATACGGCGAAATGCCGGTCGTGGCGTGGTACGACGAGCGCAGCGCACTAGTGATGGCGGACAATTTGCGATCCCAGTCCCTCTGATTCGGGTGGACATAGGCGCGAATGGCCGATATGAGCGTACGATTCAGTCGTTCGGATGCGTTGGCTTGTGGTGAATAGACGGCAGTTCGTTGGTGGATGATGCCGTATTTGGACATTAGGTCTCGGAACTTGCTGGAGGTGAACTGGACCCCATTGTCGGAGACAAGTTTCTCCGGAACTCCAAACATGTGAAATACTCGGTTCTCCAAAAAGCTGGTTATTGGTCCAGTGTGCATGTTACGTAGTGGTTCTATGATAGGGAATTTGGAGAGCTGGTCCAGGACCACGACAGCTCCCGTGTGGCCAGAAGCAGATCGAGGGTAAGGACCGATAAGATCAATGTACAAGCGCTGGAACACGCGTTCGGGGACCTCAACCTTACCCATGGGTGGCCGAAGAATGGTGTTGGGCGCTTTAGTGCACTTGCATAGCTCACAAGAGGCTACGTACGCTTTTATCTGTTGTGCCATCTTAGGCCAAAAGAAACAGGTTTTCAACCGCCTAAGTGTACGACCGTATCCGCCGTGCGCACTTGTTGGGTGGTCATGAGCCCACCTGATAAGATCAGTAGTTAATTCTTCGGGCACCCACAACTTCCACTGTTCTTCCTCTTGTATGGGGTCTCCGGATGCGTGTCCCATCCGTTTGTAAATAAATCCATCCGTCAACCGCAGTTCAGGAAGCTGGGGCTGTTGATTCTGGATAGTGTGAATCAGTTGGGTGTAGCTGGCTGACTTGAAGGCAGGATGGTCCAAATCGATCCATTGGGGGCTGTCGTCCTCTTGGACCAACTCGGCTCCTTCAGGGGCAAACATTCTGGATAGGGTGTCGGGGACTACATGCTGGCTACCTTTTCGGTGGCGGATTGTGAAGTCAAATGCCTGTAGTTTCAGTGCCCACCTTGCCAATCTGCCGTTGAGATCAGTCTGGCTCATTAGCCATTTCAGAGAAGCGTGATCCGTAACGATTTCAAAGGTGTGTCCCTCCACATAGGCTCGGAAGCGTTTCACTGCCAACACCGCAGCTAGACATTCCTGCTCGGAGACCGTGTAATTTCGCTGGGCTGGGTTCAGCTTGTGAGACATGAAGGCTATAGGTCTCTCTTCGCCATCCTGTGCAACCTGGACTAAGACTGCTCCCACCCCATGTTGACTCGCGTCACAATGGATTGAGAACGGTTTGTCAAAGTCCGGGCTGTGCAGTACGGGGGCTGTAGTCAGACTCTTCTTTAGCTCTTCAAAGGCTCGCAAGCTGGGCTCTTCCCAGACGAATTTACGTCCCTTACGCAGCATGTCGGTCAAAGGAGTGGTTATGGTGGCATAGTCACGTACAAAACGCTGGTACCATCCGCATAAACCTAAGAAACGGCGTAACTGTTTGGTGGTCTTGGGTAGTGGAAAAACGTCAATCGCTTGAGTCTTTTCCGGATCGGTCTTGATATGGCCATGCCCAATGATGTGACCTAAATACTTCACCTCCGTCATCACGAACTGGCTCTTCCTTATGTTGATGGTTAATCTTGCCCTCCGGATGTGTAGAGCCACCTCCTGAAGCAGGTCGATGTGTTCATCGAAGGTCTCGGTTATAAGCAACAGATCGTCCAAGTAAACGAAAACTTGGTGCCGCAAATGAGGTGGTATCACCTTATCCATAAGGCGCGTCATTGTTTGGGGGGCATTACACAATCCGAATGGCATGGTCACGAATTGATATAAGGGCCGGCCTGGGACTGTGAAGGCTGTTTTCTCCTTTGAACCGGGGTCTAAAGGAATTTGCCAGAAGGCGTCCTTGAGGTCTAAGCTCGTGATGAAATGGGCTTTAGGCAATCGACTCAAAATGCCTTCGATCAACGGTAGAGGATATGCGTCCTTGACTGTGACGGCGTTCAAGCGTCTGGCATCTAAGCATAACCGGACCTTGTTCGGCTTGACAACTAAGGTGACTGGGGAAGCCCACGCGCTCTGTGATTCTTCGATTACGCCTAATGCTAGCATTCGATCCACTTCGGCATATAACGATTTTTCCTTCGCCGGAGATATGGCGAAATGTCTCTGTTTTATGGGTTTAGCATCCCCCACGTCTATCGTGTGGAACACCAGGGCAGTCCTCCCGAGACCTTCTTTCTCTTGCGATGGAAAAGCCGATATAGCCGAGTCTAGACGCAGTTGCTGATTTACATCTAGAGTATGTCGTAGTAAGTTAGTGGGTTGAGATTGGTCAGGAACGGTGGTGACGGACTCCAGGGTCGAACCGGAAAATAGTGCCGGGGCCAAGTTAAATTTTCGAACGAAATCCACTCCTAGGTAAAGATTCTGGGTTAACTGAGGTATAATGAAAAATTCCATGGGTTTAGTTACTCCTTTAAAGGTGACATCCGTCATAATTTTTCCCACTACAGAGTGACGAGTTCCGTCCGCCGTGCTTAACCAGGAGGTGAAATGACGGATTTGGTCCGCGTGCTTTGCCAGTACCTCCCCTGCAAACTCGGCTGATATGCAATTCACACTGGCTCCCGTATCGACTAAGCCTGACACTCGTTTTTGCAGGAGGTGTACTGACGCATATGGCCGAACATCATCCCTCAATAATTCGTCTAAGTATATGTCCTTCAACACTTTCCTCGACTGCCTGACTTTTCTCCAGAAGCTCCGCATCCGACGCGTGGCTCGCTTGCTTCGCTGTGGGACAGTTGTGGCCAATTCCTCATGGAAGATGCGCTGTCGAGTAGCCAAATAATTCCGCAGTCTGACATGAAAAGGTTTTACATGCCAAGGAGCCTTCGTCTCGCTATCATTCCCTTGCGCGTTGGCATCGGCGAAGGACGGCGTCGGTTGTGGAACTTCGGGAGAACTGTGTTTAGCGGTGCGAGTCAGCAGAGTTGGAGTCATGTTGGGAGCTGGGTCATAGCTGGTGATGGGGTCTGGATTGGTTCGTCCGGGGTCTAGGAGTGCCGACGGGTGGTCGCGGCACTCGGTGGCAAGTTTTTTCGCCCTTTGCAATTTGCACAATCAGGTGCGTATGTGCCGGCCTTCCCGCAACGGTAGCAGAAAAGCGTTGGCTCCGCTGGACATGCATAGAACCGATGTCCCGGTTGTCGGCAGTTCCAACAGACCGTCGGGCTTGTAATTGCTTCAAGGGAGGGTCGATCAATCAATGCTGGGTCCTCAAGCTCCGGTGGTGCTCCGCTCCTCGGTACTGGTACTGGATCAGCAAGCAGGTGGTCCGCTGCCATCAACTCCGCGGTGTGATGATTTCGGGGATTTGGTCCCGTTATGCGAGGTTGTGGACGGAAGGTACCTCGTCGCTCATCCAAGTGTTCTTGTCTACGCGCATGGAGGCGCAATCCCTGTATGGTGTTGATGGGAAAATGTAGCAGGCTGTTCTGGAGATCCCAGCGCATGTTCTCTCTGATAATTTCTACCAATTCGTCCTCGGGCATGGTATTTCGCAGGCGAGTGCTCAATCTCACTATACTGGTGTAGTACTGGTCGAACGGTTCGTGAGCGCCTTGTTTCCGTTTCTTTATTTGCTCTCTTAGCTCTCTCTCAGTGAAGCCATCCTCAAATCGATTGCGGAAGGCTGCACTGAAAGAGTGCCAAGTGGGACGTGGCGTTGACTCTTTAAAGCTCCAGTACCAGTCGGCAGCGTCGCCGCTGAACAAAAGATGGGCATGCCGGAGGAAGGCCGAGGAATCACCTCCCAGGGTGCTGGATACCAACGCCTGAATCCGGAAAAGGAATCGGTCCGCCGATATCATATCGTTGAACCCTGTAAAGTTCAGGCGCCAACTCTCCATGATACGAGGCGTCGGGTCTCGAAAAGGTGCCAATGCGTTCCCGGGGGGAATCACATCCTCGATTGACCTGTTGTACTGAACTGCCTCGGGGGCTGGAGGTACCAACAGAGGTCCGGTACTGTGTCGCGGTCTGTATTCGGGAGCTCTGGGATCCATTCCCGAGTTCCTTGGGGGTGGGACCCATTGCTCGGATTGTCGGGAGTGGGGCATCGCCACACTGGGATTTGGCTCCCAGCCAAGCGGAGTTCTCACGCGGCTGGGTGGTTGGCTCAACGGGAGATTCTGGATCTTTCCCTCCAGGTTGCCAATCCTCTCCGACATATCCCTCATCAACGCCACGAGGGTGTCAATGGAGTGGGCGGAAGGCATGGTTGTCACCTCGGACACGAAACTTGCAGCCGGAACTTCACCGCCTACTGCTCCTTGCAGGTCTAAGAGTGGGTGTGACGGTTCGGCTTCTGGAGCTCCTTTCGCCACTGCTCCACGCGTTGGTAGGGGCGTTCCGAGGGGGACGTCTAGGGCGGTCCGCTCTATGGGTCGCCGGCATAAGGGACACAGCTCTGACGTGAGGAGGAGCTGTTGTACACAGGCACGATGGAATAGATGTCCACAATCCAATCGCACGCTGTGTACGCCCTCCACTACGTCTTCGAAGCAGATCCCACAGTTAGCTGGTTGGACCGTTTTAGATCGGATCCACCGCTTATCTGGGGTCCGCTTCGTGGCCATTTTCGTTTTGCTTCTAAAAAAAAAAAGAGAAAAAATATATAAACTAGACTTATTCCTATTATAACCCTAATATATAAATGGACAAAACTTACTACTAATTAGTGGCCGATAGTGGCGAGCTATTGATACGTGGGAAGAAAAAAAATTATTTGATATACACTTTCCTTTTCAGTGGTCGAACTCTTCAGCGGGAAATGAGAGTGCGTGGTAATCTGCCGAAGAAAGGGTGCTTCGGTCGATTTACGAAATTTATCCCCATACCCACATACATTACAAACCGTTTCTAATCTACGTTAAATGACTCGACGAGACAAGTGGTAGAGCTACCGTAACGACTTTGTACGCGGTCAAAATTCCCGACGCGTGGAAGCATTCCGGGCTTCGCAACTCCAGCATACGCCATCAAACGTTGAACCGATACCACTCGTCTAACACGCATACGAAATAGTTAGAATCCTTCCGCGACATAAAGGCAAGGTAGCCTTCTATTTTCTTGAGAGTCCATGCTGATAGGTAAACCCATCAGACTGGCAGTTCCATCAAGAAAATAGAAGGTCCTTACAGGGGTTAACCTGGGACAACACATCGGAAGGATTCTGTCGCGAAAAACAAAAAATCAAACAAAGGAAAGCGGAAGCTACAACTCACGTGAAGCGACTTCTAGTGTGTATCACACAATTCCACTGCTCCTGATAGTGGGACTCGAGTACCAAAGTACCTTACATCCTCCGTAAAGGACCAACTCGTCAGAAGACGCGAAGTTCTTTCCCCCTTAGGATGTTTTTTGGGCCCCACGTTGGGCGCCATTTGTAATGATTTTCTCTACTTTCAGCTCGAACGCGGAACCGACCTCTCATCGGTTCTAGACGTTAAGTCTGAGTAGTGCCAACGGATGGTACCAACAGGTCAACCAATCCGTGCACCGTAATCCATTCACGCGGTGACTGCTTGTCGGCCAGCTAGTTCGGAGAGGATTTCGGTCGCGGGTCTCCGAATGGATTACGCTCAATTACAATATTTCAGTCACCTGAAATTGCCCGTTTTCTAAACGCGTCAACATTTACTCATCCAGAACGAGAAACCTACATTACGTTAGTTCTGGATGGGATCTATCCACAGATCTCCAATCAAAAACGCTACAAAATCTCATAGGCGCGTTACCGATTCACCGACGCGGTACCGAAAAATATACTACTCGAACTTAAACCGAAGAAAACTACTCTAAAGAAATGGCGAAACAAACAAAGGTACCGCGTACCGCGCGCGACGCGAAACCGACTTCAGCGGATTTGTCGAAACCCTACCCTCGCGACGGCATACTTACCCTACACTCTCTGTTCCCCCTGAAAAAGAACGAGTCACTGAAAAGGAAAGTCGTTAGTTAAATTAGCAATTCATGATTTTATTTTGTATTTTTATAGTTTTGAGTTATACTTATTACAAAAAAAAATTTAGAGCGAGATATTCTCGCTATGTTATACAATTAATAAACTTTCTTAACAAGTAATGGAATATTATGGTCTTTATTCGCATTTTCTGCCACTTTCACTTTGTTCCACAGAAAATCATTGACATTCAAATCCTTTACATTACACTAGATTTGAATTGATGGTTTTACCTTCTTTATTTATTTTTGTCCTAACTCGATCCAACAAGACGTGAATCATATCTACTGAAATTGATAATCAAACTTTTTTTTTTTTTAATTTTGGAATGTTGACTGTTAAATTCTGATCACAGTAATTGTTTAAAGGATAAACTAATCTAGGAAGTTCTGCATTTGCTTAAAATCATAGCTTCGGCTCGAAAGGAACATTTTTTTTTTTTTTTTTGCTGTATGTGATGTAGAAAGGAAATGTCCAAATGAAAAGGTCTAAACAATAACTTTAAAAAATATTGCCGAATAAAATATTTAGATTTTCGTTTCTGAAAATTTCACCGTAGCTAATTTAGATTTTCTCTAACTATTTCCAATGAGCGCAACTCTTGGGAACCTAAACCTTTGTGGACGTTACTTATGAAATGTATGTGTACCTGAGCATACCTAGATTGTCATATATCCAACTTTATCTTATTTCAATTCCCTGAATCAAATATATTTATGATACTTTTAACATATGAACATAGATTTGATTTGAATGTCAAACGTTTTCATATTTCGAGGAGTTTTCCATTGACGATTAATTCATATCTTATACATTCTTACCTAAGTTTATACAAACTGATTTTTGTAAAAAAAAACTATATCTATAACTAACATACAAGGCACTTTGTAGGAAACTATTGAGTTGCTTATTTTGAGTAGCACTACTATGTAACGTACACCTATTTATACAAAATTCACCGTATTTGATACAAAACATTAATTCATGGAAACTATATAAGAAAGTAGAAATGAGGTAAGACGTTGATCACCTTAAATACGAAATTTTTTTTTTTTTTTTTTTCAATCTAATATTACTTTAAATGAATAAAACATTATTGTATCGTTTCTAGACCCAAAATGTGTCTTTTAACAAATTGTGACTGATCGGTAACAATATTTCTAAAATTCTTTGCAAGAATAAAAAAAATTTAATCAATAACCTGAAATATATGATGGCTTCTTTAAACATATGAATGGTAAATGTGGTCTGTGTTCTCTAGCATTAAGAGTTTGTTGTGGGAGTGTGCAAGTTTTCTGATCATCTACTTTGAAGAGTTAAAAATGCAAAAATACTTGTTCGGTATTAGTTTTACAGTTGAAAAATGCAAAATATATCGCTGAGGTCTGTCGGTACTTCTCTGTTATTGTGTCACCGTTCACGTAAAATTATTAACTTATCCAGCAAAATCTAAACTCTATATATCCTTTCGTTGCAATAGTTTCCTTTACTAGTAGTTATAAGATAAATTATACTTGGTATTTTATGTATATGTGATATAATTTTTTTTTTTTTTTTAAGGAATGTTTTATTGTCTTTTCGAAGATGTATTCTGAAAGTTTTCTTGCCTTGATTGAATAATCAAATAAATCAAATAATTTTAATAAAAGGACAAAAAAAAATAACCTTTACAAAAAAGCAGCACTTAAAACTAATAGTTATTGTATGTAAACATTTTATGAAAGTTTCTTACAAAACAAGTGGAAGTAAAGTGAGTTCCCAATTATAACTTATGTCCTTAGACAATTTACTATCAATTTTAAAGATTTTTTTAAAACTAAGAATATCACTGATAAATTTGTAGAATGTCTGTTTGATAGGAAGGGTTGGAGGCTAATATTCATAAAATCTGGCATTTTTCTCTGTGGAAGATCTTGTTTAAATTAAACAGACAGAGTGAAGAACAGAAACGTGACATTGTAAATATGAGAAAAGGAAAGTGGTTGCTGAATATTTCTCATTAATAGAAAACGAGTACCATTTTATTTCATAATATCACGTTCTTTGGTGCAGTAGGGTCATTTTACTTGCAGAAATAATTTATGATTAAATGACGCCTTTTAAACAGGTTTCGCACACGTAAGCTTTTCTGCCTGTATGCGAATCGATATGTCTTCTCAGATCAGTTTTATGATGGAATTGTTTCGGACAAAATTGACATTGATGGGGTTTTTGTGCTGCACTGTGCTTCGCATAGTGCGTGTCGAAAGTGACTTCGTTGGAAAAACGTTTGCCACATCGATTACAACGGAATGGTTGCTCGCCCTTATGGAATGTTTTATAGTGTTGTGTTAAATAGCAAATCTTTGTAAATACCTTGTTACACTCGTCGCAACGAATTTCGCCAGTCGGTGTTTTTCGGCGCATCCCATTCATGGGGCGAGGAACTCTTTATTCCCAATCAAGAGCGGCCTTTACTTTTAGACACAACACTAACCTAGAGAGAGAGGTTAACTCTTAAACTTTTAATTGATGAAAAATTGCATCACTCACTTTCTTATTGCTGTTGCTTAGCCAAACGATTAATCAATGTCCGTACAACAGCGGCAATTCCCGTGACCCGTTCTTTTCATACACCTTCTCGGCTTTTACGTACTACAAGAGGCGCCAAATTCCCTGACATCTGTCCAAATGAAAGTATACTGACTGCCATCACTTCCATGTGGCTGTCAAATCCCTGGTTGTCACATCGGACAAAACATCTGTGCGTGGAATGGCACTTCATATGGCGGAAATGTGCTTCTCCAGATGTCGCCAGTGGCATAGTTTTCTCGATGGCCACGGTGGAGGGGCATTTCCAGATGGCTATGTCTCGAAATGTGCCGGGGTTGGATTAATTCTATATTTCGAATATTTATATCCACGGATCTAAATATTTGGACAGAAAAAAAATATTTTCTGCACAACGATATCCGCACAACCGATGAAGTCCGCTGGCACTTCGAGGACATATCCATCTGGCAGGTTACAAGGGTTCGGGATCGGAATCACTTCGATTCCTGGGCGTAGGCGTCACATTACATAACCCCTAAATCTACTATAGTATCAATCAGGTTGATTGTGATTTTGTACTGAACAAGAGCTTAGTTTACTGGTTGTGGCATTTTGTTTGTCTCTCTAGTTCAACCTCTAATTTTACCATCGTGTGGAAGCACGGCATTATATGCGTGTGTATGGTAATTTTTCTTCGCTCTGGGATGCTCTTTTTTTTAAGTTAAAAAATCCTAATGATTATGTATCCAGGACGAGTTAAATTTCAAATGAATGATCTCGTGATGCCCGGGATGGTGATAATTTTTTTCGTATATCGTACCATTTGCTTATGATTTTTCCCTTTTGATAAGCGTATGATGAGGATCTCTATTTATTTACATAGGGTTTTCTATCAAGGATATTGTTATGAGTCGTGACACTTTTGCCTCGCCTAACTGTATTGAGAACTTGGCCCTATGCCAAGCTCTGTTGTCTTAGTTCTTTTACCGAACCAAGGATGCGCTTGTTGGTAAGCAAAACGTTGGCATATGCCACGTTCTGTTCTTTCAGTTCTTGTACTGAGACAACGACTCGAAAACATATTCTAATTAGTTTGGGCCTATGTCAAGCTCCAATTTGACTGACTTTATTTCTCATAAAGTTTTCCTTATAACTAATTTACAATTATTTTTTTATGTCCAAACTCACCTGAATGTAGTTCCCACAAACTTGCAAGCGTAACAAAATTTATGTGTTGTACAGGCAAATAGATCACGTTGCGCTCGCTGTGGGAATCTTTTGTCAAATGCGCACCAGATAGCTTCACACATTAAGAATCTCATGCGCGCCAGACAAAACAAACATCACATTACTTGCACATACGAGCAAGTTGAGAAGAAATGAATAAGCATTCAAGATGCAGTATTTCAGATGAAGTTGAAATTGTTTATTAGAATATGAATGATAAGAATGCAATCGAAGATGATCTACTACATCTTAAATTCATATTCGTCTCTATTGAACATTTATAGATATGTGGTTTGAAATCATAGGTATATACGAGTATGATATGATGATTCCCTCCTCCTCCCTTGCTTGGCTTTTTGGCAGGCTGTGGCGTCTTTGTCGGGAAATTGCCCATTGCTGTCGTGAGATGCGTTGATGAATCCTGAATTCAACTACAAGGTAAATTGCCAGTGAAATAATTGAAGCGAAGCTGAGAATCGTGTATTGATGAATACCATAGTGGTCCAATTTGTTAAAATCAATAGGTTCTTGAGCGTGTAGTTGTTGTTTGTTTTTCTAGTTCCGACGCATAGAATTGATAGTTTTGCGAGAATTTGTTTGGTGTATTGTTGGCTGTATTGACGTTTATAGTGGGTAAATGAACTCTTGTATAAAAAGCACTAAGTTCATTGGTGTACATTCAATGAACCTGAATGGTAACCGTTACAGATTTGAGTGTACATTCTGTGCCCATTTTTAGGGTTTTGTACTAAAATACTAAACCCTATTGCAATCACGACCTGTGTCCGTCTGTCCGTCCGTCCGTCTGTTTGTCACAGCCCTTTTTCTCCGAAACTACAGAAGCTGCAGCAATAAAATTTTGCGAAAAGGTCAGAAGTGGTGACTTTTTGAAAATTTTGGGATGGAAAATTTTTTCAAAAGGATTTAAGGGGGTCTCCCCATATAGGGAGGTGACCCTTTAAAAAAAATTTTCACCATTGGTAGTCGAGTAGGATATCATTGGAAAGGTCTTAATGAGATCTTCTCAAAATGAGTCTAAAAATTGCCTTATCGGTACCGAGGGGGGCAGGGGAAGGAAAATGTTCGAACTTTTCGCGT
This sequence comes from Odontomyia ornata, assembly GCA_963969285.1. Classification (NCBI taxonomy): domain Eukaryota; kingdom Metazoa; phylum Arthropoda; class Insecta; order Diptera; family Stratiomyidae; genus Odontomyia; species Odontomyia ornata. Next base: position 219,588,873 of record OZ017738.1, on the reverse strand, counting down.
ACCCTCCTCGCGATTGGACACGTTTCATCCAAAAAATCAGGAAAAAATCATAGATGTAGGCCTTTATGTGTACAACAACAAATACGTGAGAAGTTGAAATTCACTAAACTTTGTTAGTAATAGTATGATTTATCGATTTTATATTTTCCTGAATAAGATCTTAATGGCACCCTTAATTTCAATAAAATTCAGTACACAGATGACTATGTATAAGATTAATCTGTCCTGAAAGTTTCATGAAGATCGGTGGTATTTAATGAAGTTATAGCGATTTCAAGTTTCCTGTATTACTATGGAACAATATGCGCTGTATTACTATGGAAACATATGGCTATGGAACAATATGCGCATTTTACCGACACAGACACTACAGCTTTGCTAGGATTACCATGAAAATTTCAGGAATGGTAGATATCATGAATATCTTTGAGATGGTGGCTGTTTTAAATGCGAAGATGGAATAATTTTGAGTTATTTTTCCCCAACTTCAACGTTTAAGGAGCATGCTTTTAACACTTGATTCAATTTGATGAATGACTGAAGATGAGTACCTACAATTAATACTCATAAGTGAAACAAGTCGAGGAGGTAGGTGAGCTCCTATCAAAAGGGCATTGTAACCATTCTAGGATTGAAAAAAAATGGCCATAAATCGATGATCACAGCACAGGGGAGTGGCCCCTGAAAATAACATTTCATCAAAGGTAGCCGATATGAGTATCAAATGAAAGTTATTTATAAGAGCTTTTCAATACAGTTCCTAAACTGACAGTTTTTTCTTCAGAGGGGGCACAGGGGGGGAAATACGCGAAAAATGTGATCTAAAAAATATGAAAAAATTATCAAGGGAGATATTTATGAGTATAACAATAACATATACCTCAGAAGTCAAAATTCATTCAATTTTATTAACAATAGTATGATCTTCGAATTTCACATTTTCATCATCTTTGACATGTTTCTAGATTTTATTCGTTGCTGGTGACTGCATTTTGTAAGTTGAGTGCAAAACCCTTCTGACATGAGCGTAGGTCTGTCGACCCAACTTGTTATAATTGCGGGGCCCTCCAAAGTCAGAGTAGAGGCTTTATCACCGCAGACAACATGAACTACTATACGATAAATCAACGCATAAATTCACTCATTAGAAAAGGGAATTTGGCTCCACAAGGCCAAGTTTGTGAGTTCCGTTATGCTGCATTCGACTGAGGATAGAATGTACTTCAAGAGCATGACTTCACAAGTACTGACGTTGGCTCCCTTGCGGTACAGTGGATGAGCTTGCTGACACATTTGAATCTGGATTTGGATGCATGTTACGTATTCCTCCTCTGTTAGTGGATAATACAAATCATGATGTTGACTGATAATTAGATATCGGCAGCCAGGTTTTATCGCTATTAGTCAGTAGAGTCTTGCTATTGGTATAGGATAAAGTGTGAAGAGGTCAAATGTAATTGTGTTGATGAGTGTGATCTTGAAGTCAAATATAACGAAATCTTCGATTAGTCTAGCGCCAATTGACGCTATCCTGAACAGTCTTAAGAAGTTATCGTTAGCTGCTGTAAAACGCAGCGTATCAGGTAGATGCTCTTTGATGTTAGATATCGCTACGCTCAACTGCTTCTAGGTCAGCAATAATGAGTTGAAATTGCCGTGTTGGGTGTCAGTGATGATGTGAACTATGAAGACTTGAATGCTTTGCAAATTGATGGTAATTAGGGTCATTTGAAATGACAACATCGTGATGAGATTTATCACCTTATTTTGATTCCCCTCTTGATTTTGGCCTCTTACAATGTATGTTAATTGAACTGGCTCCTCCTTAATTACCCTGAACCTTTGTTAAACAGTTTTTTCACTTCACATGATAATGTTCAGCCAGGAACCGTTAATGAACGTTAGATTCTTTAATAGAGAGTACAATTTTTCTTAACTACAAATTACATCTTTGACTGTGCGAGTCACGTGGTTGCGGTTTACTAAATGAGTGCCGGTAGGGTAGCAGCATTGCATGTTTTGCATCAAATGATAGGCTTCATGCCTCTAGTCTTCCTACAACACAAAGTTACCCCTTTCATGCGGCTCGAACGCTCTCTCTGCTGCTCCATAAGCTCTCTCTGAGGCATCACAGAATGCGTGTAACTGCATTTACTTGGGGACTTCCCTTGCAAAAACATGTAGGGGAAATTGTATCTTCTGCAAAGCTAGTAAGCTCTTGTAAAAGTTGCACAATCTCCAGTCCAGCTCCAATCGCCATATTTCTTGTAGAAATAATTTGGCGATTACAGGTCCCATGATGCACAGGAAATCGAACATTCTGGCGATGTCAGAGGATATCGTCCTTTTTGTTATTTTGCTCCTTTCTGGATCGAGATTAATCTTTATTTGAAAATCATATACCTTAGGGAGCCAAATTTGGCCGAGAGCTTTTTTGTAATCCCCAGTGTTACATTAAAGGTCTAGTTCCACTGCCTTGTCGTCAAACAATATTTGGTACAACAGGCGAGGATGCATGACACATCATGTGCGGAGCGTCATCCCGGCACTTCTTAGGTGTTTGATTAGTTCATTCTGTACCTGAACTGCTTCTGACAAGACATTCGATCCCGTCATGACTTCGTTCACATAGAAGACTCATTGCAGGATGTTGCCGCCAAGTGGATACTGACTTTCCTGGTGAGCGAGTTGTTGGAGGTTGCCAAATATGGAGCACACGTCGTTCCATATGTTACCGTGTTTAATTGATAATACCGTGGTGGTTGATTTGAGTTATTCCTCCAGCTTAGATTCCCGGTGATGAAGATGGAGTAAATCTGCCAATACATCTTTTCAACAGCGGCTGTAAAAACATAACCAGACAGTCGGAAACGAAGCAAAATTGATAATATCTCGAGTTTACCAGTTGGCCCAGTGTGCAGTATATTGTTCAACAAGACATTTGTAGATGTCTTGTAAGAAGCATTGAACACTACTCGGGGCTTGGTAGTACTACTATCTTGTTCCAGGACATAATGACGCGGCAGGTAATAGCGAAGATCTACACACAATTGAGGCGTTACCTCCTGCATGTCTCCAAAGTTGATGTATTTGTTCATAAATTCCTCGTACTGACGCTTCAGCTCAAGATCTCGTGGATGCCTCCATTTTATACCAAAAATTTGCAAATGGCGATATCCTTCGATTCTTCTAGCTGTTCTGGGTCATCATTGAAAATAAGTCTCACCCGAAATCAAACTTCATGCGTTCTTTGTGTCGTCTGGACAAAATGTGTTTTGCATGATTTTTCAGCTAAAGTGTACTGTTGCTTATTTTCTGCTACTTCCTCCAGCTTCCAAAACCTTGCGATTGTGTTGGTTAATTGTAGATCCTTAGCAAAAACTCCACAAGTAAGAGAAAAGAATTGGTCTGTGACAACTTTGCCGGCCACTATCCTGCCAAAAAGTGTGTTTTGCAGAACTGGCAGTTCACGACTAAGTTGTATTTGAGCGATTAATAAAATGTCGTAAAAATGTTTGGCACTTAAGAAGAGATCGGCGCGTTCTATGTTATAGAAGTTTGGATCAGCGAGCTACAGGTTCCTTGGTATGGCCTACTGAGATGTGTTCAATCCTATAGATGGTTGAGGAGATATTATCTTCTTCATTATATATGTTTCCAAATTCGTGGTGAATTCATTCAACCTTGACTGCAGTGCAACGTTCATCCTTTTTTGTGACCGTTCCGCTGATCCGCCCATCTTTTCAATAAGGGTCGAATGGTGCCATGATGGAAGACCTAGTCTCTTTACTATTCGATTGGTAATAATGCTAATTTATGAGCTCAGGTCTAGTACGGCAATCCATTGTTTTTCCATCGCTGCCACTTAGTTTTACAACGGCAGTGCTCAAAAGGATATATTTTACTTTATTTGGGTTATTAAGCGTGGTGAAAGAAAGTGCCGAGCTATCTTGTTTGGTGGCTGCCTTTGAGTCTTCTGGAGTTGGCTTTAGTTGTTTTGGAGTAGAGCGTGCCTTTACCTAAGGTGAGCAATTGTGTTACTTGGAACATTCCTTACAATCTCGTGATGCACAGCTCGCCGATTCATGTTCCTCTTGAAGGCAGTTGACGCACAGCCCCTTAACCTTGAATCGTTTTCAACCTCTTTGATGAAATGAAATGAGATGGAATGAGATTGATTGCTTACCAGACATGATGAGATTGTTACGGACACAATGGCCTTTTTCATGTTTTTCTTGTGGGGCTCATCACGGGTTTTTAGTTGATGCCAAGTGCCTCTAATGCTTGGAAGCATATTTCCAAAAATGCCAAGAACTCCTTCAATGACTGGAGCTTGCGTGTGTTGATTGTTCGGTTGATTGTTCGTATAGCGTGTGCGTGCCGATATCGAGCTTCATGATGAGGATGTGAGAAGCAACGGTTCCCAATTTAGCGTGGCGACATTGATGTCCTCCAGTCCTCTGACGCGTTCAACGGTTGTGTTGTGCAAGCATTTGACTCCTGCTCCTGAAGCTCTATCACCTGTGATAGGTCGTCGAGCCATCAGCTTATTACAGAGGACTGTAACCAATATGTGGTATCGTTCATTCAGAGTCTTACATGCAGACTCGTAGTCATTTTCGGAAAGAGAGAAATTCTAGATAAGCTTTGCTACTTCCCCGGTGAGACTAGTCTTTATGTACCACATTTTCGGCATCTGGATGGAGCTTGATTATAAATCATTTCACAAAACCGATTGTGAAATTGCCGCTGCAGGAGATAGTCACCGTAAAACTTTGGTAGGTTAATTTTTGGTAGTTTCAAAATAGGTGCCGTTGCTGGATATCTTGGCAGGGCAGGAGTCCCATTTATTTCATCAAGCTCACCTTTCAATTGTATAAGCCAGTTTTGAGACAATTCTTCCAGGGTGTTGTGTTGATCTGGTTCAAATCCATACGTTTCAGGTTCTGTACATTTCTCGTGCATCCCTTGATGATACTCTTTCAATTGTGAGTAGTAATGATTGATTGAAGCAATTTTCAACTTAAAAAACTGCCGAGTTTGACCTTTTGCTTCGCCAAGTTGAAAAAGGAATTGCCACAGTGAGCCTGCCAACACGTTATACCGTGACATTTGTTTGACGACCTCAGATACTGTCACGGTTGTTGACATACTCAAATCATCCCTACAGCCTTTGTTGGTCACCTCAGATTGAATTCGAATGTTTTGTTCCGCAGGCCTTAAAGTATGTATCGTGCAAGCCACTTAAAACCTAGTCATGGATTGGCGACACATCTTTCAACGAGCGAATCCGTGTATCCCCTTTTTCGAATACGTTCCGTATGGCATCGAGTCGTCGGAGTCGCTCTTCGTCATATTCAGCATATTGTTTGCAGCTCGTAGGACCCTTTTTGTAGTTTGTGGTCATCGTGTCAATTTCCGCCACTAAAAGCCTTTGCTACTCAACTAAACTGTCCATTCTCATTATTTTGTGTTGTGTATCACGTCGGGGTCACCGATGTTTTGAGTAGTGACTCTTTTGCCTCGGCTAACTGTATTGAGGACTTGGCCCTATGTCAAGTTCTGTTGTCTCAGTTCTTGTACTGAGGCAACGGTGGGCTTGTTGGTAAACAAAATGTTGGCATAGGCCAAGTGCTGTTGTCCCAGTTCTTGTATTGAGACCCTTATGCCAAGTTCCGTCGTCTCAGTTCTTGTACTGAGACAATACTGAAGAATAACGAATCCAAAAAAATGAATACAATTTGAATTCTGCCGATGCTTTTATAGCCTAATTCACGTTTGAAATCAAAAGGCGTTGTGTCCATCAAGACTTCATTACTCATAAAGTTCTCTTTATAATTAATTTACAATTATTGTTTCATGTCCAAAATAACAGACAAATAGATCGCGTTGCGCTCGCTGTGGGAATCTTTTGTCAAACGTGCAAGATAGCTTCACACATTAAGAATCTCATGCGCGCCAGACAAAACAAACATCACTTTACTTGCACATACCAGCGAGTTTTTTTTGTGGTAGGGAGGTGAATGCCTATTTACGCACAGAATGTGGGACTCCCATGTTCGCAAACAGGCGACCAGACTACCCACTAAACATCTCCCCGGTCAACCTGAGAACCTAGCCTGGAACCGTTTGACACATTACTTCGGGCCAGGTCTCGTTTTGTTACGCCGTGAGGCGCCTTCAAGCTGGGGGTTCGCTCTTCTAGTGGAAGGGGAGAGGGAAAGAGGAAGTGGCAAACAAGCGATCCCCCGGCTGCTGTGAGTCCCTTTTGTCTATACCAGCGAATTTAGAAGAAATGGATATGCGTTCAAAATGCAGCGTTTCAGATGAAGTTGAAATTTTTAATTAGAATATGAATGATAAGATTGCAATTGAAGATGATCTGCTACATCTTAAACTTATATTTTCCTCTACAGAACATTTATGAAAATATGTTTAGAAATCATAACTATATGTTATATGATGATTTTGCACAAACATAAATAAATAAATATCTAAAAATCGATTGTGACGCTGGCTGTATGACTAGTGGTACCGTCTTGTTGAAACCACATATCGTTGATGTCAAGTTCATCCAATTCTGGCCACAAATAATCTTCCAACATGACAGTGGTTTTCATCCAGCAAAAAATATGGCCCAATCACACCTCCGGCATAAAAACCGCACTAAAGAGTAATATTTTGCAACGGTGTCTCAAGAAGCACACGTGGGTTTGGTTGCTGACCAATAACACATATTTTGCTTATTAACAAAGCCATTGAGCTACTAATGAGCTTCATCGCTGAAGATGTTTTTTTGATAATAATAATTAATAGCATTTTTGAATAATTTCCAAACGTTGGTGGTTCGTGAATTTTACCATGACGAAAATGTTGACTTTAGCTAACGTTTTGACGTTCATATAAAGATACGAAATTGTTATGCCCCTAATGCAAAACCTTGTATTTCATGTTGATACGTATGTTTTGGGTATCTACGAGTATTCCTAATTTCAGATTATTTATGGATGTTGTCTAGGAAAGATTTTACAGTTTATGGCTTCTGGGACACCACTTTTTTATAGAGTTTATGTATAGTATGATGGATGTAGGAATCAACAAAGTGGCTCATATGTGTGGGACTGTTTCCGCATTTTCATTGGTAATATTTCGTGACGTACTGAAATGATGAATAATATAGAAAAAATTAATACGTTAGATCATTGACATTAGGGGTTAGTTGGTATTATGTTATTTTTCTTTGTTTATGCACAGAATGAAAATGAATTGAATGAAAAAATGTTTTTGGGCATACATGGTAGCATTGTATGCATGCACTAGATTGAATGAATTTTTATCTATTTACTTTGAGTTAGGTACTGTTATTGTGGGTCTGTATTATTTAGTTCAGCTAGTTTCAACAGCGTAAGTGTAATATAAAGTAAAAGAGTATTTTTTGCTTGTCATATTCATCACACCATGGTTTCTAGCATTGAAAAAATTTATATGTACGGATTATTCTTGTATGGTTTTTCGTTATTTCTGAATTTCTTTAGCCATGTCTTCAATAGGAAATTGCTGATGTTTTGAGTATGTGACTTTCTTATTCATGATCTCCTTAGAAAAATGATGCATGCTTGGATTATGTCATTATTTAATACTTCTTAGATGCATGCTATCGCTTTTAGTGCCAACATGATTGCATGAGAATTTACAAACCTCATACTTTGTATACTTGTATTAAGCGTTAAGTGATTTGTACTATATTGGATGTATTTTCAATACGTGTGTATTATATAAAATAAAAAATGTAGTAATTTTAAATATGCTACATTGATTATCATAGGGAGTTTTGGGTATGTTCACTAACATATTCAAGTGTTATTTTCACATAAATAAAGTTTCTTTTTACTGAGTTGTTTCTTATCAGAATTTTTTTACTAAATACTTGCTTCATTTTTTTAAAGTTTGAAGATCTAATTAGTTTTCAACTTAGAGGGTATGTTTTGGGTTAGCACACTGCTACTATAGACCTAATGATTTTGTAAGGTGTTTTGGTATTGATAACGATGTGCGGTAGCGTATGAGTATATGGTAGGCTATTTTTAGATCGACCCCATCCTATCATGTAAAGACAAGTAGCATAGGTAACGGAGTGTTCTTGAAAAGTCGTAGGATGTTAAAGAATGATTGTTATTTTGAAGAAATGTTTGTTTCTTCAATTAAGTTTTTCTTGTTTAGTTGAAAAGATGTGCACTTGATTTGAATGAACTCATGAGGGGGTTTTCTGTCCATCATGTGTGACTGGTAGAGTAAAGTGTTTGATATTCGGGAGCTTCGAATATGCTGCGAAGGTTTAGATCATTATTGAGGTATTTGTTTACTTGAACAGCGGTAGAATAGTTGGTTAAAATTAAAAAAGCTGTATTTCTTTCTGATGAAAATAATTTATTTACTAATACTATTTTTTTACAAATATGATTAAATGTTGATAAACTTTTTAACAGTTCATCTGAGAAATGGCTTATATATCTTTGCGAATTCTACAGCATATTGAACAATATTGAACTCATCTTAAGTTTATTCAGCTGGACTATTTCTCTCCTTTAATTTATATTTTATAATTTGTGCTCAATATCCATGGTATGTCATTGTAACTTTTGTCCTCGTCACTCTAGTGCAAACTGTTGATGTTCTCAATTTCAAAATCATGCTTTTGAAGAGAGACTTAATATTAAAAAGCATTGCGTTGACATCCATTAAGAAAAATAGTAAGATCTTTGACGAATTACTGATCAGCATTTCCCGATAAAAATTAAATATCGATGATAATATCTTTCATTTTGATAGCGCAGGCTACCAGTTGGTTCTAGTTTTATTTGGACTATTTATGCTACCTGGTGTTATGCATTATTACTTTATCGTATGGCTTCCAGACTGCAGGAGTATGTACTATTTTATTAGTGTAAAAATATTTCTTGTCTCTGTATCATATGAATGACAAATGCTTGTATCAATGCCTGATGCCGTATGAAAGTTGGACCATTCACATATTTGACAGTGTATTCCATGTTTATTAGGTACTTTCTCACCCATATTACCATATTTAAGCACATCATTCACGATACGTATTCGATGTTCAGGAAAAGAAATCACGGTACTTTTCCAGTAAGTATGTGTAGGATGGCCATTTTAATAGATCTTATCACATTGAAAGTGTGTTGAAGTCTGTCCTATTAGTTTTCATACCGTCTTTTACCAGAATTTTGTTTTTGAATGGATGCTTCAGAATAATCCGTGGAATAATATGTAGTCTAGTGATAGAAAAAACGACATGCTGAGACCCTTCAAAAACCTCTGTTCGTTTAAGTTAACATACATTTATATTCAAGTTTTACCAGTGCAGCTTAGAATAGAATCTGTTCCTAAATAAACTTCAGTATTTTATAGACTAAAGAGATTATACTTGGTTACCAAAGCTTCAACAATAGTGTGCAATAGACTCAGTTTACCAAGTCTCGATGTATAATTTTCTAATGAACTATAGTATTTAGTAAAGTAAAACATTATTTATAGCGTTTGTTATATTTTATTTCAACACACGGAAAATAAGATCGTTACCAAACACTGATATTTCATAAAAATGTCTAGAGTAGTTTATGTTTACAAATGATGTTTGAGTGAAGAAGTCGTTGATACATAGTTTAAATACGCTCTTTTCCCCACATCTAGTGGAACATTGGTCAGAGTACTCCTTCACACAATCGGTTAGCAAATTGTTGTGTTGCATAGCAATGTTGAAAAAATCCATCTAGACAAAAAGCGTGAAGAGCTCGGAATATTTAAATATTAGACTCTCACCTGTAGAATTATTCAAGAAGTCTAAGCTGATTTGCAGGGGATTCATCCGCTCTATCCTCGAAATCAACGAGGTATTGACGAAACGAAGTCCATTGTCTTTTATCTAACTCCAACTGGTTTTGTCAACTGCATCATTTTCACAAGATTTTGGTTGATTTACTAGTTTTTTTACAATACCTATCTGGTTAGAGGATTTTCGTGCTACTTTTATGTGTCCTTAAACACTGTTTGACTTTCAAAGTAGGGGGCTAATAAAATGTTTATTTGGTTTTAAAGATAAGTAAATGTACCAATGGGATATTTGTACGTAGTCTGTTGTTTTTTCGGATAACATTTGTATGTGCTTTTACAGCCGTTGTCACTTTCAGTCGGTTGTCTGTAAGTTTTTTTCTGATTCTGTCATGATATCTTAGGGTCTTCGTGAAAATTCATTTTGCTCATGCTAGGGCGTATTTTTGGCGGTATGTCTACTGCAGTGCATCTTGCATGTGTATGTTGTTTCTGTGTCAGTTTATTAATGGCTAATTCAGTATCGATTACTAGTTTGTCTCGGTTTTTTATGTACAGTTTTCTCATTATACTTCGAAGATAAGAGTACCTGCATTAAATTTGCCTTTCCGGCTGGTGCTGAAAGCGGCAGTTTTTTTTTTGTTTAAATGAGTATAAGAAAACATTGTTTACAACTGAACTACAATCCCGGATGTCGAGTTGTATTTAATGTTGATTTCTGCAACTTGACATTCGTTCTTTTTTGCTAATAGTCGGCAAGGTATTTTGCACATAAGAGGAGGCAATTTAATCATCCAAACACGGGGTCACGTTAGGAATTCATATTCAATTCTTTTAATAATGCGAAAAAAAATATAGTTGCACAATAAGATTTCTTATGATCTATAATAAACTTGCGAATAAGTGAAAATCCATTTTAATCAAACTTAAAATGTATTCTTATGAATAAATTTCAACATTATCCTGGAAAATGTAAGTATGAGGGAATTGTAACGTCCAAAAGGAAACGAGAATTTAGTATGATCATTGTTCAACAATTGAACAGTGTTCTCAACAGTAGTCAATGTCCTTCACCTGGTCATTCCTCCTATCAATATTAAAATATAATTGACCCTTTTTCAGCTGCGAATTTGTCTACCTCAGCTTATGAACAAAAAAATGTATGCACTCTGAATGGACATTGACTACAGCATAAGAAGTTATTGTATAATATGCAATTTCATAATATTCATTTCATTGCATAATATGCATTCATTAGCAATGTATTTTAAGCATTTTATTCAAGTTTTCCATTATGAGCATCCGGAAAGTATTATTGTATAGAGTGCAATTTTCTTTTAAATGGACATTGACTTTGATTATTGTATGCATTTTTAGTCATCAAAATATTTTGTGTTTAAGTTCAAATGTTAATAATAATAAATTCATTCCTTCATACGCCAACAAAGTGAACGTAATTTTATCGTCAGTTTGAAATTAGTAAAAGTAATTATTTATCAACAAGGGCTGGTGTGGCTGCTCTTGATAATAATTAAAACTTCCAATCATCCTCTAGGAAGTATTAATGCCTTAAATTGAAATAGAATCAAACATAAATATCAGTAGCGATTGTCGCTTGTTTGAGAGTCATACATAAATGAATTTTCCTCTGCATATTTCTGCTTTACTATTTCAAAGATCTTTTGTAAGTGTAAATACTATTGAAAATATAATAATACTGCCTTTGATGTCGTTAGTGGGAGAGCGTTTGAATTTAATTAAAATACTAATTGATATATATTGAATTAGAAAAAAAAATAATTTAAATGGTAGTAGAAACGTCACTAATTTTCGATGTGTCGTGTAATATTTTCGATCTAATTTTTCTTGGAGCTAGTTTTCATTTGTAACTAACATTTAAAAAAACAAATTACTGGTATTAGTCGTTGCCTTAGCAAAGTATTAAGGCTCACTACCTTAAATTAACAATTGCAAATGTGAAACTTAAATTTGTGTTAAAAATAAATCGCGGTTCCTTATGTCCGTAATTATGTCCGTTGCTGGCCAGGAAATTTAGACTGTCAAATAGAACTAACTATACATGATAAACGTATATGTTATGATTATTTCGTCGACGTTCTGTGTGATCCGTTTTTGGAGTTGAAAAGCAGCATTGTTGTACATGTCCTATATTAATCAGTAAAAATGTTCTTTCATGATTCCGTACCTGAACTAAACATGATTAACAGACTAGACTACAAGTAGACCATATAGGGTGTTTTAAGAAGCACATGTGAGTTTGTTGCTGACCAATAACACATATTTTGCTTACTAGCAAAGCCATATTGCGAAAAATGAGCTTAATGGCTGAAAATAATTTTTTGATAACTATAATTATTAGTAATTTTAAATAATTTCCAAATGTTGCTGTTCGTAAACTTTACCGTGATCAAAATGTTGACTTAAAAAAGTTTAAGCGTGCGTTCATATAAAGATAAGAAATTAATGTATCCCTAATGCAAAACCCTATACTCGTGTATGCATCCATTTTCACAATGTGCATAGCAGAAGTGAACAAGTTGGGTAAACAGACCTACGCTCATGTCAGAAGGGTTTTGTATTCAATTTACAAAATGCAGTCACCAGATCGAAACAAATCAAGAAACATGTCAAAGATGATTTTATTGGAAAAAATATGAAATACGAAGATCATACTATTTTTAACAAAGTTGAACGAATCTCGACTTCTGAGGTTTTTGGCATTGTTTTACTCATAAATATCTCCCTTGATAATTATTTCACATGTCCATCCGCGACGGAGGAAACACATTTTTCATGTATTTCCCCCCTGTGCCTCCACTGAAGCAAAAACTGACAGTTTAACAACTGTTTTGAAAAGCTGCCATGAAAACTTTTATTTCATACTCATATCGGCTACGTTTGATGAATTTTTTTTCAGGGGCCACTCTCCTGTACTGTAATCATCGATTAATGGCCAATTTTTTCGAATCCTAGAATGTTTTCAAAACTCTTTTGCTAGGAGCTCTCTCCCACCTCCTTGACTTGTTTCACTTATGAGCATTAATTCTAGGTACTCATCTTCAGTCATTCATTAAATTGAATCAAGTGTTCAAAGCATGCACCTTAAACGTTGAAGTTGGGAAAAAATAACTCAAAATTATTCAATCTTCGTATTTATAACAGCCACTATTTTGTTTTACGATTACTGACACCACTAGCTGAACCGATTCTCAAAGATATACATGACACCTATCATTCCTGAAATTCTCATGCAAATCCTAGCAAAACTGTAGTGTCTGAGTCGGTAAAAAGCGCATGTTGTTCCATAGCCATATGTTGCCATAGTAATAAATGCAGCGCATATTGTTCCATAGTAATACAGGAAAATTCAAACCGCTATAACTTCACTAAATATGATTCAATCTTTATGAAACTTTCAGGATAGATCAATCTTATAAATAAACATCTACGTACTGAATTTCACTGAATTTAAGGGTACCGTTAAGATTTTATTCAAGAAAACATAAAATCGATAAATCATACTATTACTAACAAAGTTGAGTGAATTGCGACTTCTAACGTATTTGTTGTTGTTGTGCTCACCAAGGCCTACATTCCTCATTTTTTTCAGATTTTTCGGACCACAGGTGTCCAATCGCGAGGGGGGGGGGACACAAATTTTTCGTGTATTTCCCCTCCTTGTGCGCCCCTCGAAGCAAATTTTGCCAAATTAAGACCTGTTTTAAAAAGTTTTTATCAAGACCTTTCATTTGATACCCATATCGGCTACCTTCAATGAAATTTTTTTTTGGGGGGGGTCACTCTCCTATATGGGGAGACCCCCCTTAAATACCTTATAAAATTTTTTTTGTAGTTGAACTTTGAAGAGATCACCACTTTACACCTACACACAAAATTTGATGTTTCTAGCTTCAGTAGTTTCCGAGAAAAAGTGCTGTGACACACGGACGGACGGACGGACGGACGGACGGACGGACAGACGGACAGACTGGTCGCGAAACTAGTAGGGTTTTGTAAAATTATTTTACAAAACCCTAAAAAAGACAGAAATCCTCGCATAAACACCGCATTAACGGTTAAGAAATTTATGCCACAGTACCTTACAACAGTTTTAGTATTGAACTTTTTAGAGATAAAAATGAAGAATATAAACAAAGTAGCATAAACCATACTATAAACAAGTTAGGTAGACAGAACTACGCCCATGTCAGAAGGGTTTTGTACTTAACTTGCGATGTTAAGATACAGGTATGTAGAAGGATTCAATTCTAGAAAAACTTTAATGACATGCACAAACAATCTATTTTTACTTCCAAAGAAAAACGGGTGCTATGCCATTTTAACTGGCCAAAATTTTGTTGCAATATTGCTAAAATCATTGACTAAGTCGAGGCTTCTTTTTAGGCTTTTGTAAAATAATTTTGTTTTTCTGTCCGTCCGTCCGTCCGTGTGTCACAGCACTTTTTCTCGCAAACCGTATAAGCTACAAACATAAAATTTTGTATATAGGTGCAAAGTGATGCCCTCTTTAAAGTTTCACTACAAAAAACTTTAAACAAGGTGCTTGAGGGGGGTCTCCCCATGTAGGAGCGTGGCAGCTGAAAAAAAATTCATCAAAGGTAGCCGATATGCATATCAAATGAAAGGTCTTGATGAGAGCTTTTTAAAAGAGGGGTTAAACTAGTATTTTTTACTTCAGGGATGCACAAAAAGGGGATATACACGAAAAATTTGTGTCACCCCCTAGCGATTGGACACCTGTGATCCAAAAAATCTGAAAAAAATTATAGATGTAGGTGTTTATGAGCACAACAACAACAAATACCTGAGAAGTCCAAATTCGATCAACTTTGTTAATAATAGCATGAAAATCCAATTTCTCATTTTCCTCAATAAAATCATAAGGATACCCTTAAGCCCAATGAAAATCGATATTTAAGGAGTTTTACATAAATTCCTAATACTTTCCGACTTCGATGAAAATCCAATCATATTCACGGAAGTTATAGCCATTTGAAATTTTTCCAAATACTGCAACAATAACACGTGATTTTGGTATTTTACGAATTTTCCATTGGATCAGACATTGCAGTTTTGATTTGATCTTCTTGAAATTTTTAAAAAAGATCAATAATATAATTTTTCAGGGGAATTTATGATTTGAGTGAATTTTGTTAGTTTGCAACAAACTGACGACCGTTGAAAGTACAGAAGCAAGGGATTTTCTTGTAAACTTGAACATCTCTTTGACATGTTTCTAGCCTTTATTTGTTGCTGCTAACTGCATTTCGCACGTTGGGTACAAAACCCTTCTGACGTGATCGTAGGTCTGTTTACCCAACTTGTTGTTATATCATATGTTTGGGGAAAATACAATCGAATGTGTAGTGTCTGGTTCGATGGAAAGCGCATGTAGTAGAAAAGCCATATATGATAATTGTAGTCAGAGAAAATAAAAATGGCAATAACTTCTGTACATTCTATTAAAACTTACAGAATATCGAATTAAACTGACATGCGTTTGAAAGGTGACATTCCAGTCTACAATTTTAATATGGACACTTTTGTGTTTCGTCATTTGCGTCAAAAGTTGTTTTCAGTTAAAAATTAGTAAAATTTCTGAAAAAATTCGTTATATCTTACAATATCACTGTTAATGCCCGTCCACACGATCAGTGGCGTTAGACTTAAGTGAAAATTTTATTTTACAAATCGTATTTGCAAAGGTGGATAATTAATTTCGTCACCTTATGTGACTAATATTGTTTGACTTAGTTGTTAAAATCATAGATGCATGCATGTCTCATGTGGCCACATTTTGCATCGCCACAGACGCGGGTGTCAGCAGTTTCGCGCGATGTTCGGATCATTTTGTTGACTTATACGCGTCAGCGAAACGATCGGAAGACACAAACACCACATTTGCATGCATGATGTGGCTGCATGAACGCATTGCAATGCGAAACCAAAGTTCTTTTCCCGTACCAGACGCGGGCGTCAGCGGTTTCCGGGCATGGAATGCTTGTGGACGCTCAAGCGTCAGCATTTTCGTGGAATGCTTGTGGACGCTCAAGCGAATGCTTGTGGACGCTCAAGCGTCAGCATTTTCGTGCGTGGGAACTGCTGGCGCCTTTTGCTCGGTGTGGGAAGGGAATCATCAGTCATCATCAGATCGTCGCGATACACAGGTCGCTACTTGGAAGTCTTAAAAACGTACTCGTATAATTAATTATATCAATATTGTTTAAAATCACGCTCTTGTAGTCGAACAGAAATTCGCGTGAAGTTATAATTGCACTGTATTTAGAGGAAAGAGGCCAGGACAAAACAGTCCTGGAGCAAAACATTTGGAGGCCCCGGCGAGATTAACACTCGCAATCTCGTCTGAATTTGGATTACCAGTGTCAAGCGGTGGTGGTGTTGTGCCGGTAAACGTGCCTGTCGTGCGTGCGTGAAATAAAATGGTTGATACGGAGGTCGTGTTCCGGGAGCTGAAGGTATTGGCCAGAGCTGTAGAAGCCGTAATCTCCAACTATAAGAAGGATTCGGCCAGCCGCAAACTAGATGTCGGCTACTATGAAGAGCGGCTTCGGCGTTTAGAAACTGCCTGGTAGGAATTCGAACGCAAGGACACCAAAGTTCGATCCTTACCCGAAATCACACCGGAACACGACTACTTCAAGGGCGAAACGTATGAAACGACCAAGATAAATTACGACACTTTTCAGAAGCACTTCCTCGAAAGGATCAACGCTCTAAAGGGCACGGCACTGCCAATGTCGCAGCCACCCTCATCAGCACACGATAGCAATGACAAGCCTTCAGCCGCACTGGTCTCGGTACAGAAAAATGCTGTTTTCACATGCAAGTTGCGACGGTATCGGGCCTCGGCAGATTCACTGAGAAGGACGATGGCTCGCCCAGAACCGCCAGAAAACACGAAGACTTGGTGTAGGGCTAGAGCGAAGGTGGTGCAGCGAGGCTGGCAACAATTGGATGAGCTTCATCAGCAAGTCTATGAATCCTGTGAGGATCCTGAAGCGCAGGGCTTTAATTTAGAAGAGCATATCCGGTTGGAGGAGGACGTGCAGGACTGCATTGTTCGCTTGCAAGTAAAGGTCAGCGCCACCACCGAAATGCCGCCCTCGTCTGTTACGCCTGCTGCGGCTCCAGGCTTGGTGCTCCCAAAAATTGCTTTGCCCACCTTCAACGGAGATTACCTCCACTGGCGACATTTCCGGGATTTGTTTATGCAAATGGTGCATAACCAGCCGATGTCCGCGTGCCAGAAGCTGTGGTATCTGAAGGTTAACCTTACAGGAGAGGCTGGATCCTTGATCAGAAACTTTGCGTTGTCAGACGAGAATTATCAAACTGCCTGGAAGACACTTAATGAGAGATTTGACAATCGACGACTCTTGGTGTCGGCCCTCATCGACAAATTAATGGGGCAGCCATCTCAGGCCAGTGAAAAACCGTCAGCGGTAGCCATAAAGTCGCTGCATGACACCACACAAGAGTGTCTCAGAGGCCTGAAAAACCTGCAAATATCCACAAGGGATTGGGATCCATTGCTACTGCACATTTTGCTGCGAAAATTGGATTCGACAACGCATGCCCTTTATCAGCAATCTTTAGCTAACCCGCGCGAGCTGCCACCTTTGAAGGGTTTACTGGATTTCCTATAAGTGCGATTCCAGGCACTCGATGCGCTTGGTAGTACGCCTAAGGACGCAGACCGCAATCACAAGAAGGTGACCAAAGCTACCGTGGCCGCCGTGGCTGCATTGCAATGCCCAAGGTGCTCGCAGGATCACCCGCTATACTACTGCCCTGAGTTTCTCCAAGACAACGCTGTGAAAAGGCTAAACCTTGTACGTTTAAAGAAGCTATGTGTAAATTGCTTGCGAGAAGGTCACCAGTCTTCCGGCTGTGCGGCAAGAAGCTGCAAGGAGTGCGCCGGAAAACACAATACCTTGTTACATATGACGGGAAGCAAAATCTCCAAGCAGACCAAGATGACACCGCCTGGCTCCACAGTCAAGAAGCCAGACATTCAGCCGCCACCTGTACCGCCCGCCCTCACGTTGACGGCTCTCATGTAACCTGGAGCGAGGAAAAATGTTCTGTTGAGCACAGCCGTTGTGAAGGTGGTTGCCAGCAATGGAAGAGTGACCGACTGCCGAGCAGTATTGGACCCTGGCTCGCAAATCAACCCAGTAACCGAGCGCATTATCAAGAAACTAGGGCTAGCGGCTTCGCTGCGATTTGCACTGATTGAGGGAGTGGGTGGAAACATCGAGAAGGCGCATCGTAAGATGGAGCTTGGCCTAAAATCCAGAGTGTCTGGATATGCCGCGCAGTTGGAGGCCTACGTCCTCGATCAAATCATATCTCCTCAACCTTCTCTGAGTCTGGACACATCGGAATGGCAGATTCCTGGGAATATCAAGCTGGCGGATCCTGAATTCCATCGAACGGAGCGAATCAACATGCTGCTGAGTGCGGAGCATTTCTACGAAGTTCTTGCCATCGGGCAAATCAAGTTGGGCCCTGAACTCCCTGTGCTCCAGAACACGCTCCTCGGTTGGATTGTTGCCGGAAAGGTAGTAACACCTCAAGGGCTACCAGTAACGTGTGGAGTCCTCACGGAAGAGACTCAGCTGACTCAAGCTATCAAGCGATTCTGGGAGGTTGAGAAGGTATCGGATCCACAACACAATCTCACAGCGACTGAAAGAGCGTGCGAAGTACATTTCGCCCAGACGACTCAACGTGAATCCGATGGCTGGTTCTTGGTACGGCTCCCCTTCAAGAAAGATCCCAAAGGGCTGGGTGACTCGCAGGTCGTTGCCATACGCAGATTCATGGCGATAGAGCGCAGACTGGAGAAGAACCCCGACCTAAGACGGCAGTATTGCGAATTCATGGACGAATACGAACGACTGGGACATATGGAGCAAATCACATGGTCAGCGAATAAGAAACCACATTATTTTTGGCCGCACCATTGCGTCCTGAAACCAGGTAGTAGTACCACTAAATTGAGAGTGGTTTTCGACACGTCCAGCAGAACATCAACGAACGTTTCTCTGAACAATATCCTACATACAGGACCCACGATTCAGGATGATCTATTTGCGATTTTGATCCGTTTCCGTTTGCCACGCTTCGTTTTCACTGCCGACATTATCAAAATGTTTCGGCAAATAAGTGTGTGTCAATCATCCGCATCTTCTACAGCAAATCAGTGTCGAGGATCAGGAGGTCCAGCTGGATTCTGGTAGCTTGTCGGAAGACTACATCAAAACCTTGGGGGTAATTTGGCTCCCGAAAACGGACGATTTCCAAATCGGCATTAACTTGAACCTCGCTGAGGTCAAGTTCACAAAACGGACGATCGCTTCAGACATCGCCCGAATGTTCGACCCAGTGGGTATCCTAGCGCCAGTTATCGTAACCGCAAAATTGTTCCTGCAGGCGCTATGGCGGTTGGAATTAGACTGGGACGCAGCTTTGCCACTCGAAATACATACACAGTGGGCCAAGTTCCGCAGTGAGCTACCATCATTGCAAAGGGTTCGCTTTCCCCGACACATTATCGCCTGCGAGAAACCAATTCAGCTGCAGCTACACACTTTCTGCGATGCCTCGGAGAGGGCGTATGGCGCTGTGATCTATGTTCGCTCAACTTCCCCGAGCGGTCAAGTCAACGTTCGACTGCTCTGTTCCAAATCCAGGGTAGCCCCCATCAAGGTGTTGACAGTACCGCGTTTGGAGTTGTGTGCCGCCAAGCTTGGAGCGGAATTGACGAGTCGAGTCAAGAGAGCGCTCAGTCTGCCGGATATTTTTCACGTTCTCTGGTCCGATTCAGAGGTCGCATTGGCGTGGATTAACTCAACCGCTTCATCCTACAGCACTTTCGTGGCCAATCGTGTTTCGACCATCCAAACATTGTCACGACCAACTCAGTGGCGACATGTGGCGTCCCACGACAATTCTGCGGACATCCTATCCCGTGGCCTGGCGCCAGCTGCGCTAAGGGACTGCAAGCTCTGGTTACAGGGGCCCTCCTTCTTGACTGGACCTGAGGCGGACTGGCCGCCTCCATACAAAGGAACTGAGGCCTGCGAAGTCGAGCAAAAACAAATCAGGATTGCAATGACAACAACAGCTAGTGCAAGCAACCATTTTGTTTACGAAATTCAACACGGCAACTCATTTGGAAGGCTTCAACGGGTGATCGTTTATATGCTGCGTTTTGTAACGCATTGCAGGACAAGCTCCCAGTCTTCTCAGGCGCGCAGCCGTGCAGTAACAACTCACGAACTCTCCACAGCAACCGGAGTGATCGTAAAATGTATTCAGCAACACGATTTTCGTGAGGATCGGCGAGACATCCAACTACACGGGCAGGTCAGCAAAAACAGCCCCCTATCGAGTCGCGTTGGCGGGAGGCTAGAAGCGTCACAACTCCCTTTCGAGGCCAAGCATCCTATGTTGCTGCCGTTCGCGAATCCACTTACTAGACTACTGATGACGGATATTCACCGCAATAATTGCCACCTCGGAGCTCAGACACTGCTAGCTACCACGAGACAACGCTTTTGGCCCATCAGGGGGAAGCAGCTGGCCCGGGCGGTTGTTCAAAAATGCGTGCGATGTGTTAAGACAAGGCTACAACTGTTCAATCAAGTTATGGGAAATCTACCAGGTGCTCGCGTGCAAGCGGCTCGCCCTTTCATCCGTTCGGGCGTCGACTTTTGCGGGCCAATGCTGATACACTACCGGGGTAGAGGCGTGCGGCCTCAGAAGGGATACATCGCTATATTCTGCTGCTTCGCTACCAAGGCCGTCCATCTGGAGTTGGTGAGCGATCTCAGCACAGAAGCCTTCATCGGTGCTCTGAAGCGTTTCATCGGGAGACGAGGTCTCTGCAAGGACATCTATTGCGACAATGCAACCAATTTTGTAGGTGCGCAACGTCAACTACGCGAGCTGTCTTCATCACTTCATTCAGCCGAGGGTCAACACAAGGTGGCCGACTCTTGCAGCACACGGGGAATACAATTTCACTTCATCCCCCCTCGTGCCCCCCCACTTTGGTGAATTGTGGGAGGCGGCCGTCAAATCAGCCAAGAACCTGCTTCGCCGGGGCTCTTCATCAGCCACACTCACGTACGAGGAACTGCATACCCTGGTGGTCCAGGTGGAGGCCATCCTCAACTCCAGACCTTTAACTGCGATGTCCGACGATCCCAATGACCTGGCGGCGTTGACTCCGGGACATTTTCTTATCGGTGAGCCCCTCACGGCCATGGTGGATGCTCGGGTAGAGCCGGTCGCAGGCGAACTTCATACCCGATGGAAGCGGATAAATCATTTGAAGAACGAGTTTTGGCGCCGATGGTCCCGCGAATATTTGAACCAACTGCAACTTCGCGTTAAGTGGCAACAAGGTCAACCAAATGCTACCCGGGGAACCATCGTCATCATCAAGGACGACAACTTACCAACTATGAAATGGCCTCTGGGACGAATCATTGACACGCATCAAGGGGCTGATGGCTTTTTCAGAGTTGCAGACGTAAAAACAGCCACTGGAAACAGCCCATTCATCGTCTAGCGCCACTACCAGTGATGGAGAACACTATACCTGAAGCAGCTGGGCCTGAAGCGAATACTCAAAACCAACCTCAGGCACCGCATCAAGCAGACACACCCGATACTTATCACACCGGGCTCCGATCCGGGAGCAGAAGGACGCTTCTTCTATCGCTCATGCTGGTCTGCCTACTGAGCCCTCTAACAGTAACCAACCCCATCAAGGTGTCATCAACTGGACCACATCCAGGACTGCATTTTCAATCATTGGGAAATGCCTTCCTGTCGACAAGCGAGTGGAAACTCTTGGTCTACTATGACCTAGAAGCCTACTGGACGGAGCTGGCCACGCTGCAGAATGGCACAATTTGGCTGCAACAACTATGTGATCGTGATTCTCGACCAGCCGACTGCTCGCATCTGCATGAGCAGTTCCGACACTTGACCGATCAGTTTTCTAGCGCAAACCAGATGCTAAGGATCAGGTCAAGGCGAGGCGCAATAAACGTAGTGGGTCGACTGGCCAGATCGTTGTTCGGAGTTCTGGACGAAGAGTACGCTAATCAAATGGCTCAAACCATTAAGACGATGCAGGGAGATCAGACCAAGCTGCACTCCTTACTCAAAAACCAGACGTCAATCATCGACTCGACATTGAATCTCCTCGATCAAACGGAACAGATGGCTCAAAAACGTTTTGCCTCCATAGAGCACGAACTGACAAAACTCTCCAACGAGGTCAAGGGTCCGCAACTCGAAGGCACCGCAGCCCGAGTACCAGATTTAATCTCAATTTTATCTTTCCAGATGACCCTGGCAACACTCAATTTGCAGCGCATCCAATCCAGCCTTTTGGACGTAATCACAGACACACAGCATGGGAACTTCAATCCTCTGCTGTTGTCTCAACAGCAACTTAATGCAGCAATGACCCACATCAGGGATCACCTACCGGAAAATCAGCGTCTCCCTGTTGGCCGAGAAGACTTTCTGAAATTATTTGGGCTAACATCTATCAAGGCCAAGGCAAATGCGAACTTCATTCTTTTCGAGCTCAAGATGCCACTCATCGATGTATCAACGTTTGAGCTCTATCGAATCCTACCAATTCCAACGGCAAAACACAACCATCTCGTTGCTATACAGCCAACCGCTCCTTATCTGATCATCAGCCCACATCGCGACGTCTACTATCCGCTCAACGAGATGGATTATGCTGCCTGTAACTGGATGGAGCCAAACACCCACTTGTGCCAACAGTCCCATCCGTTGTATCACAAGGACGCCAATATGAGCACTTGCGAAGTGACGCTTGCGAAGTGACGCTGACCAACTGTCACCTAGTTGAGCTGCTTACATCCTTCTCGTGGACGAATATCCCACAGTCCAATGAGTGGATCTATGCCTTCACCACACCGGTGGTGGCCCAGCTTGTGTGCAGTGGCAACACATCCATCCTGACACTGCAGGGCTCCGGAATTCTGCAGCTGACTCCCGACTGCACGCTCAAATCCGATGCAGTAACTATCAAGGGTCACCGCATATATGAATCCTCAATCAAAACGACTCAGCCGAAGACCTATTATTACACTGATCACGACAACCTGGGACATGTACAACAGCACCTTGAGCCCACACCTTTCCGGACGCACACTTCGGAGATCAACGATCTGCGAAATCAACTCAAGGAGCAGGATCTATCCTGGAGGGACCAGCTGGATGTGCATGATGTTCACCAGTATACACTAGGATATCTGAGCTTCGTCGCAGTTCTCGCTATTGTCGCCTTCCTATGGTGCAAGGCCAAAAATGTAAGCTGCCAACCACGATCGCAACGACCGAGACCAGTGCCACTGCCTAGACGTCACAGCTTGCCCCACACACTGGAAGAGGTTGAACAGACCGTTCAAC
>OZ017738.1:219467988-219552988 GCA_963969285.1 Odontomyia ornata | reverse complement strand
ACCGTGGTATCAAATACAAAATTTATGTGGAAACCATTCTAAACTACCCTTACCAGCCATAATGAAGAATTACTTCCAATTACGTTTTCGTTTTTGACTGGTCTATTGCAGCGTTATCCAATACAAAATCGTTTCGCACTTCTGCGTATTGACTTTCATTTGCGGGTTTTCGTTGTAGAGCTCCACATAATTAAACATTTTCTGAGGATTCTTCTGAACTTTTTTCGCTTTTTGGTATGCCATATAGATGAACAGATCATCTGTAAACATTACCAAGGATCGCTTTGTCAAACCGTTAAAGTCATAGCCAATTAAAAGCTTACGAATGAATATTGTGAAGAGCAGACGCACAGTAACTGTTCCCTGCTGTAGACTATTTAAAACCTTGAAGTCCCACATTGTTGTCAGATTTCCTTCAGTAACAACAAATTATTTCCCGTACAATATTTTGTACATCACGCCGACAAGGTATCAGGAGAACCGGTCCTGGAATAGTTTAAAAAGTTAGTCCATCCAACTATACCGTATCCAAGACTTTCTATATATCAATGAGACTCCAACACAATCTCTATCATGTAGTTTCCAATAGATGTCTGAGGTTATTTTGGTTATTACATGTATGGTCTAATGTCTGGCATGGAAACCAAATTGGCCATTCGGCATCAACTCATATTTCTCAATGTGGGCGTTTAATGCTTTGTTTAGTATCACTTCAAACACCTTGCTGATGTTGAGCAGCAAGCTGATTGGGCGATTGCTTTTAAGTTACGAAAATTCCTTTCCTTCCTTGAGAATCAGCACTGCCTTGGCCTTTTTCCACATATTTGGGGTAAAAAACAATACACAATAATTCCTAATTGCAATTTTAATCAAATGTTGGAGAGCCATATTTGAAATACCGTAAATGCCACATTTTTCTGCGATTTATTCCGCCAAAAATGAAACACAAGTCTTCAAAGTCGATAAAATAATTAATAAGATTTAAGCTTGTTTTGAGGTCAAATGCCAAGGTTCCATTGAATCGAAGAATTAATTCGCCGCTAAGTCTTAATTTAAGGTTGAAAATGTTTGTTTCAACGAATAAGGAAAGTATTTGTTTCCCTCGCTCCCTGTATGGTAGATAAATCAATTTAAAATGTATTTCAATCAGGGCAAATTTCTGCAACCAATCACATATAATTCTGTTTCCATTTTGATCCGGAGTCGTACTAACAATTTCGATACCAGCCCTATCGAGAAGACTTACCTCACTACTAGCGACTTCAAGATTCAATACCTTCACTCCAGACAAAAGCTATTCACTTTCCCGAAAACGCCAGCTGGGTTCTATGGGCTACTACCCCTGAGTTTTTTCGCTCATTGACTGTCAGCATTGATTCCTGAAGTCGAAACGGTTTAATTTCTAGTCTTCCTTCAGATTTAAAATTATAATATAACTAATTTTTCATTATACCTTAGATATTTTATTTATTTTGTATAACAGCTGTTTTCGACGACTATTTGCAGTCTTCTTCAGTACAATTATTGGGTTACAAGATTTTCACTTAAGTACATATAACTTTAAAAAAAAGGCAATTATATCTTTGATGTAATTAGGCTAAATAACACTGAATGGCAATTACCTTCATCCGTATTCATTTTTTGTTGCTCAGGTACTTGGATTATCTTTATTGCTTCCATTGCGTCTAATTCTCTAGGACAATTACTGCTCTTAATTACAATTACATCGGCAATATCCATCATGTGTTGTTCTTCGATGATGTGTTTAGCTACGGCGGACCTCATGTGCGATCTCGGGTTTTTGGCTGCGGTTTGTGCTTCCCTAATATGTTTGTGGAACCTGACCGGGATCAATCTTTTCGTTTGTCCGATATAAATCATAGGACAAATACTACACGCTACTTTGTAGATGCCACTCGTCTCTTCCATTGTTTTTAGATCCTTGCCCGATCCAAATATGTTTCGTGCTGCGCATCTGCGACTAGAGGACACAATTTCAATTCTGTGATGTTTGAACACTTGCTTCATGTCTGGAATATGTCACTGATATGCGCTTTGGAGTTTCTTTTGTCGATTTCAATGTTGTTAAATTGCCCCCGTTTTGTTTTCGGATCTTCTTCTTGATTATTGCTTCGATGCATTTTCCGTCGTATCCATTTATGCTGGCTGTATTTATGATATATTCTTTTTCTTTCTTGAATCGCTCTACTGTTAATGGCACTGTCAGTAATCGGTGAATCATTGAATGGTATGCTGCCATTTTTGGGGGTAGCTATGGCTAGAGTCGCTAGTAATTGTACGTTGGGTACTCGAGGGCTTCCAGTAGATGTCGATTTCAATCCTGCCTTGGTTCCTAATAAGTTTCAAATCAAGGAACGGGATTTCACCATTTACTTCTATCTCCATGCTGAACTTTATCTTCGGGTGGATATTGTTGATTTTCTGGAAGGTATTTTCCAATTCTTCCTTTGCAATGATGATAAAAATATCGTCCACATGTCGTACCCACAATTTTGGCATCAAACCTTCTTCTTCAATGATATTTTCAACATGGGCCATAAAAATTTCGCTGATAAGAGGAGATAAAGGGTTGCCCATTGCTGTACCGGACGTTGTTTTGAAAAATTGTTGCCTGAGTCGAGCCAATTTTAGGTAGCATTTTGTCTTCTTTTTCGATTCACTAGAGTTTTCTATGCTCAATAACCACTTTTCCTGTAAATACAATGATTCTTTAACTGGGACATTCGGAAAAAGAGGTTTTACGTCAAAAGACACCATAATATCTTCGTTGTTCAAATCATCTTTTTTTTCCAATTTTGGTGAATTAAGAACTCAGAAATGCTCATCAAAAAATTGGAAAAATTAGATGATTTGAACAACGAAGATATTATGGTGTCTTTTGACGTAAAAGCTCTTTTTCCGAATGTCCCAGTTAAAGAATCATTGTATTTACTGGAAAAGTGGTTATTGAGCATAGAAAACTCTAGTAAATCGACAAAGAAGACAAAATGCTACCTAAAATTGGCTCGACTATGCATGAATGAAAATTATTTCATGTTCAGGCAACGATTTTTCAAAACAACGTCCGGTACAGCAATGGGCAACCCTTTATCTCCTCTTATCAGAGCCGAGCTGAATGTGTGGGGGGATTATTACAACCGCGATGTAGTAAAACTGCGATAGTGTCGAGTGCGAATTAAAAGCGATATTGATTGTGATAGACAAGTTGTAAAGTAGTGAAATCAATTATTTTGCATTCTTAGTAAATAAACTCTTTTAACTTAATTTAAAAGACAGTGCGTTTTCACTTTCCCGGAATATTAAAATTATTTGCCGCGAACCATAACACGCGACAATATATATAATAAATATACATATATATATATATATATATATATATATATATATATATATATATATATATATATATATATATATATATATATATATATATATATATATTGTCGCGTGTTTTCGGTTCGCAGCCAATAATTTTAATGTTCCGGGAAAGTGAAAACGCAATGTCTTTTAATTTAAGTTATAAGAATTTATTTAATTACAAAAATGCACAATAAACAATTTAACAATTTAACACTTTCACTAATTTTAATTTTCACTATGAAAATTATCTAACACTTACTTGTCCATAAATTTCTTTACTTCGCGTTCCACTATATCGCAGTTTTCTATCTCGGTTGTAATGAATGAACCCTCCCATTCATTCAGCTCGCCTTTATATAGGGTCTCTACCTATTCACCCATTTCTCGCACATTATCGAATGTTCTACCGAGAGGTACCTGGTAGATTCGAGCAAATTAATGAATGGAGTGACGTCACTTGCAGATGTTGATCATGCTTGTTGGGTTCTCGTGGGTTCGAGTAAATTCATTTGTTGACGTTGATTATGAAAACAATTGCGACAGCAGCTCGCAGAATTATTTGTGCATGTAATTATTTGTACATGTAACACTGCCCCACCTCAGCTCTTTTCGCCCCGAAAAGATGTGTCGCTTTTGTAGTCAATTCTCCCTGGGTGTAATATGGGGCAAGACGGTCCAGATGCACGATTTTCATTTTAGCTCTCGGCTTACGATGTTCCTGTATTCGGTATACGACGTCGTTGATTCGCTTTGTAACTCGGTATGGTCCCTCCCAATTATGTTGCAACTTTGGAGACCTACCCTTTCGCCGTTGCGGGTTATAAAGCCACACCAAGTCATCTTGCTGGAAGCCAGTAGAATTAGCCTTTAGATCATACCTGGTCTTCATGCGGTCAGTAGCCGTTTCGAGGTGTTTTCGCACTGTCCGATGTATCTGGTTCAACCGTTGTCTTAGATCACTTGCGTACTCCGAGACCGTTTGGGGTTTCTCAGGGGGTGTTCCGAACTTTATATCGGCTGGCAAACGAATAGTCTTTCCAAAAACGACTTTGGCTGGGGCTTGGCCCGTCGATGCATGTTCGGCAGCTCTGTACGCCATCAAAAATAGTGGGATATGTCGGTCCCAGCCCCTTTGGTTCTCGTCAACCATCTTGGCCAGATGTTTATTGAGCGTGCCGTTGAACCGTTCGACCATTCCATCGGATTGGGGATGCAGCGGTGTTGTCCTCGTTTTCCGTATTCCCAGTAGTTCACACATTTCGCCAAAAACTAGTGACTCAAAGTTTCGGCCTTGATCTGAATGTAATTCGCAAGGTACGCCGTACCTACTGACCCAATTTAACACTAGCTGTTCAGCTACGGTAGTTGCTTCCTGGTTGGGAATGGGGTAGACCTCGGGCCACTTGCTGAAATAATCGGCTACAACCAGCGTATATCGATTTCCCCAATCGGATTCAGGAAAGGGTCCTGCGATGTCAACAGCAATCCTTTCGAATGGCACGCCTACGTTATAGGTTTGCATTTGTCCTCTCAGTCGTCGCTTTGGGCCTTTGACGGAAGCGCAAATTGTGCATCTGCGACACCAGTCCTCTACGTCTTCTCGAGCGTGGAGCCAGTAGAACCGTTCCCTCACTTTCGCTAAGGTCTTGTTAACACCAAGGTGGCCTCCCGAGGATCCTTCATGCATTTCCTTAACCACATCGTGGATTCGGCTTTTGGGAAGTATAGTTTGCATCTTATAGGAGCTGCCATCCGCCGTTTCCCATTTTCGCTTGAGTACACCACCCTCCCCCTGAAGGGAGTTCCATTGTGCCCTATAGCTTTTCAGGGTTGCGCCATGCATTGAAACGTCCTTCCACTCAGGCCGCCCAGTTGTCTCCTTCCATACGAGCAATGGTCCGATGTCTTCATTGGCTAACTGGGCATTTCGAATTTCCTCCGATGACCAACCTTCATCGAATTCGGCCGTTATCACTCGCAGATCAACGGTCGGCTGCGTTTCCTTAACCCGTTGGCAATGCTTGCAGTTAGCTGGACATGGTAGAGGAGATAGGGTGTCAGCCTTGCCATGAACTCCGCCCTTGTGAAGTAGTGGTGGTCTCACTAGGTCCGGTTGGATAATCGATCGGGTTGCACTAGTGTCGCTTGTTATGGTGCAATGTTCTTCGTCAACTTGACCCGGAAGGCACAAGTCTGCTTCTCCGCGATGCAGTGTTGACAAAGTGACGGGGGTGCTAGAGCCGTCGATCCTCCTTGCCAACGTCCGCCCCACGAAGTTGGCCCCCTCAGTTTGATGGGCTTCCATTCTAGGCTGCTGACTCGGGCTGGATCTCCACCATCCTGGACAATAGCTCCGTTTTTTTCGCTTCTTGCAGTCTCTTTGCAGGTGCCCCTTCTCACCACAATCCCAGCATCTGCGGCTCTCGCTCATTTTCCACGCGCTCACACCTGCACTCGTCTGCCACTACCTCACGGACTCGGGCAGTGGTACGAGTCGCATTTTTCGCTGCCTCGAAATTCAAATTATGCATCCTAAACCGTTTGCTTTTGAGCTAAACGAGCGGTTGTTGCAATTTCTGGTCCTCTAAGGCGCTGATGAATGCTTCTATTGCTGCGTCATCTCGATGTTCTGGGTCGTACTCTGGGTAAGCCAAAAGTGCCAGTCGCTCAATGTCTTGGGCTAGCTGCTGTAAGGTTTCGCCAGACTTCTGCATCTGATTCCGTAGCTGTGCCCGATAAATCTGCTTTAGATGATCGTCTCCATAACGCATGTCGAGCGCATTCATTATAGCATTTGGGTTTGAGTGCAATTCATCGGGGATCGTCTGCAAAAGCTCGGCAGCTGGGCCTCATAGAGCAAGAATCAGTGCAGTTGCTCGTTCTTGCTCATTCCAGTGATTTGCCCTTGCGGCAGCTTCAAACTGGGTCTTGTAAATACTCCAAACCGTTTGCCCATCGAATATTGGTGCTTGCACAATTCTGGATGTGCTTTGCGCTGCGGTTATAAGCGGGACTGGTTAAGTGGTTACTACTGCCTTCGCTGCTTCTAATTCTTTTTTCACTTTTTCCATCTCATAGTTTATTCTCTCTTCGACCTGGCTGACCTTTCCCTCGACCTGGCTGACCTTTTCCTCGACCTGGTAAACCTTTTCCTCGACCTGGTCAACCTTTTCCTCGACGCCTTTAATTTGTTTGTTCAGATGACCGAGCTCCGCTTTTATTTCGGTTGACTGTTTCTCCAGCTTCTGTGTGATGTCTGCCTTGATGTCTGCCTTGATTTCGATCGCTTGTTGGTCCAGCTTCACTGATTGTTCATTTAACTTCGCTGATTGTTCATTTAACTTCGCTGATTGTTCATTTAACTTCGCTGATTGTTCATCAAGCTTCGTAGTTAAATTGGATGACTGTTCACTTAGCTTCGCAGTTAAACTGGATGACTGTTCATCTAGCTTCGCAGTCAGACTGGATGACATCAGCATTAACATTTGCATCAGCGCATTTTCTGGCTCCTTTGATTTTGGTGTTTCTACTTCTCCACCTTCTGCGCCTTTTTCCGCATCTGAGAGCTCACCCGAATCCAGATTCACGCCTTCCGACTCGATCGCGTCACGCAAGCGTGCAATCAGTATGGCTTTTGTACATTGTGTGGCCAGATTCCGCTCTTCCAACTCCTCCTTGAGCTCCGATATGGTCAATTCATTAATTTTTAAGTTTAAGCTTCGTGGCATTTTTAATGTTTCTTTAAATTTTACTATTGTGCACTATGAAATGTTCAAATTTTCACTTTCAAAATTTATCTTTCGCACTTCTTGACACCACTGTCGCGTGTTATTCGTTCGCGGCCTATAATTTTAACGTTCCGGGAAAGTGAAAACGCAATGTCTTTTAATTTAAGTTAAAAGAGTTTATTTAATTAAATAAAATGCACAATAATCAGTTAACAATTTAACACTTTCACTAATTTTAATTTTCACTATGAAAATTATCTAACACTTGTCCATAAATTTCTTATCGCAATTGTCTTCTAAATCACTTCGCACTCAAACAATCAATCGTCTTCACTTCGCGTTCCACTATATCGCAGTTTTCTATCGCGGTTGTAATGAATGAACCCTCCCATTCATTCAGCTCGCCTTTATATAGGGTCTCTACCTATTCACCCATTTCTCGCACATTATCGAATGTTCTACCGAGAGGTACCTGGTAGATTCGAGCAAATTAATGAATGGAGTGACGTCACTTGCAGATGTTGATCATGCTTGTTGGGTTCTCGTGGGTTCGAGTAAATTCATTTGTTGACGTTGATTATGAAAACAATTGCGACAGCAGCTCGCAGAATTATTTGTACATGTAATTATTTGTACATGTAATTATTTGTACATGTAACAATATAAATATATATATATATATATATATATATATATATATATATATATATATATATATATATATATATATATATATATATATATATATATATATATATATATATGTATAAGTTTAGTCTAGATTACCAGAAGTATTATATACCGTCTGTTGATGGCAAGTCATGGCCAATGGTTTCTTATAATAGAAATTTAATCAACAACGAAAGAGATCTCTACCTGTCGAAATTTGATAAGCTGACATTGGAAACAGTTGAAAAAGTAGTTACAAAGACTATCCATCGAAACAAAATCACAGGATATGAGACATAAGATTAAAAAAAGCTTTCCTCTCATATGCGTCAACAATGTTTAGCTTTGATTTTTGGACTGAAACAACGCCTCGTTAGCTTTATTACAATGACATCTGAAGAAATATACGTATATATACGTATAAAGTCAGTTTTTTTCTAATGTTATCAAAAGTATAATAAAACTAATTTTTCATTATACATTAGATCTTTTATTTATTTTGTATAACAGCTGTTTTCGACTACTATTTGCAGTCTTCTTCAGTACAATTATTGGGTTATAAGATTTTTACTTCAGTACATATAACTTTTAAAAAAAGGCAATTATATCTTTGATGTAATTAGGCTAAATAACACTGAATGGCAATTAGCTTCATCCGTATTCATTCTTTGTTGCTCAGGTACTTGGATTATCTTTATTGCTTCCATCGCGTCTAATTCTCTAGGACAATTACTGCTCTTAATTACACTTACATCGGCAATATCCATCATGTGTTGTTCTTCGATGATGTGTTTAGCTACGGCGGACCTCATGTGCGATCCCGGGTTTTTGGCTTTGATTTGTGCTTCCCTAATATGCTCGTGGAACCTGACCGGGATCAATCTTTTCGTTTGTCCGATATAAATCATAGGACAAATACTACACGCTACTTTGTAGATGCCACTCGTCTCTTCCATTGTTTTTAGATCCTTGCCCGATCCAAATATGTTTCGTGCTGCGCATCTGCGACTAGAGGACACAATTTCAATTCTGTGATGTTTGAACACTTGCTTCATGTCTGGAATATGTCACTGATATGCGCTTTGGAGTTTCTTTTGTCGATTTCAATGTTGTTAAATTGCCCCCATTTTGTTTTCGGATCTTCTTCTTGATTATTGCTTCGATGCATTTTCCGTCGTATCCATTTATGCTGGCTGTATTTATGATATATTCTTTTTCTTTCTTGAATCGCTCTACTGTTAATGGCACTGTCAGTAATCGGTGAATCATTGAATGGTATGCTGCCATTTTTGGGGGTAGCTATGGCTAGAGTCGCTAGTAATTGTACGTTGGGTACTCGAGGGCTTCCGGTAGATGTCGATTTCAATCCTGCCTTGGTTCCCAATAAGGTTCAAATCAAGGAACGGGATTTCACCATTTACTTCTATCTCCATGCTGAACTTTATCTTCGGGTGGATATTGTTGATTTTCTGGAAGGTATTTTCCAATTCTTCCTTTGCAATGATGATAAAAATATCGTCCACATGTCGTACCCACAATTTTGGCATCAAACCTTCTTCTTCAATGATATTTTCAACATGGGCCATAAAAATTTCGCTGATAAGAGGAGATAAAGGGTTGCCCATTGCTGTACCGGACGTTGTTTTGAAAAACCCTCCTCCTCCCTCCTCCCCACGCAGAATTAGTTGCACATGTAACAATATATTTATATATTTATATATATATATATATATATATATATATATATATATATATATATATAAACAGATATATATCTATATACATGCATATATATATATATATATATATATATATATATATATATATATATATATATATATGTATATATATATATATATATATATATATATATATATATATATATATATATATATATATATATATATATATATATATATATATATATATATGTATATATATACGAGGGTAGTCCCAGAAGTATCCGACCTGACTTATGAATACAGGTAATTTAAAAAAAGCAATGACTGCGATTGATTGAATGTGAAAAATTTAAAGTGGTACGTTTATTATTATTTTTTTACTGACATGCAAAGTGAACGCTCTCAGTGAATTTGAAAATATGGAAAAATTGGGCATCGTTATGAGATACAATATTTTCATTTGAAAGGTCTAAGTCCAACCAATATCAAAGCCGAGTTGTATTCTACTCTGGAGAAGTCTGCTCCTTCATTTCTTCTTCTTCTTCTTTTTTGGCTTACGGACCTAGTGCTCTAACCACTAACTTCCCCTTCGTTTACAATGGTCAAATATTGGGTAGATGAGTTTAAGCGAGGTCGTACGAGCTGCCAAGATAAACACCGCAATGGTCAACCAAATGTGAAGAATATCCACAAAATGGTATTTGATGACCGTCGACTAAAAGTGCGCGAGATAGTAGACATGGCAGGCATTTCAAAAAGTGCTGTGCATCGCATTTTGACCAAAAATTTGGACATGAGAAAGCTGTGCGCAAGATATGTGTCACGTTTGCTCACAATGGAGCACACACAGTAACGTGAGGATGTTTCCATTGAGTGTTTGACAATGTTTTGCAGCAATAAAGCCGAGTTTTTGCGTCGATTCATAACCATGGACGAAACATGGGTCCATCATTTTACACCTGAGATGAAGGAGTAGTCAAAGCAGTGGACTGAAAAGGGAGAACCAGGTCCAAAGAAAGCAGAGAGTTGAGTCAGCTGGCAAGGTCATGGCATCCGTTTTCTGGGATGCGCGTGGAATAATATTCATTGGTTATCTCAAAAAAGGAAAAACAATCAACGGCGCGTATTATGCAGCCTTATTACAGCGTTTAAGTGATAAAATCAAGAAAAACATCCCCATCTGACGAAAAAGAAAGTGTCGTTTCATCACGACAACACACACGTGCGTCATTGCGATGGCTAAAATCAATGAGCTCAAGTTCGACTTGCCTCCTCACGCACCCTTTTCGCCAGATCTGGCTCCCTGGGATTATTTACTTTTTCCGAATTTAAAAAAATGGCTCGGCTTGTTCGCAAAAGATTTGCGAACAATGAAGAGGTAAAGTCTGTGGTTAATAGCTATTTTGAGGAGCTTGACGATTCCTACTATAAAGTAGGTATTGAAGCTATTGAATATCGTTGGGAAAAGTGTATCGAGCTGAAAGGAGAATTTTATGAAAAACAAAAAACATTTTCGCAATTTTTTTACTGTTTTCTTTGTCGGGTCGAGTACTTTTGGGACCGCCCTCGTATATAAATATATATATATATATATATATATATATATATATATATATATATATATATATATATATATATGCATATATCTATATTTATAGATGTATATATATATATATATATATATATATATATATATATATATATATATGCATATATCTATATTTATAGATGTATATATATATATATATATATATATATATATATATATATATATGCATATATCTATATTTATAGATGTATATATATATATATATATATATATATATATATATGTATATATATATATATATATATATATATATATATATATATATATATATATATATATATATATATATATAAGTGCATATCGATATGCATATAAATCAATATATATGTACATATAAATAAATACATATATATAAAGGGTGGCGCAAACAAAATGCACGATCTTAATGGTAATTAAACGGAAAAGTTTTCAGGGAATTATGTCAACATTTTTTTATTCTAACAGAAGGATCTATCACAATTATGTGTGAAACAAAATATCGCGCTAATACTCGATGGTCCATAATTTCAATGACTCTGAGACATAATTGAGGTGCAATGTAGTTAATGTGCTGAATTATCTCATCCTTTAGCTCTTGAATGGTTCCTTTCTTATTGACGTACACTTTTTCTTTCAATATCCCAAGAGGAAAGAGTCCAACGGTGTTAAATCACATGATCGTGGTGGCCAATTAACATCGCCACAAGTGACATAACACGGCCATCGAATTTCTCGCGCAAAAGAGCCATTGTTTCGTTGATTGTGTGGCAAGTGGTACCATCCTGTTTTTTTTGTGGTAAGGAGCTGAATGCCATTTATGCACAGATTGTGGAACTCCCATGCTGGCAAGAAGGTGACTGGACTATTCACTAAACACCTCCCCTGTCAACCTGAGAAACCAGCCTGAAACCGTTTGACTCATTATTTCGGGCAAGGTTTCGTTTTGTTGTGCCGTGAGATGCCTTCACGCTAGAGGATCCCTTTCCCAGAGGGAAGTCGAAGGGAATAGAAAGTACCAGGAAAGCGATCCCCCAGCGCCCCCAGCTGCTGTGAGTCCCTTTTATATTTTAGGACTGGCCGAGCATAATGACCACCTGGTTCCATTTGTCAACCGATTCGAGCATCGTCGCAACTATATTATCCGGAGTGAGCTGACCCATTTTGTGCACGTAAAAAATGTGTGGCAGGCATTGCCCTCCTCTCTTGGGCAATACCGACAATCGGGGACCGTAACTTACCAATCTTGTGTAGGTAACATTGAAAACACCCATGCCTACTCAAAAGCTGGGTCAGGTAGAAGTTAGTCTCACCATGCCTTCGATTGAGTCACGGTCACACATCTGCGATGAGGCGCGCAGTCCACCTTCCCTTCGTGCAACTGACACAAGACTGCTGCCAATCGTTGAGCGAGCGCTGTCTCTCCTCGCGGACAACCATCTCCCTCGCATCCTCGCGGCGCTGTCTAGCAAGGAGGGCGACAGGTATCACGCCTGCAATAACTCTCAGCACCGAATCAGAGACTGTCGGATACGAAGATGCAATTCTCAGTGCTCCTCTTCTCTGTAACTGAGCCAAACGTTTTCGGTATACCTCCTTACTGAGAGCGTCGCCCCATACCTCTGCTCCGTACAGTAGCACTGAGCCTACAACACTCATCAAGAGGCGTCTTCTTGATGGACTGGGTCCCAATACGTTGGCCATAAGTCGACTCAGAGCCGATATTTCCGAAGCAGCCTTCTTAGCCATCTTTGAGTCGATCAGTAGCACCAGGTACTTCTCTGATGGCTTCGATTCGATTTGTATATCTCCAATGCTGATCATCCTTACTCTAGGGATTCTCTTTTTTGTCAAGATGACCACTTCGGTTTTCTCCAGTGCTAAACTCAGCCCGCGAGCAGTCGTCCAGTCCCTCACTTGGCGCATTAGCATACCTAGCCTAAGTTGCGCCTGTTCAACGGTGCGTTTAGCGACCAGAGCCGCAACATCATCCGCATAGCCGACCAAGCGCGACTCATCTGGCATCTCAAGTCTCAGTAGCCCATTGTAGGACACATTCCACAGATCCGGACCATGGATAGATCTCTGGGTAGCATTCGATGTAATTTCCCTCCTTTGTTGGCCCTGTGTCGTGCCTCAGAGCAGGCTTCGGTCCTTAAAGTAGTTCCTCAAAAGCCGCATTAGATATTCTGGAACTTGAAAAGATTTTCCGGCGTATCCACAATATCCACCTATCCAGCGGAGTTGAAGGCATTTCTAACGTCGAGTGTCACCAACAGGACGATCTGTCGCTTGGTGTGACTATATGCCTCTGCATTTTGAACCACGTTCACCCCCTCAGCAAACGTGTCAATGGTGGAACGTCCTGCTCTGAAGCTGTACTGCCGAGGAGATAGGTCCCCAGCAGCACGAATCAAGTCAGTGAGTCTTCCCTTGATGAGTTTCTCTAGCACTTTCCCAGCCGTGTCTAGCATGCATAACGGGCGGTATACAGACGGCGATTTGGGATTTCCCTTCATCTTGCTGATCAGCACAAGCCTCGTCACCTTCCGTCGTACCGGGAAAACCCCTTCCCGTAGCAAGCGTTGAATGCCTCGTCACGGTTCCACGCCCGTTGCGCCTCACGTTGAAGCTTGTGACACTCCCTTCGCTTTCCAGCAATTTCAATTGACCACCAGTACAGCGGGGGCTTGCCGTGCTGGGGTTTTTGACGGGGCATAGAAGCATTGCAAGCAGTCGTGATGATGTTCATAGTAGAGTTCATCACATCTTGAGCTGCCAGTTCTTCCGTCCCCTCCAAAGCTCCCTGCAGCGGCTCACCTGCTTCCTGGAACACCTGGCATTTTCCTGATCCCAAGACGTGTCCCAAATCAGGTCTTGGATCAGCATCCTTGCAGAGAATACAGTGTGCCTCCTTCGTACACTCTTTTTTTTTGTCCCATTTCACCGCATTTGTAACATAGGGAACTCCTATCGTGTCCTTTGCATACTTGTGTGGTGTGACCATAGCCAAAGAATTTGAACCGTTGCTCTTTGCGGTATCCTACAGACAACCCACCTGATACGTACTTTGCCCTTGTCCAGGAATTGTTCGGCGTCCTTTTCGGTCAAGTCAACTATGGTCATGTGTTTTCTCCTATAGTTTTCTGGTGTCAGTCTTGCTTTGATCCTTCCCATGCTAGGGAACTCTTGTTTTGAGTCGTGACTATTTTGCCTCGGCTATTTGCTGCAACATTGGCCCTATGCCAAAGTTCGGTTGTCTCAGTTCTTGTACTGAGACAACGCCGCGCTGAGTTATTTAGTTAGTTATTTAGTGAAGAGAACTTTGGCCCTATGCCGAAGTCTCGTTGCCTTAGTGATTGTACTGAGACAATCACATGTATTAAATAAAATTGAGCTTCAGCCGATGCTTGTATCAGCTAATTCTATGTAGGTGGAATAAAACGCGTTGTTTGTTCTGATGGTCAAACTTGACTGACTTTATTTCATTCAATCACTTCGCTTATATCTATTTCACGATTATTTTGCTCATATGCAGATTGCCAAGCTCACCTAAATGCGGTTCCCACAAATTTGCAAGCGCTAAACAATTTATTTATGTTACAGTCACATAGATCACGTTGCGCTCGCTGTGGGAATCTTTTCTTCAACGTGCACAAGATAAATGTAAGTATTTCATGCGCGCCAGACAAAACAAGCATCATCTTACATGCACATTCCAGTGAGCTTATATGATAGCTTCAATTACAATGCAATTATGATGGTGAGAATTTGATGCGTTGAGAAAATTTAATAGATAGGAATTTATGCTTGATTTACAATGAGCTGATTTTACAATATAAGAGATAGGAATTAATGCTTGATATTTAATAGTACAATGAGCTAATTTTACAATTTAAGAGATAAGAATTTATGCTTGATATTTAATTGTACAATGAGCTAATTTTACAATTTATTAAAAGAGCATTATCAAATTATTATAATTAAGAAGCTGTTCTCGTACATCCTCCCCCGCGTTGAACAGTCCGTTCAACCATAATCTTGGCTCACCGGCAGGCTGTAGCATCTTGGTCGAGGAATAGGCCGTTGCTCTTGAGAGATGCGTTGATGATTCTGCCATTTAAAAATAAGGTAAATTCCCAATGAAATAATTAAAGCGAGGCTGAGATATCAAATCGTGTATTGATGAATATCATGATTGTCCAGTTCATTAAAATCAATAGATTCTTGAGTGTGTAATTGTCGCTTTAGCTCTTCTAGTTCTGATGCGTAGGCTTGGTAGTTTTGCGAGGATTTGTTGAGTGAATTGTTGACTGTTTTGATGTTCATGGTGGGTAAATGCACTCGTGTATAAGAAGTACTAAGTTCATTTGTGTACATTTGATGGCCCTGAATAGTGACCGTATCGGATTTGAGTGTACAGTCTGAGTCCATTTTTATAATACCGGAGCCCTCCAAAGTTAGAGTTGAGGGTTTAACACCGCAGATGACATGAACCACTATACGATTGGTCAATGCATAAATCCACTCATTCGAAAAGAGGATTTGGCTCCACAAGGCTGAATTTTCGAGTTCCGTTATGTTGCATTCTACTGGAGATGGAATGTCCTTCAAGAGCATGACTTCACATGTGCTGATGTTTGCTTCCTTATGGTACACCGTATCATAAGGTAAGATTGTTGACACTTGTGAATAGATGGTTCCATCTAGATGCATGTTATGTATTCTTCTTCTGTGAGCGGATAACACGAATCACGGTGTTGACTGATAATCAAGTATCGGGCACGAGGAATTATCGCTATTAGTTGGTTATGTCTTGCTTCAGGTATGGGATAAAGTCTAAAGAGATCGAAGGTTATTGTGTTGACAAGTCGGATCTTGAATTCAAATATAACGAAGTCTTCGATTAGTCTGGCGCTAATTGATGCTACCCTGAAAAGCCTTAAGAAGTTGTCGTTAGCTGCTGGAAAATGTAGTCTGTCAGGTAGATGCTCTTTGATGTTAGATATCGCTACGCTTAATTGCTTCTGCGACAGCAATAATGCGTTGAAATTTCCGTGTTGGGTATCAGTGATGATACTTACTATGGAGGCCTGAATTTGTTGCAAATTGATGGTAATTAGGGTCATTTGAAACGACAACATCGTGATGAATTGGTCACCTTACTTTGGTTGCCTTCCTGATTGAGGGGGGGTCTTTAATAAGGAGTACATTTTTTCTTGATTTTCTTTTACACCTTTGATCGTCTGAGTCATCTGGTTAGCATATTCTTCATCCATAACACCAAACAACGATTTTGCTACGCTACCAACAATGTTGAAAGCTCCTCTTTTGGTTTGAACTTTGAGCAATCGATTGATGTTTGTTAGTTCACTACTTTGCAAATGTATGAAGGGGTCCCTTAGCATCAAGCAACTGGTCGTAAATGTTTCCTGCTCACAATGCTGTCGTAACATCTTCGATCCGTTTTTTAACGTTGTAAGTTCGGTCCAATATGGCCCATAATCATAGCAGACTAAGAGCTTCTATTCACTTGTCGATAAATATGCATTACCTAATGACTGGAAATGCAGTCCTGGATGCGGTCCAAATGTTGACACCTTAACGGTTTCTGCGTATACCAAGGGTACTATCAGACAAGCCAAAAGTAGTGAGACAAATAACGTCCCCTTTTTCCGTTTTTTTTGGGTGGATCTTTGGAGCCCCAGGGTTCTGGGTCCTCTTCAATGGATGGTCGCCTCTTAGATTCAGGGAAATCTTCCATGGATGCGCCTTCTTTACAGTTTGTGTCTTCACCGAGTGGCAGTGGATCAAGTCGATGTATGACTCTCTTTATAACACCTGGAGAAATCTTCACGGCGGCCACTCACATGAAGCCATCATTGCCCTTATAAATTTTTGTGATTCGTCCAAGTGGCCACTTCATTACCGGCATGTTGTCCTCCTTGATGATAACAAACATACCTGGTTGAACATTCTGGCAGTTATGTTTCCACTTAGAACGATGTTGCAATTGATTCAGGTATTCTTCTGACCAGCGTCTCCAGAATCCGTGCTTAATATGGCTTACAAGTTTCCAGCTCGTAAGGAATCCGCCTTTTACTGGTTCTGCCGTGGCATCTACGATAGCTGTTGGAGGCTCTCCGATGAGAAAATGGCCTGGTGTCAGTGCTGAGAGATCATTAGGATCTTCTGATATTGGTGTAAATGGTCTCGAGTTGAGGATGGCTTCGATTTCCACCACCAGAGTTTGTAGCTCTTCATATGTCAAAGTTGCTGATGAAGCTCCTCGGTGTAGCAAATATTTGGCCAATTTAACTTCCGCCTCCCACAGACCACCGAAACGGGGCACACGAGATGGTATAAAGTGGAAATCTATATTTCGGGTATTGCATACGGTGGCTATTCTCTCTTGAGATTTTTTGGAATGTAAGGACGCAGCTAATTTCTTTAGCTGATTATGGTATGCATCGCTGTACAATGGATCATGCCAATGATTTTCCTTTTATTGGCCAGAAACATTCTCTTGTGATCGTAAGTAGTGCCTCTGGCCCAAGATGGCAGCTGTCTTGGTGAATTTCGGTCATCAGCAGTTTAGTCAGTGGATGCCTGTAGGGTAGCAATATCGGATGTTTTGCATCAAATGATAGGCTTGATGCCTCTAGTCTTCCGCAAACACGTAGTATCCCCTTTTCGTCGATGAAACGGGTTAGAACAGTTAAGGGACTGTCCTTTCTGAGACTCTTTTGATGACTCAAATCCTTTATCTCACCACGAAATTCGTCCTGGTGGATATATTTAACGATGATCTCCAGTGCTCGGGATAATTCCCGACTTGTGAGTGATCCTGCCATCACTGTATCGGATCGCAAACTTTTACTAATGCGCTTGGTAAACCTTAGCACATACGCGATGATTCTCTGTAATTTTAAAAGGAGTTACCATATTGAATATTGTCAATAAATTTAGCGGTTGTAACAATTGTTGCCACAATACTTAATTTTGCCTTCCTCTTCCCTAGGTTACATGATGGTCTCTTCGTAAATTCTGGTGGCCATAGTATTTCAGCTCCATGCAAGAAGGGAGGTCCCTAAAACCAAATGTTACATCCGGTGAATTCCGCTGGCGTAATTCCTCGTGAAAGGATGTCAGCTGGGTTGCTTTTCGACTCAACATGCCACCATTGACTTTGTATTGAAAGCGAATGAATTGCTGATACTCTATTTGCAACGAACGTGTTGTAAGATGATGCTGTGGCATTGATCCATCCGAGAACAATTTCGGAGTCACTACAGA
Organism: Odontomyia ornata; assembly: GCA_963969285.1. Lineage (NCBI taxonomy): Eukaryota > Metazoa > Arthropoda > Insecta > Diptera > Stratiomyidae > Odontomyia > Odontomyia ornata. The sequence goes on along the minus strand of OZ017738.1, from coordinate 219,534,647 downwards.
AAAAATGTACCACCTCATCCATATGTAGAGTGGTCTTGACTCTGTGGGGCAGCTCTGCTCCTAATGTCGCTGCACAGAGTTCCAAACGGGGAATGGTTACGTTTCGAATAGGAGCTACTCGAGATTTGGCGCATAAGAGACGTACAATAATTCTACCGTCTGTCAAGGTAGCTCAAGTGTGGACTGCTGCTCCATATGCTCTTTCTAAAGCGTCACAGAATATGTGTAACTGCGTTCGCTTGGAGACTTCCTTTGCAAAAACATGTCTAGGGAACTGTGCCTTCTGCAACGCTAGTAAACTTTTGCGGAAGTGTTTCCGTCTGGTGAACATCTGTTCTGGTAAGGCTGCATCCCAGTCCAGCTACAATCGCCATATGTCTTGTAGGAACAATTTGGCTGTGACGATGACAACTCCCATGATGCCAAGTGGATCAAACATTCTGGCAATATCAGAGGATATCGTCTTTTTTGTGATTTTGTTATTTTTTGGATCGAGGTTAATCCTTATTTGAAAATTGTCCACCTTAGGGAGCCATGTTAGGCCGAGGGTTTTGATGCAATCCTCAGTGTGACTGTTAAAGTCCAGCTGCACCTCTTTGTCGTATGGTGCGATATTGTGTAGCAGGCGAGGGTGGCTGTCACACCACTTGTGGAGCGTCATCCCTGCACTTAATAGGAGTTTGATTAATTCATTTTGTGCCTGAGCCGCTTCTGACAGGAGATTTGATCCTGTCATGACATCACCCACAAAAAAATCTCGTTGCAGGATGTTGCCATTAAGTGGATACCGCTGAATTTCCTCTTGAGCGAGTCATTGGAGGCATTTGGTTGCCAAATATGGAGCATACGTCGTTCCATATGTGACGGTGTTTAACTGATAATACTGTAGTGGTCGATTTGAAACATTCCTCCAAATCAGTAGTTGGTATTTACGGTCGTCAGGATGCAACAGAACCTGTCGATACATCTTTTCAATATTGGCTGTGGAAACATAGCGATGCAGTCGGAAACGAGGCAAAATTGAAAATAACTTGTCTTGAACAGTTGGCCCAGTGTGCAGTATATCGTTCAACGAGAAATTTGTAGATGTTTTGCAGGAAGCATCAAATACTACTCCAAGCTTAGTAGTGCTACTATCTGGTTTCAGGACATAATGGTGAGGCAGATAATATAGTGGACGTTCACACAACTGAGGCGTTATCTCCCGCATATGTCCAAGGTTGATGTATTCGGTCATAAACTCCTCGTACTGACGCTTGAAGCTTGAAGCCTCCATTCCATACTAAAGAATCTGCGAGCAGCGATATCCCTTGATTCACCTAGATCTTCAGGATCATCATTGAAAGGAAGTCTCACCAGGAATCGGCCATCACGCGTTCTTTGTGTCGTCTGGCAAAAATATGTTTCACATGATTTCTCGGCAGAAGTATACTGTGGTTTGTCCTCCACTACTTCCTCCAACTTCCAAAACCTTTCGATTGCGGTGTTTAACTGTTCATCCTCTGCAAGGACTCCACACGTAACAGAAGAAGATTGGTCGGTGCCAACTTTGCCGGCCACTATCCAGCCAAGAAGCGTATTTTGCAGAACTGGGAGTTCGCTGCCTAGTTTTATTTGAACGATTGATAAAATGTCATAGAAATATTCAGCACTTAATAAAAGATCGACACGTTCTGTATTTTGGAAATTTGGATCAGCAAGCTCTAGGTTCCGCGGTATAGGCCACTGAGATATGTTTAATTTTATAGATGGTTGAGTAAATATTATCTTCTCCATTATGTATGCTTCTAAATGCGTGGTATATACGTTCAACCTTGACTGCAGTGCAACGTTCACTCTTTTTTGTGCCCGTTCCGCTGATCCGCCAACCTTTTCAATAAGGTTCAAGTGGTGACATGATGCAAGACCTAGCTTCTTTACTACTCGATTAGTAATAAGGCTGATTTGGGAACCTGGATCCAGTACTGCTCGGCATTCCATTGTTTTCCGTTGCTACAACGGCGGTACTTTAAAGGACACATTTCATTTTTCATTGATCACTAAGCGTGGTCAAGGAGAATGCCAAGCCATCTTGTTTGGTAGTTGCCTTTGAGTCTTCTGGCGATGCACTTGATTGTTTAGGAGCAGAGGTTGTTCCTAGGTGCAGCAGGCTATTGTGTTTCTTGGAACACTCATTACAACCTCGTGATGTACAGTTCATCAATTTAAGTCCCTCTCGTAGGCAGTTGACGCACAAACCTTTTTCATTGATTGATTGCATACCGGACATGATGACATTGTTACCGCACTGGTTGATTTCAAGTTTCTCTTACGGAGTTCTTCACGATTCTTTGGTTGATTGCCAAGTGCCTCTTATGCTTGGAAACGTACTTCTAAAAATGCTAAGAACTCCTTCAATGACTGGAGCTTGCGTGGGTTGGCCAGTGATTTTTCATATAGAGTGTGTGTGACGGTATCGAGCTTCCTGATAAGGGCGTGAAGAAGCAACGGATCCCAATTTTGTGTAGCCACATTGATGTTCTCAAGACCTCTTATGCATTTGACCGTTGTATCGTGCAAGAATCTCACTGCTGCTGCTTAGGGCCTATCACCTGTGATGGATGGTTGAGCCATCAGCTTGTTAAGGAGGGCTGTAACCAATAAGCGTCGATTTTCATACCGTTCGTTCAGAGTCTTCCATGCAGACTTGTAGACGTCTTCAGAAAGCGCAAAATTTTGTATGAGTTTCGCCACTTCCCCGGTGAGATTGGCCTTTAGGTATCACATTTTTTGACATCTGGATAGTGGTTGATTATGAATTATTTCACAAAACAGATCGTGAAATTGTGGCCACTGGAGATAGCCGCCGTCAAACTTAGGTAGTTTGATTTTTGGCAGCTGCAAACTAGGTGCTGTTGCTCGAGATTTCGGCTGGGCAGATGTCCCATTAATTGCGTCACGCTCGCTTACCAATCGTATAAGCCAGTCTTGAGACAATTCTTCCAAGGTAACGTGTTGACTTGGTTTAAACCCATATTTTTCAGGCACTGTACCAATTTCGTACATCCTTTGTTGATACTCCTCCAGTTGTGACCAGTAACGATTGATTGGAGCAATTTTCAATTTATAAAATTGCCGGGTTTGGCCTCCAGCTTCACCACGTCGAAAAAGGAATCGTCGCAATGAATCTGCCAAGATGTTATACCGTTGCACTTGTTTGATGACCTCGGATGATGTCTCGATTGTTGACGTACTCGAATCATCCCTGCTGCTTTTGCCGGTAAACTTTGCTTGATTTTCAACGTTCTGTTCTGCATACCTGAATGCCAGCATTTTTTCCTTAAAATATGCCTGAAAATTCTGGTAGTTGCTTTCGGTTGTCTCGTGCAAGCCACTTAAAAAGTAGTCATGGGTCGGCGATACATCTTTTAACGAGCGAATCTTTGTATCCACTTCCTCGAATGCGTCCCATTTGGATTCGAGACGTCGGAGTCGCTCTTTGTAGTACTCAGCCCTTTGCTCACGACTCGTGGGATCCTTTTTATAGTTTGCGATGATCGCGTCGTTATTCGCTGCTAGAAGCCTTTGCCGCTCAGCTAAACTGTCCATTCCTGCGTTTTTGTGGTCTGGATCACGTTGGAGTCACCAATGTTTTGAGTCGTCGCTATTTTGCCTCGGCTATTTGTCGCACCATTTGGCCCTATGCCAAAGTTCTGTTGTCTCAGTTCTTGAACTGAGACAACACCGCGCTGAGTTATTTAGTTAGTTATTTAGTGAAGAGAACTTTGGCCCTTTGCCGAAGTCTTGTTGGTTTAGTGATTGTACTCAGACAATCACATGTATTAAATAAAATTGAACTTCAGCCGATGCTTGTATCAGCTAATTCTACGTAGCTGGAATATAACGCGTTGTTTGTTTTGATGGTCAAACTTGACTGGCTTTATTTCATTCAATCACTTCGCTTATATCTATTTCACGATTATTTTGCTCATATGCAGATTGCCAAGCTCACCTAAATGCGGTTCCCACAAATTTGCAAGCGCTAAACAATTTATTTATGTTACAGACACATAGATCACGTTGCTTTCAACGTGCAAAAGATAAATGTAAGTATTTCATGCGCGCCAGACAAAACAAGCATCATCTTACATGCACATTCCAGTGAGATTAGATGATAGCTTCAATTGCAATGCAATTGTGATGGTGAGCATTTGATGCGTTGAAAAAATTTAATAGATAGGAATTTATGGTTGACTTACAACGAGCTGATTTTACAATTTATTAAAGAGCATTATCAAATTATTAATAATTAAGAAGCTATTCTCGTACAACTCCCTTTTGATGGCCTCTTCCACCTCAGCCAGATCCGTCACGCAGTTAATGTCTCTTACTTCGATCGTTGCCATTGGTTCGAGCTAGGCTATATTTGCGCTTTTGCCGAGTACTTTCTTTATTGCGTCGCATAATGCTTCCTTATTGCTGGCCTCTGCTCCAAATTCGACCAGTATGTGGTCCGACCGCGTTGGACGTACTACTTTAATGGTAGTATTGGTGTCTTCGGCCCTTACGTTTCCTCTGATGTCCTGCAGTACCTCCGCGTAGGATCGGCCATCTTGGGGCTTTACGAGCATCGCCTGCTGCCGGGGTCTTCGTCAGGGCGTCTGCGTCTCCTGTTTTGCATCAGGTCTTTTTCTGATTGGGCGTCCGTGTGAACTTTACTTTCTGGCACTTTTTGAAGGAGTTTCTTTGCGGCTTTCTTCGCTCCTTTTGTAGGTAATGTCTGGAACCCTTAATTTGGCGCTCCACGCCCATCAAGTACCTCTTCCTTTCTTCTTCTATCCCGATCTCCTTCGATTGGGCTAGACGCCACTCTTTTATTGATTTTTACTGGTATAGCTATCTGCATGTGGCCTTTGTATTTCGCCCCCAGCGCTTTTTTAGCCTTCTGCTCGTCTTCAGACTTTAACCAGCTCCTCCGATAGTGCCCTATACGGTCTAAGAGCTCCTCTAGTTCAAGGAGCCCCAACTTTGCTGCTTTGCTTATTTTTGGGGAGTCGCATGAAGATTGTTTTCTTTTCAGAACATCTCCCACTTTTGGGAATAGCCTTTCTTCTTCGCATCGCTGGGCGGCAATTGTACTTTGCAACCATCCTTGGGAGAGGTTATCGCTTTCCGTTTCCAAATGCAGTACTTCCGCCACATTTTCGATGTTGGCGGTGCAACCACACAACGTCCCTTTATATGTCTCGTCACTCGTTGCTTTTCGTGCCGTAATCTCCTCGTTGACTTCAGGATATTTCTTTACTATATCCGGATTTGCGACCCTTGTATCGGACACTTCGGTAACGATCGCAACAGTGACCATCGAATTTCCGATGCTCTTTATATTATCTTCCACCGCTCGAACACCTGAACGTGTTCTGCATAGTTTCCCGCTTCTCCTTAATAGGACGCCTTGGAGTTCGCATAATTTTTTTGCTGCACCTGAAAGCCGCAGGAATCTCCGTCTAAACCAGACAGTCTGATAATCTCCGTTTTTCGTCCGTCTTCACTGTCATTGTATTATTCGTTGTTTTTCTCATGGAACTGTTAGCATCGTGGCTGTAACCGCTAGTTGCGTCGTCGTTGTTATTATTTTTTATTTCTTTTTTATCTTTTCATATGTTTTTGGTGGCTCCAGTTTTACTGGGTCCCCCTCGGATTTGCTATCTTCGTTCGTGTGTGTAGTCGCCTTTTTGATCTCATGGTTATCTTTGCAGAGCAGAGAGACCATGCGAGAGTTGACAAAAGCCCTTATGAGGACAAGTGCTCAGAGCCAGACCAGTGCCAATTGGAAGTCCGTCTCAACCGAACCTACACCAACAACCCAATGGTGTGAACTACGAACGTACTTCGCCAAAATTTTGCCGGGACGGAGACGCCATGTCAGTTGAATTGGACGAGTGTCACCTCGGCGCTACTACGCAAAGCAACTAGGTTCAAAGCATCAATTCCAAGCGACGGATCGTTCTGTTGGTGACACTCGACGTCAGGAATGCCTTCAACTCCGCTAGATGGGTGGGTATTCTGGAGACGCTGGAAAACTCTTTTCAAGTTCCAGAATATCTAATGCGGCTTTTGAGGAACTACCTTAAGGACCGAAGCCTGCTCTACGACACGACACAGGGCCAACGGAGGATGGAAATTACATCGGGTGTTGCCCAGGGCTTTATCCTTGGTCCGGACCTGTGGAACGTGTCTTATGACGGGCTACTGAGACTTGAGATTCCAGATGAGTCGCGCTTGGTCAGCTATGCGGATGATGTTGCGGCTCTGGTCGCTGGACGCATCGTTGAACAAGCGCAACTTAGGCTAGGTATGTGAATACGCTGCGTGAGTGATTGGATGACTGCTTGTCGGCTCAGTTTAGCAATGGAGAAAACCAAAGTGGTCATCTTTACAAAATAAAGAATCCCTAGAGTAAGGATGATCAGCATTGGAGACATACAAATCGAATCGAAGCCATCAGAGAAGTACCTGGAGCTACTGATCGATTCAAAGATGAGTTTCTCTGAACAAATCAGGGCAACGGCTGAGAAGGCTGCTTCGGGAATATCGGCTCTGAGTCGACTTATGGCCAACGTAGGGGGGCCCAGTCCATCAAGAAGACGCCTCTTGATGAGTGCTGTAGGGTCAGTGCTACTGTACGGAGCAGAGGTATGGGGCGACGCTCTCAGCAAGGAGGTATACCGAAAACGTTTGGCACAGGTACAGAGAAGAGGAGCACTGAGAATTGCATCTTTGTATCCAACAGTCTCCGACTCGGCAGTGAGAGTGATTGCAGGCGTGATACCTGTCGCCCTCCTTGCTAGAGAGCGCCGCGCTATTTACCTGTGCCGAAACGAGGATGCGAGGGAGATCGTTGTCCGCGAGGAGAGACATGCTCACTCAACGATTGGCAGCAGTCTTGGGTGAATTGCACGAAGGGAAGGTGGACTGCGCGCCTCATCCCGGATGTGAGACCGTGGCTAAATCGAAGGCATGGTGAGACTGACTTCTATCTGACCCAGCTTTTGAGCGGGCATGGGTGTTTTAAGTCTTACCTACACAAGATCGGTAAGTCACAGTTTCCCGATTGTCGGTTTTGCCCAAGAGAGGAGGACAATGGCTGTCACACATTTTCTGCGTGCACAAAATGGGTCAGGCTGCGAAGGGAACTCTACAGGGAGACGGAAGAGCTCACCCCGGATAATATGGTTGCGGTGATGCTCGAATCGGTTGACAAATGGAACCAGGTGGCACATTATGCTCGGGCAGTCCTAAAATATAAAAGGGACTCACAGCAGCCAGGAGCGCTGGGGCTGGGGGATCGCTCTTCTGGCATTTCCTCCTCCCCTCCCGCTAGGAAAGGGACTCCTCAGCTTGAAGGCGCCCCACGGCGTAACAAAACGAGACCTGACCCGAAGTAATGTGTCGAATGGTTCCAGGCTGGGTTCTCAGGTTGACAGGGGAGGTGTTAGTGGGTAGTCTAGTCACGCATGGGAGTCCCACACTCTGTGCATAAATAGCATTCACCTCCCCACCACAAAAATAATGCATCAATTCCAGTTCATTGTCTAAAGCGTCGTCTAGATCCATTTAGAGTCGTTACCTGTCATCCCAGGAGGGAACCTCACGGCGCCCCCCATATCCTCGGGTCCGTGGGGGTGGCGCTCCCCAAAGAATGCTAGCCTCCAAGAGTGCTCAAGTTGACCGGCACTCCTCCTGCAGGAATTTCTTTGGGTACGTGGGGGCAGAACTCCCCAAAGAATCCTAGCCTCCAAGAGTATTCCTGTCGACCAGCATAATCCCTGTGGGAACCACATATTGTCCAGGTCCATAACCTCAATTTCTGGTCTCAAAAAATCCGTCATCATCTCGCAGTAGTGAATACCATTCACGGTAACGGCTTGGTCGTCCTTATTTTTGAAGAAGTACGGCCCGGTGAAGCCGCCAGCCCATAAACCGTACGAAACAGTCACTCTTTGTGGATGCATTGGATTTTCAACGGTCACTCGTGGATTCTCTTTTGCCCAAAAGCGGCAATTCTGCTTGTTTAAGAATCGCTGAAGGGAAGGTGTGCATCATCGCTGAAGATGATTCTTTTTGTAAAGTCTTCTTCTTCAACCAACTCAGTGGCCAGTAGGCTCTAATTCTTGAGTCAATTGAGCCTTGTGAGCCTTTTAATTCAAATTTTTATTCGAAATTCACATCAGTGATGTTGGTGAGATGTTCAATTGTTGGGCACGACGACGAGTCGAGGTTGACGGCTGTGCTGCCACACCATCGTGAGCAACAGCAATGTTTTCCGCATAAAGAACTGGGCGAGCATGCACAGGTGATTTAACATTTCCTACAGAGCCGGTTTGCTGAAATTTGCGCACAATTCTCCCGATTGTGGATGCGTTTGGTCTATTATGCTGACCAAAAAAGTCATGAAGTGCTCAAAATTTATTTTGATTTGAGCTCCCATTTTCGTAAAATGCTTCAACAACCTTAACGCGCTGTTCAGTTGTGTACCTCTTCATGGGCAAATTGGTCAAACACTGAAACAAAGAAATTTCAAATTAAGTTGGGCGAAAAAACTTGACTTTAAGGTGCAACTCACAATTAACATCGTGCATCATGGTTGGACTTCCCTCTTTGCATACATGTATACATATATATATATATATATATATATATATATATATATATATATATATATATATATATATATATATATATATATATAGATATATATATATATATATATATATATATATGTATATATATATATATATATATATGGATATATGTATATATATTTATCTAAGTATGTTCTTATATGTGTATACTTATATCTATATATATATATATATATATATATATATATATATATATATATATATATATATATATATAAATATATATATATATATATATATATATATATATATATATATATATATATATATATATATTTATATATGTATGTACTTATATGTGCATATATATGTATATATATATATATATATATATATATATATATATATATATATATATATATATATATACGAGTATATACAGATTGTTATATGTCCAAACAATTCTGCGAGCTACTGCCGCAATTATTGTCGCAATTATTAACATTATCATGAGCAATATTGATTGAAAAGTAAATGAATGTACTCGGAAGTACAAGAATGGAACAAGTAGACCCATGATCAATATTTGAACGTCACTGCGGGTAGAAGCCAAGTTTATTTATTTATTTATTTATTCCATCTTACAGACAAAATAATCCAATAACAAAATGGAACGCAAAGAATAATTACAGCAACATTTAAATGAAAAAGAATAATAAAATGTCGATAGTTGAAAGTTAAACTAGTAGTAAATCTCTTTGTTTTTTCTTAAATGCTATGTAAGAAGAGGGGAAAAGACCAAGCTCGAGATTATTATGATTTCGTACGATGCTTAAAATTGGTGAATGGAAGTATAAATCAGTTCTAGCATATGGGATAACGAAATAAGAATTCATCCGAGATGAACGAGATGTTTGTCGGAAACGCAGCTCAGAAAAAAATATTTAACGGGACTTGATGGTAGCAGAGTTTACACAAAAAATGGTCTAAATAAGTTCGTCGGGATATCAGAGATGGAAGAGATAGGAAAGATAAATGACTTTCATAGGGCTGATACGGCAAATTAAGCTTAAGAAAAAAAAAAAAACAGTTTCTAAAGAAGTCACGAGATAGGAATATCGGGGGGACCAGATAACAAAACAGTATTCAAGCAAAGAGTAAATAGGCGGACAGAAGAAGAGATGCTATTGAATTTATGTACATGTCTATGGATAAACCCGGAAACTCTAGACGCCTTAGTAATCACATTTAAAGTATCTGCATCAAATTTGAGATTTGGATCAAAAACTACTCCAAGGTCTTTACGACTGAACACTTCAGAGAGCAAATCATCATTTCATATATAATTAAGATTAATAGGAGAGTTATTGAGAGAAAAAGTCATTTTGTGACATTTATTAGTGTAAGACATAAATAGTTTGAAGCAGACCATTTATTTAGAGCATTTAGATCAGTTTGAAGGAGCTGACAGTCTAAATGAAATTTGACTGCTCGAAATACTTTGAAGTCATTAATTACAAAGGAAAGATCATTTATGAACAACAGAAAGAGAAGAGGGCCCAAGAATTGCACCTTGGGGAACGCCGGATGAAGGATAAAAAGGACTATATTTTTTTATATTTTAGGACTACTCGAGCATAATGTGCCACCTGGTTCCATTTGTCAACCGATTCGAGCATCACCGCAACTATATTATCCGGGATGAGCTCTCCCGTCTCCCTGTAGAGTTCCCTTCGCAGCCTGACCCATTTTGTACACGCAAAAAATGTGTGACAGGCATTGTCCTCCTCTCTTGGGCAAACCCGACAATCGGGAAACCGTGACTTACCGATCTTGTACAGGTAAGACTGAAAACACCCGTGCCCGCTCAAATGCTGGGTCAGATAGAAGTCAGTCTCACCATGCCTTCGATTTAGCCACGGTCTCACATCCGGGATGAGGCGCGCAGTCCACCTTCCCTTCGTGTAATTCACCCAAGGCTGCTGCCAATCGTTGAGTGAGCGCTGTCTCTCCTCGCGGACAACCATCTCCCTCGCATCCTCGTTTCGGCGTAGGTAAATAGCGCGGCGCTCTCTAGCAAGGAGGGCGACAGGTATCACGCCTGTAATCACTCTCACTGCCGAGTTGGAGACTGTTGGATACGAAGATGCAATTCTCAGTGCTCCTCTTCTCTGTACCTGTGCCAAACGTTTTCGGTGTACCTCCTTGCTGAGAGCGTCGCCCCATACCTCTGCTCCGTACAGTAGCACTGACCCTACAGCACTCATCAAGAGGCGTCTTCTTGATGGACTGGGCCCCCCTACGTTGGCCATAAGTCGACTCAGAGCCGATATTCCCGAAGCAGCCTTCTCAGCCGTTGCCCTGATTTGTTCAGAGAAACTCATCTTCGAGTCGATCAGTAGCCCCAGGTACTTCTCTGATGGCTTCGATTGGATTTGTATGTCTCCAATACTGATCATCCTTACTCTAGGGATTCTTTTTTTTGTAAAGATGACCACTTTGGTTTTCTTCAGTGCTAAACTCAGCCCGCGAGCAGTCATCTAGTCGCTCACTCGGCGCATTAGCATACCTAGCCTAAGTTGCGCTTGTTCAACGGTGCGTCCAGCGGCCAGAGCCGGAACATCATCCGCATAGCCAACCAAGCGCGACTCATCAGGCACCTCAAGTCTCAGTAGCCCGTCGTAAGACACGTTCCACAGGTCCGGACCAAGGATAGATCCCTGGGCAACACCCGATGTAATTTCCATCCTCCGTTGGCCCTGTGTCGTGTCGTAGAGCAGGCTTCGGTCCTTAAGGTAGTTCCTCAAAAGCCGCATTAGATATTCTGGAACTTGAAAAGATTTTCCAGCGTATCCAGAATATCCACCTATATAGCGGAGTTGAAGGCATTCCTGACGTAAAGTGTCACCAACAGGACGATCCGTCGCTTGGTGCAACTATATGCCTCTGCCTTTTAGACCGCGCTCACCACCTCTGCAATCGCATCAATCGTAGAACCTCCTGCTCTAAAGCCGTACTGCCGAAGAGATAGGTCCCCAGCAGCACTAATCGCGTCAGTGAGTCTTCCCTTGATGAGTTTCTCTAGCACTTTCCCAGCCGTGTCTAGCATGCATAACGGGCGGTATGCAGACGGCGATCCGGGATTTCCCTTCCCCTTGCTGATCAGCACGAGCCTCGCCACCTTCCATCGTACCGGGAAAACCCCGTACCGTAGGCAAGCGTTGAATGTGCTGAGCAGCAAGTCAGGGCATTGGTGAAAGACGAGCCGCAACACCTCAGCTGGAACACAATCTGGACTTGGAGCCTTCCTCGTTTTCAATGAGAGAACTGCCTCCTCCAGCTCCAGCTGTGTGAAGAGTGGGCACTCTACTGCTGTTTCACCATGGTCAGCGTCAACACGGACGGGATGGGCGGGGAAGAGTCCCCGCACTATCGCGTCCATCTTTTCCGCGTCATGTATACAAGGCTTCCGTAGGGCACCAAGTTTCCCCATGACCAGCCTGTAGCCAAGGCCCCACGGATCCTTGTTCACATTGTCTACTAGGTCTTGCCAGCAGCGAGCCTTGCTACTGTTGATCAGCTTGCGAAGGCATTTCCTGGCCGACTTATATGCTGCCGCCTGCTCGCATGCCTCATCAGGGTTCCGCACCCGTTGAGCCTCACGCCGAAGCTTGTGACATTCCCTCCGCTTTTCAGCGATTTCAGTAGACCACCAGTACACTGGGGGCTTGCCGTGCCGGGGTCTTCGACGGGGCAAAGAAGCGCGGCAAGCAGTCGTGATTGTGCTCATAGTAGAGTTCGCCACGTCTTCTGCTGCCAGTTCTTCCGTCCCCTCCGAAGCTCCCTGCAGCGGCTCACCTGCTGTGAGAACTTTGATGAACCTCTCGGCGTCCACCCTTCCGACGTTCCATCCAGTTGTAGAAGGCCGAGAGCACGGACGTTGGGAGACAGCATCACTTATCTCAATGCACTGATGATCACTGGCTGAGTAGTCCTCGAATTCTTTCCAGTTGTGTATCCTTCGTACTAAGGACCCCGAGGCGAATGTCACTTCCGGTATGGTTCCCTTACAGTCAATATGGCGGAAAGTCGGTGTATTTCCGGAGTTTAGTACGACGAGGGCCGTCCTGGCCGCCATTTCCAGGATTCGTTTTCCCCGCGGATCCGTCTGAGGCATGCCCCATTCGATTGCTTTAGCGTTGAAGTCGCCCCCAGCGAGCACTTTGCCCCACTGCGTTCGAGACAGCGCCCTCCAAAGCATTAAGCTTGGCTTGGAAAGATGATAGCGACTCGTTAGGCGTTTGGTACACACTAAAGAAGGTGATCCCTGAGCACTGAACCTACACGAAACTATCCCCCCGTCCACAACTCTCCGCTTGAAAGTCACTGTTCCGAACCCAGATGGCGGCAGTACCAGTTTCATCAGAATACCATAATGCAGGACTTTTACTATGGTGTTGCTCACTCAGCAGCAAGAAGTCGGCTTTCATGTCCCTCGCAAACTGCTCAAGCAGATTTTGGGCGGTTGAACTGCGGTGTAGGTTTAGCTGCAGGATGCGGGTCATCGAAGCTCTGATTTTGCCTATCTTGCAAAGAATACAGTGTGCCTCCTTCGTACACTCTTTTCTTTTTTGTCCCATTTCCCCGCATTTGTAACATAGGGTCCTTTGCATACTTGTGTGGTGTGACCATAACCAAGGCATTTGAAGCATTGAAGAGGCGTTGCTCTTCGCCGTATCCTACAGACAACCCACCCTATTCGTACTCTGCCCTTGTTCAGGAATCGTTTGGCGTCCTTTTCGGTGAAGTCAACTATGGACATGCGTTGTCCCCTGTTGTTTTCTGGTGTCAGTCTCACTTTGATCCTTCCCACGCTAGGGAACTCCCTTTTGATGGCCTCTTCTACCTCGGCCAGATCCGTCACGCAGTCAATGTTCCGCATTTCGATCGTTGCCATCGGCTCGAGCGGGGCTATAGTTGCGCTTTTGCCGAGGACTTTCTTTACTGCGTCACAGAATGCATCTTTATTGCCAGCCTCTGCTCCGAATTCGACCAGTATGTTGCCCGACCGCGTTGGTCGTACTACTTTAATGGTAGTATTGGTGTCTTCGAGCCTTACGTTTCTCCTGATGTCCCGCAGCACCTCCGCGTAGGATCGGCCATCTTGGGGCTTTACAAGCAGTGCCTGCTGCCGTGTTCTTCGTCGGGGCTTCTGCCTCTCCTGTTTTGCATCAGGTCCTTTTTCTGATTGGGCGTCCGTGCGAATATTATTTTCTGGTATTTTTTGAAGGAGTTTCTTTGCGGCTTTCTTCGCTCCTTTTGTAAGCACTGTCTGGAACCCCTGATCTGGTGCTCCACGCCCATCAAGTGCCTCTTCCTTCCTTCTTTTATCCCGATCTCCTTCGATTGGGCTAGACGCCATTCTTTTATTGACTTTTAATGATGGAGCTATCTGCATGTTGCCTTTAGATTTCGCCACAAGCGCCTCTTTAGCCTTCTCTTCGTCTTCGCCCCTTAATCAGCTTCTCCGATAGTGCCCTATGCGATCTAGGAGCTCCTCTTGTTTAAGGAGCCCTGCCTTTGCAACTTTGCTAATTTTTGGGGAGTCGCATGCAGCTTGTATTCTTTTCAGAACATCTCCCGCTTTTCGAACTAGTCTTTCTTCTTCGTATCGCTGGGCCGCAATCGTACCTTGCAACTATCCTTGGGAGAGGTTTTCGCGTTCCGTTTCCGAGTGCAGTACTTCCGCCACATTTTCAACTTTGGCGGTGCATTCACGCGGTGTCTGGTCACTCTTTGCTTTCGGTGCCTTAATCTCCTCGTTTGCTTCTGGATTTTTCGTTGCAATGTCGGGATTTTTGACCCTTGCATCGGTCGCTTTAGTAATGATCGCAGCGGTGACAATCGAATTTTTGGTGCTCTTTATGTTATTTTCCACTGCTCGAACACCTGAAGAATCCTGCCGAGTCTCCCGCTTCTCCTTAATAGGACGCTCGGGCGTTCGCATAATTTTTTTGCTGCGCCCAAACGCCGCAGAAATCTCAGTCTGCACCAAACTGTCTGCTGTTCTCCGTTTTTCGTCTACCGTCACTGTCTTCGTGTTAGTCTTCGTTTTTTTCGTGGTTAGTACAGCTCTCGATGTACTGTGGACATCGTGGCTGCAACCACTGGTTGCGTCGTCGTTGCTATTATTTTTTATTTCCTGTTTTGGATTTTTTTTTCCAAGGGTTGGAGAAAGTACCTGTACTCAAACTTAGATTGAAGAGGAGAGATAAAGGAAAACCAAGCGATGAGGCTAATGACTTTACAAACATATTTGGCAAACATCCATCCTAGGGCTGATATTAAGATCAAGAGCATTGATGAAAGCTTCGACTTCAGATGTATCACTACAAATAAAGGAAATTGGAAAGGGAAGATGATTGGGTAAGACAACAGGATGCACAGCTGCAGCGAGAGAAGAAAATGTTGAAGAGAAAAATTGGGCAAATATGTCAGTAACTTCTTGAAGAGAAAAAACTTCTGCACCATTCCAACGGACCTATCTAGGAATGGAAGAAGAAGATTTCAGCGACCTAATATAAGACCAGAAAGGCTTTGTATTATTAGCCACAAGAGAGCTGACCAGACTACTGAAATAAGTCTTCAGAGCATATCTGATCTCTTTTTTGGCAAAAGCACGCAGCCTGCTAAATTAACATCTTGCTTCAATAGTGCCGAGTGTTTTAATGGCACGATGTGCCTTATCTTTCGCTCGTAGGACAGTAAGCACTCGCTTTGTAAACCAAAGCTTTTGATTTGCTTTACAAAATGTCTGAAAAGGCGTATAACAGCAATTAAGATTATAAATATACATGTAAAATTTATCTAAAGCAGCCTCACAATTTAGGCCTCTAAAGAAATCTAGCCAGTTGACTAAAAGTAATTCTGCATTAATAGCTTCATAATTAGCTTTAAAAAAGTTAAGTTTTGGAGTAGGATGACGTTTGTTAAATTTAATTTCATCGACTATAAGATAAGATATATAAGGAGTAGAATAATTTTTCCACTCTATGTATGGTAAGTTGAAATCCCCGCAAACTAATATTTTGGCGTGAGGGTGTTGCAAAACTAGATAAGAGGATAGATCATCAAAAAACGTCTCATAAACAGTTAACAGTGAATTACAGGGAATATAAATATACAAAATCAATAACTGTGTATTATGAGGGAGAGAAATTTTAATAATAACACATAAAGCAGGAGAAAAACAGAAATCGGAACAAGGGTATTCAGAATTGCTCGAATATTCCTGGTAGTTCTCGTCAGAACATTTGTCAATGTACGAGAAATGTATTGAATGACTAGACACCCAATATAAAGCTAAGCTGAATAAATGGGGGGAGAGTGATAGTAACACGGTAATAGTAAAAGCTGCGATAACACTGGAGCGCGGATTAAAGGCGATATTGATTGATAGTGAAGTAAAAGATTTGCGCGATAGGTTTGAAGACAATTGAAACATAAATTTATAAACAAGAGAAAAGTAAAGTAAAATGTTATTCGTGAAATAGTGAATTAATTACTACGCAAGTAAACGATTTTAACTTACTTTAAAAGACAATGCGTTTTCACTTTCACGGGACATTAAAATTATCGGCTGCGAAGCGATACAAGTGATAGTGGAGTCAGAAGTGAGAATAAAATTTTTGGAAGTGCAAACTTTTAAACATTTTTAAAGTCCGCTATAGTGAAATGAAACGTGAAAAATAGTGAAAAATGGTGAAAAAAAATAAACATATCACGAAGCTTACATTTAAAAATGAATGAATTGATCATATCGAAGCTTAAAGATGAGTTGGAACAGCGAAATCGGGTACGCAAGGTACAAAGGCCATACTGATTGCACGTTTCCGTGACGCGATTGAGTCAGAAGGCATGTATCTAGATTTAGGTGGGCCCTCAGATGAAGAAAAAGGCGCAGAAGGTGGAGAAGCAGAAGCACCAAATTCAAGGGAACCAGGAAATGCGCTGATGCAAATATTGATGCTGATGCAGCAAAAGCAGCGACAACAGTCCTGCAGTTTAACTGCAAAGGTAAATGAGCAATCAGCGAAGCTAAATGAGCTACCGGCGCAGCTCAATAAACAGTCATGCAGTTTAGCTGCGAAGCCAAATGAACAAGCAGCGAAGCTGAGCCAACAAGCATTCGAAATCAAGGCAGACATCACACAGAAGCTGGAGAAATAGTCAACTGATTTGAAGGCAAATTTGCCAAATCAGCCAAACGAATTAAAAGTGTTATACCAGGTTGAAGAGAGAATCAACCATGACATCAACCAGGTCAAAGAGAGAATCAACCATGAGATGGAAAACATGAAAAAGGAAATGGAAGCAACGAAGGCAGTAGTAACCACCTCACAAGCCCCGCTTATAACTGCAGCGCAAAGCTCATCAAGAAATGTGCAAGCACCAATATTCGATGGGCAAACGGTCTGGAGTATTCACAAAATTCCATTTGAAGCTGCCACTAGGAAAATTCACTAGAATGAGCAGAAACGAGCAACTGCATTAATTCTTGCTCTAAGAGGCCCAGCTGTCAAGCGTTCGCAGACTATACTCGTTGAGTTGCACTCAAACTCGGCTGCTATAATGAATGCGTTCGACATGCGTTATAAAGACAATTATCTGAAGCGAATTTATCGGTCACAGCTACGGCATCGGATGCAGAAGTCTGGTGAAAACCTACAGCAGCTAGCCCAGTCATTGAGCGACTGGCACTTATGGCTTACCCACTTTACAGACTAGGGAATCAAAACGACGCAGCAACAGAAGCATTAAAGGACCAGGAATTGCATTTAGCTCAAAGGTGCGTCTAGATGCTCGAACTGTGGTGAGAAGGGGCATCTGCAAAGGGACTGCAAGAATCGAAGAATACCGAGCTGTTGTCCTGGGTGGAGGAGATCCATACCGAGTCAGGAACGCAAAACGGAAGCCTTTCAAACTAAAGGGGCCAACTTCGTGGGGCAGAGGTTGGCTGGAAGGACTGACGTTCCCAGCACCACCATAACTGTATCCCCACTACATTGGGGAAAAGCAGACTTATGCCTTCCGGATAAAGTTGTCGGAGAACATAGCACCATTAAAATCGACACTGGTGTAACCTGATCGGTTATGTGACAAGAAGTAGTGAAGCAACAACTACTTCAAAAGGGCAGGATTTCCTCACTACGGACAGATACGGGAGAAAACGCAACTGTCCATGGCAAGGTCGGCCTCTAGATACAGTTTGGGAGGGCTTGCGATCCGACATAATTTTCTGATCGTAAACATTATGTCTGAATGCATTCTCGAGATAGATTTTCTGCAATCTCATGGGATCACATTGGATTAGGGCGAACGGGTGTTGAAATGGCGAAATGTCGTAGAATTGTTGGAGGATCTCTGCGTCCGAATCCCCGAGATGAATGTGGTTGTATGTGCCGACACTGATGTACCGAAATCTTCCGAGAGCATTGTATGGGCCAAGCTTGATGGTGATTGTGGAGACCACCGATCTTATCTGATAGAGCCAACGAAGACGTCTGCATTGCGCAGTTTGATTGTAGGACGAAGCCTTGTAAGACATATAGGGAACGGATACGTGCCGGTTAGATTTCTTAACACCGCAGACTCAACCACAAACAGCACAGCGGGAGTAGTCATCGGCAGCTGCCAGCCTGTTTCCACCATCCCCTCTTTGGAAGCACTCACGACCATCATTTCAAAAAGACGTAAGATACAGACAAGGCCCGGGAATCCACGTCTGCAATATTGAAGCAGGTCAAATTGCCAGCGCAGCTATTCAAGCGAGCCTCTGATCTGGTCACCAGGTACAGTGACATCTTATAAACAGGCCGGTATGACCAAGGCCGAACGAGTCTGGTAACTCACGTCATAGATACACAGGGAACCAAGATAATTTGACAAGCACCGAGAAGTATTCCTATAGCCAAACAAGGAGAAGTGAGCGCACTGATCTTGGACACGGAAAAACAAGGCGTTATCGAACTTTCTGTCAGCCCATGGGCCGCGCCAGCAGTTCTAGTAAAGAAAAAGGATAGCAGGACTCATTGTTATGTCAACTATAGGCAGCTTAACGATATCATTAAGAAAGATAGTTACCCGCTTCCACGCATCGACGACATCATGGACACTTTGGCCGACGCAAAATGGTTTTCTACACTCGATCTCAAGAGTGGCTACTGGCAGGTAGAAATCGACAAGAAATACAGAAAGAAGGCAGCGTTTTCAGTTGGGACCGGGTTCTGGCAATTTGTTATGATGCTATTTGGGTTTTGCAATGCTCCAGCCATGGAATACGTGCTACAAGGCCTAACCTGGAAGACCTGCTTGGTGTACCTAGATGACATCATTGTTATCTGGAGAACGTTAGAAGAGCATGCGCGGAACTCAGAAGAGGTTTTCTTCCAATTGCGACTGGCAAATTTGAAACTTAGTCCCAATAAGTGTACACTTTTTGCAGCTGAAGTAAAATATCTGGGATTTATTGTATCAACAGCACGAGTCAAAGAAGACCCTGAGAAGATTGAAACAGTATGAACCTGGCCATTGCCAAACAACAAGCACCAACTACGAAGTTTTCTGGGCCTAGCAATCCATTATCCAAGGTTCGTCAAAGCCATTGCAAAAATAGCCAAGTGTCCCAATCAACTAACGGAGAAAAATCGTCCATATGTCTGGAATGAACAATGCCAGGCATCCTTTGAGACCTTGAAGGAGCAGCCGTGTGAATCATCCGTGCTGGCATATCCAAAAGCCAGCAAAATGTTTGCAGTTGACATGAATGTGAGCAACGTCGGGATTGGAGCTGTACTCTACCAGCAGATTGATGGCAAAGAAAGAGTCCTCTTGTATTACAGATCAGGTCTCTCAAAAAGTGAGAAGGACCACTGCGTGACCAGAAAGGGGCAATTGGCTATAATAGAGGCAACCAAGCAGTTCCACAAGCACCCATTGGGCCAGAAATTTGATCTTCGAACGGACCATGCATCGCTGAGATGGCTGCGAACCTTCAAAAATCCCGAGAGACAAGTTGCGAGAAGGATCGAAAGATTGCTCATACGACATTGTTCATCGGAAGGGCGGAGTTCATAGAAATGCTGACATCCTATCTCGTCGTCCATGTCCAGCTAACTGCAAGCATAGCCGACGGATTGAGGAAAAGGAGCTGCCCGTTGATCTGCGAGTAGTAATGACCGAATTCGATGAAGGTTGGTCATCGGAGGAGATTCGAAATGCTCAGTTAGCCAATGAAGACATCGGACCATTGCTCGTATGGAATGAGGCAACTGGAAAACCTAAGGGAAAGGACGTTTTGGTGCACGGCGCAACCCTGAAAAGTTATTGGGCACAATGGAACTCCCTCAAGTGGAAATGGGAAACGGCCGATGGCAGCTCCTATAGGATGCAAAATATACTTCCCAAAAGCCGAATTCATGATGCACGAAGGATTCTTGGGAAGCCACCTTGGTGTTCACAAGAACTTAGTGAAATTGGGGTTTTTCTGGCTCCTCGCTCAAGAAGACGTACAGGTCTAGTGTCGTAGATGCACAACTTGTGCTTCTGTCCAAGGTTCAAAGCGACGACTGAGAGGACAAATGCAAACCTATAACGTGGGGTGCCGTTTGGAAGGATTGCTGTTGACTTTGCAGGACCTATTCCGGAAACCGAATAGGGAAATTAATACACGCATCCCCAATCTGATAGAATGGTCAAACAATTCAACGGCACGCTCAATAAACACCTGGCCAATATGGTTGACGGGAACCAAAGGGACTGGAACCGGCACATTCCATTATTTTTGATGGCTTATAGAGCCGCCGAGCACGCATTGACGGGCTAAACCCTAGCCAAAGTCATTTTTGGAAGGACTATTCCTCTGCCGGCTGAAATCCCCCTAAGGAACCGTGAGCTGAGTCAACGGTTGAACCAGATACATCGGACCGTGCGGAAATACCTCAAATCAGCTACTGACCGCTTGAAGACCAGGTATGATCTAAAGGCGAATTCTACTGGCTTCTAGCAGGATGACTTGGTGTGACTATACAACCCAAAACGGCGGAAGGATAGGTATCCGAAGTTGCAGTATAATTGGAAGGAACCATACTGAATTTTTGTTTTGTTTTGTGGTAGGGAAGTGAATGCCCATTTACGCACAGAGTAGGGGAATCTTATGTTCACAAAGAAGCGACCGGACTACACACTAAAAACTTGCCCTGTCAACCTGAGAACCTAGCCTGGAACCGTTTAACACATTACTTCGCACCAGGTCTCTTTTGTTACGCCGTGAGGCATCTTCAAGATGGGGGATCACTCTTCTAGCGGGAGGAGTGAAGGGAACCTCAACACCCCCAGCTGCTGTGAATCCCTTTCATTTCTTAGGACTACCCGAGAATAATATGCCACCTGGCTCCATTTGCCAACTGATTCGAACATCACCGCGACGAATCCGGGGTGAGAGCTCCCGTCTCACTGTAGAGGACTCTTCGCATCCTGTCCCATTTTACGCACAAGAAGATTGTGTGGAATGCATTGTCTTCCTCCATACTGGGTTACAAAGTGAATCAACAACGTTGTATGTTGCATACTGGAGCACCGTAAGCCGAAAGCCAAAATGAGAATCTTGCACCTGGGTCATTTTGCCACATATTATATACAGGCACAACTAAGGTGGAGGCAGTGTTACATGTCCAACCGATTCTGCGAGCTACTGTCGCAATTGTTGTCGCAACTATTAATAACGTCATGATCAATATTGATTGAAAAGTAAATGAATGAACTGACGTCACTGCGGGTATTCAGAATTGCTCGAATATTCCAGGTAGTTCTCGTCAGAAAATTTGCATATGTACGAGAAATGGATTGAATGACTCAAGACCCTATATGAAGCCGAGCTGAATAAATGGGCTTCCCCGACGTCACAGCCTGCCACACACACTGGAGGAGTTGGAACTGAGCGTCCAACGGGGGTGGATGTTGAATTCAAAATTTGTTTTGCATTTTTTATTGCAGCAATATTCGCTGCGGATCAGTATCACGTCGCAAATCGCCATGAAACCGATACGAGCATTTCATTGCCCGTATTGACTTTATGGCCACATGTGCATATACGAGTATTGCATGGTATCATTCGCATTGTGCGAACTTGCACATTGCAAATGATGCTATGATCGCATTGCGCTGTGGCTGCATACGATGAGTGCACATGTACGCATGGTCAGCTCTAGTCGTGGGATCGTCCGTGCGTGCGTGTGCACTTTTTGCATGAATAGATATGATATGATTTGCAGCAATTATGTTGCATTTTGTTTGGTGTTTTCAGTTGGCAGTCGCGATCGGAAGAACGGAAAAATATTAACAGTTAGATAGAGAGAAGACATAGTAAAAGAATATAAGAAGTGAAACTTGTTGAATTCAAAATAATTGAAATTCAATAGAAATAATACAATTAGTGAAACGATGCGAATAAGTTTTCAAAATTAAAAACAGTCCAAACACAGAAAATTGCGAACTGAATGTGTTTTTAAATTTGGTTGGAACAAAAGAGTCTCGACGCAAACATTTGGTGACCCCAACGTAATTTTCAACTCCTGTGGCCTCGATTGGCGATTCCAGGATATTTCGCCCCCTTTGTTATTTTGGATTTTGTGTTGGTGGTATTTTTCAATTCCTGAGACATCGATTGGCGATACCAGGATATTTCGATTTTGTGTTGGTGGTGTGTGTAATTGGTGTCCGCTTGTTAGTGAAGAGAGCAGTATGTGTGCTCTGGTGGTGTGCCCGTGGTAGTTTTCGTCTGATCCTAGGGAATTTCCAACGATGGAGGAACTGGCGGAACGGCAAAGGTCGCTGTCCCAGAAAGTGGACAAAATAATCTTGAACTACAAAAAGGACCCGATTGCGCGAAAGCAAGGGCCAGAATACTATCAGGAGCGAGTTTGGCGGCTCGAGTCCGTATGAGTCGAATTCGAGAAGATAGACAATCAAACACGGGCACTACCAGATGTGCCGCTGTCGCATAGCTACTTCACCAGTCAGATGTATCAGACAACGCAGGCCAATTTCATCGACTCTCAGCGATACTTTTCTGAGAGAATGCTTGCATTGAGATGATACTGGAGAGCCGTCCAAGTGAATAAGCTTGCGCTCCACAGAGGATGTCAGCCAATTGAAAACGACAGATATTCCATCACAGAGTGATCCAGTCATCTCCAAGATCCTTCGACACTACAAAGTGATGGCAGACGCCTTTCTCCGTTTGGTTTCCCGCTTGGATCAACCGCAACGCTCCTGCCAGTGGTATAAGGCCAAGATAATATCGGTCCAATGAAGCTGGGCTCAATCGGTGCTTTGCGAGCTCAGCGATGATCCTGAAGAAGTGGGCTTCAACCATGAACAGCATACCAGTTTGGAGGAAGTTGCTCAGGACTGGCTGGTACAGCTGGAGGCCGGATTGAATGACTGCGACACCACACCTGGAACACCTACGCCCAACTTGATGTGCCCTAAACTATGTCTGCCCAAAACTACACTACCGAAATTCGATGGAGAATACTTACGGTGGCGCCCCTTGCAGGACTTGTTTGTACAAATGGTGCATAATCAGCCCATACCCAACTGCCACAAATTATGGTAGCTCAAGGCCAACCTCACTGGGGAAGCTGAGCGGTTGATAATGAATTTCGCTCTATCGGAAGAGAACTACGAAGCAGCATGGACAACCTTAAAGGAGCGTTATGACAATCGACGGCTCTTGGTCACTGCACTCCTCAATATATTGGTGAGACAGTCCTCCCATTGTGGCGATAGGCCGTCAGCTGCAGCTATGAAATGTTAACTCGACACAACCCAAGAATGCCTCCGAGGACTGGAAAATCTAAATGTTGTTACCGATGAGTGGGACCCGTTACTTTTGCATGTGTTGAGAAGGAAGCTGAACTCGACCACTCATGCGATTTATGAGCAGACCTTGTCTAGTTCTCGAGGACTCCCATCGCTCGTTTTTTTTGCAATTTTTAGAGACTTGCTTCCAGGCCCTCGAAACGATCGGACACCAATCAAAGGCACCTGAGAACCGGAAGCAAGTAACCAAAACCACGGTGGCTGCCGGGGCGGCTACTTCATGCTTCATGTGCCAGCAGACGCATCCGCTGTTCTACTGTCCAGAGTTTTTGAAGCTCAATGCTGCTCGACGATTGAAATTTATACAGGCCAAAAAACTTTGTGTCAACTGTCTTTGAGAAGGACACAAATCCGCTAACTGCTCCACCAGGGGATGTAAAGACTGCGCCAAGAAACATAACAGCCTGCTGCATTTAGGTTGAGAGACCAATTCTAAACCAGCTAAGGTGAACAACAAGGCTGCACACCAACTGCAAAGCAAGCACCGAGTGGAGACACCTGCACTCTCTCTGACTACAGTGTCAAATCGGCGTTCAAAGGGATATTTTCTCCTGAACACAGCTGCGGTAAGGCTGATTGGCAGCAATGGAAGAGCAACGGAATGTTGAACTGTGCTGGATCCAGGCTCCCAGATAAATTTGGTAGCAACGCACATAGTTCGAAGACTTGGGCTAAATCCCATACGCAGTTCAACGCTATTGAAGGAGTCGGTAGTACAACAGAGAGAGTTCAAGGAGCAGTGAAGTTTAGGCTGCAGTCTCGAATCACTGGGTATGCCAGGCAAGTGGCGGCGCAGGTGTTTGACAAAATAATCTCACCGCAACCCGCTCAACAGCTTAACATGTCCAAATGGCCACTTCCCAAGAATATTAAGCTAGCAGATCCCAGCCCTCATATCACTGACAAAATTGACATATTATTGAGCGCTGAGTATTTTTTCGAGATATTGTCCATCGGACAAATAAAGTTGGGACCTGAACTTCCAGTGCTTCAGAATACACTGCTCGGTTGAATTGTAGCAGGGAAGGTCGGCAACCCTGAATCCTGGAAGAAGACACCAATTTGTGCGAGACCATTAAACGTTTCTGGGAGGTGGAAGAAGTACCAGACTCAACACACAAATCAACAACCACTGAAAGCGCTTGTGAAGCACACTTTGTACAGACAACGCAACGGGAGCCGGATGGTCGTTTCATGGTTCGACTTCCTTTCAAAAAGAACACTGGAATGCTGGGCAAGTCGCAGAGCGTTGCCATACGCAGATTCATTGCAATCGAATGCAGACTGGAAAGGAATCCCCAGCTGAAGTTACAGTACACAGAATTTATGAACGAGTACGAACGATTTGGGTACATGATAGAAATCAAGTGGTCAGCTAGCAAGGAAGCAAATTATTGTCTACCACACCACTGCTTCTGAAGCCGGAGAGTAGTACCACCCGATTGAAAGTGGTCTTCGACGTGTCCAGTAAAACGGCAACGAACATCTCCTTGAGCGATCTCCTACACACTGGACCAATGATTCAGGATGATTTGTTTGCAATTTTGCTCCACTTCCGCATGCCACGCTTTGTCTTCACTGCCGACATTGAAAAAATGTATCGGCAAATAGTGCTTCACTCCGAAAATCACAAGTTTCATGTAGTGGTTTGGAGAACAAGTCCATCTCAGCCTTTGCGTTATTATCAATTGAATACCGTAACGTACGGTACAACATCTGCCCCGTATCTTGCAACCAAGTTCCTTCAAGTCCTAGCTCAAGCAGAACGGCATCAAGTTCCTTTGGGTAGCCAAGCATTGCAAAATGACTTCTACATGGATTTTGTCATAACCGGGGCTGACACATTGACTGAGGCAATTCAGAAGCAGAGTGAGTTGCGCAAAATACTTGCCAGCGCCAACATGCATTTGCGCAAGTGGTGCGCGAATCATCCTAGCCTTCGGCAACCAATCAAGGCTGAGGACCAGCAGGTCCAACTGGACTTCAGTAGTCTATTGAAAGACTACATCAAAACTTTGGGAGTAATTTGGCTGCCGAAAGTGGACGGATATCAAATCTACATTAATGTAGACCTCACTGAGGCAAAATTTACCAAAAGGACGATCGCTTCCGATATCGCCAGGATGTTCGATCCACTGGGCATCCTGGCACCAGTTATTGTGACCGCCAAGTTGTTTCTGCAGGCGTTATGGTGTTAGAATCTGGACTGGGACGCAGCCTTGCTAGCCGGCATCCACACGCAGTGGGCCCAGTTTTGCAGTGAGCTACCATCATTGCAGAAAGTTCGTTTTCCCCGACACGTTAGCACCTGCGAGGAGCCAGCACAGTTGCAGCTACATACCTTCTGTGATGCCTCCGAGAAGGCATATGGTGCCGCTATATACGTTCGCTCAACATCAACGGACGGTAAAGTTAGTGTCCGGCTGCTGTGTGTGAAATCAAGGGCAGCCCCAATCAAAGTGCTAACGGCTCCCCACCTGGAACTGTGTGCTGCAAAGCTACGAGCAGAACTGACAAAGCGAGTCAAAATGGCACTCAACCGAATAGATGTCTTCCATGTCTTGTGGTCGGATGCTGAAATTGTGTTAGCGTGGATCAACT
Organism: Odontomyia ornata; assembly: GCA_963969285.1. Taxonomy (NCBI): domain Eukaryota; kingdom Metazoa; phylum Arthropoda; class Insecta; order Diptera; family Stratiomyidae; genus Odontomyia; species Odontomyia ornata. Next base: position 219,508,479 of record OZ017738.1, on the reverse strand, counting down.
CTACTGCCTCGTCCCATAACAACTTCGTTGCAAATCGTGTCTCGACTATTCAATTGCTGTTTGGATCAAACCAATGGCGTCACGTTGCTTCACGAGACAATCCTACCGACATCCTATCCCGTGGTTTGGCCCCAGCTGAACTAGGTGGTTGCGAGCTATGGTTACATGGACCGTCTTTTCTGAGCAGACCAGAGGTGGAGTGGCCGCCCGAGTAAAAGCATAAAGAATCATGTAAGTTGGAAAAAAAGCTCAAAGCAACCACACTCACAGCAACCAAGGCGAACATCCATTTCATGCACGAGGTTCAACATGGCAACTCATTCCGAAGGCTGCAGTGGGTAGTAGCCTACGTGCTGCATTTTGTGGAGCGTTGCAGACCAAACTCTCCGCTTTCTCAAGTGCGTAACCAGCAGTCACAAGTCAAGAACTTTCCAGAGCCCTGGTAGTCATAGTGGAATGCATTCAACAAGATGACTTCCGCGAGGACTTACGGGATATTCAACTCAAGAGGCAGGTCAACAAAAATAGCCCACTATCAGGACTGGCTCCTTTTCTGGATTTGGACAGAATCCTGCACGTTGCCGGAAGGCTGGAAGCTTCGCAGTTCCCTTTCGAGGCCAAGCAGCCGGTGCTGCTGCCGTACACAAATTCGTTTACAAGGTTGCTGATAAAACAGATCCATCATGACAACCGCCATCTTGGAGCTCAGGCGCTGCTTCCCATGACAAGACAATCCTTCTGGCCTATCAAAGGGAAGCAGCTGGCAGGATCAATTGTGCGACGATGCATGCGATGTGTTTGAGAGAGGCCACAGTTTTCGGACAAATTATGGGAAGTCTTCCTGGTCCTCGTGTACGACTTGCCCGCCCTTTCATTACGGCGGGAGTCGACTTTTGCGGGCCCCTGCTAATACACTACCATAGCAAAGGTGTGCGGCCACAGAAAGGTTGTTGCCTCGCCACCAAGGCCGTTCATTTGGAATTGGTGAGCGATCTCAGCACTGACGCTTTCAGTGGTACCTTGTGGCGTTTCATCGGGAGACGAGAACACTGTAAGGACCTGTACTGTGACAATGCTACCAACTTTGTGGGTGTGCCCAACCAACTACGCAAATTGTCTCCATCGCTCTACTCAGCAGAGGCTCAGCACCAGGTGATCAGCTCATCCAGTACCCAAGGAATAGATCATCCCACCTCGTGCACCTCGCTTTGGTGGATTTTGGGAAGCCGTGGTCAAGTCGGCTAAGAATTTGCTCCTCCGAGGCACTTACTTCATCGGCTACTTTCACTTATGAGGAGCTGCATACCCTGTTGGTTGGAGTGGAGGCCATCCTCGATTCGAGACCCTTAGTCCCGATGTCAGATGCCCCTAACGATCTGGCACCGCTTACTCCGGGATACTTCTTCATCGGAGAAACACTCAGGGCTATGGTGGTTGTTGAAGCAGTGTAAATCAACTCAGAAACGAATTCTGGCATCGATGGTCGCGTGAGTACCTGTCGCAGCTCCAACATCGGGCCAAGTGGCAACAGATCCAACCAAACATGGTTCCCGGAACAATAATTATCGTGAAGCAAGACAACACACCCACCATGAGATGGCCAATGGGGCGCATCGTACAAACTCATGAAGGAGCAGAAGGCTACGTTAGAGTTGCTGACATAAAAACCGCTAAAGGAATGGTGAGACGGCCCATTCACCGGCTGGCTCCATTGCCAGTGCTGGGGAACACACCATCTGAAGAAGTAGAGCTCGAACCAGAGGCTTAACCGTCTTCTGGCGTGGAATCTCAAACAGTCGCCCTCATCAATCGCCAACCAATTAATCATCCGAGAAGAAAGAGGACTTCAATTTTGTCACTGCTGTTGACTTGTCTGCTGATTCCTCTAGTGATGACCAACCCTATCAAAGTGACGTCAACTGGCACCCAACCCGGCCTGCACTTTCAGTCACTGGACCATGCCTTTTTGTCATCAAGCGAGTGGAATATTTTGGTTTATTATGATCTGGCACCGTATTGGACGAAGTTAGACATGCTGCTAAATGGTACAAATTTGTTGCAACAGCTATGCAATCGGGAATCCCGCCAGACTGACTGCTCGTACTTGATTGGACATTTCCATCACTGGAGGGATCAGCTTTTCGGCGTAAACCAGATGTTGAAGATCAGAACCAAGAGAGGAGCGATAAATGCCGCGGACGGCCTTGCTAGATCCTAGATGACGACTACGCCAACCAAATGTCCCAAACCATTAAGGTTGTGCAAGGGGATTAAAATAGGCTGCACTCCCTGCTGAAGAACCAAACTTCGGTTATCGACTCAACGTTGAATATCCTCGGAAAAACCGAAAAAATGACCCAGAAAAGATTCACAGCGATAGATCAGGAGCTGTGTTCAGTTCCTGAACAAAGTACAGCAAAATAAATTACATACGTCCAAATTCTTCCTATCAACTTTAGATTCAAGCCAGCACAATTTTGAATTTTATTATTTTTGTAACGTATTGCCCATAGTTCAATATTCTTAATTGATGTAAATGCCATCTTGCAATTCTCTAGAGTCAACATTCTTAACTTAAATACTACGTTGCATAATTATGCGATCAATTAAAATTTCATATTTTCGATTATTGCTGGCTTGCACATTTTGGGTTAACGAACTTGATTGCAATTAAAATAATTTTATGATGATTGTAGAAAAAATTATTATAAATACTTTTGACTTATGAATAAAGAATCACTTGCAAAGTATTGTTTACATCAAACAAAGCGTTTCTATTTTTCCCAGTTTCCCAGTTTACCCTTATTTGATTATATTCTAAAACAATTGAATATATCGAATAATCCCAAATTCCTCAATAACAGCTGGTGTGGCTAGTTTTTTGAGGAATCATCCTATCCTTATTTCGGTCTGCAGAACTCAGTTTCCGCGCCGAAACATTGGTCCGTCGAGCCGGATTTGGTTGCACTTAAGTTCCTACAATTGTCCTACAATTGTGCTGCTGCGTGTAATCCTGGACATCGCTTGCTGCAAGAGGTCATCTAGGACTCATCACTCAGGTTCCAGATTCATTGTTCCTGACTGCGATCCTTCGATATCGTCATCGCAGTGCACCTAGGACTCGTCATTCAGGTTCCAACTTTATTGTTCCTGACTGCGATCCTTCGACATCGTCATCGCAGTGCACTTAGGACTCGGCACTCAGGTTCCAGATTCATTGTTCCTGACTCCGATCCTTCGACATCGTCATCGAAGTGCACATAGGACTCGTCATTCAGGCTCCAACTTTATTGTTCCTGACTGCGATCCTTCGAAATCGTCATCGCAGTGCACCTAGGACTCGGCACTCAGGTTCCAGATTCATTGTTCCTGACTCCGATTCTTCGACATCGTCATCGCAGTGCACCTAGGACTCGTCACTCAGGTTCCAGATTCATTGTTCCTGACTGCGATCCTTCGACATCGTCATCGCAGTGCACCTAGGACTCGTCACTCAGGTTCCAGATTCATTGTTCCTGACTGCGCTCCTTCGACATCGTCATCGCAGTGCACCTAGGATTTGACACTCAGGTTCTGGTTTGTTCCTGACTGTGATCCTTGGAAATCATCATCATACACGCCTAGGACTTAGCAGCACTCAGGTTCTGACTTTATTATTCCTGACTGCAGCGCACGAGCATCTGTGGGGATTACCATCGTACAAATTTACACTCGCCTGCCATCACACTCATTAAGATGAATATAAATTCACTGTTAGAAGACCAACAGCGTTTAGCTGGCTCCCTAGAAAATCTGGAGAGGAATTTGAGAAAGGACAGTGCTTCTCGAAAAGATGCACAATACTTCGACACGAAACTGGGAATTATTCAAGATCTTTGGAATAAATTTGAGTTAAACCACGCTGACTTAAAATCTACACTTGATCCCTCGCATCAATACTTTACTGAACATTTGTACGAAGCTACAAGAGAACAGTACGAAAAAACCAAATCTGACTACACTGAAGCTCAAACGCATTATGTTCCACCTTCGAAACCTACCGAAGTGCTATCTAAAGCTACAATGCAAGCACCAACATTTACTGGAACTAACGTACCCTCGATGATAGCTCCCGACAACAACGTCCCGACGCTTGCCTTGAACAATCGAGCCGAACCCATTCCGGCGACTACCTACCAATACAATTGGCCACCGAGCAACATGCCAAGATTACCAGCAATAGCCATTCCAACGTTTAATGGTGATTTTAAGGAATGGAGGAGGTTTTATGACGTGTTCAAGACAGTCATACATGATAATTACAACCTAGCACCAATACAAAAAATGCAATATCTCCTGAGTTACCTAGAAGGAGAAGCCAAGGATTCCGTTTCGCATCTGCAACTAGATGCATTAAACTACGATACAGCGATCATGATATTGCAGCAGCGATTTTCAAAAAACAAAAGGATGGCTATGGCATATCTTGATAGCATATTCGACATGAAGAAAGTAGAGCATGGGAATGCAGCGGGAATAATCAACATGTTCAACGTTTTGCGGACTTGTCTCGCGGCACTGAAAAGTATGTCTTTTAACACGGATCAGTGGGATCCAATCATAATTCATACTGCGATGCGAAAGCTTGACTCTGAAAGCATCCGCATGTTCGAAGACACTTTAAGCAACCACAAGGAAGTGCCATCAGTTCAACAGCTCTACGATTTCCTTCTGAAAAGGCATGAAGTCTTAACAACAATCAAACCACAGCCCCACGAACAGCTCACCAAGAAACGAGCTTTCACTACAATGACAAAACCAACCTGTACATTTTGCAAGGAGCAGCATTTCATATATCGCTGCGGCAAGTTTAAGAAACTCTCCACTGAAGATCGCCATAAATTCATATCGTCGAAAGAATTATGCAAGAATTGTCTCATTCACAACAAAAGCAACAAATGCAAAAGTTCACGTAGATGCTTTGAGTGCAATAAACCACACCACACGCTTCTGCATTTCCAAACATTAAAGCTATTACCTCCAATATTGCCACAAATGAATCTTGCCAGCCATCGGCTCCTGCAGTGAATACTAAGGAAGTGAATGTGAATATTCTGCTCCCAGCAGCTTTAATAAATGTACATACGAGTACTGGACAGCAAATCTTGCTACGAGCCCTCATTGATCAAGGCTCCAATCATCCTTCATTACTTCAAAGGCAGCGAAGAGGCTAGGATTAAAAAAGCAAAGTATTTTTGCAACGATCTCCGGTATTGGTGAAACAGAAACATCTATTGTACGAAATCAAGTCTACATGTCTATAGCACCACACTTTCAATCGACATTTACCCTCTTAGTCGAAGCATTAATCATGCCAAAACTTACAACGTTATTACCAGAAGACCGAGTGATTTTACCTAAGTCTAGTAAGATCCCAGAACTAAGGCTAGCAGATCCTAATTTTGCCTCCCCGGGACGAATTTATGTCATACTTGGAGCAGAGGTGGTAGAAGAAATAATTGAAAAAGGCTTACGGAAAGCAGATCCATTATTAGCACAAAAAACAAAGCTTGGCTGGATTTTATCAGGTAAAACCATGTCCAAGGCTAAAAGAAGTGCAAAAGAAGTAACAGCTTGCATCTCAATGACTGAATTCCATAAATCTGTGGAAAAGTTCTTTGAGATGAACAATGAAGATCACGAAAGAGAGCCTTCAATCGCTGAAGTTCGATGCGAAGAACATTTTCAAGCAACATTTGATAGAGATAATCACGGAAGGTATACAGTTCAGCTCCCATTCAAAGATGATATTAACATAAAACCACTTGGAGAATCTTGTATTCAAGCCTTATTAAGATACAAGCAAACCGAGAAAAGACTTGAAAGAGATCCAAAATTGAAAAAAGAATATCAAAAGTTTCTTGAGGAATATGTTGAGCTCGAACACATGGAAAAAGTTGTTCCTTACAGCGGAGATACTAAAACGTTTTTTACTTACCTCACCATCCAGTATTTAAAGAAGATAGCACTACGACCAAAATCCGAGTCGTATTTGATGCATCAGCAAATTTCTCAGAGGGTCCTAGCTTAATTGATCTGCTTTATACTGGTGCCAAGTTACAGCAAGACCTAGCCCCAATCTTATTAAGATGGAGAAAATATTAGTACGTTTATACCGCAGATATTGAGAAGATGTTCCGGCAGATCATTGTAGCAAAACAAGATAGAGACTACCAACGAATTCTTTGGAGGGACGAAACCTCGAAAACAGTTAATGAGTATCAGCTGAAGACAGTTACATACGGCACAGCATGTGCCACCTTTTTGGCTGTAAGATTTCTTATTCAGCTAGCAAAGGATGAGAGACACATGTATCCACACGCGACTAAAGCCCTTCTAAACGATTTTTATGTCAATGACATGCTCAGTGGGGCAGATTCCAAAGAAGAGGCAATAAAATTACAAAGGAAAATCACGTGCCTACTGAAACAGGGTGGAATTAACCTTAGAAAATGGGCTAGTAATCATCCAGAGCTATTAGCAGCTGTCCCTGAAGATGCAAAAGAGAAGGGACTGCTTCAGATAACTGAAGATGCATCGCTTAAAACATGAGGGGTTCATTGGAATCCCAGTAAAGACGAATTTGAATTTAAGATTCCAAAATTTGAAAAAGGCCGAAAGCTGACAAAACCACGATTGTTGTCAAACATTGCCAATATTTATGACCCACTACAATGGCTGGCTCCAGTCACTATACGAGCAAAAATACTTATGCAAGACATCTGGAAAACTGGACTGGATTGGGACAACCAGCCTTCCGAAGAGATTGTGAAGTGCTGGAATAAACCTGGAAAACATAAAGATACCACGATCGGTTCACTTCACTTATAAAGCCAACATAGAGCTTCATGGCTTCTGCGATGCTTCGGAAGCTGCCTATGCCGCAGTTGTTTACAGCAGGCCAACCGGTAACTTTGGAGCTATCAGAACAACTTTACTTTGCGCAAAAACTAAAGTTACGCAACTGAAATCAAAAATATCACTTCCAAAACTTGAGCTTAACGCAGCTGCTCTTCTGTCAAATCTTCTGCATCAAACAGCTAAAACTATGGGCTTGACTAACGTACCAATTTTCGCCTGGAGTGATTCGACGATAACACTGGCATGGCTGAAGAAAGAACCATCTTCATTAGATACCTATGTCGTGAACAGAGTTTCCAAGGTACAGACTTTCGGTGGTGGGAAGTGGCATGGAATAATGTGAGATCAGATGACAATCCCGCTGATTGTGCTTCTAGAGGAATAAGTCTGAAAGAATTACACAACCATAAGTTATGGTGGAGTGGTCCCAGTTGGTTGTTACAAACGGCCCCTATTAAAATAGCATCAACATGCACAACAAAACAAGAATTCGAGCTTCTGGAACGCTACTCCAGTAAACAAAAATTGACAAGAATCTTTAGTCTCTGCCTCAGGTTCGCCGACAATTGTAGAAAGCCAAGTCATGAGAAGAGGATCGGCATCTTACAACCCATTGAGCTCCAAAGCGCACATCTCAAAATCATCTCCATCATTCAACGACAAGAATTCTTTCAAGACATAGCTGATTTAAAGGCAAATAAAGGATGTAGCAACCACGGAAGTCACCGCAGTTGCAGACATTAAAAATTAGCAGAGGGGTGTGTAGTTGGTTCCCCTGATTCGGCACACCCCGTCTGATGTTTCCCGACATTCGGCAATGAGGGCAGTTAGGACGAAGAACGTCTTGAGCTCCGCATCCAAAACAGAATCTGCGCTGGACTACTTGAGGGCAATACCGATAAGTATGTCCAAGGTCTAGACAATTCCAGCAGACGTTAAATTCGTATCCGGTCCGCGTAGGAGCTAAAGAACGGGCTTGAGCGGTGCCTTGGGGCGATTTTACATTTGTCTTGCTCGCCCAGGTGGCCTTTGGGGTCAACGGAGTCCTTACTGCTGCTAATTCGGGCTGCGTCGGAATCGGAACTGAGGCATACAGATCAGCGTTATGGAAGGGTGATGATGCTTGATTACAGCCAGTGGCATGAGATATCTTTGAAATACCGTGTGTATTTGCTACCCATGCACTCCTTGCAGATAATTGCGAGTCTACCGCGGATAATTCGGGATATTGTCCACGGGGTGTGAACTCAGCCTGTTCAGTATACTGCCGAGTTTGTCGTATATCAGGGGAATACGGTTGCGCTGGTCTTGACCTTCCCGTCATATTTTCTGAAGGCCAACTATCCTCCTCCCAAGAGACTTTATGAAGTTTATGGATCCCACGCATTGTGCTTCGTGGCTCTGGGATCCCATCAGGGTACCAGACAGCTTCTATGGTCCGACACCGCCGGGAAAGCTCCCTTACTGAAGAGAAATCAATTCCCGCCAAGTGATCTCGCAGACGCTGGCTCATGTTCAGACTGAGTATGCGCTGAAGGTCACAGTCGGAGAGGCAATTTTTCAGACGTACCGCTTTGGCCGTAATATCGTCGAAAAAGGTTTGGAAAGACTCTCCAGGTTTTTGTTTTCAGGCATCTATTTCGCGCCGAATATCTATGTCCATGTAGTGGCCAGCGAAACGTTCTTTAAACGCGTCCACCAAAGAGGACCATAGCATTATGGAGCAGCTTTGGTAGTAGGTCCAATACCGATCCTCGGCGGGTCCCTTGAGGAGAAGATGGAAATCCATGGCCAAAGTTTCGGAGGATATCCCGTAATGATGGGCGAGAGTCTCCACTCGAAACAAAAACCGCTCGGCGTCCAACCCTCGTGAGGTACCGTCAAAACTCACCGTCCATTTATTCACCGGCAAGTATCTTGAAGGCTGCCTCTGAGGCTCGATTGATGGTCTATGGGTACTCGATAATCTGGGGGTTTCCACACTATGCGGTGATGTTCTAGGAGCCGCGTTAGTAGCTGGGTGCAATTCTAATGGTGAAGGAGGTACGAAATTGTCCCCTAAATTTGTAATATGTCCTGCAGGATGTGGTGGTGACAAAGTCAAGCGATCTAGACCTCGCGTAAGACGCGCCAGCCCAGAATCATCTGAGCGTCTGACTGTGTTCGGCATTATGACACGTGATTGGCCGGTGACTAGTGTGTATATAAAGTTATTTATTTAGATTTTTTTTTAAAGAAATCGCTAAACGTAATAAAATATCGAAGCAAGATATTGTAGCAAAACGGCGTACAGCAAATCTCATACAATTAGGTCAGCAAAAGCAATAACCAGCGTGTAATTAAAATAGAAAAAAAAATCACTGATATAATTATCGGTAAAAAATGAATACAATGGACATTTTTCATTTCTCAAAAATGATTCTCCCCATTAATGGAAAGGGAAAAGAAAGGGAATTGAATGGGATAGTGAATAAAATTTAGACAAAACACGAAGCAGACAATCCACAACAGTGCCTGGTATAACAATGGAATTCGTAATCGGACTCCGCTCCAATTGTCACCTCAAAGGGCTGACTACGAGACCATTATGAAATACTACGGACTTCATAATGGCTCGGACAAGAGCCGCACATATCCCAAAGCTACCACCAGATAAATGATGGAAGGACCGAAAGCGTTGGCTAATTCCAAGAGTTGGATCTAAGTCCAACTATCCCGTGCAGGGAGATATAACCAACGACTCGAAATTCGGTTGATCCCAACCAACATCTACATTGCCACAGCTTATCCACTATCATAGCCGGTGTGAACTATAAAACATAAATTCAGCACGGTAGGCGCCACTGCAACTGCGGCGAACCCCGTGATCAAAATTCGATCATTAACTATCCAATAAAACCGAAACTATATCTGTTTATCAATTTATCAAAATTCTTAACAAAGCAAAGGAAAACAAAAAAAAAAAAAAAAAAAATTATTTCCCTGAAATGCTCAGACCACTATTCAAGTCAGGCACTCCAGGTACTCAGCCCAACAAATCAAAAATTGTAAAATTCAAACTATAATTAAAAACTAACCAAAACAATCAAAACCATAAAAACCAAAGAAGTTTGGGCGCCATATGTAGCAAAGCAACGAATGGCGCTATTAAGAATGAAATGAACAACAAAAACCGCAAATTTTGGGCGCCATATGTAGCAACCACGGAAGTCACCGCAGTTGCAGACATTAAAAATTAGCAGAGGGGTGTGTAGCCCGGGGTGGCATACTGAGGCCGGCTAGCGCTCAGTCGTGTCGTGGGTCTTCCGGGACACCCCCTGCTCGTGCTGAGCCACCTTACATAAAGAAACTAACACAGTGGGAAAAGGACGGGAAAGGGAGAGGTCATTTTGAGAAATGAAAAATTAAGAAAAAATTTAATAAAACATGGCCGTTTATTGAACTCAAAAGAAAAAGAAATTTACAAATTCAACAAAAGTAGGTCAAGTCAAATAAAACAAATCGGCCCCTCAATAATTTAATGTACGTAGCAAGAACAATCTAATCAAATAATTCATTTAAAGGAAAACAAAAGTAAAATAAGAATTGTTGATGTAATCGATAAATACTCACAATAGGTAAAACTCACTCCTTTTCCTCGTTGATCTCCGAGCGCTCGGCGAAGACAAAAAAAAGGGTGTGGGGCCACTGAAAATCAAATTTTAAATTAACTTTAAAACTAATTTTAAAATTCAATAACTAATAGAACGGCCAATTATCACTCTCCACGATCCGTCAATATTGTACACTCGCAAACACTTTGTTCTATTTCAATTACGTCCATTTCATTAATTAAATCTTTTGCATATAGTAAAGACTCTCACTTATTCAATTTTTTTATATATTTAGTATTGAGGCGGTCCCGCACTTCAACTTATCAATGTAATCCTCCAAATTAAAAATTCCTTCAGTTTTCTAATTTTTTTTACTTTTTCCCTCCGTCACAAAAAAAAACAGCCAAAATACCCATTCCACGAAAAGAAACAAAAGAAAAAAAAACTCCTTCTTCTTTCCCAAATCAAAAATCGGACTGCCTTTCGCGAATTAATTATTCCGTCCCGCCAAACACAATTCTTTCTTCACTTCCAGTCAAATATCCACTCCAAAATCAGACTTTATCCCAAAAAAAAAGAACTCCTTCTTCACAAAACCAAATCCGGAATTTCATTTTTATACCAATTCACCATTCCGCACCGCAAAGCACAATTCATTTTTCTATTAACCGTCAAATACCGCTACCAAAACTCAATTTTATTCCACTCCGAAACTTATTGTCTTTTTCCCATCCGAAATCTGACTGACCAATCCCAACCACCTAACTTCCACTTTTTCACCTTTCTCCCATCCGATCCCGCAATTCAAATTCTTTTCCAATTACCGCTGTCGCATCTGGGTAACGTAATCGAAGTTCATTACACTTCGATTCCGCTACCCACACATCTTTTGGTCCGTATCGACAATCACAATAGTTTCCATTGACTTGCATATATGGCAATTTACATCCCCAAGAATCGCTTGATTGAATGTAAAGTGTCACACATACGAGTACATTACGAAAACTATTGATTTTGCCGATACCCCAAAAAAAAAGTGCTTCCGTGCGCCTGGGGGAACTTGAACTCAGGGTTCCAGCAGTCGCACGGCTGAAACTCGCGACATAACCAATGGAGCTATGCCTTATCGATCTCCCATTCATCAGTTTAGCAACTTCAACGATTATCTGGGCATGAGATTGATCTTTGGTGTGTAGGGAAGCGTGAATTAATTTTCGTTAGTAAGAAAAATAAAATTTGGTAATGGGAACTAGTGAATAGAATTTGTTAGTATGAAGGAAGGAATTAGGTTTTGTTGGTAAGAATGAGTAGAATGAAATTTTGTTAGTGGGAATTAATGTAGGGAGTGATGTTAGTGGGAAGATTAAACTTCTTATTATATTACTAGGGTGTTCTTATTGGAAATCAGGGAAAGGGTAGGATTGTGATGAGGTGGACATAAAAATTAAAGGGAAAAATAGGAAAAATGTTAATAAAATAAATAAATACACACAGGAAAAGGTGGGAATGCCCAAAGGAAAGTGACAATGTCACGGCGGCAATTTGAAGTTGCGAATGGGAGGAAGTTGGTACGCCGGAATTCGCAACAAGGAGCCAGCGCTAAAATACGATCACTCAATCCTTTTATAGACGAAATGGGAATCCTTCGAGTTGGAGGAAGACTCCGAAATGCAAATATTTCGCAGGACGCGAAGTTCCCCATTCTACTACCGCAACGCAACCATATGACTTACCTGATTATTAGGGAGGCACACATAAAAACCAATCACGGAGGCCCTCGGCTCGTTCAGAATTATCTTCGGATGAGATATTGGGTAGTAAACGATCAAAAGGTTATCCGATATGAGATCCATCGTTGCATAACCTGCTGTAAATTCGCAAACAGAGCTAATGAGCAACTAATGGGTAACCTACTCACCGTACGCATCACTCCATCAAGTGCATTCTCACACTGTGGTGTAGACTATGCAGGACCCTTTAGTACAAGAATGTCTAAAGGACGAGGATCAACGATCCTTAAAGGATACATAGCCCTGTTTACCTGTATGGTGACAAAAGCTATCCACCTGGAGCTTGCAAGTGATCTGTCGACAGAAGCCTTTCTGGCGGCGTTTAAGCGTTTCATCAGTCGAAGAGAGCTCTGTCAGGAAATATTTAGCGACAATGGAATGAACTTTGTCGGAGCGAGCAATCAAATGGATAAAGATGTCCAAGAAGCCATTGAAAGATCCACAAGTGATTTAGCACGAATAACAGCCAAAGATGGAGTCTCCTGGAATTTTATACCTGTTGCTACGCCCCATTTTGGAGGTTTATGGGAAGCTGGAGTGAAGTCCGTCAAAGGGCATATCAAACGAGTATTTGACGAGGCCAAGATAGTTCCAACCTTTGAAGAAGTCTCCACGATACTTTGTCAAATAGAAGCCTGTCTCAATTCAAGGCCGATTACACCCCTATCCAGTGATCCAAATGATCTGGAAGCTCTGACACCTGGTCATCTTTTGATTGGACGCCCATTGCTAGCTCTACCAGAACCAAATAGATCACAAAAAACTCTACATGAACGTCAGCAGATGCTCACTGCAATGCATCAAACATTCTGGAACAGATGGACAAATGAATATTTGCACACTCTTCAACGACGCACGAAATGGACTAAGCACGAAGAAAACATCAAAATTGGGGAATTAGTCCTTATAAAAGAAAGAGACATGCCACCGACCAAATGGCCCCTTGCCCAAATTCATGAAGTGCAACCAGGAACAGATGGTAAAGTACGAACAGCTATGGTCAAATACAGCGGAAACAAATTCAAGAAGGTCGCGATCATCAATCTCTGTCGTCTTCCTGTCGAGATCTCCGAGGATAGTGCACCGAAGCAAACACAAAGGTCTGAAGAATCCCAAGCGCACACAGCATTGCATGATGAGCAACGAGTCGACCCTCCAACTAAGCCAGTTCAAGTTAGACTTCAAACTACGCCTGTTCGAACCAAATCTAAAGCTACGCCTGTTCAAACCAGACCTCAGTCTAAACCTCTTCAAGCCAATCCTGAGAAACGAAAATGTGACGCATTCCACCAAATTAAAATAAACAAGCAGCCTAAAAAGAAAATGAGAATTGGTCCTTGCACCTGGGCAACAAAGCTTATGAATCTAGCCCTTCTCATGTTTTCCCTACTAACTCTGGGTCTGGCTAATTCTACGAATGCCAAACGTACCTTCTACGAATAAGGAAATCTACAGGACAAACCGAAGACCACCCTGGAACTGCTACCTCACTTAGGGACAGATTCAACACCATCATCACTCGCGCCCGCCCAACATGTTCAGTTCCTGAACAAAGTACAGCAAAATAAATTACATACGTCCAAATTCTTCCTATCAACTTTAGATGCAAGCCAGCACAATTTTTAATTTTATTATTTTTGTAACGTATTGCCCATAGTTCAATATTCTTAATTGATGTAAATGCCATCTTGCAATTCTCTAGAGTCAACATTCTTAACTTAAATACTACGTTGCATAATTATGCGATCAATTAAAATTTCATATTTTCGATTATTGCTGGCTTGCACATTTTGGGTTAACGAGCTTGATTGCAATTAAAATAATTTTATGATGATTGTAGAAAAAATTATTATAAATACCTTTGATTTATGAATAAAGAATCACTTGCAAAGTATTGTTCACATCAAACAAAGCGTTTCTATTTTTCCAGTTTCCAGTTTACCCTAATTCGATTATATTCTACAACAATTGAATATATCGAATAATCCCAAATTCCTCAATAACAGCTGGTGTGGCTGGTTTTTTGAGGAATCATCCTATCCTTATTTTGGTCTGCAGAACTCAGTTTCCGCACCGAAACAAGCTGGCTAAACTCTCCAATGAGGCCAGAGCTCCTCAACTAGCGGAAAGTCAGGGAGGAGTCACAAGCTTGATCACTATATTGTCATTTCACCTGACCCTAACTAGTCTCGACCTGCAGCGAATTCAGTCATCCATCATGGACATAATAACGGATACCAAACATGGGAACTTCAATCCGCAGCTGCTATCACAACCACAGCTAAGTTCGGAGATGACACATATCAGGAACCACTACTCGAGGATCAACGCCTGCCGATGGCCCGGGAGAATTTTTTGAAGCTATTCAAATTAATGACCATTAAGGCCAAGGTGTAGGACGAGTTTATCATGTTTGAACTAAGGATTTCGCTCGTTGGTACATCAACATTTGAACTGTATCGAGTGCTACCTATACCCGTGAAAAGACATGATCGCCTCATTGGTATACTGCCTACCTCACCATATCTCATCATCGGCCCACATCGCGATCTATACTTTCCATTGAGCAAGGCGGAGTATTCAGCTTGTAGGTGGATGGAGCGGGACACCCACATCTGCCGACAGTTTCATCCACTGTACCACAAGGAGGCCAACATGAGCACGTGTGAGGTGAGGTTGTTGAAAAGAATGCCGTCAGCTGCCGAGTGTCACCAGATTGAGGTGCCTGCAACCTTTTCCTGGACCAACGTTCCGCATTCGAACGAGTGGATTTATGCCGAATTGCGTCGTTGCTCACATCGTATGCAGTGGTAATACGACTACACTGACACTGCAAGGGTCTGGGGTTCTGGAGCTGGCACCAGATTGCACCCTCAAATCTGATGCAGTAACAATTCAGGGTCATCGTCTCCATGAGAGCACCATACAAACGCAGCACTCGAGAACACATTACCACATGGAAGACACTAACCGAATCTACACACCATTCCGCAACCATTCTGCACAATTCAGGACGTATTCCACGGAAATCGACGCCCTGCGAAGTCAACTATAAGCCCAAGATTTGTCCTGGGACAACCCTATTGATGCTCATGACATACACTAATATACCGTCGGATATCTGAGCCTCACTGCGCTTGCCGGGCTCATTATCTACCTCTAGTACAGATCAAGAGATGGACGGTGTCAATCACGGGCCAGGAAACCTTTACCGCTTCCCCGACGTCACAGCTTACCATACACACTGGAGGAGTTGGAACTGAGCGTTCAACGGGGGAGTAGATGTTGAATTCAAAATATGTTTTGCATTTTGTATTTCAGCAATATTTGCTGGGGGTCAGTATCGCATAGCAAATTGCCATTAAACCGATACGAGCATTTCATTGCCCGTATCGACTTCATGGCCACCCATCATGTATGCAACGTCCACATGTGCATAAATTGCATGGTATCATTTGCATTGTGCGAACTTGCACATTGCAAATGATGCTATGATCGTATCGCGCTGTGGCTGCATACGATGAGTTCACATGTACGCACGGTCAGCTGGAATCGTGGGATCATCCGTGCGTGTGCACTTTTTGCATGAATGGGTATGATATGATTTGCAGCAATTATGTTGCATTTTGTTTGGTGTTAGAGTTGTATAATTTTGCGCGGCCAGGTTTCAGTTGGCAGTTGCGATCGACGTCTCAGTTACAATAGAACGGAAAAATATTAACAGTTGGATAGAGAGAAGACATAGTCAAAGAATATAAGAAGTGAAACTTCTTGAATTCAAAATAATTGAAATTCAATAGAAATAATACAATCAGCGAAACGGTGCGAATAAATATTCAAAATAGAAAACAGTCCAAATATAGAAAATTGTGAACTGAATGTGTTTTTTAAATTTGGCCGGGACAAAAGAGTTCCGACGCAAACATAAATAGTTATATATTTATGTATATACATGATATATATACAGGTATGTATATATATATATATATATATATATATATATATATATATATATATATATATATACATATATATATATATATACACATATATATATATATATATATATATATATATATATATATATATATATACATACATATATGTATATATATATACATATATATATATACATACATATATGTATATATATATATATATATATATATATATACATATATATATATATATATATATATATATATATATATATATATATATATATATATATATATGTATATATATATGTATATATATATATATATATATATATATATATATATATATATATATATATATACATATATATATATATATATATATATATATATATATGTATATATATATATATATATATATATATATATATATATATGTATATATATATATATATATATATATATATATATATATATATATATATATATATATATATTATATATTCCGTCTGACGATGGCAACTTATGGTTTCTTATAATAGAAATTTAATCAGCGACGAGAGAGATCTCTATCTGTCGAAATTTAATAAGCTGACATTGGAAACCGTTGAAAAAGTAGCCACCACGATTCTCCATCGAAACAATATCGAAGGATATGAGAAACCAGATTAAAACAAGTTGAGCAAGCCGGGAAGTGCTCCTACCAGAAGGTCTTTGTAAACATCGTAGGTTTAGAAGCAAGTTTTTTAATAGCATGAATCGATAACTTCTATTATTCATCCAATACTTGGATATGAAATCGCTCAAGTTTATGCTCAAGATACACAATTGCTTTGATAAGCAACGTGCAGCCGCCATTTTGATCTAGCTTAAATGATTGTTATGAATGTTCGGCCAATTGAACATATTCAAGTTAAACATTATTTCTTAAATTTTCATGAAAATTGAAAGAAAATAAAAGTGCCTGGGTCAATTTGTATTATGTATCAACCATAAACACGTGTTATTGTTGTTGTAATTCTATACAATTTAAATCGCTATAACTCATTTGGTTATGATTCGATCTCAATTAAACTTTGTAAACGCATATATCTTATATCAATCTATATAAAAGTACCGTTTTGATTTTATGGGCGAAAATGTGAAATCTACAAAATCCTACTATTATTAACAAAGTTGCGTGGATTTCGATTTCTGAGGTATTTGTTGCCCTTGTACTCATAAAAGTCTACATTCGTGACACTTTTCAGATTTTTCGGCTCAAAGGTGTCGAATCGCGAGGGGGTGACAAAAATTTTGGCAACATTTTGCCTTCCCCTGGACTCCCTAATTCATAAAATGATTTTTTTGTTTCAGATTCTAAAAGTTCTAATCAGACCTTTCATTTGGTACCCTTGCTTTCAAGGGTTCATTCGTAATTAGGGGGGACCCCCCTTAAAAAAATTTTAAATTTTTATTAAGAACTAAACTTTTGAGAGACCATCACTGCTGACCTTTTCACAAAGCTTGAACATTCTAGCTTCTATAGTTTCTAAGGAAACTAGCTGTGACGCACGGACGGACGGACAGACATGTCGCGAAACTAGTAGATCTTTGTAAAAAAAAAATTTACAAAGACCTAAATAGCTCCCCTCTCATACGCGTCAACGGTGTTTAGCGTTGATTTTTGTACTAAACAATGCCTCGTTGGCTTTATTGCAATTACACCTGAAGAAAGTCTAGAAATTAAACCGTTCCTACTTCAGGAGTGAGGTCAGCAATCAATGAGCGAAAAAACCGAGGGGTAGCAGCCCACAGAACCCAGGTGGCATTTTCGGGAAAGTGAATAGCTCATCTCGTTAGAAGCCTCGAGTGAATGTATTGAATCTTGACGTGGCTAGTGGTGAGATAAGTGTTCTCGATAGGGCTGGTATCGAAATTGATAGTACGACTCCAGATCAAAATGGAAACAGAATTATATGTGATTGGTTGCAGAAATTTGCTCTGATTGGAATGCATTTTAGATTTGTCCATCTATCACACACGGAGGGAGGGAAACAAATACTTTCCGTATTCGGCGAAATAAACATTTTCAACTTTAAATTAAGACTGAGCGGCGAATTAATTCTTTAATTCAATAAAACATTGGCATTTGACCTGATTATTTTGTCAGCTTTGAAGGCTTGTGTTTCACATGGCAAAAAACATGCGGCATTTATGGTACTCCAAATTTGGTGCTACAACATTTACCTAGGATTGAAATTAGGAATTATTGTGTGTTGTTCTATACCTCAATGTGTGGAAAAAGGCCAAGACAGTGGTGATATTCAAGGAAGGAAAGGAATTTTCGTAACTTAAAAGCAATCGCCCAATCAGCTTGCTGCTCAACATCAGCAAAGCGTTTGAAGCCATATTAAACAAAGCATTAAACGCCCATATTGAGAAATATGAGTTGATGCCGAATGGCCAATTTGGTTTCCATGCCAGACATTCGACCATACATGTAATAACCAAAATGACCTCAGACATCTATTGGAAACTACATGATAGAGATTGTATTGGAGTCTCATTGATATATAGAAAGTCTTGGATACGGTGTAGTTGGATGGACTAACTTTTTAAACTATTCCAGGACCGGTTCTCCTGACACCTTGTCGGCGTGATGTACAAAATATTGTACGGGAAATAATTTGTTGCAACTGAAGAAAATCTGACAACAATGCGGGACTTCAAGGTTTGGAATAATTTACAGCAGGGAACAGTGACTGTGCCTCTGCCTATCACAATATTTATTCGTAAGCTATGACCTTAACGGTTTGTCAAAGCGATCCTTAGTAACATTAACAGATGATCTGTTCATCTATATGGCATACCAAAAAGCGACAATAGTTCAAAGCAATCCTCAGAAAATGTTTAATCATGTGGAGCTCTACACCAACAACCCGCAAATGAAAGTCAATACGCAGAAGTGCGAAACGATTTTGTATTGGATAACGCTGCAATAGACCAGTCAAAAACGAAAACGTAATTGGAAGTAATTCTACACTATGGCTGGTGAGGGTAATTTAGAATGGGTTCCACATAAATTTTGTATTTGATACCACGGTGTTCATCTCGATCAGTATCTATACTCTACTGAATATGTCAAAATCATGCTTAGTAACACACAGAAAGTAGTGATGTCCTTTCGTCGACTCTTTCATTCCAGATATATTGATCAAAAGGTCAAAGTTATTTGTTCCAAGACCCTGGTTAGACCAGGTTTGGCATATGAATGCCAGAGTGCTAGTGCTATAGAAAGATTAAGAATTTTCGAAAAGAAATTTATTCGTGCATGTACTGGTTTTTACAGAAAGCCTGAGGCGGGTTGGGAACGCTCTAAATCGAATAGAAGGATTTATCAAACTGCTAAAGTGAGAAGAGTCGATATCTTCATATTGAAACTTTTTCGGAATCATATCGCAAGATCTGTAGCCCCGAGATTTTGCAGCCGTTCTACTCTAGAGACGGGTGCATTGCGACTTGCCTCGCTACTGGCTTCATTTCCCCAGAAGCATTTCTGCATTTGGACATGAATCGATATTTTTTTGACTCTGACGGCATCTCAATTATATATCATATATATAGACGGGCCATCCATAAGAAGATAAAATATCTTCTGAATTTTTGTTCACGAGACCAACTATTCCACTGGAGACATCCATTTGCTATATTCGTCGCCGCTGATCAAGCTGGAATGGAGCAATCTAGGCTAGGTGACAATGTAATAATTTTTTGTGATTAAGTTTTTTTTTGTGTTTTTCGTTACTGTTTTGGGTTTCAGCTCATTATTGATACATTTAGGGTTATTGTTTGTCTGGGCTAAAAGTTAGGGATAGGTTTGGTATACAATTTAACGTTTAAGTAACGAATATTGTAATAGTACATATTATACTTGTATTAGGATAAGATAAAGTTTTTGATTGAAGTTTATTAGAATGAGGCTATAACATATTAGATGAAGGAGGTAAGTTCACTGTACTGTTCTAATTAACTTTGAATAGTGTTGTTTGGTCTTTTCTCCTTTTTCCCATTGAATAATTTTATAAATTATATAATAACTTAAACTACATGGTTTTTTCTATAATGTATAAATTTAGTGAGCTTATATGCACACGAGGTACGTAATTAAAGAAGTGAACCCATGTGGTAGCTTATGTGAACGACATCACCA
Source organism: Odontomyia ornata (assembly GCA_963969285.1). NCBI lineage: Eukaryota > Metazoa > Arthropoda > Insecta > Diptera > Stratiomyidae > Odontomyia > Odontomyia ornata. Next base: position 219,488,066 of record OZ017738.1, on the reverse strand, counting down.
TTTTGTGACGGTCATTTACAACTGCAAAATAACTTTCCCTGAAACTCCACAGCGAAGCAAAACTAGCAGGGCTACAAATAAATGAGAATAGAACAAAGCTCATGCCACAGTCGAGAAAAACATCTCAAATACGAGTACAAATATATAAAAAATCTCACTTGGCGGGTACAATATCGAAGATTAGGCCAAATTTGTGTATTTTGGTACCAAAGCAACGGAAATGCTAATGAAAGGGACAAAATACGAAAAAGAATACAGCTCGGAAAGAAAATTTGTTATTTAGTTTTTCGATTTTGAAGACCAGCTGTAAGCATAGGAAGACAAAGCTACAAGCATAGAAATCTGTGATAAGACCTGCGCTATCCCATGGGTGTGAAACCGGGGCCCTAACCCGAAGATGTACATGCAGGGGACGGAAAATTTTCATTTTCAATGGAAAGCGTTGAGCTCGCTTAATACAATCAACTCTTTCGTGTACGCATACATTCATTTTCGAAAGCTTTCACAATCTCTAGCTGATGCTTTTTAAGGAATGCGTAAAATTGTTTAATTGTCGAAATTAATTTCGATATGCAAATTCAAGCCATTTATTAGCAAGTTCAAATATCGACGTAGGTATTTACGTTTTATTTCATACTCAAGGTATCATCAAAAAAATCATGCATCGTGCCATATTTTTCAAGTATTTGATTCATATAAGTTGTCGCCAAAATACGAATCTCTCATTGAAAAGTTGGAAAATTTTAAATGAAAAACTACTTCACCGGAAATAAACGCGAGTGAATTAGGAAATGATGTGTGTATCTCTGAATTATTTGCAGGAAATAGGAACTGACGTGCAGCATTTTTCTTTGTTCAGGTAAGTAAAGTGTCACCAAACATAAAATTATGAGAAGCCCCATCAATTTAAATAAATAGTGAAATTTTACTGTATTTTTGATTTGCGCCGTGTAAAAATGTGGTGCCGCCGATAAGTTTGATGATTTACGTGAGTGAAAACGTTTCACGTCCGTTTATTGAACATTTACATCTGTGGAGTAAATTGGTGAAAATATTTTAATTAAGGGCTTAGTTCGCGGGTGTTTCAATCGAATTAACTTTGAATCAAATCGATATATGGTTTCGTGCTTGTGTTTTGTCCTGAGGTATTTATTCTTGTAAAAATTTTAATTTGAAGTGTATGCAATGAGAGACATCGTGGAAATTTTTAATATTATGGGCTGGGTTCCACAAAACTTTATATAACGTTCATGAATATTAAATATCGGGCTGGTTATGAAGTCGCGAAAAGAATCAGATAAGGTGACACGGTAAAATTTCATTTGGAAAATTGAAAAATACTGCCGTGCGAGATGTTTTTATGTCAACACAGTGCAATGTAATATGCTGTCCTCTAAATCTTGCTTTCGAAAAATATGACGGTTTAATTCGAAAACCCTAGTTTATTTAAAGGAAAACACCCTACGCCCTACAAAGGATGAAATTAATTTTATGGAAGTGGTTCTAAATCACCATATAAAATCACAAACATAACTTCCATAAAATTAAACTCATCCTTGTCACACGATTTTAGAGTTAGTTTCTTTTTTCTAGAGTTTGTTTGAAGCTGCTGGCTTGTTGATAGAACAATGGCTTGATATTGCCCGATTGAAAGAAATCCAATGGCGTTAGATCGCATGAACGTGACGGCCATTCGACTGGACCATTTCTCGAGATCACAAAATCACCAAGCTTGCCTTTCAATAAACTGATTGTGAGGCGTGCTTTGTAGCCAGTGGCACCGACTTATTAAGACCACATATTGTAGATTTCAAGTTCATCCAATTCTAACTACAAATATTCTCCCAACATAACACGATAGCCCTCTCCATTGAGAGTAACATGACAGTCGTTTTTATCCGCGAAAAAATATGGCCCAATCACACCTCCGGCATGAAAACGCCACCAAACAGTAATTTTTTGTGAATGCAATGGTATTTTTAGAAGCACATGTGGGTTTGATGCTGACGAATAATGCATATTTTGCTTATTAACAATGCCATTGAGCCAGAAATGTGCTGCATCGCTGTAGACGATTTTAATGAAATTCTTCATTTTCTTCAAGCTTTGCGAGAGCTTAATTGGAGAAGTTTCAGAGTTTTGAATCATCAAGTAGCTTTAGTTTTTGAGTTAGTTTGATGTTGCAACCATGACGATCAAGATGTTTTCGCAAAATATGCCACAGTGTCATTCGAACGATGCCCAATTCTTTAGAACGACGTGTATTGACTGATTTATTTCATTTTAAATCGATGCACTTATGGCTGCGATATTTCCTTGATTTCAAGTGATACCAACAGTAAGAATTTGTATTCAAACTTATCCACTATAGCACGCACATGCCAGATTCGGCCGAAAATTGGAGTAAGCGCTGTTAAAGTCTTGACCACTGATTCAGATGTTAATAATTATTAAACATTACTGGTTCGTGAACTTTACCACGATAAAGATATTGACTTCACTTTCGTTTTGACATTGACAGTTCATTAAAAAAGTTCATATAAAGATATAAAGTTGTTATGTGTCTAATGGAAACCCCTATATTTATACAGCAGAACATTTTTAGTGTATTGTTAAATATTTTTACAACACCCCGACTAAAATCGCGATCTATCTGTCCTCCTGTCTGTCAGTTTATGTGGCATAGCAAGTTATCTCGCAAACTACATGAGCTAGAGTAATGAAACTTTCTACATAGATCAAAATTGGTGCCCTCTCAAAAGTTACAATGCTAAAAAGCAATTTGATGGTGTTTAAGGGGGTTCTCACAACACAGACGGTTGACTCTTTAATTTTTTTTACCAAAGGTAGCCAATATGGATGTTAAATAAAAGGTTTTGATAAAAACTTTTCAAAACACATCCTAAATATGAGGCATTTACAAATTTGGGTCCGGCCTCCTCACGGTTGGAAATCCTTGAACAGAAAAATCTGAAAAAAATCACGAAAGAAGGTCTTTATTAGTACAAAGTTAATAAATGCCTCAAAAAGTAAAATTCAATCAACTTATTTAATAATAGTGCATTTTATGAATTTGAAGTTTTCATCTATAAAATCGGAAAAATGTTTTCTGAAAGTTTCATAAAAGTAGAGCCGTAAACAGCTAAGTAACAGGCGATCGAATTTTATTAATTACAACACGAATTACATGTGATATTGTGTAAATACATGTTCGCAAAGGAGCCAAAAACTACAGATGTGTAAGTATTTTGATGAAAATTGTAGAAATATTTCAAAACATAGATATATTACCACGACTGAAAATAAAATGACGGCAAATTAAATTACGTAATAACCGTGTATTATTTTTTCGAGTTCAATTCATTAAATATATTCTAGAGTGAAATAGGATAACTCTCCTGCTACTTTTCCTTATCCTTAAATAATATTTGACTTTCAAAGTGGGGGCCAACATAATGGTTATTTGCTTTTAAAAATAAGGGTACGTAGGGGAAATTTGCCTTTCCGGCTAGTGGTGCCAATGAGATTTTGTTTCATTTTTAAACGACTTCCCAAAGAAAGAAGGTTATCAATTCATTGCGTGCATTTTTTTTTTGCCTTTTTTTTGTATGTTCACGTATAACTTTTAAAAGGAGATAGGTAGAAGAGTCCTGTTTGTGGAAAATGATACTTCTTTCTTCCAGTTAGGTCCCGTTTACAGGAAATGAAATTCAAGTAACGGTAAAGCGCTCTTAACGTTAAAACTAAATAATTCCGACTTTCACCCCGATTTTTCAGCAGGTTATCAATTCATCACGTATATTTTATTTTTTTTTTGTATGTTCACGCATAACTTTTAAACGAAGATAGATAGGAGAGTACTGTTTTTGGCAAATGATAACAACAAAATACCAACTTTCACCCCGATTTTTCAGCATAACTGATCGGCGCGTGTAAGGATTTTGATTGTAGAGGTTTCAAATGAAGGACAACATATTGATCTAAAATGCATTGGAACAGAATTGAAATCCTTCCAAGGACTCTGTAGATATTAACAGTTAAATATGATACATTGATGTCGAGAAATTTAATTTAAATGATATTTCGTACGAAAAGTGCTAATTAGTTGGCACTCTTCAAGGATTTGTTGGAGATACCGAGTCCTTTGGTGATGGATGTTAAAAATGATCAGTATCCTTAATTTTCTGCATAAACGGTACATTTTAGTCCATCATTTCTACCGGGAATAACCAATAAATTAATTTTAAATGTGGCATAAATACAATTCAACAATAGTTAAAGGGATCATATCAGGATACTTTTCTCTTCCGCATTCATTCTTTGCTTCCCAATGAGCTTGGTATACGATCCTTCTTACATCCTTAGACGTAAACGTTACATATAGGAGTATAAAATTCCCCGAAGAAATAATAAGGATTGAGTGATTGCAAATTATAGAGTTGACTCGTTGGCTCCAATTTATATTATATGTACATTACAACATATGCCCAGAAATCTAAAATTAGTGATTTCCATACTAAAAACCGGCGAGAATCGCAACCTAAAAAGAGATACGTTTCCTGCTATAATTGATCATATCTGTGCAGATGAAGATGAAAATGCATAGCCGAGTTTTCATCGAACTATATGGTATGATTTTCTTGAAATTTTCATGAAAATTAGGTGCCATAGTTAACTAAAAACGAAGGCGGTGGGTAACGAATAAACGTGAACGAATGATGCGATTAAGAAGGATATTTTTAAGTAAATTTCATGAGATTGATTGCGGAGTGAACTTTATGTTTACATATATAAATACATATGTCTATACATACACACACACATATATATATATATATGTATATATATATATATATATATATATATATATATATATATATATATATATATATATATATATATATATATATATATATATATATATGTATATATATATATATATATATATATATATATATAGATATATATATATATACAGATTGTTATGTATACATATATATATGTATAATATATATATATATATATATATATATATATATATATATATATATTATACATATATATATGTATACATGTATACATATATATATGTATATATATATATATATATATATATATATATGTATTATATAAATATATATATAATTATATATATGTATATATATGTATATATATGTATATATATATACTTATATATATACATATATATATATATATATATATATATATATATATATATATATATATATATATATATATATATATATGTGTATATATGGCTATGTGTGTGTACGAGTATGTGTATGGTTGGTTGTATGTGCGAGTCTACATAGGATATAACAAAATTTGTGCCTGGGGGTCGCAGCTTTGCTTCGATTTTCGCCAATTTACAGCAATATTTCTGTTCTGGCCAAAGTATAGCTCCAGTTTGTACAATACCAAAACTAGTACAAAGATTTATTCAATTGTGGGATAAAGCTCACAATAAAAAATCCAAAGTCCAACAGTTTGAAACAAAATGGCGGCCACTCAAAGGTCGAGAAAAGTTGAGCGATAGAAGAGCACTTCAGGGTCAGGTCAGAATATTAAAAATGGCGGCTAGGCAAAGTTCATAATTTGAAAATTTCTCAAAGCTACAATTTATATTGGATTATTATGAAATCTAAAATCAAGGTAGACGTTGATGAGATCATGTATTAAATGTACCAGAGTTGAATTCGATTCCCGTGAACGCTGCAGATTTTAGCTGTAGTGGTTTTTGCATTCCAGTTAAAAAATCATATTTTAATATACGAGAACATGATACAATGTATTCAAGAAACTGAGTTTTGAATGGTTTGAAATGAAAAAATTTGCCATTAAAAAGGGTGAAATAAGGAACTTTTAGAAAAAAAAGAAAACCGACTTCAGAATGCCCTAAAAGGGATGAAATAAATTTTATGGAAGCGGTGCCAAATGAAACATCTGCACCATCACAAAAAATCGGGGATAAAATGGTATGGCACCGCTTCCATAAAATTTATTTCATCCTTTTTAGGGCATTTTGAAGTCGATTTTCTTTTTTTTTGGGTTTTGTACTAAAATACAAAACCCTATTGCAATCACGACCTGTGTCCGTCTGTCCGTCCGTCCGTCCGTCCGTCTGTATATCACAGCACTTTTTCTCCGAAACTATAGAGGCTACAGCCGTGAAACTTGGTGGAAAGGTCGGAGGTGGTGACTTCTTGAAAGTTCAAGGGTGGAAAAATTTTTCAAAGGGGTTTAAGGGGAGTCTCCCCATATAGGGAGGTGACCCCTCAAAAAAAAAATTTCACCATTGATAGTCGAGTAGGGTGTCATTGGAAAGGTCTTGATGAGATTTTTTCAAAACAAGTCTTAAAATTGCCTTGTAAGTACCGAAGAGGGGCAGGGGAAATGTACGAACTTTTCGCGTACCCCCCCCTCGCGATTGGACACCTTCCATCCGAAAAATCTGAAAAAATCATGGATGTAGGCCTTTATGAGTACAACAGCAACAAATACTTGAGAAGTCGAAATTCACTCAACTTTGTTAGTAATAGTATGATTTATCCATTTTATGTTTTCTTGAATAAAATCTAAACGGTACCCTTAAATTCAATAAAATTTAGCAAACGGATGACTATAAGATTGATCTTTTTTGAAAGTTTCATAAAGATCAAATAGTATTTAGCGAAGTTATAGTGATTTGAATTTTCCTGTTTTACTACGGAACAATATTCCCTGTATTACTATGGAAATATATGGCTATGGAGCCATATGCGCTTTTTACCGATTTAGACACTACAGTTTTGCTAAGATTCGCATGAAAATTTCAGGAATGATAGGTGTCATGAAGAAGAGTACATACAATTGAAACAAGTCGGAGAGGCGGGAGAGGGCTCCTAGCAAAAGGGCTTTGTAACCATTCTAGGATTCGAAAAAATAGGCCATGAATCGATGATTACAGTACAGAGGAGTGGCGCCTGAAAAAAAATTTCATAAAATGTAGCCGATATGAGTATCAACCGAGAGTTCTCTATGAGAGCTTTTCAAAACAGTTCTTAAGCTGACAGTTTTTGCTTGAGTGGGGGCACAGAGGGGGAAATACATGAAAAATGAGCTTCCTCCCTCGCGAATGGACACCCGTGATCTAAAAAATCTGAAAAAATTATCAAGGGAGATATTTATGGGTATAACTATAACAAATACCTCAAAATTCTTTCAACTTTGTTAATAACAGTATGATCCTCGAACATGACGTGTTTCTTGATTTTAATCGTTGCTGGTTACTGCATTTTGTAAGTTGAGTACAAAACCCTTCTGACATGAGCATAGGTGTGTCTACCCAACTTGTTTCTAATTATGTTTCACACTTCTTAGTACAATTTTTATCGTTTGATTTCTTTAAAATTACTTCTTTTGGCTACATGCCGTAAACTTCCACTGTTGAATGTTAAATAGTGCCTGTTTTCAAATTTGAAGCGCATTTTGAGTTTCTTCTCATTAGTAGGCCTTCAGTTTTCTTATATTTTTAGTACGTTTTAGGGCAGGCTTTGAATTTTACGCCTAGCATTCGTTGCGTATAGACGTGTTTTATGCTTGTATCAAACGTTTTGAAAACATAAATTAATTTTTAAAAAATCTGTCTAAAGGTAATTGGTATTGGAAAAAGTTTATATTGTCGAAGCAATCGACACAGGCTTTTTCTATCGAATATTATTTTACTTCGATTAGTATAGAAACGGTCATTAACAACTGCCAAAGAACTCTTCCTGAAACTTGACAGCGAAGAAAAACTAGTAGGGCTACAAATCAGTGAAAATAGAACAAAGCTCAGGACGCAGTCGGGGAAAAATACCTCAAGTACACAAATATCTCACTTGGCGAAAACAGGATCGAAAGTGTGAGTGAATTTGTGTAATGAAAGAGACTAAACACGTAATGAAAGAGACTAAACACGCAAAAGAATATAGCTCGCAAATAAAACATTTTATTCAGCTTTGACAATCTTGAAGGCCAGCTGCATCCACAGGAAAACAAAGCTCCAAGTGTACAAACCTGTGATGAGTCCTGTGTTATGATAAGGGTGTGGAACATGGATCCTAACCCAAGCATCTGCAAAATATTTAATGCCCTTGAGCGACGGGTCCTGAGGTGAATAATTGGAGCGAAGCTAGACGGGGAGCAATGATAAATTCAATACAACCATGAGTTGTATGCAGTTTTTGACGGGCCGGAGGTCTAAACGAATGCAAGACTGTGGAAGCTGCAATGAGCTGGACACATGAATCGTATGGAGGAACAACGGATACCCAAAAAGCTATTTGTTGGGAGAACAGAACGTCGCAGACTAGTAGAAAGACCGAGGAAACGCTGGTCTGACTCGATCGATGAAGACAATTCATCACTTCTCAGATTTTGAAATTGGAAGACGCGTTCAATAGACTGAGACAGTTGGAGGCACTCTTTGTGGGAAGCAAAGCTCCGAGAGGGGCTGTAGTGCTACAAAAACAACAGAAGTATAGAAACGCGAAGAACCAAGGAACACTTTAGGACTGCTGGTATGGAGGAGCCCGACGTTTTTCCACCGTTGGAAAACGACAATTACGAAACTTGCGATAATCAACTTAATAAAACATAATCAAGAAAACTCTGCAAGTGGCGGACGCAAGCTATAAATAATAGTGGACAATGAACAAATGATCAAACTACAAAAATAATATTACGAACTAACCCTAGAGATACAGTACTTCAAAGATCTATTCAAGAAGGGGACGAAGCCTCAAAAGTCGCACCCGCAAAAACAAGGGAAACTGGAATTTTATTCAGCAATTAAAAAAACTATGAGGGGAAGAACCCAGCTCGCAGACCTGCTTGTTCGTCTAAAAAAGCCACCAAAAACAAAGAAAAAATTTCGCCAGTCAATGCGCTCGGGCAAAAGCCGCAAAAAATGGTTCAGCTTTTGACAGCAGAAAATAAATTAAGTAATTTCAAAATCAAAAGAGTTAATGCAGAAAAATTAACTGCTAACACGAAATCAGGTGTTTAATTCAAGTCAACTAAAAATGCCCTGAATTTTGAGAAGGTTCCACAATTTACTTATCCCCCAAAATGTGAAAAAAATCAAAATTTTTTGTTGAAGATTCTGGACTGCGGAGAGGATACCATCAATTGTCGCCAGGTACTCAAGAAAGCTGTGCCAAAAATTGAATTTATTTCTGTCAAAGCCTTTACCCCTTTATTTGGTGAAAATCTCAAACAAAAGCAGTCGAGGTGCCCTACAAAAAATAATTGAATTTCTGACTGGTAAGTGGAAAAAGCCTGCAGAAAAGAGAAGTCAACCAGTGTTACCGATGTCAACGTTTTAGTAATTTGGCTGCCAACTGCGTCATGCACTATCGGTGCTTAAAATGCAAAGATGTTCATGCCCCTGGTGAATGCAAATTGGCTAAGATGAAGCCTAAAAAAACTATACTGCGTTAACTGCAGTGTATTTGGCCATCCAGCATCATATTGAGGGTGCTTTCGATATCAAGATTCATAAGCAAAATTTATTCCAAAGCAAACACAAGTACACCGTAGTGTCATACCTTCCAACCTCATCAAGCCCTGGGTAGCTTTTGCACTTACCACTAGAGACCCAGCAGATAATGCTGAAAATAATGTAAGTGGCAATAATCAGCTGCTTCTTGAAATTTACCAGCAACTTAATTCTTTATCGGACAGAATCGATAAACAAGATATAAGACCTAACTTTGTTTTTTAGCGTTTAGGTTTTTCAAATACCTCAAAATAACTTGTCATCCAGTCATATTCTCATGGATAGGCTTTGTCTCATATCGACCAACGTTAATCCATTGTTGCTCTACAACGACGTGAATATTTCCTTGAATTCATTGTTAAGCAAAAGCATGATACAATGCTTCTCACTGAGACCCACCTCAATTATTGGTACTCCATGACAAACAAGGATTTTGAATTCATAGAAAACGAGAGAATAAACGGTGATGGAGAGGTGGCACTGGGATATTTGTGAAAAGACCCCAATGACAGGAATCTAACTAACGATGAAATAGATCTCTTTTTGCCAACGTATGAAAAGCTGAAGTCAGAAATGATTGAGAATGTAGTTCCCAAGATTAAATAATATGGAGGAATATGAAACAATAACCATCGCAAGATTAGAAACATTGAAAAGCCTTCTTTTCATATGCATCATAAATATTTATTGGTGATTTTTTGACTAAACCATCCCTCGTTGGCTTTGTTGTTGAATCGTTACATACTTCAGGATTGAGGTCAGCAATCAGTGGGCGGAAAAACTGAGGGCAGTTGCCCAAAGGACCCAGGTGGCGTTTTCATGAAAGTGAATAGCTTATTCCGTAAGAGGTCTCACGTGAAAGTATCGATTCTTGAAGTCGCTAGCGATGAGATAAATCTTGTTGATAGGGCTGGCATCGAAATTGAAAATACGACTCCGGATAGAAATGGAAACAGGATTATTTGTGATGGCTTGCAGAAACTTGCCCTGAAAAGAACACATTTTGAATTGTTTCATCTTCCAAATCCTGAGAGAAGGAATCAAATACTTTATGAGGTCGTTGAAGCTAAAGTTTCCAACTTCAAATCATGCTGGAACGACAAATCTATACTTCATTTCAGTTAACATTGACATCTGTCCTCATACCGAGCTTAAATTTTATTGATTATTTTGTCCGATTTGAAGAGGACGAGAAATTTTTACGTATTGACGGTATTCCAAATACATGGCTATTAGAAATTATTGCATATTGTTCAACAGCATCCATATTTCCCAAATGAGCGGAAAGAGGCCAAAATATTTCTGACCTTGAAGAAAGCAAAAGAAACTTCCTGGCCTAAAAGCCATTGACAATTCAGCTTGCTGCCTAATATCAGCAAGGTGTTTGAAGTGATACTAAACAAAGCATTAAACGCCTTCATTGAGAAATATGAATTGATACTGAATGGCCAATTTGGTTTTTGTGCCGGACATTCGACAATATATATAGTACATGGGATTACGTTGGAGCGTGTTTCATTGATATGAGAAAGTCTTCGTTACGGTGTGGCTAGATGGACTAATATTTAAACATCTTCAGGACTCGTTCCCCATACACTTTGTTGCCATGATGTGCGATATGTTATGCGGGAAATCATTTATGTAACTGATGGAAATCTGACGACAATGCGGGACTTCAAAATCTTGAATGGTCTACAGCAGGGAACAGTTGATGTGCCTCTGGATTTCTAAATATTCATTCGCAAGCTATTGAACAGCTTGATTTTAATTGATTTAATTGTAACTCGTAATATATTAACATTCGTACGTACATATCATAAGCAAACATATGTACACATGTTCAATTGTGAATCATTCAATTGATTTGCTTACTAACAAAACTCATTTGCTTACTCACAAAAATCCAACGTAAACAAACAAAGCAAGACATTCACGAAATATCAATCCTATCGCATGGTTACAAGTAAACATACCAATTGCATAATCATTCAATGCAATTTCTTATAATTTAATTTTTTCTCATTCTAAACATCGAGTGTACTCGTATCACGTTACGAGAAAGTCACACACAGAAATTTCATTCGTAACTCATCACGTGTCGAAGTATTTCCTGACCACACTCAATGCACGCTAATTATCTCACTCACCAAGGGGTTAGCGACCATACCCAAGTGATGCGTACGAACATGGGTTGTTGACATATGAATGCATGTACATATAATGTATGGAATATGGACATCCATCCATTGAACGGAATAAATGCTTGTGATTGTGATAAGAGCACTTGAACTATGGGATTGAAACGTTTGGACTTTGGGACTTTGGAAATATTGAAACGCGTGAGTTTTTGTTTATGAGGCAATAAATTCATTTATTGGAAACCATAAGTGGAAATTTGTCAAGTAATAAACTTCCGCTTACACTTTTAAAAAAGGTACACAAATTAGCTGCGTGAGAGAATGTGTTAAGCGAAAGAAAATTGTATAAATACCGAAGTAGAATTGAGTATAATCAAGAATTGTATACGAATCGTCTTGGCGTTTAGTTTATAGCGTTTCATTGCAAATCTTCCTTCCGCAAAGCTATATTTGTGGACTTAGAAATTGCGGCGTCGTGGACAATGTCCACGCCATGTTCTCTGTGGAGCAATCCTCCGCTTGCGTAGGTAAAGATAAATAATTCAACCAATTTTCTAACCGTTTTCTTACCCTAGTCACGAAATTCAAAATAGTAATAACATAGCATTTCATGGCAATCCTGCTAAACTTAGGACAACATTTAAAGAACTATTTGGGGAGGATTCAGAAGACAAAGATATTTTGAAGATAAACAAAGATATCCTAGATATCGACGTGGAAGCAGGGATAAACCAATGCTTCGATAAGCTTTTTTCAAAAGCTGAGGAACTGCTACAAACCAAATCAATAGAGGAGTATTCACCCAAAGTACGAAACAGCATCGAAATCCCAAAATATAACCCGACAAAAATCGGAGCAGAACCTCAACCGAGAAACATCAACCAATTCAAAGAAAAACAGAAAACGGAGGACTTGACTTGAATTCATGCTCGTAGAATAAAAAGAGGAGGCCAGAAGACGAAACTAAAACAGGCATGAGCGGAACTACACAAAGTAATAAGGATAGCTTGCGGAGAATCAAAGAAAATATTACAACAGCCGTTGTTCGCGTTAAAACCACCTTTATTTCAACGATGGGGAACAAATGCTCGACAACGAACAATGGGATCATTGCATCGTCAATCTTTATCATAGGATTAGTTCTATTTTATGCATATGATAGATATAATAAGAAATACGTAATCGAACGTTTAAATAGAACCACAAATATTTAAAAATTACTACCTTTTTAATATAATGTTAAAAGTCTTGCGACTTTCTCATTAAATATTCAGAATTTTCGTATAAACATCAATATAATGTTTTAAGTTCACTTTTCATGGACAAATTGAAGAATATCGTAGACGACAATGAAAGAAGTTTGAAACATTTAAGAAAAAGCCCAAAGAATTTATATACCTTCGCAACATTACAAGAGAAATTGAATTTACTTAAAAAGCAAAAGGATGAATTTAAAGTTTTATTAAATGACCTTTCAGAGAGATTTGGAAGTGTTTGACTTAAAACTTAAGTTTAGAGCCAAAGCAGCCATACTTGAAGAAGAACTTTGGCTATATTTAGGAAAACAAGGGTACACCGAAGAAGACGTTCAAATCGATACTAGTATCCAAGAAGAACTAGAAGAGAGTTTACCTATTCTTGAACAAAAATTTACATTGACCAAGTTTTCAATTGAGACCGCGATTAAAATTGTCCCAACTTTCGAAGTTAAATAAAAAGAGTTGGAATCATTCCTGAAAATTATAGAACTGCTCAACTCTATATTATCTCCGACCGGCAAATCTCTACTTAAAGATTTTGTAAAAAATGTCAAACTTAGTGCGTCCGTTAAACTTTCTATCAATAATAGATAACTTTGAAACACTCAAAAATGTTCTGCTATCAATATTCAAAAGTAACAAAACAATCCCTCATTTACATACACAATTACAACGACACTGAAGAAATCCAGTGTCTCAGCCAATAAAGACAAAATTACATCTATGATTTGCGAATTAAATCAACTACAAATTTAGGAAATTGGGAAACAAGCGTTAGCTACTGAAAATAAATTAATAACCAACATTAATGATAGCTTTGCTCTAACGATATTCAAAAACGGTCTGAACGACCAATTAAGGGGCACTATTTACTCTGCTAGACCCAAAAACTTTGGAAAAGTTGTCTCTTTGACCTTAGATTTAGAAAACTCAGAACCGCAAACAGCCTCTGTGATGTATGTTGACAATAACAACAAAAAGAAAGAAAACAATAACAATAACAGCAAATACAATAACAATAACAACAGAAACGATAACAATAACAGCAGATATAATAATAATAACAACAGAAACAACAGCAACAACAGATACATTAACGATAGAAATAGAAATAACAATATCAATAGAAATAATCAAGATAGTAGGACCAATAATGATAGTCGTCAAAACTATGACGGCGGTAAAAATTCATACAAAAGGAATAATGGCAACTATAGGGGAAATAACAACAATAGGTAAAATCAAAATCAACTAGAACCAAAACAATAGAAGGCTCGTAAAAGTTGTATCCCACCAGGGAAACCGGCGAGGATATGCGAGACAACCTCCCGGTATAGAACTCAAAATATACATGATGACTAACACCTGAACAAATTTTATAGAAATCTATTGCCATAACGCAGGCACTAAATTAAAATTCCTTATAGACACAGGAGCAGATGTATCCATATGCAAGGATAATATATATAATAAAGTAGAGTATGAAATAAGATCAGATAATAGAATAAAATATTAGGAACTCTAGATTTAGATTTACAGATAGGAGAAAACAGATTAACTAGCTCATTTAATATCGTAACCGAAAACTTTCCAATAACCACGGATGGCATCATAGGAAGAGACATATTAGTCAAATATATGTGTAAAATTGACTATGAAACATACACCATCTTGTTTAATATCAAAGATGATGAAGTCGTCTTACCTATGAGTACAAAAAGACCTAACAGTTATCAAATAAACGCATCCGCTAGAACAGAAGCAATTGTCCAAGTAAACTTGACGCTGGACGAAGACTATATTCTGTTATCAGAAATTCAAAAGGGTATTTTTATTGGAAATTCTATCACACTAGCAAAATGAATCCAACATGTGATAATTCTGAACCCAACAGACAACGACGTTGTCATAAAAGAATTTAGAGGACAAGTTGAACCTTTGAAGGATTATGATGTTCTATTTATACAGACATACGACAAAATGATACAAGCAAATCATATGTCCAATGAAGAACGTCTTAAAAGACTGCTAGAAACAATCGATAAAGGAAATTTGGATAAGTCATCTATGAACAATTTGTTGGAAATAATTGATGAATTCCAAGATGTGTTCCATTTAGAAGGAGAAAAATTGTCTATGAATAATTTTTATAAACAATGTTTACAAACAATCGACACAAGCCCAGTTTGTATTAAAAATTATACATTACCACAAGCCCAAAACGACGAAATTAAGCAGCAAGTAATAGACATACAATCTAATGACATCATCGAACCATCTGTTAGTCCATACAATTCACCACGTTTGGGAGTCCCAAAGAAGGCAAATAGTGGAGAACAGAAATGGTGATTGGTAGTCGATTTCCGAAAACTCAATGATAAAATCGTTAATGACAAATTCCCTCTC
The DNA here is from genome assembly GCA_963969285.1 of Odontomyia ornata. Lineage (NCBI taxonomy): Eukaryota > Metazoa > Arthropoda > Insecta > Diptera > Stratiomyidae > Odontomyia > Odontomyia ornata. The sequence continues at coordinate 219,472,722 of OZ017738.1, read as the reverse complement.
ACAAAACTTGAAGACGTTCTGGATAAGCTTGGAAGGGCTAAATATTTTTCCACTCTAGATATGACTAGTTCTTTCTACTAAATCGAACTTGAAAAAGAATCTAGACCATTAATGGCATTTTCAACAAACGATGGTCATTACCAATTTAAAAGATTACCTTTTGGTTTGAAAATTTCGTCCGATTGTTTCTAACGGATGTTAACTATGACACTTGGTGGATTGAATCATGAGGCTTTTCTTCATGTCGACGACATAATAGCATTTGGTTGCAGCATTAAACACCACAATAACAATCTTCGCAAGGTATTGAATAGATTACGTAAATATAATCTAAAATTAAATCCATCAAAGTTTCAATTATTAAGATTGGAAGTAGTGTACCTAGGGCATTTCATCACTAGTAAAGTTGTCAAAATTGACCCATCAAAGTACGAAACAATCAAAAATTATCCAGTGCCAAAAAACCCAGTCGTAGTTCCTAGATTCGTAGTTTATGTAATTACTACCGGCGCTTCATTCAAAATTTTGCTGAAACAGCCAAATGTTTAAACTTTCTCTTAAAGAAAAATGTTACATTCATTTGAACAGAAGAATGTCAGAAAACCTATGAATTTTTAAAAGCAAAACTCATCGAACCACCCATTCTGCAATATCTGGATTTCGATAAACTATTCATATTAAATACAGACGCATCTAATTATGCATAAAGCAAAGTTCTGTTGCAAGGTGAAATCGGTTCCAACTTAATAAATCATTAGCGAAGTAAATCATTAGCGAAGCTTGATATTAACAGACCTATCATAGAGAAAGAGTTACTAGCTATCTATTGGGCCATAAATTTCTTTAAACCTTACCTTTAAGGTCAAAAATTCATAGTGGTTACTGACCATAGGCCACTTGTTTCACTTTTTAATCATAGAAACCCTTCTTCAAAATTAACAAGGATACGTGTAGACCTAGCTGATTATGACTTTACGATAGTCTATAAAAAGGGCAGCACGAACACCAATGCAGACGCCTTATCTAGAATCGAATTAGATTCAGACATGTTAAAAGCAATGATTCCTCCAGACACTGATGAAAGTGTCAAACGAAAGTTGTTAGCAGTAACTAGGGGCATGGCAAAGAATCATAAGAAGGAATATTAAGTCAACAACAAATGCACCAATGCCAAAATATAACCTGATCAACTCTATTGTTGGGATTGCGCTAGTTTGTCTGACATCACCGGTATACCAAAATTGAAATTTACTGTGTTTCATAATACGAATGACTACTATACGTACAAATAAATATATTGAAGTATGTTATAGCAATGAAACAGGCAAGAAATACGTTTCTACCAATGCTAAGCTTTCAACAGATAACACTAATGGTACCATGTACAATAACGAGAGCAATAGCGATAAGTCTAATTTGCAATTCGTTACAACGTTAGAAAAGGTATTGATATTTGCTAAAACGAAAACATCAGTGATCCCTCTTTACCTTCTAACGAAGAGATATTTAAATCCAGCGATATGAATGAATTTAAACGAATTTTTAATAGATTGCAACAAGAAAGTACATGTACGAATTAAATAATATTAACTTACGAGCCACCCAGAAAAATAACCGACGAAAAAGAACAAAAGAGGTTGATAGAAGATTATCACGATACACTTAATGGAGGACATTTTGGAGTAAGAAAAACGTTGCTCAAACTTAAATAAAAATTCTGTTGGAAGAACATGAACGAAATGGTTAAGTGTCATGTTGATAATTGCAAAACTTGTCGCATGAGCAAGCAAGTCAGACACACATCTGAAAAGATGTTGAAGACAGACACACCATTCACAAGTTTTCAGACATTCGAAGTAGATACCGTAGGCCCGCTTCGTATCTCAAACGGTTATAGATATATATTAACATTACAATGCGAGCTAAAAAAATTCGTAGTAGCCCTTCCTTTAGAAAATAAAGAAGCACAAACAGTAGCATTAGGCATAGTTAACGAATTTATTTTAAGATATGGAAAATTTAGTAAGCTAAAAACAGACTTAGGTATGGAATTAACCAACAAACTTTTAGCAGAAATATGGAAATTATTAAAAATTGAACAATTTTTTCAAATCCATATCATCACGAGACTTTAGGAGCAATTGAGCGTAATCATCGTGTACTGAATGAATACATGTATTCTTTCACCGATGATTATGAATGGGACAAATTGATACCGTATTACACTTTTCCGTACGCAAATGAACTAAAAATTAGATTGAAAACATCACACCTGAAAGCACGAGAATTAAAAGAACAAGTTAAACTAAAACGAATAAATAAATCAAGGTATATAAATTTTTTGGAAGTCAAAATAGAAGATATGATTTAACTGAAAACAGAAAACAAAAAGAAACATCAAAAACCGTACAAAGGTCGTTTTCAAGTAATAGACATAAAAGAAAGTAACATTTTAATAGACTTAGATGGAAACCATAGGTACGTACATAAAAATAATGTTAAATTGTATAAGCAAAAACAAAATAACACAAATAATTTTTTTTTAATTGTAAAAACAAAAAAAATGCCCACACCATGTAGAATATAAAGTAATTATTTTGTGATTTGTCTCAGTATATGAATTTAAAATTAATATATAAGACTCACCAAGTACAGTGGAAGTGAAATAGATTGCATTCCTGTATAGATATATCATAAACAAAAACAATAATCGTAATATATTAACATTCAAACAAACATATGTACACATGTTCAATTGTGAATCATTCAATTGATTTGCTTACTAACAAAAATCATTTGCTTACTAACAAAAATCCAACCTAAACAAACAAAACGAGACATTCATGAAATATTAATCCTATCGCATGGTTACATGTAAACATACCAATTGGATAATCATTCAATGCAATTTCTTATAATTTAATTTTTTTCTCATTCTAAACATCGAGTGTACCCGTATCCGTTACGAGTAAGGTCACGCACCTAAATTTCATTCGTATCTCATCATGTGTGGAAGTATTCCCTGACCACACTCAATGCACGCTAATTATCTTACTCACCAAGGGGTTAGCACCGTACCCAAGTGATGCGTACGAACATGGGTTGTTGACATATGAATGCATGTATAATGTATGGAATATGGACATCTATCCATTGAACGGAATAAATGCTTGTGATTGTGATAAGAGCACTTGAACTATGGGATTGAAACGTTTGGACTTTGGGACTTTGGAAATATTGAAACGCGTGAGTTTTTGTTTATGAGGCAATAAATTCATTTATTGGAAACCATAAGTGGAAATTTGTCAAGTAATAAACTTCCGCTTACACTTTTAAAAAAGGTACACAAATTAGCTGCGTGAGAGAATGTGTTAAGCGAAAGAAAATTGTATAAATACCGAAGTAGAATTGAGTATAATCAAGAATTGTATACGAATCGTCTTGGCGTTTAGTTTATAGCGTTTCATTGCAAATCTTCCTTCCGCAAAGCTATATTTGTGGACTTAGAAATTGCGGCGTCGTGGACAATGTCCTCGCCATGTTATCTGCAGAGTAATTCTTCGCTTGCATAGGTAAAGATAAATAATTCCACCAATTTTCTAACAATTTTCTTATCCCAGTGACGAAACTCAAAATAGTAATAACATTACATTTCAAGTCTGCTGATGATCTGTTCGTGTATACAGCAGACGGGAATGCTACAATAGTTTAGAGCATTCTTCAAAAAATGTTTGATGATTTACAGAACCAACATACGTTGACAATTGGCGAATGAAAATCAAACACAGAAAGGTAAAACAATTTTGTTTCGGACCTGAAGCGTATTTGAAAGGATTTCCACATTATGGCTAGTGGAAATAGTTCAGAACGGGTTCCACATAAATCCTGTGTTTAATACCTCGGTGTTCATCTTGACAAGAGTCTGTACTATACTGAACACGTAAAAATCATGCTCCACAAAGCGCAAAGGGTAGTCATCGCACTTTAACGACTCTTTCATTCCAAATACTTTAATCAAAATTTCAAATTTATTTGCTACATATGGATGTTAGATCTGATACAACGAGGGTGTGTAGTGAATAAATGAGTTTCCATAAGTCCGTAAAGGACTGCAGCGATGGCCTGCTGCCCCGGCAGAAGAAGATGGAGGTATCTGCCGAGAATGCCCTCGTCTGGAGATGCGTGAATGCGCTGGCAGGCTAGCATTGCGGTTACTGGGGCGGGTTCGTTTCACCAGCACGAGGACCCACTACAAAAAAATTTCGCATTCACGAATTGTTCGATAGCTCAAAAGGCGAACGAAGTCGCAAGAATTGTAGATAACCTCACCGAGGGAGATGTAACTTGTTACGAGTACAAGTGGAACCTGAAAAGAAAGGCGAACTTGGGGTGACCTCGTCATTACCCAACGAAGCTCATGGCCCACAAATGAAAGAGGGGCAACCGGGTGGTGGTGGAGCCCCTTGATACCCACCCAACCGGAATAAATCCATAGATAGCTTGTTGAAGTGGCCAGGTATTCCTCTTCTGAGTGGAAAACTCATACAACTTGAATTGTATGAACCTTCCCATCAGAAGGGGAGTACCCCGGTGACCAATTTATGTCATAGAATTATACAATCGGATTGCATAAATCTATGCCATAAAAAGGCACTCTGCTTGGGCCACTCAACCCAAAAAGACACCTGAAACAGAAAAAGGAATTAGCGAGTACCCGGCGGCTGGCTCATGTTT
>OZ017738.1:219430488-219462988 GCA_963969285.1 Odontomyia ornata | reverse complement strand
TCTTCGTTGGCTCTATCAGATAAGATCGCTGATCTCGAGAATCACCATCAAGCTTGGCCCATACAATGCTTTCAGAAGAATTTGGTACATCAGTGTCGGCACATACTACCACATTCATCTTGGGAATTTGGACGCTGGGATCCTCCATCAATACTTTGACATTCTGCCATTTCAATACCCAATTGCCTAAATTGTGATGCCATGTGGTCGCAGGAAATCCATTCCGAGAATGCAGTCGTCCATAATGTTCGCGACCAGAAAATTATGTTGGAACGCAAGGTCTCCCAACTGTATCAGGAGGTTGACCTCTCCATGGACAGGTGCAGTTTCTCCCGTAGCTGTCCGTAGTAAGAAAATCCTGCCCTTTTGAAGTAGTTGTTGCCTCACATGGTCTGGTCAGATAATAGATCGGGTTGCACCAGTGTCGATTGTTATGGTGCAATATTCTCCGTCAACTTGACCCGGAAGGCATAAGTAGTCTTGACACGGTGGTGGTGGTGCTGGAGACGTCGATCCTCGTAGCCAACCTCTGCTCCACAAAGTTGGCTCTTATATGTTTCCCGACCCCTCTGTTTGAAGGGCTTCCATTTTGGGCTCCTGAATCGGTCTGGATCTCCTCCTCGCTGCACACCCGGGACAATAGCTTGGTTTCCTCCGCTTCTTGCAGTCTCTTTGCAGGTGCCCCTTCTCTCCGCAATTCCAGCAATTAGGGGCACCATTCACCTGTGGCTCTTGCTCAGTTTTCACGCGCTCATACCTGCACTCATCTGCCATTATCTCGCGAACCCGAGTAGTGATACAGCTCACATTTTTCACTGCCTCTAAGTTCAGACTGTAAGCCAATGCGTCCTTAACCGTTTGCTTTTGAGCTGAACGCATGCCTTGTTGCAATTCCGGGTCCTTCAGTGCGCCGATGAATGCTTCTATCGCTGCATCTTCTCGATGTTCTGGGTCGTAGGCTGGGTAAGACAAAAGTGCTAGTCGCTCAATGTCTTGGGCTAGCTGCTGTAGGGTTTCACCAGACCTCTGCACCCGATGCCTTAACTGTGAATGATAAATCTGCTTCAGATGATCGTCTCCATAACGCATGTCGAGCGCATTCATTATAGCAGCCGGGTTTGAATGCAACTCAACGGGGATGGTCTGCAATAGCTCGGCAGCTGGGCCTCTTAGAGCAAGAATCAATGCAGTTGCTCGTCCCTGCTCATTCCAGTGGTTTATGCGAGCGGCTGCTTCAAACTGGGTTTTGTAAATAGTCCACACCGTTTGCCCGTCGAATATTGGTGCTTTCACATTTCTGAATGAGCTTTGTGCTGCGGTTGTAAGCGGGACTGGTGAGGTAGTTACTACTGCCTTTGCTGCTTCCAATTCCTTTCTTCATGTTTTCCATCTCATGGTTGATTCTCTCCTCGACCTGGCTGACCTTTTCCTCGACCTGATAAACATTTTCCTCGACCTGGTCAACCTTTTCCTCGACGCCTTTAATTTGTTTGTTCCGATAACTGAGCTCCGCTTTTATTTCAGTTGACTGTTTCTCCAGCTTCTGTGTGATGTCTGCCTTGATTTCGATCGCTTGTTGGTCCAGCTTCGCTGATTGTTCATATAGCTTCGCTGATTGTTCATTTAGCTTCGCAGCTAAACTGGATGTCTGTTTATTCAGCTGCGCTGATTGTTCATTTAGCTTCGCAGTTAGACTGGATGACATCAGCATTAACATTTGCATCAGCGCATTTTCTGGCTCCTTTGATTTTGGTGTTTCCACTTCTCTTCCTTCAGCGCCTTTTTCCGCATCTGAGAGCTCACCCGAATCCAGATTCCCGTCTTCTGACTCGATCGCGTCACGCAAGTGTGCAATCAGTATGGCCTTTGTACCTTGCGTGGCCAGATTTCGCTGTTCCAACTCCTCTTTGAGCTCCGATATGTTCAATTGATTAATTTTTAGATGTAAGTTTTCTTTCATTTTTATTGTTTCGCCTATTTTTCTACCAGTTTCCACGTTAATTTACACTATTGTGTACTTTAAAAATGTTTAAACGTTTTCACTTCCATAATTTTCTTTCTCACTTCTTGACACCAATGTCGTGTGTTATGGTTCGCGGCCAATAATTTTAATGTTCCGGGAAAGTGAAAACACAATGTCTTTTAATGTAAGTTAAAAGAGTTTATTTAATTACAAAAAAATGCACAATCACTTATTTAACTATTTTACAATTTTAATTTTCACTATTAAAAGTCTAACACTTGTCCATAAATTTCTTATTGCAATTGTCTTCTAAAATCACTTCACTATTACTCGATCAATATCGCTTTCCACACACTATCGCCGTTTTTACTATCGCGGTTGAATGAAATGATCCTCCCATTCATTCAGCTCGCCTTTATATAGGGTCTCCATCCCTTCAATGCATTTCTCGTACGTTGGCGAATGTTCTGGCGAGAGGTATCTGGTATATTCGAGCAGATGAATGGAGCGGTGACTCACTTCCAAATGTTGATCATGCTTGGTGGGTTCTCGTGGTTTCGAGTAAATCCATTTTGTTGATGTTCTTAATGGTTGTGAAAACAATAGCGATACTAGCTCGCAGAATTGTTTGTACATGTAACAATATATATATATATATATATATATATATATATATATATATATATATATATATATATATATATATATATAGTATATACATATATATATATATATATATATATATATATATATATATATATATATATATATATATATATATATATATATATATATATATATATATATATATATATATATATGTATATACATATTTATTTATTTATATTTGTAAATATTAATATCTGTCCTACATTCATTGAAGCCGAAAACTGAGTTTTCGTTTGAAAAGATATTATCTGTTTTTTGAAAAACTAAGACTAGGATCCTGCATGTCAACATTAATATTCGATCAGGCTCTTCAAAATCTGTTCTAAAGTCAAAGTCAAAAACGCTTTATTCTATACTGATCGTTATGAATTTCAAAGGAATATAAAAAAAATTCCAAGCAATAAAAATAATAAACTGGATGCCCCTAATAGCTCTCAAAATTCATTCGTTATCAATCAAAAAAATTTAGTCATAAAAAACATTAGAAATTATTGTATGTTTTTTGAGTTGATTGGTTTTTTGAGTTAATTGGGAAGAGAAAAAAATAAACCAGCCAGCAATATTCTTAAAGTTAATTACAATATAAGCCTAGAGTGAACTGTTATCCTACATCTAATATGCTATAACGTAATTCTAATAAAATTCAATCAAAACCCTCATCTCATACGAATAAAATGCTACACAATGTTCCTAACGTAAACGTTAGACCTTATCTCTGAACCTAATATAATCAACATAATATATACCTATCCTAAATATTGAAATCTGTCCCTAGTTTTTAACATATGCAAACAGCAACATTAAATTTTGCAATAATGAGGTGAAACTCAAATCAAAGTAACGAAAAATATCCGCCAATAATTTAAACACTATGATGCAGCCACAAATGCCTAGATTGCTCTATCCCAGCTCAACCAGCCTCAACGAATCTAGCAAAGGAGTATCTCGATTGGAATTGTTGGTCTCGTGAACTCAAATTCAGAAGATATTTTATTCTTTTATCGGTGGGCCGTCTATACACATGAAATATAATCGAGATACTGTCAGAATCAAAAATATCGATTCATGTCCAAATACACGAATGCTTCTGGAGGAATGAAGCCAGTAGTGAGACATGTCACAATATGTCTGTCTGTAGACTGGAACGGCTGTGAAATTCAGAGGTTCTTGCGACAGGATTCCGAAAAAGTTTTAAATATGAAGATATCGGCTCTCGCCACCTTAGCAGTATGATAAATCTTTTTATTCACTATGCAGTGTTTCCATACTATCTCAGGCTTTCTGTATAAACCAGTACACATGTACAAAAGCATTTTCTTTCGAAAATTCTTAATCTTTCCATAGTACTAGCACCCTCGTTGAATCAGATCTAAAATCCATATGTAGCAGATAAATTTGAAATTTTAATTAATGTATTTGGAATTTGCGCTTTATTGAGCATGATTTTTACGTATTCAGTATAGTGCAGAGTCTTGTCAAGATGAACACTGAGGTATTAAACAAAGGATTTATGTGGGACCCGGTCTGAACTATTTCCACTAGCCATAATGTGGAAATCCTTTCAAATACGCTTCAGGTCTTGCATAGTCCCCGCAGCGTCGTCCGAAACAAAATTGTTTTACCTTTCTGCGTTTGATTTTCATTCGCCAATTGTCAGTGTAGTACCATCAATCACCAAACATTTTTTGAAGAATGCTCTAAACTATTGTAGCTTTCCCGTCTGCTGTTTAGACGAACATATCATCAGCAGACTTGAAATGTTATGTTATTACTATTTTGAATTCCGTCACAGGGATAAGAAAATGGTTAGCAAATTGGTGGAATTATTTATCTTTACCTACAGAAGCGAAGAATCGCTCCGCAGAAAACATTGCGAGGACATTGTCCACGACGCCGCAATTGCTAAGTCCACAAATATAGCTTCGCGGAAAGAAGATTTGCAATGAAACGCTAAAGACTAAACGCCAAGAAGACTCGATTACAATTCTTAACTTTATTCAACTCTGCTTCGGTATTTATACAATTTTCTTTTGCTTAACCTATGCCTTGCGCAGTTAATTTGTGTTTCTTTTTTTAAATATAAGCGGAAGTTTATTCCTTGACAAATTTCCCTTTATGGTTTCCAATAAATGAGTTTATTGCCTCATAAACAAAAATTTACGCGTTTCAATATTTCCAAAGTCGCAAAGTCCAAACATTTCAATCCCATAGCTCAAGTGCTCTTATTACATTAACATGCATTTATTCCGTTCAATGGATAGATCTCCATATTCCTGCTCCTTTGGAGCCTTCGCTTCCTGCAAACAGCGCCTCCAAGTGTATCGGTCCGTTAACCGCGTCTTCCAATTCCGAAACCCGAAGAGCGATGAGCTGTCTCCGTCGACTTAGTCAGACCAGCGTTTCCTCGGTTTCCCCACTGGTCTCCGGGCTTCAGTCCTCCCAACGAATACCTTCTTTAGTATGTGTTGTTCGTCCATATGATTCATGTGTCCAGCCCATTGCAGCATCCGTAGTCTTAGAGGCCTTGAGACCTCCGGTTCGTCAAAAATTTCATACAGCTCGGGGTTGTATCGAATTCGCCAGTGGTCCCTGTCAAGCTTCGCTCCGATTATTCGCCTCAGGGCCCGTCGCTCAAAGGGCCCATGTTATCACAGATTTTTATACTTGGAGCTTTGTTCCATTTATTATACATGCATTCATATGTCAACAACCCATTTTCGTACGCATCACTTGGGTATGGTCGCTAACCCCTTGGTGAGTGAGATAATTAGCGTGCATTGAGTGTGGTCAGGGAATACTTCCACACGTGATGAGTTATGAATGAAGTTTATGTGCGTGACCTTACTCGTAACGGATACGGGTACACTCGATGTTTAGAATGATTGTAGAAAAAAAATTATAAGATATTGCATTGAATGATTATGCAATTGGTATGTTTAAATGTAGCCATGCAATAGGATTGATATTTCATGAATGTCTTTTTTTGTTTGTTTAGGTTGGACTTTTGTTAGTAAGCAAATGACTTTTGTTAGTAAGCAAATCAATTGAATGATTTACAATTGGACATTTGTACATATGTTTGTTTGAATGTTAATATATTACGATTGTTTTTTTTTTGTTTATGATATATCTATATAAGATTTCAATATTTTACACTTCCACTCTACTTCATGAGTCTTATATATTAATTTTAAATTCATATACTAAGCCGAACCACAAAATAATTACTTTATATTTTACATGGTGTGGGCATTTTTTTTGTGTTTTCTTATTTGTTTATTTTTCAGATGTAGATATTTATAAATATGAATAAATATTTATATGTATATATATATATATATATATATATATATATATATATATATATATATATATATATATATATATATATATGAATATATATATACGAGTATATATATATATATATATATATATATATATATATATAATATATAAATATGAATATATATATATATATATATATATATATATATATATATATATATATATATATATATGTATAGATATATATATATATATATATATATATATATATATATATATATATATATATATATATATATATATATATATATATACATTAAGGTGGGCCAAATACGAGTTTCTTATTCAATATGCAATAAAATGAATACAAATCCAATGGTTTTTTCTTTTATTTTGGCTTTATTCGCAAGAACAAACCTCCCCATTAGTTGGGAAATACAATTTCATTTATTCGGCTGCCACGGATGGCGTGAGAGTAGCGCATCTCTCGGCCCAATTTTTCAAGACATTATTGGTGGTTTCGGGGCCTATCTGAGCAATGGTTTGTGGAATATTCAATTTAAGTGCTTGAAACGTTTTCGGATCGACTCGCACACTCTCGGCTACAGCAGTCATACTCTCCGGGGTGCACACCATACGAGTACGGGGACTTTTCAAAACAAGTCCCAAAGTAGAGGGGTTTGCAAGGAGGAGGCAGGCGGTTGGATAATGTATGAAAAATTAGTGTCCTCGCGATTGGATATCCTTGGACAGAAAAATCTAAAAAACAAGTTGGGTAGACAGACCTAAGCTCACATCAGAAGGTTTTTGAATTTAGCTTACGCCATGCAGTCATCAGCAACGAGTAAAGTCACGAAACATGTGCAAATTTAAAAGAAAATCCATTGTTTCTCCGTTTTCAACGGTCATCATTTTGTGGCAAACTAACAAAAATCATGAAGGGCATCAAATCAAAACTGCAGTGTCAGATTCGATGGAAAGCCCTTAAAATTCCAAAATCGTGTGTTATTTTTGTTGTAATTGGAGAAATTTCAAATGGATAGCCTCCATTAATATGATTCGATTTTCATGAAACTTACAGATTGTTAGGAATTTTATTGGGGAAAAAGTGAAATTTGAAGATCATACTGTTTTTAATATAGTTGAGCAAATTTTGACTTCTGAGGTATTTGTTGTTGTTGTACTCATAAACATCTGCTTCTGTAATTTTTTACAGGTTTTCGGACCAAAGATGTCCAATCACGAGGGGGGGGGGGGACACAAATTTCTCGCACATTTCACGTCCCTACGCCCCCCCCCCCCCCTGAAGCAAAAAATGTTAGTTTAAGAACTGTTTTGAAAAGTTCTCATCAGGACCTTCTATTCGATACCCATATCGGCTACCTTTGATGAAGTTTTCTTTTTTCAGCAGCCCCTCCCCTAAAATACCTTATGAAATTTTTTTGTAGCTCGAATTGAAAAAGGGCACCCTCCTACATCTGCCTACAACATTTGATGTTTCTAGCTTATATAGTTAGCGAGAGAAAGCGCTGTGACACGACCGTCTGTTGGGTGGATGGACGGACAGACAAACGGATAGATAGGTCCTAATTTTAGTAGGGGTTTCTCAAATTACTTTAAAAAACCCTAAAAATCTCAAACACAAAAACTAGAGATGTGTAAGGATTTTGTTCAACAAAATTGTATTTGAAAACAATGATATGTTATCATGACTACTCAAACATTGAGATCAATAGACTGAAAATCAAATGGCGGTAAATTAAAATATATAATATTCATGCATTGTTTTTCCGAGCTGAGTTCACAGAATATATTTGTGAGCCAAGTTTTGATATTCAGAAGACGTTATTTGATTTACTTATTATATTACAATACCCTTCTGGCAGGAGGAGACTCTTGCCACTTTTACTTGTCTTTAAACTGTGTTTGACTTGTGAAGTGAATGATAGTGAAATGATTATTTGCTTTTGAAAATACGGGTACCTACGAGCAACTTGCCCTTCCGGCTGGTGGTTCTAACGGGAGTTTTTTTGTCATTTTTATGTTTCACACTTTGTAGTACAATTTTATCGTTTGATTTCTTTAAAAGTACTTCTTTTGGTTACATCCTCTAAACTTCTCTGTTGAATTTTACCTAAGTAGAAATGCAATTTAGGCAATCAATAGACCCGGATTAGGCATATCTAAACGGGCAGTAGAGCCCTAATGCGGATTGCGCATTAGACCTTAATACCAAATGTAATGCATTACCCCATCATTGCCTAAATTAGGTACTGATGAGACTTGCTTAAACTGTTTCTAATTTAGGTCGTGATTGGGCTTGCCTGAGCAATTTCCTAATTCAGGGAGAGATGGGGCTTGCCTAGACAGTTCCTAATTTAGGCTGTGATGTGGCTTGCGAAGCACTTCGCAATTTAGGCGGTGATGGGGTTTACCTAAACAGTTCCTAAACACAAATAACTTTCTTGGAAAAATTAACACAGATGATATAAATTTGTTTATATTGTTTACCATTCTGTTCACTTGGTAAAATACTTACCAGTTTTAAAAATTTTCAAGAAAATCCTCATTTGCGATAAGCCCATATATATATATATATATATATATATATATATATATATATATATATATATATATATATATATATATATATATATATATATATATATATATATATATATATATATATATATATATATATATATATATATATATATATATATATATATATATAGATATATATATATATATATATATATATATATGATATATATATATATATATATATATATATATATATATATATATCGTCGAGTGTATGCCAAAACAATGAATGTGCTTTTTTAAGGGAATCAAATTAGACATGCAACTAAATGTAAAATTGGCATATTTACAATATACCAAAATCACAAATTTAATATTCTATTTTTGTAGCAGTAGTTGCAAAATGTAATTTGACATTTTCGAACAAACTGTATGCCAAAATCGCGAATGTGCACATTCATTGTTTTGGCCTAAAGTAAATTTCAAAAAACATTACGCAAAAATCACGGGTGTGCACATTCATTGTTTTGGTCTAATGAAAACTTCCAGTTTTCTTTATCAATAGCCCTTGCTGATTCATAGTGGCGAATGTTTGATCGTGTTAATTGTTATGCTTGACTTGTAGTACTTCTGATACTGATTATACCCGTCATTCCTTCTGTTACTTTGCAAACTTGAAAGTGAATAGTTGTGCTATTTGAAAGTTTTAAAGTTTAAACCTCAGAGTGCTAAGATTTGTTTTAATTAGAATGGCCAGTCGAAGAGCGTTGTTTTTTGCCTTAGCTCATAAGCAGGAAGAACCAATTCATTATTTGAGTGCAGATGGTAAGTAAAACAGCAGTTACAGAATCTACATAATAGATGTGAAAAATTCGGTGTTTTATTTTAAAGAATGCGGTACAACTATGCAAGATAAGAAATGGGCTGATGGAAAATGTAACGTAAGTCTTTTTTCTTTTAAATCACCACTTTCGTAACAGCGCATCTTTCTCTAATCGCCTATATTAGGGAAATTTCGCCAGGACCTTCGAATCCTAACGGTCGTGGCGACGAATTTTGTGATTCTGGGACCTCGTGTTCTTCTATTCATCCAAGTATTTCATCGAGTGAAAATTCAACAGAAACCACGTCCACTAGTGTCCCAAAAAAAGAAAACTAAATAAAGGGGCCTGGAAGAAAAATATCAGAAAAAATAAAAGGGCAAGGGGTGAGGCCTAAATTGGATCGCAAGGTATCCAAAAACCAAGTAAACCAATGTTGCCTTCACCTTACAAAGATAAATTAAAACATTCGAGCTGCAATAGTTTTGATGAAGAAAACAGGAAAAGTTTGTATGCAGAATATCGAGCACTGCGCAACATCGACGAGTAAAGAAGTTTTATAAATAAGCATGTTGAAAATAAAAATAAAGCCCGAAGTACACGACATTGGACTGAATCACAAAGGAGCTATACCGTGAATTATTACTTCACCGTTAAAGGCAAAAAGATTAAAGTTTGTCAGGAGTTTTTTCTATCAACTCTCAACACAACAGACTCCTTAATCAGAAGTACCATTGCAAAAACAAATGAACAAGGCAACCTTGGTAAAGATACACGTGGTAAGCAGCCGCCTCATAATAAATTAACTGAAAGTCAGGCAATGCTTTTAGAAAAGCAAATAACTTCCTTTCCAGCGGTAGAGCCACACTATTGTCGTAAATCGACACGGAGGAAATATTTGGACGCATCCCTGAATGTTCAAATCATGCATAAGATGTATCTTGAAGAGTGTACGAAACAGAATTTAACTCCTGTGTCTATTGGTAAATACAGACAAGTATTCCGGACCTACAATTAAGGGTTTTTCAAACCAAAAAAGGACGAGTGTAAGCTCTGCACAGTGTACAAATCGCTCAGTGTGGACGAAAAGGAGGAAAGGAAGGAACACTACGAGCGGCATATAGAAAGAAAGGAGTTGGCTCGACAAGCCAGAGATTTGGATAAAGAGGTCTCTAAACTAAACTCCAATGCCATTGCATTCAATTTTGATTTACAGGCCTTGTTAAGTACGCCAAAAGGTCAGACTGGCGAGATATTCTACATGCGGAAATTGGCAGTCTACAATTTAACTCTCTACAACCTTGCAAATCAAAAAGTCTTGTGCTATATTTATGACGAAACACAAGGAAAGAGAGGGGCGAATGAAATATCTACCTGCATTTTTGACTACATTTCTAGCCATAAGAATGCCGAATGTATAAGAATGATGTCGGATGGATGCGGAGGCCAAAAAAAAATTTCGATATTTGCAGCAATGTGTTCGATATTTGCAGCAATGTGCTTAAAGCTTGTACAAACCCACCCAAAATTGCAAACTATTGATCATAAGTTTTTTGAAAGTGGACACACAGACATGGAATGTGATTCCATACACTCGAAAATAGAAAAAAAAAATCAAAGTTTGTTCCAGTTTATACGCCAGAAGGTTGGGCACAAGTAATACGTTCAGCTAGGACTAATCCATTCCCCTTTCAAGTGAAAAGTATGACGTATAATGACTTTATGGATTTTAAATTAGTTGCATCTACGACTAACTTAAACATTCCATGGCGAAGGTTTTGGTAGCTTCGATACCAAAAAGATGCACCAGACACATTATTCTACAAAACCAATTTCGAAGACGATTTCATTGTCACGAAAATTAGTATAAAAAAAAGACGTACGGCCGCCAACCTACAAAATGTTTACAACAAAGCCCTTGCCATTTCCAGTGCAAAAAGGAAAGATCTGATAAAAATGTGCCAGGATCTCACAATTCCGAAAGCTTACCACAATTTTTACAGCCCAATACCCAGCAACGCCACAACAAGGGATTGTTTACCAGAACCAGACCAAGACGAAAATTCAGAATATGAATAAATACGTTTTTTTTTAAATCTTCTCACAAATAACCATCAAAATTGTATATTTTGTACGTAAATTAAATGAATTAATTTGAATTGAAAAGATTATTCATGCATCGGTTTTCTTAAAACATCAAATAAGTTTATGCCAAAACAATGAATGTGCCAAATTTCTTCTAAAAACGAGATTAGCGAAAATGAAAACACAAAGCAATTATTTACTTTATTAAAGAGAAAAGTTATTTATATTATTTAAAGCTGAGTATCAGGAAAAGCTCAAATATTGAAATGCGATTTTCTCAAAACATCATTTTTGCACATTCGTGGTTTTGGCATTAACCCGACGATATATATATATATATATATATATATATATATATATATATATATATATGTTTATATATATATATATGTATATATATATATATATATATATATATATATATATGTTTAATATATATATATATATATATATATATATATATACATACATATATATATATGTATACATATATATACACATATATATCTATTTATATATATATATATATATATATATATATATATATATATATGTATATACATATATATATATATATGTGTATACATATATATACATATATATATATATATATATATATGTATATATATATATATATATATATATATATATATATATATATATGTATATATATATATACATATATATATATATATATATATATATATATATATATATATGTATATATATATATATATATATATATATATATATATATATATGTATATATATATATATATATATATATATATATATATATATATATATATGTATGTATATGTATATATATATATATATATATATATATATATATATATATATATATATATATATATATATATATATATATAAAGCTTCAACAACACAGCTCTGGGTGTAGATTATAAACAATGAAATATTTTGATTCAATTTAGACATGCCGCATTAGGACCTCATGCTCAACTTGAGAGTGATAAACTCCTCGTCACATCTGAACTTAAA
This sequence comes from Odontomyia ornata, assembly GCA_963969285.1. Classification (NCBI taxonomy): domain Eukaryota; kingdom Metazoa; phylum Arthropoda; class Insecta; order Diptera; family Stratiomyidae; genus Odontomyia; species Odontomyia ornata. The sequence continues at coordinate 219,450,601 of OZ017738.1, read as the reverse complement.
AGTATTTAAAGCTTTGCATTCTCATCTCCAACGTATAATTGTAATTTATTATTATAAAATATTATTCTGTTTCAATTTTACACAACCAGAAATTTTTTGGTCAGGAATTGTTTAAGCAGACAGGATCATTGCCTAAATCAGGAACTATTTTGGCGATTACCGCCTAAATTAGGAATTGGTTAGGTAAGCCCCATCACCGCCTGAATTGAATTATTTTTATGAAGAGAAGAAAACTGTAAAGATTTAAACTCTTACCAAGAATTTCAGCATTTTTACACTAAAAAAAATTTTGGGTTAATAACAGTTTAGGCAAACCTCATCACTGCCTAAATTAGGAAATATTTAGGTGTATCTGCTTCAATTCGGAAGTGTTTAGACACGCCCCGTCAATGCCAAAATAGGAACTTTATTTATTAAGTGAAGAAAATTCTTGGCCGGGAAACGGATTTTTAGTTAGCAAACCATAAAACAACCATAAAACTATATTGAAATTTTCATAACATAATTAAAATGTTCATAAAAGTGTAATTTTTGACGAATGTTCGTAAAACTATCGCTTTTGACGAATGTTTATAAAATGCTAAGTTCTTACTAGGAAATTTTAGTGTTGCTTACATTTTTCACAACAGAGATTTTTCTGTTCAGGAATAGTTTAGGAAAACCCCATTAGGCCCTCATGCGGTAAGCCCCATCAGCGCCTAAAGACGTTGTGTTTAGGAATTGATGGGGTAATGCGTTACGTTGGGCATAAGGGCCAAATGGGATTTTCCTAAAGCTTAGGCATGCTTATTTAGACCCACATCAGGCATGCTTCATTAGGGTCACATTAGGTATGCCTAAACTGACAAAAAAAAAATTGGGAATCTCACTTTAAATTGCAAAATTTTCATTTGATCATTTTTGTCGTTCTCTGCGTTCCACTAAAATTTTTAAAATTGCTTAAGTTAGACATGCCTAATTAGGCCCACATTAGGCAAGCCCCCCTGCTTCTGCACGAAGCCCTAATGCTCATATATATATATTGATGTATATATGTAACAGGTCATTCAACAAGTCCCTAGGATAAGTAAGAAAAAAACAACATTTTGACAAAACTCGGTTTTATTATTCAAAATAGTTGCCTTCGAGGGTGATAAAACGAGTAAAGCGATTTTTCAACTTTTCGATACCACTTTTATAGTACGATTTCTCTTTCTCATCCAAGAAGGTCTCAGTTTCAGTGATTACTTCATCAATGGACTTAAAGTATCCTCTTAAGATCTGAAAACAGGAAAAGTCGCGGGGGGCTAAATCTGGAGCACACGGTGAGTGGGTGAGCAATTTGAAGCTCAATTCATTCAATCTTGCCATGTTTTTCATCGATTTGTGACACGGTGCATTGTTTTGGTGCAACAACGCTTTTTTTTAGGGTTTTGTAAAATAATTTTACAAAACCCTTCTAAAATCGCGTCCTGTCTGTCCGTCTGTCTGTCCGTCCGTCCGTCCGTCCGTCCGTCCGTCCGTCCGTCCGTGTGTCACAGCAGTTTTCCTCGGAAACTACTTAAGCTAGAAACATCAAATTTTGTATGTAGGTGTAAAGTGGTGTTCTCTTCAAAGTTCGAATACAAAAAAAATTTTATAAGGTATTTAAGGGGGGTCTTCCCATATAGGGGAGTGACCCCCCGAAAAAAAAATTTCATTGAAGGTGGCCGATATGGGTATCAAATGAAAGGTCTTGATGAGAACTTTTCAAAACAGGTCTTAATTTGGAAAAGTTTGCTTCGAGGGGCGCACAGGGAGGGGAAATACACGAAAAATTTGTGTCCCCCCCCCTCGCGATTGGACACCTGTGATCCGAAAAATCTGAAAAAAATCAGGAATGTAGGCCTTGGTGTGTACAACAACAACAAATACGTTAGAAGTCGCAATTCACTCAACTTTGTTAGTAATAGTATGATTTATCGATTTTATGTTTTCTTGAATAAAATCTTAACGGTACCCTTAAATTCTATGAAATTCAGTACATAGATGACTATTTATAAGGTTGATCTATCCTGAAAGTTTCATTAAGATTGAATCATATTTAGCGAAGTTATAGTGGTTTGAATTTTCCTGTATTACTATGGAACAATATGCGCTGCATTTATTACTATGGCAACATATGGCTATGGAACAACATGCGCTTTTTACCGACTCAGACACTACAGTTTTGCTAGGATTTGCATGAAAATTTCAGGAATGATAGGTGTCATGAATATCTTTGCGAATCGATTCAGCTAGTGGTATCAGTAATCGTAAAACAAAATGGTGGCTGTTTTAAATGCGAAGATTGAATAATGTTGAGTTATTTTTTCCCAACTTCAACGTTTAAGGTGCATGCTTTGAACACTTGATTCAATTTAATGAATGACTGAAGATGAGTACCTACAATTAATACTCATAAGCGAAGCAAGTCAAGGAGGCGGGAGAGAGCTCCTAGCAAAAGGGTTTTGTAACCATTCTAGGATTCGAAAAAATTGGCCATGAATCGATGATAACAGTACAGGAAAGAGGCTCCTGAAAATAAAAATTCATCAAACGTAGCCGGTATGAGTATGAAATGAAAGTTTTCATGGGAGCTTTTCAAAACAGTTGTTAAACTGTCAGTTTTTGCTTCAGTGGGGGCACAGGGGGAAATACATGAAAAATGTGTTTCCTCTCGGCCCAATTTTTCAAGACATTATTGGTGGTTTCGGGGCCTATCTGAGCAATGGTTTGTGGAATATTCAATTTAAGTGCTTGAAACGTTTTCGGATCGACTCGCACACTCTCGGCTACAGCAGTCATACTCTCCGGGGTGCACACCATACGAGTACGGGGACTTTTCAAAACAAGTCCCAAAGTAGAGGGGTTTGCAAGGAGGAGGCAGGCGGTTGGATAATGTATGAAAAATTAGTGTCCTCGCGATTGGATATCCTTGGACAGAAAAATCTAAAAAACAAGTTGGGTAGACAGACCTAAGCTCACATCAGAAGGTTTTTGAATTTAGCTTACGCCATGCAGTCATCAGCAACGAGTAAAGTCACGAAACATGTGCAAATTTAAAAGAAAATCCATTGTTTCTCCATTTTCAACGGTCACCATTTTGTGGCAAACTAACAAAAATCATGAAGGGCATCAAATCAAAACTGCAGTGTCAGATTCGATGGAAAGCCCTTAAAATTCCAAAATCGTGTGTTATTTTTGTTGTAATTGGAGAAATTTCAAACGGATAGCCTCCATTAATATGATTCGATTTTCATGAAACTTACAGATTGTTAGGAATTTTATTGGGGAAAAAGTGAAATTTGAAGATCATACTGTTTTTAACATAGTTGAGCAAATTTTGACTTCTGAGGTATTTGTTGTTGTTGTACTCATAAACATCTGCTTCTGTAATTTTTTACAGGTTTTCGGACCAAAGATGTCCAATCACGAGGGGGGGGACACAAATTTCTCGCACATTTCACGTCCCTACGCCCCCCCCCCCCTGAAGCAAAAAATGTTAGTTTAAGAACTGTTTTGAAAAGTTCTCATCAGGACCTTCTATTCGATACCCATATCGGCTACCTTTGATGAATTTTTCTTTTTTTAGGAGCCCCTCCCCTAAAATACCTTATGAAATTTTTTTGTAGCTCGAATTGAAAAAGGGCACCCTCCTACATCTGCCTACAACATTTGATGTTTCTAGCTTATATAGTTAGCGAGAGAAAGCGCTGTGACACGACCGTCTGTTGGGTGGATGGACGGACAGACAAACGGATAGATAGGTCCTAATTTTAGTAGGGGTTTCTCAAATTACTTTAAAAAACCCTAAAAATCTCAAACACAAAAACTAGAGATGTGTAAGGATTTTGTTCAACAAAATTGTATTTGAAAACAATGACATGTTATCATGACTACTCAAACATTGAGATCAACAGACTGAAAATCAAATGGCGGTAAATTAAAATATATAATATTCATGCATTGTTTTTCCGAGCTGAGTTCACAGAATATATGTGTGAGCCAAGTTTTGATATTCAGAAGACGTTATTTGATTTACTTATTATATTACAATACCCTTCTGGCAGGAGGAGACTCTTGCCACTTTTACTTGTCTTTAAACTGTGTTTGACTTGTGAAGTGAATGATAGTGAAATGATTATTTGCTTTTGAAAATACGGGTACCTACGAGCAATTTGCCCTTCCGGCTGGTGGTTCTAACGGGAGTTTTTTTGTCATTTTTATGTTTCACAATTTGTAGTACAATTTTTATCGTTTGATTTCTTTAAAAGTACTTCTTTTGGTTACATCCTCTAAACTTCTCTGTTGAATTTTACCTAAGTAGAAATGCAATTTAGGCAAATCTAAACGGGCAGTAGAGCCCTAATGCGGATTGCGCATTAGACCTTAATACCAAATGTAATGCATTACCCCATCATTGCCTAAATTAGGTACTGATGAGACTTGCTTAAACTGTTTCTAATTTAGGTCGTGATTGGGCTTGCCTGAGCAATTTCCTAATTTAGGGAGAGATGGGGCTTGCCTAGACAGTTCCTAATTTAGGCTGTGATGTGGCTTGCGAAGCACTTCGCAATTTAGGCGGTGATGGGGTTTACCTAAACAGTTCCTAAACACAAATAACTTTCTTGGAAAAATTAACACAGATGATATAAATTTGTTTATATTGTTTACCATTCTGTTCACTTGGTAAAATACTTACCAGTTTTAAAAATTTTCAAGAAAATCCTCATTTGCGATAAGCCCATATATATATATATATATATATATATATATATATATATATATATATATATATATATATATATATATATATATATATATATCGTCGAGTGTATGCCAAAACAATGAATGTGCTTTTTTAAGGGAATCGAATTAGACATGCAACTAAATGTAAAATTGGCATATTTACAATATACCAAAATCACAAATTTAATATTCTATTTTGTAGCAGTAGTTGCAAAATGTAATTCGACATTTTCGAACAAACTGTATGCCAAAATCGCGAATGTGCACATTCATTGTTTTGGCCTAAAGTAAATTTCAAAAAACATTACGCAAAAATCACGGGTGTGCACATTCATTGTTTTGGTCTAATGAAAACTTCCAGTTTTCTTTATCAATAGCCCTTGCTGATTCATAGTGGCGAATGTTTGATCGTGTTAATTGTTATGCTTGACTTGTAGTACTTCTGATACTGATTATACCCGTCATTCCTTCTGTTACTTTGCAAACTTGAAAGTGAATAGTTGTGCTATTTGAAAGTTTTAAAGTTTAAACCTCAGAGTGCTAAGATTTGTTTTAATTAGAATGGCCAGTCGAAGAGCGTTGTTTTTTGCCTTAGCTCATAAGCAGGAAGAACCAATTCATTATTTGAGTGCAGATGGTAAGTAAAACAGCAGTTACAGAATCTACATAATAGATGTGAAAAATTCGGTGTTTTATTTTAAAGAATGCGGTACAACTATGCAAGAGAAGAAATGGGCTGATGGAAAATGTAACGTAAGTCTTTTTTCTTTTAAATCACCACTTTCGTAACAGCGCATCTTTCTCTAATCGCCTATATTAGGGAAATTTCGCCAGGACTTTCGAATCCTAACGGTCGTGGCGACGAATTTTGTGATTCTGGGACCTCGTGTTCTTCTATTCATCCAAGTATTTCATCGAGTGAAAATTCAACAGAAACCACGTCCACTAGTGTCCCAAAAAAAGAAAACTAAATAAAGGGGCCTGGAAGAAAAATATCAGAAAAAATAAAAGGGCAAGGGGTGAGGCCTAAATTCGATCGCAAGGTATCCAAAAACCAAGTAAACCAATGTTGCCTTCACCTTACAAAGATAAATTAAAACATTCGAGCTGCAATAGTTTTGATGAAGAAAACAGGAAAAGTTTGTATGCAGAATATCGAGCACTGCGCAACATCGACGAGTAAAGAAGTTTTATAAATAAGCATGTTGAAAATAAAAATAAAGCCAGAAGTACACGACATTGGACTGAATCACAAAGGAGCTATACCGTGAATTATTACTTCACCGTTAAAGGCAAAAAGATTAAAGTTTGTCAGGAGTTTTTTCTATCAACTTTCAACACAACAGACTCCTTAATCAGAAGTACCATTGCAAAAACAAATGAACAAGGCAACCTTGGTAAAGATACACGTGGTAAGCAGCCGCCTCATAATAAATTAACTGAAAGTCAGGCAATGCTTTTAGAAAAGCAAATAACTTCCTTTCCAGCGGTAGAGCCACACTATTGTCGTAAATCGACACGGAGGAAATATTTGGACGCATCCCTGAATGTTCAAATCATGCATAAGATGTATCTTGAAGAGTGTACGAAACAGAATTTAACTCCTGTGTCTATTGGTAAATACAGACAAGTATTCCGGACCTACAATTAAGGGTTTTTCAAACCAAAAAAGGACGAGTGTAAGCTCTGCACAGTGTACAAATCGCTCAGTGTGGACGAAAAGGAGGAAAGGAAGGAACACTACGAGCGGCATATAGAAAGAAAGGAGTTGGCTCGACAAGCCAGAGATTTGGATAAAGAGGTCTCTAAACTAAACTCCAATGCCATTGCATTCAATTTTGATTTACAGGCCTTGTTAAGTACGCCAAAAGGTCAGACTGGCGAGATATTCTACATGCGGAAATTGGCAGTCTACAATTTAACTCTCTACAACCTTGCAAATCAAAAAGTCTTGTGCTATATTTATGACGAAACACAAGGAAAGAGAGGGGCGAATGGAATATCTACCTGCATTTTTGACTACATTTCTAGCCATAAGAATGCCGAATGTATAAGAATGATGTCGGATGGATGCGGAGGCCAAAAAAAAATTTCGATATTTGCAGCAATGTGCTTAAAGCTTGTACAAACCCACCCAAAATTGCAAACTATTGATCATAAGTTTTTTGAAAGTGGACACACAGACATGGAATGTGATTCCATACACTCGAAAATAGAAAAAAAAAAATCAAAGTTTGTTCCAGTTTATACGCCAGAAGGTTGGGCACAAGTAATACGTTCAGCTAGGACTAATCCATTCCCCTTTGAAGTGAAAAGTATGACGTATGATGACTTTATGGATTTTAAATTAGTTGCATCTACGACTAACTTAAACATTAAATGGCGAAGGTTTTGGTAGCTTCGATACCAAAAAGATGCACCAGACACATTATTCTACAAAACCAATTTCGAAGACGATTTCATTGTCACGAAAATTAGTATAAAACAAGTAAAAGTGGCAAGAGTCTCCTCCTGCCAGAAGGGTATTGTAATATAATAAGTAAATCAAATAACGTCTTCTGAATATCAAAACTTGGCTCACACATATATTCTGTGAACTCAGCTCGGAAAAACAATGCATGAATATTATATATTTTAATTTACCGCCATTTGATTTTCAGTCTGTTGATCTCAATGTTTGAGTAGTCATGATAACATGTCTTTGTTTTCAAATTCAATTTTGTTGAACAAAATCCTTACACATCTCTAGTTTTTGTGTTTGAGATTTTTAGGGTTTTTTAAAGTAATTTGAGAAACCCCTACTAAAATTAGGACCTATCTATCCGTTTGTCTGTCCGTCCATCCACCCAACAGACGGTCGTGTCACAGCGCTTTCTCTCGCTAACTATATAAGCTAGAAACATCAAATGTTGTAGGCAGATGTAGGAGGGTGCCCTTTTTCAATTCGAGCTACAAAAAAATTTCATAAGGTATTTTAGGGGAGGGGCTCCTAAAAAAAGAAAAATTCATCAAAGGTAGCCGATATGGGTATCGAATAGAAGGTCCTGATGAGAACTTTTCAAAACAGTTCTTAAACTAACATTTTTTGCTTCAGGGGGGGGGGCGTAGGGACGTGAAATGTGCGAGAAATTTGTGTCCCCCCCCCCTCGTGATTGGACATCTTTGGTCCGAAAACCTGTAAAAAATTACAGAAGCAGATGTTTATGAGTACAACAACAACAAATACCTCAGAAGTCAAAATTTGCTCAACTATGTTAAAAACAGTATGATCTTCAAATTTCACTTTTTCCCCAATAAAATTCCTAACAATCTGTAAGTTTCATGAAAATCGAATCATATTAATGGAGGCTATCCGTTTGAAATTTCTCCAATTACAACAAAAATAACACACGATTTTGGAATTTTAAGGGCTTTCCATCGAATCTGACACTGCAGTTTTGATTTGATGCCCTTCATGATTTTTGTTAGTTTGCCACAAAATGGTGACCGTTGAAAATGGAGAAACAATGGATTTTCTTTTAAATTTGCACATGTTTCGTGACTTTACTCGTTGCTGATGACTGCATGGCGTAAGCTAAATTCAAAAACCTTCTGATGTGAGCTTAGGTCTGTCTACCCAACTTGTTTTTTAGATTTTTCTGTCCAAGGATATCCAATCGCGAGGACACTAATTTTTCATACATTATCCAACCGCCTGCCTCCTCCTTGCAAACCCCTCTACTTTGGGACTTGTTTTGAAAAGTCCCCGTACTCGTATGGTGTGCACCCCGGAGAGTATGACTGCTGTAGCCGAGAGTGTGCGAGTCGATCCGAAAACGTTTCAAGCACTTAAATTGAATATTCCACAAACCATTGCTCAGATAGGCCCCGAAACCACCAATAATGTCTTGAAAAATTGGGCCGAGAGGAAACACATTTTTCATGTATTTCCCCCTGTGCCCCCACTGAAGCAAAAACTGACAGTTTAACAACTGTTTTGAAAAGCTCCCATGAAAACTTTCATTTCATACTCATACCGGCTACGTTTGATGAATTTTTATTTTCAGGAGCCTCTTTCCTGTACTGTTATCATCGATTCATGGCCAATTTTTTCGAATCCTAGAATGGTTACAAAACCCTTTTGCTAGGAGCTCTCTCCCGCCTCCTTGACTTGCTTCGCTTATGAGTATTAATTGTAGGTACTCATCTTCAGTCATTCATTAAATTGAATCAAGTGTTCAAAGCATGCACCTTAAACGTTGAAGTTGGGAAAAAATAACTCAACATTATTCAATCTTCGCATTTAAAACAGCCACCATTTTGTTTTACGATTACTGATACCACTAGCTGAATCGATTCGCAAAGATATTCATGACACCTATCATTCCTGAAATTTTCATGCAAATCCTAGCAAAACTGTAGTCTCTGAGTCGGTAAAAAGCGCATGTTGTTCCATAGCCATATGTTGCCATAGTAATAAATGCAGCGCATATTGTTCCATAGTAATACAGGAAAATTCAAACCACTATAACTTCGCTAAATATGATTCAATCTTAATGAAACTTTCAGGATAGATCAACCTTATGAATAGTCATCTATGTACTGAATTTCATAGAATTTAAGGGTACCGTTAAGATTTTATTCAAGAAAACATAAAATCGATAAATCATACTATTACTAACAAAGTTGAGTGAATTGCGACTTCTAACGTATTTGTTGTTGTTGTACACACCAAGGCCTACATTCCTGATTTTTTTCAGATTTTTCGGATCACAGGTGTCCAATCGCGAGGGGGGGGACACAAATTTTTCGTGTATTTCCCCTCCCTGTGCGCCCCTCGAAGCAAACTTTTCCAAATTAAGACCTGTTTTGAAAAGTTCTCATCAAGACCTTTCATTTGATACCCATATCGGCCACCTTCAATGAAATTTTTTTTTCGGGGGGTCACTCCCCTATATGGGGAGACCCCCCTTAAATACCTTATAAAATTTTTTTTGTATTCGAACTTTGAAGAGAACACCACTTTACACCTACATACAAAATTTGATGTTTCTAGCTTAAGTAGTTTCCGAGGAAAACTGCTGTGACACACGGACGGACGGACGGACGGACGGACGGACGGACGGACAGACAGACGGACAGACGGACAGACAGGACGCGATTTTAGAAGGGTTTTGTAAAATTATTTTACAAAACCCTAAAAAAGACGTACGGCCGCCAACCTACAAAATGTTTACAACAAAGCCCTTGCCATTTCCAGTGCAAAAAAGAAAGATCTGATAAAAATGTGCCAGGATCTCACAATTCCGAAAGCTTACCACAATTTTTACAGCCCAATACCCAGCAACGCCACAACAAGGGATTGTTTACCAGAACCAGACCAAGACGAAAATTCAGAATATGAATAAATACGTTTTTTTTTAAATCTTCTCACAAATAACCATCAAAATTGTATATTTTGTACGTAAATTAAATGAATTAATTTGAATTGAAAAGATTATTCATGCATCGGTTTTCTTAAAACATCAAATAAGTTTATGCCAAAACAATGAATGTGCCAAATTTCTTCTAAAAACGAGATTAGCGAAAATGAAAACACAAAGCAATTATTTACTTTATTAAAGAGAAAAGTTATTTATATTATTTAAAGCTGAGTATCAGGAAAAGCTCAAATATTGAAATGCGATTTTCTCAAAACATCATTTTTGCACATTCGTGGTTTTGGCATTAACCCGACGATATATATATATATATATATATACATACATATATATATATGTATACATATATATACACATATATATCTATTTTTATATATATATATATATATATATATATATATATATATATATATATATATATATACATATATATATATATATATATATATATATATATATATATATATATATATATATATATATATATATGTATATATATATATACATATATATATATATATATATATATATATATATATATATATATATATATATGTATATATATATATATATATATATATATATATATATATATATATATATATATATATATATATATATATAGGTATATATATATATATATATATATATATATATATATATATATATATATGTATGTATATGTATATATATATATATATATATATATATATATATATATATATAAAGCTTCAACAACACAGCTCTGGGTGTAGATTATAAACAATGAAATATTTTGATTCAATTTAGACATGCCGCATTAGGACCTCATGCTCAACTTGAGAGTGATAAACTCCTCGTCACATCTGAACTTAAAAGTATTTAAAGCTTTGCATTCTCATCTCCAACGTATAATTGTAATTTATTATTATAAAATATTATTCTGTTTCAATTTTACACAACCAGAAATTTTTTGGTCAGGAATTGTTTAAGCAGACAGGATCATTGCCTAAATCAGGAACTATTTTGGCGATTACCGCCTAAATTAGGAATTGGTTAGGTAAGCCCCATCACTGCCTGAATTGAATTATTTTTATGAAGAGAAGAAAACTGTAAAGATTTAAACTCTTACCAAGAATTTCAGCATTTTTACACTAAAAAAAATTTTGGGTTAATAACAGTTTAGGCAAACCTCATCACTGCCTAAATTAGGAAATATTTAGGTGTATCTGCTTCAATTAGGAAGTGTTTAGACACGCCCCGTCAATGCCAAAATAGGAACTTTATTTATTAAGTGAAGAAAATTCTTGGCCGGGAAACGGATTTTTAGTTAGCAAACCATAAAACAACCATAAAACTATATTGAAATTTTCATAACATAATTAAAATGTTCATAAAAGTGTAATTTTTGACGAATGTTCGTAAAACTATCGCTTTTGACGAATGTTTATAAAATGATAAGTTCTTACTAGGAAATTTTAGTGTTGCTTACATTTTTCACAACAGAGATTTTTCTGTTCAGGAATAGTTTAGGAAAACCCCATTAGGCCCTCATGCGGTAAGCCCCATCAGCGCCTAAAGACGTTGTGTTTAGGAATTGATGGGGTAATGCGTTACGTTGGGCATAAGGGCCAAATGGGATTTTCCTAAAGTTTAGGCATGCTTATTTAGACCCACATCAGGCATGCTTCATTAGGGTCACATTAGGTATGCCTAAACTGACAAAAAAAAATTGGGAATCTCACTTTAAATTGCAAAATTTTCAGTTGATCATTTTTGTCGTTCTCTGCGTTCCACTAAAATTTTTAAAATTGCTTAAGTTAGGCATGCCTAATTAGGCCCACATTAGGCAAGCCCCCCTGCTTCTGCACGAAGCCCTAATGCTCATATATATATTGATGTATATATGTAACAGGTCATTCAACAAGTCCCTAGGATAAGTAAGAAAAAAACAACATTTTGACAAAACTCGGTTTTATTATTCAAAATAGTTGCCTTCGAGGGTGATAAAACGAGTAAAGCGATTTTTCAACTTTTCGATACCACTTTTATAGTACGATTTCTCTTTCTCATCCAAGAAGGTCTCAGTTTCAGTGATTACTTCATCAATGGACTTAAAGTATCCTCTTAAGATCTGAAAACAGGAAAAGTCGCGGGGGGCTAAATCTGGAGCACACGGTGAGTGGGTGAGCAATTTGAAGCTCAATTCATTCAATCTTGCCATGTTTTTCATCGATTTGTGACACGGTGCATTGTTTTGGTGCAACAACGCTTTTTTTTAGGGTTTTGTAAAATAATTTTACAAAACCCTTCTAAAATCGCGTCCTGTCTGTCCGTCTGTCCGTCTGTCTGTCCGTCCGTCCTTCCGTCCGTCCGTCCGTCCGTCCGTCCGTCCGTGTGTCACAGCAGTTTTCCTCGGAAACTACTTAAGCTAGAAACATCAAATTTTGTATGTAGGTGTAAAGTGGTGTTTTCTTCAAAGTTCGAATACAAAAAAAATTTTATAAGGTATTTAAGGGGGGTCTCCCCATATAGGGGAGTGACCCCCCGAAAAAAAATTTCATTGAAGGTGGCCGATATGGGTATCAAATGAAAGGTCTTGATGAGAACTTTTCAAAACAGGTCTTAGTTTGGAAAAGTTTGCTTCGAGGGGCGCGCAGGGAGGGGAAATACACGAAAAATTTGTGTCCCCCCCCCTCGCGATTGGACACCTGTGATCCGAAAAATCTGAAAAAAATCAGGAATGTAGGCCTTGGTGTGTACAACAACAACAAATACGTTAGAAGTCGCAATTCACTCAACTTTGTTAGTAATAGTATGATTTATCGATTTTATGTTTTCTTGAATAAAATCTTAACGGTACCCTTAAATTCTATGAAATTCAGTACATAGATGACTATTCATAAGGTTGATCTATCCTGAAAGTTTCATTAAGATTGAATCATATTTAGCGAAGTTATAGCGGTTTGAATTTTCCTGTATTACTATGGAACAATATGCGCTGCATTTATTACTATATGGCAACATATGGCTATGGAACAACATGCGCTTTTTACCGACTCAGACACTACAGTTTTGCTAGGATTTGCATGAAAATTTCAGGAATGATAGGTGTCATGAATATCTTTGCGAATCGGTTCAGCTAGTGGTATCAGTAATCGTAAAACAAAATGGTGGCTGTTTTAAATGCGAAGATTGAATAATGTTGAGTTATTTTTTCCCAACTTCAACGTTTAAGGTGCATGCTTTGAACACTTGATTCAATTTAATGAATGACTGAAGATGAGTACCTACAATTAATACTCATAAGCGAAGCAAGTCAAGGAGGCGGGAGAGAGCTCCTAGCAAAAGGGTTTTGTAACCATTCTAGGATTCGAAAAAATTGGCCATGAATAGATGATAACAGTACAGGAAAGAGGCTCCTGAAAATAAAAATTCATCAAACGTAGCCGGTATGAGTATGAAATGAAAGTTTTCATGGGAGCTTTTCAAAACAGTTGTTAAACTGTCAGTTTTTGCTTCAGTGGGGGCACAGGGGGAAATACATGAAAAATGTGTTTCCTCCCTAGCGAATGGATATCTGAAATAATTATGAAGGGAGATATTTATGAGTATAACAACAACAAAAATCTCAGAACACGAAATTCGTTCAACTTTGTTAATAATAGTATGATCTTCGAATTTCATATTTTCTCCAATAAAATCGTTTCTTGATTTTATTCGATCTGGTGACTGCATTTTGTAAATTGAATACAAAACCCTTCTGACATGACCGTAGGTCTGTTTACCCAACTTGTTTCAATATTAAAAGTTGCTTCGCACAATATGCTTTGACGCACGAATCAATAGTCCGATTGCTGTTAAATTTAAATACGTATCGATTGAAGTACTAATAATATATATATATATATATATATATATATATATATATATATATATATATATATATTTATATATATATATATATATATTTATTTATATATATATATATATATATATATATATATATATATATATATATATATATATATATATATATATATTTATTTATGCATATATACTCGTATATACATATATATATATATATATATATATATATATATATATATATATATATATATATATATATATATAAATATATATCTATACATATATATATATATATATATATATATATATATATATATATTTATATATGCATACATATATATATATATATATATATATATATATATATATATAAATTGCTATCTCTATATATATATATATATATATATATATATATATATATATATATATATGGATTATATATATATATATATATATATACATATATATATATATATATATATATATATATATATATATATATATATATATATATATATATATATATATATATATATATGTATGTTGTATATATCTTCTTCTTCTTCTTTGCACTACAGCCCCTCTCGGGCCTTCGCTTCCTGCAAATAGTACTTCCAAGTGTCTCGGTCCATTGATCACGTCCTCCAATTTCGAAATGCGGGCAGCAATAAACTGTCTTCATCGACCGAGTCAGGCCCACACTTCCCCGGTTTCCTCACTGGTCTCCGGCCTTCAGTTCTCCCAACGAATACCTTTCTGGGTATCCGCTGTTCGTCCATACGATTCATGTGGCCAGCCCGTTGCAGCTTCTGCAGTCTCACAATCGCTGAGAACTCCGGCTCGTCAAAAATTTCATGCAACTCAAGGTTGTACCGAATTCGCCATTGGTCTCCGTCAAGCTTCGCGCCGATTATTCACCGCAGGACCCGTCGCTCAAAGGCGTTCAATATATTAGCGGATGCTTGGGTTAGGATCCATGTTTCACACCCCTAGCATAACACCGATCTTATCACAGATTTGTATACTTGGAGTTCTATTTTCCTGTGCATGCAGCTAGTCTTCAAGCTTGTCGAAGCTGCATAAAATGTTTTATTTGCGAGCTGTATTCTTTTGCATATTTCGTCTCTTTCCTGAGTACACAAATTCGCTCACACTTCCGATTTTGTTTTCGCCAAGTGTGATATTTTGTGTATTTGAGGTATTTTTGCCCGACGGCTTCATGAGCCTTGTTATATTTTCATTGATTTGTAGCCCTACTAGTTTTGCTTCGCTGTCGAGTTTCAGGAAGAGTTCTTTGGCAGTTGTTAGTGACCGTGACAAAATGTATATGTCACCCGCATAGGCTACTATTTGGCTCGACTTGTATAGTAATGAACTTTTCGTGTCGGTAGGTGGCTTCCTTATGACGTACTTCAGAGCCAAATTGAATAGCAATGGGGCCAGCAAATCTCTCTGCTTTAGTCCAGTATTTATGTCAAAGGCATCGGTGAGTTGGTTATTGATGCGGACTTGAGAGGTCGTCAACTTCATAGTAATTTTGGTAAGATGGACTTGTTTGGCTTGGATGCCAAAGCAAAGCATTATTTGGTACAGTACATTACGACCAATACTGTCGTATGCTTGCTTAAAGTCCATGAAAATTTGGTGTACGTTTATGTTGAACTCACAGCATTTTTCAAGTACTATGAGTACTGTGAATAATTGGTCTCTTGTTGATCTAATTGCTCTAAAACCACCTTGATACTCCCCAATAATACCTTTGGCGTATGATCCAAATTTTATTTTCTAAGATTTTAGAAAATATTTTGTACGCCGTACAAAGTAGTGATATGCCTCTATAATTTTCTCACTGTAGCTTGTCAGCTTTTTTGTGGATAGGGAATATAATTGATTGGCTCCACTTTTTCGGCATATGTTCTTGCTGTCAAATATGCTGGATGATTTTGTGAAAAGCTTGATGAACACTACTGCCACCATATTTGATGGGCTCCTCTTGAATCTTATCGATTCCCGGCGCTTTATTATTCTGTTGGGCTTTGATGATGGAACAAACTGCATCCAGAGTTGGTGGGGCTAACGGAAGCTCTCTGTAGACATCTATAGTCTCCAAAGTTCTGGAGCTGTGCGGAGGATCAAGGAGGTTCTTAAAATATGATGCCTATCTTTCCTTAATCTTGATTTCATCAGTGATGATATTGCTGATGTCATCACGATAGAGCTTGGTTTTGGGCTGATAACCACGCTTCAGGCTTTTCACTACTTTGTATGCTTGTCTTGTGTTGTTACTCGCTAAACTTACATCCATGCTTCTCAATTGGTCGTCATAGTATTTTCTTTTCTTAATCCTAATTATCTTCTTCGCTACTCTTCTGAGATTTTCACAGTGTTCTCTCTTCGTCCTGATTTTCCTACGTACGTATTCTTTGTATGCCTGATTCTTTTTATCTAACGCATTCTGTCACTCATCGTCGAACAAATCATTTCTCTTGTGCCGAGCTTGAAGTCCGATACAGAGCTCGTCACTCGCCTTTAACGATGCGTCTGATAAGATGGGAGCCAGCTGGTTGTCAAGGGTCTCCGTGAAATTTTTGGCCAGAGGCGCCGTTTGGAGCCGAATATGCCTTTGACATACAACATCGATACGTTAATTTGATCAAGTAATAATCTGAGTTACAATGATGAACATGATCGATCTAGTTTTATGTGTTCCCATCCGGTGATACCCAGGTCATTTTATGAATGTGTCGATGTGAGAAGCAAGTCAAACGTATGACTAGATTTCTGCTACATGCAAAGTCAATCGGGCACTGGCCGTTATCATTTGTTTCATCATGAAGGCTACATCCTCCAGTCATTCCCCGATGGGATAGCTCATTGCCAACCTGAGCGTTGAAATCACCCAGAATTATTTTTGTGTCGTTTGTAGACAATGAGTCGATCATTCTTTCCAGGTGATTGTAGAACGTTTCTTTTGTCTCTTTGCTCTTTCCTTCGGTCGGGGTGTGAACATTGATCAGCCATGTTTTGAAGAATTTCACTTTTATACGGGTTGCACACAACCGTTCATTGACTGCCTTAAAATCAGAAAAGTGCGATTTGATCTCCCTATCCACAATGAAGTCCACTCCGCATTCTTGTTTTTCAGTAGGCTTCCCACTTTTAAATATTGTGTGCGATCTCATGTCTTGAATATCATTTCCTGGATTGCTAGTATTTGTGATCTGATATTTCAGGATCCAATGCTATAGTCCTTTTTTTCGTTTGCGAGATCGTCGCCGTGAGTCCGATCCATTCCGAGGCCCATCTGTAGGTTTCGAAACATTTTAATGTTTTCTAGAGACGGTGAGTTAGCCCGTCGCCCAACCTCCATTCCGGTGGGATGTTTATTACGTCGATTCCGTTTTCAGCCGCGGAAGTTTCGCGTTCACCTTCTTACGTCCACACAAAGGAGGTGTAAGTAGGATTTGGTAGCAGAACTGTAGATGTATTTACAGTTATTAGCATTTCTTGGCATTTAATGTCCCATTATTGGGGAACCAGTAAACTCAATGTGCAACCCCGAGAGCATTTACTACCATTTAATGGGGAGTTTGTGATGAGGAATCAGGGAAGCTATGGGTTGGGGAAAAAAGGGGTTCCCTCCTCCTTTCTCAAACGGGCTTGGGACCATCTACGGCGGAGTTATATATATACATATATATATATATATATATATATATATATATATATATATATATATATATATATATATATATATATATATATATATATATACATATATATATATATATATATATATATATATATATATATATATATTAATATAAATAAATATATATATATATATATATATATATATATATATATATATATATATATATATATATATATTAATATAAATAAATATATATATATATATATATATATATATATATATATATATATATATATATATATATATATTTATATATATATATATATATATATATATATATATATATATATATATATATATATATATATATATATACACATATTATACATATATATATATCTATATATATATATATATATATATATATATATATATATATGTATATATTTATATGTATGTGTGTGTGTGTGTGTTAGGTCGGTTGTATATGTGAGTCTACATAGGATATAACAACATATATATATATATATATATATATATATATATATATATATATATATATATATATATATATATACTCATATATATATATATACTCATATATATATATATATATATATATATATATATATATATATATATATATATATATATATATATATATATATCTATATTTATATATATACAGGGTTATCAATTTTACGTTTGGGAAAGTAAAGCTAAAGAAAACACATAAAATATTCAGATGGAAACAAACTTTTAATATTTTTTTACGTGAAACACAACATAATTCAAATGTCCTCTACGGGACCTCTTACATGCCTCAATCCTTTTGAGGTAATTTTCAATGACTTTTCGGCACATTTCCGCCAATATCTCGGCTATAACTTCACGAATATTGGTTTTCAATTGCTCAAGATTTTGAGGATTGTTCGCGTAAACACGATCTTTCGTATAGTCCCAGGATCTTGCGGGCCAATTGACATCACTCAATCTCGAAATCACGCGTCCTGGAAATTTCTCTTGCAAAAGTGCTCGATTAGCCTGTGTTGTATGGCTCCATCCTGTTGGAACCACATGTTCTCCAGATCATAATCTTCAATTTCTCTCCAAAAATAATCGGTTAAAATTCGTCCATAGCGGTCAGAATTGACTGCAATGACTCTTTCTTGATCGTTTTCAAAAAATATGGGCCAATAACACCACCAGACCATAATTAACACCAAACGGTCACTTTTTCCGGATGCAAAGGCCTTTCTGCAATCACCTGAGGATTTCAAGAGCCCCATATGTGGCAATTCTGTTTATTTACATAACCACCGAGCGAGGAATGAGCCTTATCACTAAAGAAAATTTTGTTCGAAAAATCGTTATCAATGGCTTGTGGTTCAATCACCCAATTCGCATACATTCTGCGTTGTGCATGGTCTTGAGGCTTAAGTTCTTAGTGAGTTGGATTTTGTATGGATGAAAATGCAAATCCAAATGTGAAATCCGCCACAATGAGCCGCAAGACAAGCCCAAATGTTGAGCATTCGGGTCTTCCTCCACACTTTGGGCAACGAAAGCGACATTTTCAGCAGAACGATATATATATATATATATATATATATATATATATATATATATATATATATATACATATATATATATATATATATATATATATATATATATATATATATATATATATATATATATGTATATATATACTTCCATCCTTTTTCTTTACTAGAACTACTGGCGTGGCACATGGACTGACAGAAGATTCGATAACACCTTGTTTTTCCGTGTTTGAGATCAGTGCGCTCACTTCTCGTTGTTTGGCTATAGGAATACTTCTCGGTGCTTGTCAAATTGGATTGACTTCCTGTGTATCTATGACATGGGTCAACATATTCATTTGGCTTTGGTGATCCGGGCTTCTTGAGAAGATGTCACTGTACCTGGTGACCAGATCAGAGGCTCACTTGAATATCTGCACTGGCAATTTGGTCTGCTTCAATATTGTAGACGTAACTTTCCGGGCAGACGTGAATTTTTGTGTCTTGCCTCCTTTTCCAATGATGGTCATGAGTACTTTCAAAGAGGTGATGATGAAAACAGGCTGGTAGCTGCCAATGACTTCTCCCGCTTTGATGCTCGTGGTTGAGTCGACGGTATTAAAGACTTTAACCAGCGCGTATCCTTTCCTTAAAGATCTTACAAGGCTTCGTCCTACAATCAAACTACGCAAAGCAGACGTCTTCGTTGGCTCTATCAGGTAAGATCGGTGGTCTCCAGAATCTCCATCAAGCTTGGCCCATATAATGCTCTCGAAAGATTTTGGTACGTCAGTGTCAGTACATACTACCACATTCAGCTTGGGAATTTGGATGCTTGGATCCTCCATCACTACTTCGACATTTCAAGACCCGTTTGCCCAAATCCAACGTGATTC
>OZ017738.1:219367988-219425488 GCA_963969285.1 Odontomyia ornata | reverse complement strand
CGGTGGCGAATGCTGTTAGGCATGTAATTTGACGTTGGCGACGCGTGTCATATGTAACTGATTTTGCCCGTCAAGAGTAGTGTTTCGTGCGCGTAAACTTGCCTGTTGACGTTAATTTTAGGGTTTCGGAATCTACATTGTAGAACATAAGTTGCATGGTATGCGTTACATTGTAAGTTGAATTTGCTTGTTGGAGGCGGTCATGTTTGCTTGGCGAAGATAAGAGTGTGCGTTGCACGTTGCTTGGCGATGTGCGTTGTTAGGAGTGCTAGAGTTTTTTTTTTGTTGTGTTGCCCGTGAGCAGCAAGTAACGTGATGCGCGGCATTGTGACGTGTTTTTATAAATGTTTATTCAAAGATGCGCCTATTCTAGTTTGCTGATTATTATTTAAATTGATCGTTTTCGGTCTTTCATTGCTCGAGAACGTTGTTTCTATATTTTCCGACTCATTGTTATCACATTTCATTGCTTCTTAGGTTTCTTGTGGTGGTCGTGGGCGGCGGGTAGCGTGATGCGTGGCGTTGAGACATGTTTTCATAAATGTCCATTCACAGATGCGCCTGTTCTAGTTTGCTGATTATTTAGTAAGATTTTTGTCATTACCGAATTTATTTAGCCATATCTTCAATAAGGACTTGTTGATGTATCAGCACGAGAATCTCCAATTTATTAGCTTCTTAGGAAAATGATACATGCTTGGATGATGTCACTATTTAATACATTTCGGATGTATATTATCGCTTTTAGTGCCTACATGATTGCATGAGAACTTATATGCCTCATACTTTGTATGGTTGTATTATGCGTAAAATCACTGCTACAATATTCATATACATTTTTTCAAATTTTGAGCATTGAATAAAATACGTATTTACAACAGTTTAAACAACATATTCATTCATTATTATCACATAAATAAAATGTCTTCTTATTGAGTTGTTTCTTATCAAAATTTTCGGCTAGATACTTGTTTGATTTTTTATAGATTTGAAGGAGATCTACTTAGTTTTCAACAATATATACAATATTTTATTGAGTAATGCTATTTTTTGACATATTTAAATAAATGTAGGTACCATTTTTAACAGCACATCTCATAAATGACTTTATACAAGTATATTTACGAGTTCAACAGCATATTGAACAATTTCCAAGCTAACTTAACTTACGTTTATTCAGCTGCACTATTTCTGCTGTAGGACCGTACCGATGTATAATCAGTCCTCTCACATCTTTTTTAATGTATACTGTACAATTTGTACTCAATATCGTTGGCATGTCGTTGTAGCTCATGTCGCCTTCACTCCAATGTAAACTGTTGATTTTTCAATTCCAATATCGTTTTGGTTGTATGCTTGGTATGATAAAGCATCCAGAATGGAGGAATAGTATGTTCCTTGACGAATTACTGATAAGCACTTCCCGATGCAAATTGAACATCGATGATCAACTTTTTCATTCTGATAGTGCTGGCTACCAGTTGGTTCTAGTTTGGACTGTTTATAGTACCCGGTGTCATGAATTATTACCTTGCCGTATGTATCCGAGACTGCAGGAGTATGTACTGTTTTATTAGTGTGAAAACATTTCTCGTATCTCTATCATATGAATGGCAAATGCATGTATCAGTAACTGATGTGGTATCAGAGTTGGACCATTCACATATTTGATAGTGTATTCCATGCTTTTCAGATACTTTCTCACCCATATTACCATATTTAAGCATATAATTCTCTACACCTGCACCTGTTCGATGTTCAAGAAAAATATCATGGTACTCTTCCAGAAAGTATAGGATGACCATTGTATTAGATCTTATCGCGTTGAAAGTGTATTGACATCTGTCTTATTAGTTTTCTTGACGTCGAATACCAGAATTTTGTTTTTGAATGAATGTACTTAGGATTATTATTATGCTGAATTTTAAAAACCTCATAATAATCCGTAGAATGATATGTAGTCTAGTGATAAAAAAAACGACAGGCTGCGTTTAAGTTAAAATACATTCATGTTCTTGTTTGTCCAGTGGAACTTAGAAGAGGATTCGTTTCTCAATAAATTTCAGTGCTTTATAGACTAAAGAGATTATACTTGGTTACCAAGCCTTTCACAATAGTGTGTTGTTTACCAAGTTTCAGTGTACAATTTTCTAATGAATAATTCCATTTAGTGAAGTAAAACATATTTTATATCATTTGTAAAACATATTTCATACCGTTTGTATTTTATTTCATCAAATGGAAAATTAGGTCTTTACAAAGTACTGGTATTTCATAGAAAAGTCTAGAGTAGTTTATATTTACAAATTATGTTTGAGTTGAAGTGAAGAAGTCGTTGATATCCAGTTTAAGTACGCTCTTCTCCCTGCATCTTGCACAATGTTGGTCATAGTATTCCTTCACACAATCGGTAAGCAAATTGTTGTATTGCATGACAATGTTGAAAAAATCCATCAAGATGAAAAGCATGAAGAGCTCAAAGAGTCCAAGCTGATTTGCAGGGAATTCACCTACTCTATCCTTGAGATCAATGAAGTATTGGTGAAGTGAAGTCCATTGATTGTTATCTAACTCATACTGATTTTATCTACTGCATCGGAAGTGATTTTTACTTGAAATGTCAGCGGGTCAAATCCAAACTTTGCTTTTGTGCAAACCTTCATCAAGATAGTATGTATCGTTCAGCAAGAGGGTTTTCTCATAAATTCGCTGTTTCTCTCGATCCTTTTTTATTTTCTTCTTTTTCTCGTTCACTTTTCTGGCTGAGGCAGCCTTATCAGTCTGGCTGGCTTTTTTATGCTTCTGACTAGCTCACGAATTGACTGGATCTGCTCCGATCATTTTAAATGACTGCTTCTACTAGTAAAACAAAAGATGTATATTTATTACACCAGCATATATATTCGTTTCTCTGAATTTATGGATGGAGGGGGAGGTCAAGTTCAATATGTATTGATAATTCTATAAGTAAACATGTTTAAACTTTTGATGCTGTAATGTTGCTTACTTTCATGATTTAAAGATAAGAAAGTACTATGAACTTAAGACTTGTACCACCAAGCTAACAAGAGTAGGAGCCAGTAACAGGAAATGACACTTTGCTCTGTTTTTTCTTTAGAGTTTCCGGAGTACTGCAATACAATAGATTGCTTATAGGCTAATTAGCTGTCTTTTTATTTATAAAACTATCTGTTTAGCTATCGCTTTTGAGGATGAGCTGTCTGTCTTATGTAAAATGCTGTCTATGCAGCTGTCTTTTTAGCTGATGCCCTGTCTATTTAGATGATATGCTGTCTGTTGAGCCAATCATTTAGCTGATAAAGCCGACTGTTTAGCTAGTATGCTGTCTATGTACCTGACTTTTAAGTGGATACCCTATTTGCTTAGCTCATATGCCATCTCTTGAGCTATCTGTGTAGCTGTCTTTAGTTGATAAGTTGAGCGTTTGACCTAACGTGCTATCTTTCAATCGGCTAGTTTATTTGGGGTTTGGATGAGCTTTGCGCTGCGGTTGTTAGCGGACTGGTGGTGGTTCTTCCATCTCAAGGTAGATTCTCTCCTAAATCTGGCTGACCATTTCCTCGACCTGGTAAACCTTTTCCTCGACGCATTTAATTTGTTTGTTCAGACTATCGAGCTCCGCTTTTATTTCGGTTGACTGTTTTTGAAAATCTTCCTTGATTTCGATCGCTTGTTGGTCCCGCTTCACTGATTGTTCATTAAACTTCGCCGATTGTTCATTTAGCTTCGATGGTTGTTCATTTGGCTTCGCAGTTAAACTTGCAGACAGTTGTCGCTGCTCTTGCTGCATCAGCATCCACATTTGCATCAGCGCATTTTTGAGTGCCTTTGATTTTCGTGTTTTTATTTCTCCATCTTCCGCGCCTTTTTCCGCATCTGAGGGCTCACCCGAATCCAGAGGCATGCCTTCCGATTCAATCGCGTCACGCAAGCATTGCGTAGCCAGATTTCGCTGTTCCAACTCTTGTTGAAGCTCCGACATGGTCAATTCATTAATTTTTAAATTTAACCTTCGTGGCATTTTTATTATTTTGGCTTTTTTCCACCAGTTTTCACGTTATATTTCACTACTGTGCAATTTAAAAATGTTTAAAAGTTTTCACCTTCAAAGTTTTTCTTTCTCACTTCTCGACACCACTGTCGCGTTATGGTTCACGGCCAATAAT
This sequence comes from Odontomyia ornata, assembly GCA_963969285.1. Lineage (NCBI taxonomy): Eukaryota > Metazoa > Arthropoda > Insecta > Diptera > Stratiomyidae > Odontomyia > Odontomyia ornata. The sequence continues at coordinate 219,421,301 of OZ017738.1, read as the reverse complement.
TTTAATGTTCCGGGAAAGTGAAAACGCACTGTGTTTTAAATTAAGTTAAAAGAGTTTATTTACCAAGAATGCACAATCATTAATTTGACTATTTAACAAATAGCATTTGGATTTATTTTCACTGTCTATCAATCAATCAATACTGCCTTTAATCCGCGCTCCACACTTATCGTAGTTTTACTATCGTGGGTTTACTATTCCTTCCCATAAATTCAGCTCGGCTTTATACAGGGTCTCTAGTCATTCAATCCATTTCTCGTGTATTGGCGGATGTTCTGGCGTGAACTACTTGGAATATTCGAGCAATTCTGAATACCCTCCAATGACGTCACTTTCAGATACTGATCATGCTTGGTCGCTTCTTGTGCTTTCGAGTACATAGTTGCGAAAACAATTGTGACAGTAGCTCGCAGAAATGTTTGGACATGTAACTATATATATATATATATATATATATATATATATATATATATATATATATATATATATATATATATATATAGATATATATAGATATATATATATATATATAGATATATATAGATATATATATATATATATATATATATATATATTTATATAATATATATATATATATATATATATATATATATATATATATATATATATATATATATATATATATATATATCTATATATATATATATATATATGCATGGATATATATATATATATATATATATATACACACATATATATATATATATATATATATATATATATATATATATATATATATATAAATATACACATTGTGAGGAAAATGTACCCGGAAACTGTAAACAAAACGTAAAATATTTAATTATTCATCAATATTTATTTTGTCGCCTTCAAAGTAATCCCCAATGGATGGACTACAATTACGCCAACGATTTTTCCAATCCTCGAAAAACTGTTCACAAGCACTTTTTGGAATGGCCTTCAGCGAGTTTTGTTTTACTTGTGACAAAAAAGTACGCAAAATATTTAACTATTCATCAAAATCACACGGAGCGAAATCTGGTGAATACGGTGGTTGGTCGATTGAATTTATTGCATTTTTCGCTTTAAATTCGGTCACAATGCAAAAAATCGCAGTGCACTACTGAGGCGTGCCGAGTTAAGCAGCTGCTGTAAACAAACTGTTTAACAGATCAGATGTTGAAATATCATTTGCCCGAGGAATTTAAATTATAATATCCGAGTACTTCGTTGTCACAATATCTATATATATATATATATATATATATATATATATATATATATATATATATATATATATATATATATATATATATATATATATATATATATATATATATATATATATACATATACATATACATATATATATATATATATATATATATACATATATACATATATATATATATATATATATATATATATATATATATATATATATATATATACATATATATATATATATATATATATATATATATATATATATATATTTATATATATACATATATATATACATATATATATATATATATATATATATATATATATATATACATATATATATATATATACACATAAATAAAATGGGGAAATTGATTCCATAAAATTTATTTCATTCTTTTTAGGGCATTTCGAAGTCGGTTTTCTATTTTTTTCTAAAATGTTTTATTTCACCCCTTTTATTGGCTTTTTTTTCATTTGAAACCTTTCAAAACTCAGTTTCTTGAATACATTGTATCATGTACTCGTAGATTAAAATATAATTCTTTACTGCAAAGCAAAAACCACTACGGCTAAAATCTGCGTCGTTCATAGGAATCAAATTTAACTCTGGCACATTTAATACACGATCTCATCAACGTCTACCTTGATTTTAGATTTCATGAAAATCCAATATGAGTTGTAGCTTTGAGAAATTTTCAAAATTCGAACTTTGCCCAGCTTCCATTTTTATATTCCGACCTGACTCTGAAGTGCTATTTGATCGATCAACTTTTTTCGACCTTTGAGTGGCCGCCATTTTGTTACAAATTGTTCGGCTCTGGCTCACTATTTTCATAGGAATATGGATTGATTTTGCGCACCACTTAGTGGTTGAAATTGGAACTAATGGCGCTTGTAGCTTCCAGAAATGGAACTAATGGTTTGTATCCTAGGTGTGTGGGTGCATGTGTTAGGGTAGTATAGGTGGGTGCCTGAGGTAAGAACGTGTTGGTCAGGGATAAGTGTGGATCTCTTGGGTAATCGCCAGGGGAGGATGTGTGTCTTAGGTGTGTGGGTACCTGTATTTGGTTGGTATAGGTGGATGCTTGAGATAAGAACGTATGATCCGTAATAGGCATGGATGTCATGGCTCGTTGCAGGGGAGGATGTAGGCCTTAGGTATGTGGGTATGTGTATCAGTTTGGTATAGGTGGATGCCTGGGATGAGTATGTGTGGGCCTTAGATAAGTATAGATCCGTGTCCTGATAAGGTGTCTTGGCTATGTAGATGAGATTTCAGGATTAGGATACAGGTGATTGTTTGTCAGTCTCCCATGTAAACTAGAAAATTGATTCCTGTCTACGATAGCCATATGTCTTGAAGTAAAAGACTGTGGGAGACTAGCTTATTTATACATTCATACATTATTACTATGTTATTGCAGGCATAGGCATAAGTTTTGTATTGATAGGTTTGTCTCAGATTGGTAGGAGCTCGTCTTTGATTTTATATCCATGGCTATTTTAATGTACAGGACATCTGTGTCTAGAGCTGATAGCTTGAAGTATTAGAGATGCTGATTCATTAGGGAAGCTCTGTGGATGGGTGGCGCTCCGGGTGGTTGGTTTGCTGGTTGTAGGGCTTGGGATCTTTTAACGTGTGTCATTTATTGAAGGCGTTTGGGTCAAACGAGTGGCTGCGTGGTGATGGAGGGCGCTGCTATAGATGGGTGACTGCGTTATTGATGAGTGATGGGCTTGCCCGTCAGCGGGTGTTCTAAGGCATGGAAATTTACTAAATGGGCACCCGGTTAAGGAACGCGCTGCTCATCGATTGATGTCTATGGCTAAGGGTTGACGGCAACGTGTAGAAATGAACAATTTGCTTAATCATGTTAGTGATTACGAGTAATGGAGGGCGCTGCTATAGACCGGTGACTTTGCATTATGGATGGGCGAGGCATGGGAATTTTCTTAATGGATGCTTGCTTACTGTGCGCCATAGAAATTTGCCTCGTGACCGCGTGGTTCAGTTTCCTCGTTTCTCATCCAAGGATATTTAAGCTTAAGTCTGGACGGCCTTATCGGCGAGTAGGACTAATGGGCTTTGCTTGTTAGAAGTTGATGATCAGCAAATAGATTTGCTCGGTGGCGAATGCTGTTAGGCATGTAATTTGACGTTGGCGACGCGTGTCATATGTAACTGATTTTGCCCGTCAAGAGTAGTGTTTCGTGCGCGTAAACTTGCCTGTTGACGTTAATTTTAGGGTTTCGGAATCTACATTGTAGAACATAAGTTGCATGGTATGCGTTACATTGTAAGTTGAATTTGCTTGTTGGAGGCGGTCATGTTTGCTTGGCGAAGATAAGAGTGTGCGTTGCACGTTGCTTGGCGATGTGCGTTGTTAGGAGTGCTAGAGTTTTTTTTTGTTGTGTTGCCCGTGAGCAGCAAGTAACGTGATGCGCGGCATTGTGACGTGTTTTTATAAATGTTTATTCAAAGATGCGCCTATTCTAGTTTGCTGATTATTATTTAAATTGATCGTTTTCGGTCTTTCATTGCTCGAGAACGTTGTTTCTATATTTTCCGACTCATTGTTATCACATTTCATTGCTTCTTAGGTTTCGTGTGGTGGTCGTGGGCGGCGGGTAGCGTGATGCGTGGCGTTGAGACATGTTTTCATAAATGTCCATTCACAGATGCGCCTGTTCTAGTTTGCTGATTATCTAGTAAGATTTTTGTCATTACCGAATTTATTTAGCCATATCTTCAATAAGGACTTGTTGATGTATCAGCACGAGAATCTCCAATTTATTAGCTTCTTAGGAAAATGATACATGCTTGGATGATGTCACTATTTAATACATTTCGGATGTATATTATCGCTTTTAGTGCCTACATGATTGCATGAGAACTTATATGCCTCATACTTTGTATGGTTGTATTATGCGTAAAATCACTGCTACAATATTCATATACATTTTTTCAAATTTTGAGCATTGAATAAAATACATATTTACAACATTTTAAACAACATATTCATTTATTATTATCACATAAATAAAATGTCTTCTTATTGAGTTGTTTCTTATCAAAATTTTCGGCTAGATACTTGTTTGATTTTTTATAGATTTGAAGGAGATCTACTTAGTTTTCAACAATATATACAATATTTTATTGAGTAATGCTATTTTTTGACATATTTAAATAAATGTAGGTACCATTTTTAACAGCACATCTCATAAATGACTTTATACAAGTATATTTACGAGTTCAACAGCATATTGAACAATTTCCAAGCTAACTTAACTTACGTTTATTCAGCTGCACTATTTCTGCTGTAGGACCGTACCGATGTATAATCAGTCCTCTCACATCTTTTTTAATGTATACTGTACAATTTGTACTCAATATCGTTGGCATGTCGTTGTAGCTCATGTCGCCTTCACTCCAATGTAAACTGTTGATTTTTCAATTCCAATATCGTTTTGGTTGTATGCTTGGTATGATAAAGCATCCAGAATGGAGGAATAGTATGTTCCTTGACGAATTACTGATAAGCACTTCCCGATGCAAATTGAACATCGATGATCAACTTTTTCATTCTGATAGTGCTGGCTACCAGTTGGTTCTAGTTTGGACTGTTTATACTACCCGGTGTCATGAATTATTACCTTGCCGTATGTATCCGAGACTGCAGGAGTATGTACTGTTTTATTAGTGTGAAAACATTTCTCGTATCTCTATCATATGAATGGCAAATGCATGTATCAGTAACTGATGTGGTATCAGAGTTGGACCATTCACATATTTGATAGTGTATTCCATGCTTTTCAGATACTTTCTCACCCATATTACCATATTTAAGCATATAATTCTCTACACCTGCACCTGTTCGATGTTCAAGAAAAATATCATGGTACTCTTCCAGAAAGTATAGGATGACCATTGTATTAGATCTTATCGCGTTGAAAGTGTATTGACATCTGTCTTATTGGTTTTCTTGACGTCGAATACCAGAATTTTGTTTTTGAATGAATGTACTTAGGATTATTATTATGCCGAATTTTAAAAACCTCATAATAATCCGTAGAATGATATGTAGTCTAGTGATAAAAAAAACGACAGGCTGCGTTTAAGTTAAAATACATTCATGTTCTTGTTTGTCCAGTGGAACTTAGAAGAGGATTCGTTTCTCAATAAATTTCAGTGTTTTATAGACTAAAGAGATTATACTTGGTTACCAAGCCTTTCACAATAGTGTGTTGTTTACCAAGTTTCAGTGTACAATTTTCTAATGAATAATTCCATTTAGTGAAGTAAAACATATTTTATATCATTTGTAAAACATATTTTACACCGTTTGTATTTTATTTCATCGAATGGAAAATTAGGTCTTTACAAAGTACTGGTATTTCATAGAAAAGTCTAGAGTAGTTTATGTTTACAAATTATGTTTGAGTTGAAGTGAAGAAGTCGTTGATATCCAGTTTAAGTACGCTCTTCTCCCTGCATCTTGCACAATATTGGTCATAGTATTCCTTCACACAATCGGTAAGCAAATTGTTGTATTGCATGACAATGTTGAAAAAATCCATCAAGATGAAAAGCATGAAGAGCTCAAAGAGTCCAAGCTGATTTGCAGGGAATTCACCTACTCTATCCTTGAGATCAATGAAGTATTGGTGAAGTGAAGTCCATTGATTGTTATCTAACTCATACTGATTTTATCTACTGCATCGGAAGTGATTTTTACTTGAAATGTCAGTGGGTCAAATCCAAACTTTGCTTTTGTGCAAACCTTCATCAAGATAGTATGTATCGTTCAGCAAGAGGGTTTTCTCATAAATTCGCTGTTTCTCTCGATCCTTTTTTATTTTCTTCTTTTTCTCGTTCACTTTTCTGGCTGAGGCAGCCTTATCAGTCTGGTTGGCTTTTTTATGCTTCTGACTAGCTCACGAATTGACTGGATCTGCTCCGATCATTTTAAATGACTGCTTCTACTAGTAAAACAAAAGATGTATATTTATTACACCAGCATATATATTCGTTTCTCTGAATTTATGGATGGAGGGGGAGGTCAAGTTCAATATGTATTGATAATTCTATAAGTAAACATGTTTAAACTTTTGATGCTGTAATGTTGCTTACTTTCATGATTTAAAGATAAGAAAGTACTATGAACTTAAGACTTGTACCACCAAGCTAACATGAGTAGGAGCCAGTAACAGGAAATGACACTTTGCTCTGTTTTTTCTTTAGAGTTTCCGGAGTACTGCAATACAATAGATTGCTTATAGGCTAATTAGCTGTCTTTTTATTTATAAAACTATCTGTTTAGCTATCGCTTTTGAGGATGAGCTGTCTGTCTTATGTAAAATGCTGTCTATGCAGCTGTCTTTTTAGCTGATGCCCTGTCTATTTAGATGATATGCTGTCTGTTGAGCCAATCATTTAGCTGATAAAGCCGACTGTTTAGCTAGTATGCTGTCTATGTACCTGACTTTTAAGTGGATACCCTATTTGCTTAGCTCATATGCTATCTCTTGAGCTATCTGTGTAGCTGTCTTTAGTTGATAAGTTGAGCGTTTGACCTAACGTGCTATCTTTCAATCGGCTAGTTTATTTGGGGTTTGATTAGTATTCACTTATAAAAAAATTCTTATTAATTTCCCTGCAGTTATAGTTAGCGTTTTTACACCATACTTTAAATGTTATATGCTCGTCACGATTTACTTTAAGCCTATTATTTATCAAGACTGCATGTTCATCATCTCCCAAGTTATTCGCAGGCATATATGGGTCAGACAAGAATATTCACGTCTAGGTTGCTGTTCTGGTAAAGAAATCTTGATTGGGAGGAAGCCATTGTTAGTTGCTCAAGAATAAGTTGATCTTATTTCATGCTGATATATTCTTCATAAGATTGAGTAAAGACACGATTCTTTTTTTAATGTGCGTCAATTTTTCTCTTGACCCCTATCCATCTAATCGATAGAATCCCCTTTCTACAGCAATTCGCTTCCTATTGGAAGCGAGAGACTAATACTTAAACATCCCGAGCTCTTTATGCTTTTCATCTTGATGGATTTTTTCTACATTGTCAAGTGTTGCAACACCAGCACACCCTTTGTATACTGGCATGCGCTGGGAGCTCGATATGTTGTGTATCCTTTATACACATCAAGGCTCCCGGGGGGAGAGAGATATTCCAGTATGATACTTATCTGCTACTTTATACTCGCCAACTAAAAAAGAGTGAAAAGAGTGTTTTTGTTTAATTATTTAATTTTTATTTCTTTGTTTGGTCATATAATAACACGTTCAGTTGACTATATTAATATTAATGACATATTTTCTATTGAATTTTTTTAATAATTAATTTATTACAGAGACGTATAAAGTTCGAGCATTAATGGAGCTTTAAAATTTTTGCGGTATAAATTTACTTTAATTATTTTTGTTATTTGAAGGAAATGTATGAAATTGCTTGATATCATATTTGAAACACCAATCAATTAAAGCTTTAACTGTTGCTCGGGCTGACGCCTTGAGCACGCAGTTATATTAACGAATCGATTGATTATAATCCAACTGCTAGCCCCGGGCACAAAGCCTTGGGACGCTAATACTCGGGCTGATGCTTTGAGTACGCAGTCAGATTGATAAATCAATCAATTACAAGTTCAACTGCAGGCCCCGGGCATAACTGCCTTGGGGCGCTGATACTCGGGCGGATGCCTTGAGTACGCAGTTGAACGTATCCTAAATTCACTTATCCCGGGCTAAGTGCCTTGGGATAGAATAAGCTCAGGCGCACGCCTTGAGCCAGTGAATGGAGAAATACTTCTCCATTTTCTTGTGTCTTTAATTTTCTTTTATACTAGAATTATGCTGACTTTATTGCTTACCAACTAAAATAATGAAGACAATTTACTATTTAAAAAAGATCAATGTTCAACAACAAAAACAGTTTAACGTATTTAGTGCCATCTCTCTGTGACTGGTGCAACCACAAAGCTAAAGCTTTTGCTTGATTTGCAATGCATGTAACCAATTCGTTCCGCTGGGCGGTACGTTCGATTGCGAAGTCTTGTGTGTTTATGTTTGATACTTAATACGAGTATGGATACACACCCACTTCTGCTAATCTATGATACGACACCGCGCCCACAGATGCATTGATTGCAATTCGCAGCTTTTCGGATATGTATGTTGTCATTTACAGTACACAGAGAGGAACGACGGAACACGAACCGAGCAATATTTGGACTGCGGTTCCCGTAACATTGCCTCCCCGCTGAAAAGAAAAGTTCACGACTGGCTTGAAGAGCCTTGTCGTGAAAGATATTTATTTTTGCTTCATTGTTTTAATTGGTAAACTTGGAATGTTGATTTAAAAGTTACTACTTTGTTACTACTTGTTTCATAAAAAGTTATGACATGCCCCTTTGAATATTAATTTTTTGTCGCAATATTTGTTTTTTCTTATTGAATCATAATGACTTGTAGTTCTTTCATAATTTTTGTTTTGAGTTACTTTGCTTTGAATATTTTTACTAATCGTTCGCTAAGACTTATTAAGCATTTTAATTTGATTTTGTTTTGCTCCATTTGCATAGTAGAAGATGAATTATAATTAATTACACATTTATACACTGTTTCGCTTATTGGTCTTTTACAATATATATTTTTTTGCTTTACTTTAATACTTCTGCGTTGCTGTAATTTATGTAAAATATAATTTCTCTTTATTTTCCCTTTATTTCCTCGTTCTGCTTTACTTACATATTATAATATTAATGCAAATGAAGATATAATCCATTTTTTGATGAACTAATTTAACAATTATATACAGTTTCGCTTATATGTCTTTTTACAATATATTTTCATATTACAAGAAAGGCTTTCTGTTGAAACTTTTGTATGTTTTTTTTAGGGTTTTGTAAAATAATTTTATAAAACCCTTCTAAAATCGCGTCCTGTCTGTCCGTCTGTCTGTCCGTCCGTCCGTCCGTCCATGTGTCACAGCAGTTTTTCTCGGAAACTACTTAAGCTAGAAACATCAAATTTTGTATGAAGGTTTAAAGTGGTGTTCTCTTCAAAGCTGAACTACAAAAAAATTTATAAGGTATTTAAGGGGGGTCTCCCCATACAGGGGAGTGACCCCCGAAAAAAAATTTCATTAAAAGTAGCCGATATGGGTATCAAATGAAAGGTCTTGATGAGAACTTTTCAAAACAGGTCTTAGTTTGGCAAGGTTTGCTTCGAGGGGCGCACAGGGAGGGGAAATACACGAAAAATTTGTGCCCCACCCCCTCGCGATTGAAAACGTGTGATCCGAAAAATCTGAAAAAAATCTGAAATGTAGGCCTTGGTAAGTACAACAACAACAAATATGTGAGAAGTCGCAATTCACTCAACTTTGTTAGTAATAGTAATAGTTTTATGTTTTCTTGAATAAAATCTTAACAGTACCCTTGAATTCTATGAAATTCAGTACACAGATGTTCATTTATAAGATTGACCTATTCTTAAAGTTTCATAAAGATTGAATCGTATCTAGCGAAGTTATAGTGGTTTGAATTTTCCTGTATTACTATGGAACAATATGCGCTGCATTCATTACTATGGCAATATATGGCTATGGAACAACATGCGCTTTTTACCGACTCACCCACTACAGTTTTGCTAGGATTTGCATGAAAATTTCAGGAATGATAGGTGTCATGTAGATCTTTGAGAATTGGTTCAGCTAGCGGTATCAGTAATCGTAAAACAAAATAGTGGCTGTTTTAAATGCGAAGATTGGATAATTTTGAGTTATTTTTTCCCAACTTCAACGTTTAAGGTGCATGCTTTGAACACTTGATTCAATTTAATGAATGACTGAAAATGAGTACCTACAGTTAATGCTCATAAGTGAAACAAGTCAAGGAGGCGGGAGAGAGCTCCTAGCAAAAGGGCTTTGTAACCATTCTAGGATTCGAACAAATTGTGTTTCCTCCCTCGCGAATGGACATCTGAAATAATTATCAAGGGAGATATTTATGAGTATAACAATAACAAAAACCTCAGAAGTCGAAATTCATTCAACTTTGTTGATAAAAGTATGATCCTCGTATTTCAATAAAATCGTCTTTGACATGTTTCCTGATTTGATTCGATCTGGTGACTGCATTTTGTAAATTGACTACAAAACCCTTCTGACATGAGCGTAGGTCTGTTTACCCAACTTGTTTTTTCACTGTTTTGGACTACTGGGTTAGTTCCTGTTACTGCTGGCTGCCCGTTGAGATTAAGAGTAACATGGGAAGTAAGAGGTTTTTCTGTTTTTCTGTTTTTCTATCTTCTGAATGTGGGTTGAGTGCTTTAGATGGTTTACGACATCGATATAATACAATTCGAATAATCAGATATGTTCCAATACCTAGAATAAGAAGTGCTACAACGGAAGTAGAGAGTTTGGTTAGTTGGATGTGGGTTTGGCTAGTTTCCTTGATTTTGATCTGATCTAGCTTGGAATAGATTTCTGTAAGGGAATGAGTATTGCTTTGGAAGATTTTATCTTCATCCGTATGTGGGGCTAAATGTAATGATGCATTAGTATGTCTAACTGCAAGAGCTGAGAGGTCGAGGTTAAATAGGTTAGTATCGAATTCCGGGAAAAAAGGTGGATGTTGCATTACGAAATCTTGAGAACTTTCTGTTTGGTGCGGGATCAGAAGTTCATTTATTTGCAGGCTACAAGGCCGAATAACAGTCAGGACCCCGTGACCACTAAGAAGATGCGTCGTTACGTTGTTTTCACATTGCACGTGGATGGGTGTGGTAGTTAGGAGAAAGTACAGCCAACTATTGGGCTTATTTAATTTAATGATGGCATTACGTGGGGTTATATTTATACGAAGAGGTAGGGAAATTTTTTTGTGATATGGGTTATGTAGGAGTTTGATAATTTCATTTTCAGAAGATGGAGAGCGAGTTATTGGGACATACAATGGCATTACATACAAATTTCGGGTTCGGGGTGTCTGATTTTTTTAAGACCTCGAGCATTTACCGAGGTGAATAAAAGGAACTGCTGTGTAGGAAAATGGCTCGCAATGTATGTGATATTGACATCAGGAACCAAAACATATGTTTTTCTGTACGAATTGGAAAAGTATGAATTTGCTGTAGCTGCATCTTTGGTAGTTGAAATAAAGGTAATCCTATAACTATAACAAGTTTGTCCTTCATTCAATAATGTTGCAAGTTAACTGACTGAAGTAAAATTTGCTCACAAAAATGGGCAAACATTTTCAGACTTAGTATAAACTTCTTGGAGCTTTTTCGTGGATATTAGGAGGGGGTGTATTCTATTATTGTTAGTCGAGACTATAATGTCAATAAGTGTTCACTGCCTAGACTCTATTTCTATTATTTGAGCAAGCAAAATTGTAATTATCTGCGTTTTCCGTTGATTTACCAATAAAACATTGGCAACATTTTCGATATCCCTGATTTGCATAGCCAATTGTTGTTGTCTGTCCATAACATGGACTAAAGGTCTATGAAGCTCTTCCAAAGAGGTTTTAACTACACTAATTCTTTGTTTTTCTAGTTCAACTAGTTGTTCTTCATTTTTTTTCCACATGTTGCAGTTTACTATATAGCTCATTTTCGTTCTCATTGTCCATTGTGCCGAATAGATAGTGCATTGTACGACCAACCCCATCGAAGAGGGACCGTTTAGATTTTCGGGGCATCCATGATTCGTAAAGTGTACTAGAGCGGTAGTTCAAATTCTCCACTAAAATGTGTATGTGTCTGTCCTGATCTTGGCATTCCGTGTTGTTGAAGGAACAAAGTAACTGCATCAGGACAGGGTCCTTTTTAAGGTTGAACGGAATATCTGCTGTAAAACCAAACAAACAATTCATTGGGGTTAGTTTAGTACTGTCATGTTCACTGTTATTATAGACAAATGCGGCAGTCCTCAAGAACTGATCCCAAACTTGCGGATTTTTATCCACGGCGGTCCGTAAATACTCAACCAAAGGTCGGTGAGCTCTTTCTAAATGCCCATTGGACTGAGGATGATAAGCAGTTGTCTGTAACTTCTTAAAATGTAGTGGCTTACACAATTGCTTAAACAAATTACCCACAAAATTCGTCCCCTGGTCCGTAACGACCTGTTTTGGGATTCTATATCTTGTTATTATTTCCTCAAAAAAAATTCAGGCTACTGTTTCAGCCTCTGCATTTGGCATTGTATACCAGTCAACAAATTTAGTCAGATTGTCTTGAAAAGTGAGAACGTAGTTATTTCCTGCTGAGGACTCAACTAAGGGGCCTACGATGTCAAGGTATACTTTATCGAATGGTTTATCAGCTATGTCTCTAATCATCATTGGCATACGATACTGCAGACCGTTCTTCATTGTTTGGCATTTTTTGCACTTTTTTATGTAAGACTTGATATCCCTTAACATGTGTTTCCATCTAAAAACTCTTTTAAGTTTCCGGTATGTCTTCGAAACTCCCTGATGACCCCCAAAAGGAGAGTCATGAAATTCATGGAGTGCGGCCTCAATCTCTTCAGGGGTATGTAACATGGTGTACCTATTCATTTCTGAGGTTACCCCCTGAGTCTCTTGAGATTGACTTGATTCCTGGGGCAACTCATTATTCGTAGTACTTAATGTGTCAGGGTGGGTCACTGGGTCGGGTTGCTCTTGTCCCGGGGATTCCCCGAAAGTTGGTTTAGGTATGTCCTGTTGCACTCTTGCCTGTTTCTGCTGAGATTGTGTAGTAATTTTACACTGATGTACCGTATCTCCAACTACAGGCTCCTCAACAGGGATTCTGCTGAGAGCGTCGGCGTTTGTGTTAAATTTGCCGGGCTTATATTCTATACTGTAGTCGTACTCTGAAAGTTTGTGGTGAAACCTGATCAGGCGTGTGGTAGGGTCCTTAACGTTGAATATTCCTTTCAAAGGTTTGTGATCAGTGTATACTGTAAACTTACGGCCTAGCAGGTAACAGCGGAAATTTTTGGCTGCCCAGACTATTGCTAATAGCTCCTTTTCGATAGTGGAGTAATTTTGTTCTGCTTTGTTTAATGTCCGACTGGCATAAGCTATTGGCTTGTCTTTTCCTATTTCATCTTGAGATAAAACTCCACCTAGAGCTTCATTGCTGGCGTCAGTGGTAATGTTGAAAGGTTCACTAAAATTGGGGAAGGCTAGTAGAGGTGGTTCAACCAACGCAGTCTTAAGTAGTTGAAATGCTTCTTGGCATTTGTCTGTCCAATAATATTTAACACCCTTCCTGAGCAGGTTTGTTAGTGGTTTGGCCACTTTTGAGAAGTTGGGTATGAATTTGCGATAGTAGTTCACCAGGCCTAGAAAAGACTGCAACCTTCTTACCGTGTTTGGCTGGGGAAATTCTTGGACACAGCTAGTTTTGCTGGGGTCTGGACGAGCGCCAGCCTGGGAGCAAATATGTCTCAGATAAACTACCTCAGAACGCAGGAATTGGCACTTTTCCGGTTGTAGCTTTAAACTATTCTCCCTTAGTCGGTAGAATATTCTCCTAAGTTTGTCAATGTGCTCGCTTAAGTTTTTCCCATAGACGACTATATCGTCTAAATATACAAAACAATCAACACCCTGAAGGCCTGTAAGGATGTAATTCATTAATCGCTGTAAAGTAGCAGGGGCCCCCTTTAATCCAAAAGGCATGTGCTTAAACTCATAATGACCATAGCTTGTGCTAAAACCTGTCTTAGATCGATCTTGGGGTTGTACGAGAACCTGGTGGTAGCCACTGGCTAAATCTAATGCGCTAAAATAGCGTGAATGCCCCAATTGATCCAAAATATCCTCGATGCGAGGCAGGGGAAAAGCGTCTCCAATAATCTTGTCGTTCAGTTTCCTAAAGTCAACGACTACACGCCATTTCTTTTTTCCGTCGGCCCCTGCCTTGTTTGGTACCACCAACAGAGGGGAGTTTCAGGGGCTTTTGCTAGGCTGTACGATATCATTGTCCAGCATTTCTTTCACCTGCTCGTTAATGACTTCTTTATGTGGAGAGCTAACCTGTACATTTTTTGATTTATGGGGGCTTGATCGGCGATCAATGGTATTTCATGCTGGATAGCGTTCGTGTGTGTGAGTTTATCTCCTGATAAGAAGAATACATCGTTAAATTCTTGACACAGTCGCGTAATAGCCGTTTTTTCTTCAGGATTCAGATGTTCGTAGAACATTAATTCATTCTCCAGTCTAACATTTCTTAGTGTACTGGCAAATTCTGTTTTATTTGCCAGGGGTTGCCCAAGGCTGCTGTAATCGAGTTCAGTTGGATTATAAATTAGTCCTAGCTGTTCCGTTTGAACCTGTGAATTACTATTGTTGGCTGTAGGGTAGCCTGCTAACTTTTCCTCTTCAGCTTTTAGCTCTTTGATAGTGTATTGGGTGGCCACTTCTAGGGTAAGATCCACATGTGTCAAGATAATAGGTATACTAGTAGTGTTGAGTACTCCGATTAATACTTGGGATGGGTTCAGTAGAGAATTAGCTATGAAAACTCCATCACGAATTTCTCGCGAATAACAGATCATTTCCTGCGGCAATTTTAGGGGCACTTCCACTATCTGCTGGGTACGGGGGCACAAGGTGACAGCCTTTTCCAAAGGAACCATGTACCTCCCACCTTCCTTATCTTTACTGGTCGAGCCTATCTTTTGGCTTTGATGACCGTGAATGGGTGGCTCGAGCGTCACGCCTGCTTGCTCCTTACTAAGGTCTAAGTCTGCGTTATTCGACGCTCCCTTGTAACTCTGCTCTAGATGGTTCCCATTCAAAGGGAGGGTTAACGGGAGGGAAAACTCTCTGAGGTTGATTTCTGTGCGAGGAAATCTGAGAGTTTGAGTGGGGCCCTCCACGTTGCAGTTCTTAGCTAGAAAATCATTGCCTAACAATCCATCATCAGTGACTCCGGGTTTTTCATCTACCACTTGAAATTTACAGAAAAAAGATGTGGGGAGGCTAAATTTTCCTACTATAAGCCCCAGAGTTCTCCTCCGTCCAAACGGACACTGAAGTGCTACCTTTTGACGTGGATCTATGTTGCTTGGTTTGATGGCAGATTTTTTGATCAGACTTACTTCTGCGCCAGTGTCTATGGTCAGAGTAGTTGTAGGTTTTATTCCTATATCTAGGGGTAGAGTGGCAGACAACAGTTTAGTTCCGCTGACAGTAGTGCCCAATTTAATTCTAATTAGAGTCGAGTCGGGGATTTTTGACTCGACTTTTTGGAGTTTCCCGAGTTAGTACTTTCCCATTTCGTTTTTTGGCGGCAGTCTTCCACTTGATGGCCTTGGCGACCACAGAAATCACAACTTACTGACGTGCGATACCCCTGGAGATTACTTTCTTGTTTAATTGTGGCTTGCTGGGCCCTGCAGTCTCTGAGATCATGACCGTACTGCTTGGAAGTAGGACAGAAAGGGGTGTTTTTACGCTTAAAACACTCGGAGTAAGTATGCCTAAGTTTACGACAGAAGTTGCAAGTTATCTTGTGTTGTTTTTTGCGCTGTTACACGTGCGCTGGGGTGCTTTTTTTGTTCTCATACCAAGACTGGAACGATGGTGCGAGGGGGTTGGGTGAAAAGGTGGTTTGACTCATTGGATAGCTGAAACTAAGTTCCTGTGGAGTCCACTGAACATGGGCAGCCACTTGCTGCATTTTCTCCATGTCTAAAGCCTTAAGTATGAGTTCCTCAAATGTGAGCTTCTCCAATGGCAATAAATACTGGCGTAGGTGAGGGTTCGTGACTCCCCCTTTTAGGGATTTCATAGCAAAATCCTCCAATTGCTGACTTAAAACCTTCACTGCCTCCTTTCCATACTTGATATTGGCCGCTTCCTGGCTACGCTTCAACAGTTGTCGCATACGTGGGGTGTAGGCAGTAAGCGTTTCAGTAGAGAACTGCTTGGCTGTGGCTAGCCCGATAACTAACTCCTGATAAAATTCCCGGGGTAGATACAATCAGTTTAGAAGCTCTTCAGCAGCATCGAGTGTTGTGGGGCAGCTAGAGGAAATCAACTGATAGGCTTGACCACGCAGCCTGGTAGGGAAGATTTGCATAAACGCTGATTGCTCCAATTTGTTTAAACATTGCCAGACTTGTTTGCTGCATCCTAAAAAGGTTTGTAACTCGTACACTATGGTAGAGCTTGAGGCTCCTGAGAACAAGGGAATCATTTGCCCCATTAGTTTGGCTACTTTCATGTAGTCTGCCATTTTGCTGGATGTCCCTCCTACCATGGAGTCGTTAGTGACAAATGATGTATCACCTAGTTCAAGAGCAATTTTCTAGTCTTTGGAAGTTATTAATTGGTCAACTGATTGCGATGGACTGTCTGAGCTTGGTGCCTGGCTATGCGAGGTTCCTCTGAACTGTTCAATTTCTGTCTTAAAATCTTCTATGTGCTGTCGAAATTTACTGATGAGCTCCAATCGTCGAGTATGGATTTCCTCTACAGTGTCGGTCAGGGTCTGATATGACGTCAGTTCATGGAAATCTCGCAGAACCTGGGCTGTGGTTATTTGGTTAGTAGCCTCTAACGATTTGGACTTACTTCTTTGCGTTTCAAGTATTCTTCCGCTCCGTAAAATGACTCCGCTGGGTTTACTCGCAGGCGTAGAATGGCGAAAAATGTCCTCCGCGCTGAAGGGTTTGTCGGTCATAAGTTAATCCTGGAGTGTTAACACTTTTTTATTATTCGACCCGCAGGTATTTGTCGTTTTCACTGAATGTTTTTTTTTGTGTTCTAAATGTTCACTTTCCACTCGAAATTCTTCACTAAGTTGTAAAGTTCACTTTCTGCTTGTTTACTTGTCTCGCTTAGTTTGAGGTTTATATCTGCGTACCACTGTAAGTTAAATTTTTATTAGTACGTGAATCGGAGATAGCGTGATTTTACACTGGGTCAACTGAAGAGTGAAGTGCATTTGGCAAAACAAAAAAAAAAAAACAAAAAAAAAAATAGATATTCCTCGTTCCCAGGTACCAAAAGTTTGGTTCAGATATCGGCTGATATTCCCATCAATCAGAATGCTATACAGTCTCTGACCGTAATCTCAGCAGAACTGAAATCCTACCGGCTGCGCCAATTTTATTAGGAATATTACGGAGGCCTAGCCAACCTGGGGCGAGTTTCGCTGGACGTAGCACCAAAATACCCACTTGTATTTATTTGGTGCGTACGCGTATCCACTCACTTGCTCTGGAATACTTATAAGCTACACTCAACTCCCAATGAAACACACGTTTCCTCCATCAAATACATTTATTCATCTAACAACTACAATTTCTAATTTGAACTTTTATACGGCGCTGTTCTACCTTGAAATCCGATTCCAACGCTTTGATTTCTGCTCGAAATGCCTCCCGCTCCGCTTTGGTCACCGCAAGATATGCCAACTGGCGCAGATCACTACTCTTGCGGCGGAACTCAACAATACGCCCACCTCTTGGGCGCTTTTCTTCCGGCGCGTCGACCGTTGTATCGAGCGGCTTGATTAAGCGTGCCCGGTACTCGTCGATTGTGATTGGTCTTGGACCCGCTCCGGGCGTAGCAGAAATTGCTTCCTCGAGCGACGGACGGGGTTGTGTCATCATCACAGGCTGCTTGCAGTGGTTGTCCAGTCGCCGCCCACGTATGTCGGTTGTGGCGGTTGCTGGTGATGCGAGCTGGTAAATTCGTTGCGGATGGTGATTTGGCCCGATTGTTACGTCCACATGATGCTAATGTGTGGTGCCGGTGGGTCTGCTGGCGATGCGTGTCGGTCGTGGTGGCTGCTGGCGATTCGAGCTAGTAAATTCGTTGCGGATGGCGATTTGGCGCAAATTGCTATGTACGCGCTATCGCTGGATCGGTATCCCGTTAATTTGCTCGTCCCTGGGTGAAATGCCTTAGGGAAACTACTGCTCGGGCAAAGGCCTTGAGCAGGGCAATTAACGCTGTTTGGGTTGGGCTGCAAAACACCTGGTTGATGCGCGCAGGGCAATTGGTTGCCGTTGTTGTTGTTGTTGTCCGTACGATTGCTGGATCGAAATTACTTCAGTTTGCTCGTCCCTGGGCGAAATGCCTTAGGGAAACTACTGCTCGGGCAAATGCCTTGAGCAGGGCAAGTAACGATGTTGGGCAGCAAAACAGCTGGTTGATGTGCGTAGGGCAATTGGTTGCCGTTGTTGTTGTTGTTGTTGTTATTGTTGTCCGTACGATTGCTGGATCGAAATTACTTCAGTTTACTCGTCCCTGGGCGAAGTGCCTTAGGGAAACTACTGCTCGGGCAAATTCCTTAAGCAGGGCAAGTAACGATGTTGGGCTGCAAAATAGCTGGCTGATGTGCGTAGGGTGATTTCCATCCGGCTACTTGGGTCCTGGCTGGTACTCTCTTGAATTTGTCAGCCTCGGGCTAAATGCCTTGAGACGATTCTACTCGGGCAAAGGCCTTGAGTAGGACAAGCGTAGTATCAAGAGAGTACCAGCCAGGATCCAGGTAGACGGACGGAAATTGCCCTACGCGCATCAGCCAGCTATTTTGCAGCCCAACATCGTCACTTGCCCTGCTCAAGGAATTTGCCCGAGCAGAAGTTTCCCTAAGGCATTTCGCCCAGGGACGAGCAAACTGAAGTAATTTCGATCCAGCAATCGTACGGACAACAACAACAACAACGGCAACCAATTGCCCTACGCGCATCAACCAGCTACTTTGCAGGAACGACGGAACACGAACCGAGCAATATTTGGACTGCGGTTCCCGTAACACAAGCAATACAACAATTTGCTTACTGATTGTTTGAAGGAATACTACGCCCAATATTGTGCAAGATGCAGGGAGAAGAGCGTACTCAAACTGGATATCAACGACTTCTTCACTTCAACTCAAACATCATTGGTAAATATAAACTTCTTCTTCTTCTTAGGACTACAGCCCCTCTCGAGCCTTTTCTTCCTGTAAATAGTGCCTCCAACTATCTCGGTCCATCAATCGCGTCCTCCAATTTCGAAGTCCGAGCAGCGATGAACTGTCTTCGTCGACCGTAAACAGAAACTACGCTAGGCTTTTCTTTGAAATACCAGTACTTTGTAATTATCTAATTTTCCATGTGATGAAATAAAATACTACAAACGATATAAAAAAATGTTTTACTTCACAAAATGGGGTTATTTATTAGAAAATTGTACACTGAGACATACTATTGTGAAAGGCTTGGTAACCAAGTATACAGTAACAGTCCAATCGAAACTAGAACCAACTAGTAGCCAGCGCTATCAGAATGAAAAAGTAGATCATCGATATTCAATTTGCATCGGGATGTGCTTATCAGTAATTCGTCAAGGAACATACTATTCCTCCATTTTGGATGCTTTATCATACCAAGCCCCTCTTCAAAAGCATACAACCAAAACGATATTGGAGTTGAAAAATCAACAGTTTGCAACGCCATGCCAAGGATATTGAGTACAAATTGTAGCGAATAGTTCCGTGAAGATCATATACAGTAAATCATCCACGTTTTTGAGAATAATTTAGAGTAGACAAAGAGCAATGAATGGTGCTGTCCAACAAGTTTATAAATTGTCTAGAAGTAATCGCAATACAATAAATGGAAGGTTAATAATAATAAAGTAAGAGTTTCATGCATGGTTCGTTGCAGCGTAGCGAATGTTATTTGAAGCTATGAAATACTGTACAAATTATTAATAGTAATTTCAATGAAATATAGAGACCAAGAAATAATTTAATCAGGAAGCAGAAATTCAATGCAGTAAAATTAAAATCGCTCAGCCATGCAAGTTATCATCCTGCACATTATGCTCAGTACACATATTGCCTTTGTTAATTATTTAGGGACCATCGAAATTATCACCATGAGCATTATGACCAATACGTATTTTGCTACCTATATCGACAATTATTGCGGTCACGCTTTCCTGCAAATGCAGTTAATAGAATTACATTGTGGAAATGCACCTACGAGTAGGTTACCCGAATTATGTTATTATAAATATAAGCAAATTTACATATGTATAAAAAGCTTTTTGCCCGCGACTCCTAAGTAATACACTTGTACTGTTATTAAACCTTAGCGATTAATTTCAAAGTGTTCAAAGTGAAATAAATATTGTTTAAATTTTGAAGAAGTGTGTTTCTTTTTTTGAAGAAGTCGCAGCACATTGTCATAATTGGCACCCGAGCAAAATCAAACAGTTCCGTAAGAACACAGTGAGCCTGAGATACGTTGTATACGCAGTTATTTTCGCGAACATGATTCCCCTAATTACGAATCGCAATTAAGTTAAAAGTTTTGGAGGAGAATTCAACTGGAATTTGTCGGCAGCTACCTAAGTTGCGGGATAGTGCAATCCTATTTGGTCTCCTAGTGAAGACGATCATCATCCGAGTGACAAGATACCGTACCGCAGTAGGTGCTGTTCAATTATCAACGAGTAGGGTTAAAAAGGAAGAATACGAACTGTCCAGGCGGTTGAACTATGCTGCCGATACAATCAACAACCATTATTTTATTGTAAGTCAAATGTTTTTTTTCCTTTTTGAAGATTGTACAATGATTACAATTAGCATGTCTTTTAAATTAAATTAAAAGAGTTTATTTCAGTACTTAAAAGTGCACAATCACTTATTAATTATTTCACAATTTTAATTTCACTATTAAAATTAAAACTTCCACTTGTCCATAAATTCCGATCGCAATTGTCTTCTAAAATCACTTCACTATTACTTGATTGCTTTTCAATTTACACTCCACACTATCTCCGTGCTTACTATCGCAGTTGAATGAATGATCCCCCCATTCATTCAGCTCGCCTTTATATAGGGTCTCTACCTATTCACCCATTTCTCGTACATTGGCGAATGTTCTGCCGAGGAGTACCTGGTAGATTCGAACAAATTAATGAATGGAGTCACGTCACTTTCAGATGTTGATCATGCTTGGTGGGTTCTCGGGGTTTTGAGTCAATTCATTTTGTTGATGTTCTTAATGGTTGTGAAAACAATTGCGACAGTAGCTCGCAGAATTCTTTGTACATGTAACAATATTATTAAAATTGCTATTTACTACTGCTATTTACTATTTAATTAACTCAAACATCTAACTAAACTATCACATGAGGAATATTTAACTGCAGAAGTTATTAAATTTATTATATGAAATGAATTAAATTATTCTATAATTTTTCATCCGAGAATTGTGAAAAAAAGTGTGAAGTAACTTCGGTGCATTTAGGCTATTCGAGTGAAATTTGTGATTTTATTATCTGGTGTGAAATTGTTGTCGATATACTGACAGCCGTGCATCAAAAATTTCTCATAACGAATTCCATCAACATTCCGTTGCATGGTTCCTGAAACTTCGTCTTTTGCAATTTGTGCATTTGTTTCATACTAGTTTTTCTCTTTTAAAAAGAAAACTTTTTCTTGTCAAATGGAAGAAATTCAGGAAGCCATTCGACAATTTAGTGGGGCAGTCAATGCTCAGATTGAATTAAGTAAACAAGTTGAGTAAGCAGGAGAGTGCTCCTACCAGAAGGTCTTTGTAAACATCCTAGGGTTAGAAGCAAATTTTCTAATGACGTGAATCGATAACTTGAATTATTCATCCAATACTTAGATATGAAATCGTTCAAATTTATACAAAAGATGCACAGTTTCTTTCATAAGCACAGTGCAGCCGCCATTTCAATCTAGCTTAAATGATTTTTCTGAATGCTCGGCCGATTGAATATGTTCAAGTTAAACACTATTCCTTAAATTTTCATGAAAATTGAAAGAAAATAAAAGTACCTAAGTCAATTTTAAATAT
Organism: Odontomyia ornata; assembly: GCA_963969285.1. Taxonomy (NCBI): domain Eukaryota; kingdom Metazoa; phylum Arthropoda; class Insecta; order Diptera; family Stratiomyidae; genus Odontomyia; species Odontomyia ornata. The sequence goes on along the minus strand of OZ017738.1, from coordinate 219,399,219 downwards.
ATAAAGGGTTTTCCAATAAGAGGTGTTATTTTGAATAGATCTTCTGATTTCACACCTTGCGACTTCTTCCTTTGGAGCCACGTGATAGAGAAGGCCTATGCCAATAGCCCAGCGTCAATTCAAGATCTCAAAGATGAAATTCGTGAGGCTATTGAGGACATAGGGCAGCCACTTTTGCGATTTGGTTATGGAAAATTTCATGAAGAGGACATGGTCCTGTAAGCGTGTCGTAGTAGTTATTTGCTCAATGTTAATAATTGCTATTAACGGCATATCTTCTTCTTTATAATGAATTAAACATCCGATCATTTATTTTGAAAAATGGCGTTTCTCTTTTAATATCAAAATAACACCTCTTATTGGAAAACCCTATATGAACCATAAACACGTGTTATCGTTGTTGTAATTCCATATAATTGAAATGGCTATAACTCACTTGATTATGATTCGATCTCAATTAAATTTTGTGAACATATATATCTTATGTCAGTCTATATAATTGCTAAATTTCAAGAAGTTCAAAGGTACCGTTTTGATTTTATGGGCAAAAATGTAAAATCTACAAATCATACTATTATTAACAAAGTTGAGTGAATTTCGATTTCTAAGGTATTTGTTGCCCTTGTACTCATTAAGGTCCACATTCTTGATAATTTTCAGATTTTTCGGCTGAAAGGTGTCCAATCGTGAGGGGGGAGGGGGGGGACACAAATTTTGGGTACATTTTGCCTTCCCGTGGACCCCCTGATTCATCAAATGATTTTTTAATTTCAGATTCTAAAAGTTCTAATCAAGACCTTTCATTTGATATCCCACTTGACTACCTTTGATTAAAAAGAATTTTTAAGGGCCAATTCGTTATTAGGGGGGACCCCCCTTAAACATTTTTTAAATTTTTGTCAAGACCTTAACTTTTGAGAGACTATCACTTCTGACCTTTTCACAAAGTTTGAGCATTCTAGCTTCTATAGTTTCTGAGGAAATCAGCTGTGACGCACGGACAGACGGACAGACGGACAGACGGACAGACGGACAGACGGACAGACGGACAGACGGACAGACGGACAGACGGACAGACGGACAGACGGACAGACGGACGGACGGACAGACGGACGGACAGACGGACAGACAGGTCGCAAAACTAGTAGGTCTTTGTAAAAAAAATTTTTACAAAGACCAAAAAAACGGATGCTAGACTCTCGCCCTTGAGCAAACGGTCTCAGTGATAAATTCATATCTCAATTGAAATGAGGAAAGTGAACGAAGATTGTTAGCGATCGAGCAGAAATTATCTGTTGTCCCTTCCTCCAATTTTCTGTCTTCAATAGACTCCGGTATACCTACAACGGAGAAAGATCTTGACGACATCAAGAAGCTACTGGATTTTGTGAGGGACCTTCAACCATTTGATGGCAATCCCATTCAATCTTTATCATGGGTACATAATATCCAGACAATCCGCCATGATTATGAAATAGTGCGCGGAAAACATATTGTTCACACCTGCAAAAACTTTTAATTTTGGTATCGTAATTTCATATCATAAAGTTCACTTACCTACAATTCAATTATCACATTGCCATTAAATCATATGCTTACCTTGCATTTTTTGTTCAGTTACCTTTTCGATATCGTGAAATTGACTTATATAATTTTAATTCACACTGATGATGCATTTCATGTTCATTCAACTTTAATTGTTTTGATCGATGTACTTGTACATTTTGCATATTCTTGAATTCTTGTTATGTTGAAATTGATTTTAGACTAAGCATTTGTATCATATCATTGTTTTGTGACAATCCAACCAATCAAGTGTTTCATTTCGCGGAATCGCGGTTCAAGTGCTGCTGATATCCCTTGTATATTTATATTGTGCATCGATAGTTGCACAGTTCAAGTGCCGTCATGACTTAATTAAACTACACCTGTTTAACTTATTACACAGTTCAAGTGCCGCCGTAATTATAAGTGTTAAATTTGTGAGCATTTAACATTTGGTGACCCCGTGCAGAACTATACAGCTGAAAAATGGAGAAAATGGAGGAGTTGGGCGCAAAGCAACTTAATATAGGATCTGAAATTTAGAAAATTATTGCAAATTATAAAAAAGACCCTGTCGACAGAAATAACTCAAGGGCATACTTTGAATCTCGGCGACATAAATCGGAAAGTGCATGGATTGAGTTTGAGGCTAAAGACAGCGAAATTTGTTCGATAAAAAACGTGCCTATGGACCATGACTACGTTAAAAAAGAGTACTACGACGAGATAAAAACAGGAACAAACAAATATCTGCTAATATTTGAAAATGCTATAGAAACGTTCAGTGCAGAATGCGAGCAGAAGCCAGAAGGTGATGAAAAGTGCGTAACAATTCTTTCGACCGAGGAAGTTGGTGTAACTTTTTGTGGTAGGGAGGTGAATGTCATTTATACACAGAGTGTGGGACTTCCATGCTCGCAAGCGACTGGACTACCCACTAAACACCTCCCCTTTCAACCTGAGAACCCAGCCTGGAACCGTTTGCCTGAAAACCCAGCCTGGAACCGTTTGCCTGAGAACACAGCCTGGAACTGGAGCCAAAGTGATTACCCTTCGTCAATATTGGATGAACTTATCGAAAATACGATTGATTGACCCAAAAAAATGCTATGCCATAAAAAATGAGGAGATCAATCGTTTATGGCTCCAGATTGAGTCATTACGTTATTGAATTCCGGAGGAATGTATGAATCCTGAGGTGACAGGCTACAATTCTTCCGGGTACGTTGAACTAGAGCAGATGGTGCTCAACGAAAAGGTAAAGCTATCAATTAAACAAGCAGATCAAAAAGTCGTCTGTAAATCTCCCAAAAATAACAATACCGAAATTCGAGGAGACTCAATATTTTCTCCCAGATGATTGATAGTCAACCAGCCCCCGCTATCCAAAAGATGTTGTATTTAAAAATGAACGTTACGGAAGAAGCAGAAAAATTGATCAGACATCTGCCTTCAACCGAGCTGAACTATAACACTGCCTGGAAAATTTTACAAGATCGATACAACCATAAGAGAGTGTTAACGTCAGCCCTTATACAAAAATTAATGGGACAACCCAATATTTTGTCGAACAATCCATCAGCGGCTGCAGTCAAAAGTTTATATAACGTGACCCGTGAAAGTATGCTAACAGTTAATAATTTAGAAGTGGACACGTCAACATGGGATCTGCTGTTACTTTTTTTATTGATAAAAAAACTGGATCAAAAAACGCATATCTTATACGAAAAATCGCTCATTGAGCCGAAGGAGAACCAATCGCTCCAACATTTTTTAAAATTTTTGGAAAAAAGATTCCAATCCTTAGAGGCATTAGGTCAAAAAGCTAGGCCTACTAGCAGCAGAACGTTATCATCAAACTTTGCAAACTTTGCAATGAAGGTAACCATCCGTTGTTCAGTTGCAAGAAAATTGTACTACTGTCTCCCGCCAACCGACTGCAGTTTGCACAAAAACAACGACTATGTGTGAACTGTTTACAGGGCGGCCACAAAGCTAATGCATGCACTTTTTGGCATTGTTTAAAATGTGGACGAAGACACAATTCACTGCTTCATTTGGGAGAAGAACAAAATACAGTAAGTCATGACTTAGCACTCGAAGGCACCAAGGATTAACTCACGACTCTTGCATCAGTGATGATGATCATGAGACATCAAGTCACGTCTACCAACCATTGACAACTCTGCAAGTTGCGGATTGTGAGCAAAAACCTTGAAGCTATGTTTTGCTAGGCACAGCTAGGATCACTGTTGTAGCAACTAATGGCCAAACGTTAGAATGCAGAGCAGTTTTAGACTCCGGATCTCAAGTCAATCTGTTGACGGAGAGATTGGTAAAAAAATTGGGAATTTCACCAAAGAAGACATCTCTTTGCCCTCTTTGCATTGGGGGCATAGGTAAACGGAGAAGCGAAGGCAGCCAGCGAGTTAACATTGAAATAAAATCAAGAATGGGAAATTTTTCTTCGTGACTCAAAGCATTTGTTTTACCTTAATTAATTGGAGCTGAGTTTTACCACAAGTTTTTGTTCAATGGCCAAATACGAATGGATTCTCCAGAACACTATTCTCGGTTGGATCGTCAGTGGTATGCTCAAACATGCATCATCAATGTCTGCAATTTCCAACGTGAATGCTATTTGTGCAATCAACACAGCAAGTGAAGACGATATTCAGCGTTGATAGAAAGATTTTGACAACTGGAAGAAATTGATAGCTCAGAGTCAAATTTCACACCTGCAGAAAAATGATGTGAAAACCACTTCATACAAATAGTCAAAAGGAACCCTTTTGGGTGTTTTATTGTAACATTGCCATTTGTAATGGATCCGGCAATCCTTGAAGAATCCAAACAAATAGCGTTGAATCGGTTTCTTGCCTTAAAAAGAGGCTTTATCAGAAATCCGAAGTTAAAACAAGAATATATTATTTTCATGGAGGAATATAAACAGTTGGGGCATATGAAAGAAGTGAACATGAGTCAGATATCTGCAAAACATTATTTTTTGTCACATCGCTGTGTGATAAAACCAGACAGCAGCACTGAAATTGTTCTAGCTTGGACAGATTCCCCGCTCTTGAAACTCTTTGTAGCAAATAGAATTGCCAAGATCCAAGAAAAATCACTGCAACAGCAATGACGTCATGTCACTTCTAAGGAAAATCTAGCGGATGTATCCTCACCCGGTCTCAACCCAGAAAAACTTACGTCCTGTAAGCTGTGGTTCTATAGATCATTCTTTCTGCATGGAAGAGAATCTGTTTGGCCTCCATTGTTTGTCAAAGGAAAGCTCTGGAAAATGACCCTGAAAGTAAAAGATGTATAACCGCTCAGACATCGCTAGCCCTGTCAACTGATGATGATGAAATCATTTATAAAATTGGATATAGGAACTCTTTGCAGAGGCTACAACATATTGTAACATATATGAGACGCTTCAACAACCACACCAGAGAAAAAAGGGTTCTACGCTTAACATGCATCTTAATAAGCCCGTTGGAGCTAGATGAAGCCCTCTATACGATTGTTTGCAACATGCAGAAATCAAGTTTTGCCAAAAAAATCAGTCAGTTGAACAACAAGGGTGAAGTTAACAAAACTAGTACCATCAGCATCCTATCGCCCTTTTTAAATGATCGTTTGCAAGACTCAAATTTTTCGTATGATGCTTATTCCATTCGGCGACCCAGTCACAAAACTTCTCATGAATCATATTCATGCAGAAAACCTACATTGAAGGGAAAGTCATTGGCTTGGTCTGTGGTTCAACATTGTGTTAGATGTGCAAGAGCCAGACCGAAGTTATTATCCCGGATGATGGGAAATTTGCCATCATCTAGAGTGCAACCAGCGAGCCCATTCGTGAACAGTGGTGCAGACTTCTGCGGACCAGTATGGACCCATTTCAAATTAAGAGGCAAGAAACCGCAAAAAGTATGCATCGCTGTATTTTGCTGCTTTTCCAATAAAGCCGTGCACTTAGAGCTTGTAAGAGATTTGACAACAGAATCTTTTCTGAAAGGCTTGAAGAGATTTATTGGACAACGAGGACACTGTCAACATTTGCATTGCAAAAATGCTACAAACTTTGTGGGTGCACGAAATCAATTGGCTGGGATCACATCAATCATTCACTCTGATGAAGCACAAGAAGAAATCACTAAGACATGCAGCAGAAAAGCTATCAACCTCCACTTCATTCTTCCGAGAGCACCTCATTTTGGAGGGCTCTGGGTAGCTGCTGTCAAATCAGCGAAGAAACTCTTAGTGCCGATCATTTCAAAAACATCTCCTACGCATGAAGAACTCGAAACAGTTTTTATTGAAATAGAGACAGTGCTGAATTCAAAATCTCTTACACCACTGTCAGCTGATCCAAATGATTTGAATGCACTAACTCCCAGACATTTTCTTATAGGAGAGCCTCTTATAGCTCAAGTTGATTCACAAGCCCAGCCAGTGCACCTAGGTCTTGTAGTGAAGTAGGTAAGTTCAAAAGTCCGTAAAGGACTGCAGCGATGGTCTGCTGCCTCGGCAGAAGAAGGTGTCAGTATCTGCCGAGAATGCCCTTGTCTGGGGACGCGTGAATGCGCTGACAGGCAAGCATTGCGGTGTCGTGGGGCGGGTTCATCCCCCCAGCACAAGGACCCACTACAAAGAATTTCGCATTCACGAATTTCTGGGGTCGAGAAAAGCAAGGCGACCGAAGCCGCAAAAATCGTAGGCAACCGCACCAGGGGCAACTGACTTGTTCATGGAACAAGAGAAACAAGTAAAAAGAAGGGGAAGCAGGGTAACCTTGTCCTTACCTGGAGACGCTCATGGCCCATAAATGAGAGAGGGGCAACCGGGTGGTGATGGAGCCCCCGCGCACCCACCCAACCGGATCAAAATCCATAATTGTTGCAGTGGCCAGGTATTCTTCTTCTGAGTGGAAAACTCATACAACTTAACTTGCATGAGCCTTCCCATCAGAAGAGAAGTACCCCGGTGACCAATTTATGCCATAGAATTATGCAAGTCGATTACATAACCCCATGTCATAAAGAGGCACTTTGCTTGGGCCACTCAACCCGCGAAGTCACCTGAAACAAAAAGAGGTTAGTGTGTACCCGGCGGCTGGCTCATGTTTTGTGGTGAGAGCCTGCCACCGTACCGGGTCCTATACCCGGTCAAATCCAACGTAATGGAAAGACCGAAGGGTACGGCGTATTAATCCATTTAATTTTTATTATATTTATAATAAATATATCCCTTTCTTTTTAATTCATTATATAGATAGAATAGAAAATAGAAAAAATATTAATTTAAAAAAAAAAACAAATTTAGAAAAAAAGAAAGCCAATTCAAATCAAAGATATGAGGCAAAAAGGGCACTTACCGGCATGGTCCTCCGAGCGCTCGACGACGATGCAAGTATCCTCTACAATTCCACATTAATTGAATGATGGCGATGACGTTTTGGGCAATTATTAAGTTCTATGTAGTTTTGCTTAAGTGTGAATAACTTCATCAAGTACAAATATAAAATTTCCTTAAGACAAATTAAAGCTCTTTTTTCCACGAAAATTGCACAATACTTTCAAATGTCTTGAATAACGACCGTTTCACTATGCATACGTTGTTATGGTAATTCGTATATAAAGTCGTTCCGTAAATTACTTATTTTGAAAAGTAATATTTTGCGTTGTGTTTGATATGGCTACTAAACAAAAGCTTGACTTTACTAGAAGGCACTTAAAAGACTCACAAGTAATTTGACAGCACTAGAACTATTTGAAATTCGCGCTCAGTTGCATTATTGTCTTAGGTATTTGCCGAATACGTGTAGGTATATACAATTAACTGAATAAGTTCACGCACCGCAAATTTCACACTTATTTTATCGTATATTATATGGCACAAATTTCAACCAAACTAGATTCACTTCGTTAGTGACAATCGCGTTTGTTTATTACAAACAGCTGCCAGGAATCTCCGCTATGTCCATAAATGAACGCGAGCATTTTTTAGAGAGACGCATATTTGATAGCGTCCATGCATTGCATTTAATATTTCTGCACGTTTTCGATGCTATTTTTATGCAATTATAGCATGTGAGCTGGGCAGTGATCTCCAAATAATTTAAAGTAAAAAAATAATAAATTTAACTAACTGCTCGATTAATACAGGGCAGCTAATTTTCTCTCGATCCCGAGGCGACGAGGATTGCGAAAAGGGAGCTGAAGGATCTTTCATTATGGCATGGGTTATCTTTAGCGTCGGAATATGGAGTGACGACCAATAAGAGAAAACAAAATTGGCAGACGGAAGGACTGATACGTATGTTTGTGTTTTGCCTGAAGTATACAAACCTTGGGCGTTTTTGAAACTTTGTGCGGGCGGACAGGACAGACGTGGCTAATTATCTATCGGCGCAGGTCTTTTGTGTGGTATATCCCAACTTGTTTTCCCGATGGGTCTGTTATCATATAGCGAGTGGGTCCCACTACCTTCTTTATACGGCTTTTCAAGAAACGCCGGTCCAGCTTGGCGTTGTAATGCCCAGCGGCGTCACTTTGGCGGAAATCGCGCCGGAAAACTTCATCTCCTTCTTTAAAATTGGCCGATCGTGACCTGAGATTGTACTGCGCCTCATTTGCACGTCCCGCGGCCATAATCTTCCGTCCGATTTGTTGGCGGAGGTCTCCTAAACGCTCGTGGGGCTCCAGCGCAACGATGGGGTCTCCCAAACACTTTAATTGCCGTAACAGCCGGTATGATTTACCATGGCAAATCATGTGCTGTCCGAAGGCGGCAAAGTAAGGTGCGAAACCGGTGACGGAATGATACCATAACCGCAGGGCGCATGTGATGGCGGACAATCTGCGGTCCCAATCTTTTTGAGATGGGTGGACGTAGGAACGGATTGCGGCCAACAGGGTGCGATTCAACCGTTCGGAGGCGTTAGACTGAGGGGAGTAGATGGGCCTCAGTTGGTGTTCAACGCCATACTGCTCGAGTAGGCCCTTAAACTGCCGTGACCTGAACTGTACTCCATTGTCCGAGTACACACTCTCTGGAACCCCGAACATAAGGAATACCCGGCTCCCTAGGAATTTCACGACGGATGGAGTTGTGAACTTACGAATGGGTTCCACCAGTGGGAATTTTGAGAGCTGGTCTAGAACGACTATGGCTCCGATGTGTCCCATGGATGATCGAGGATATGGAAGAGAATCTGTTTGGCCTCCATTGTTTGTCAAAGGAAAGCTCTGAAAAATGACCCTGAAAGTAAAAGATGTATAACCGCTCAGACATCGCTAGCCCTGTCAACTGATGATGATGAAATCATTTACAAAATTGAACATAGGAACTCTTTGCAGAGGTTATAACTTATTGTAACATATATGAGACGCTTCAACAACCACACCAGAGAAAAAAGGGTTCTACGCTTAACATGCATCTTAATAAGCCCATTGGAGCTAGATGAAGCCCTCTATACGATTGTTTGCAACATGCAGAAATCAAGTTTTGCCGAAAAATCAGTCAGTTGAACAACAAGGGTGAAGTTAACAAAACTAGTACCATCAGCAGCCTATCGCCCTTTTTAAATGAACGAAGGATCATCCGAGTCGGTGATCGTTTGCAAGACTCAAATTTTTCGTATGATGCTTATTCCATTCGGCGACCCAGTCACAAAACTTCTCATGAATCATATTCATGCAGAAAACCTACATTGCAGCCCCCAAGCACTGCTAGCAACTGCAAGACAGCGGTTTTGGCCATTGAAGGGAAAGTCATTGGCTTGGTCTGTGGTTCAACATTGTGTTAGATGTGCAAGAGCCAGACCGAAGTTATTATCCCGGATGATGGGAAATTTGCTATCATCTAGAGTGCAACCAGCGAGCCCATTCGTGAACAGTGGTGCAGACTTCTGCGGACCAGGATGGACCCATTTCAAATTAAGAGGCAAGAAACCGCAAAAAGTATGCATCGCTGTATTTTGCTGCTTTTCCAATAAAGCCGTGCACTTAGAGCTTGTAAGAGATTTGACAACAGAATCTTTTCTGAAAGGCTTGAAGAGATTTATTGGACAACGAGGACACTGTCAACATTTGCATTGCAAAAATGCTACAAACTTTGTGGGTGCACGAAATCAATTGGCTGGGATCACATCAATCATTCACTCTGATGAAGCACAAGAAGAAATCACTAAGACATGCAGCAGAAAAGCTATCAACCTCCACTTCATTCTTCCGAGAGCACCTCATTTTGGAGGGCTCTGGGTAGCTGCTGTCAAATCAGCGAAGAAACTCTTAGTGCCGATCATTTCAAAAACATCTCCTACGCATGAAGAACTCGAAACAGTTTTTATTGAAATAGAGACAGTGCTGAATTCAAAATCTCTTACACCACTGTCAGCTGATCCAAATGATTTGAATGCACTAACTCCCAGACATTTTCTTATAGGAGAGCCTCTTATAGCTCAAGTTGATTCACAAGCCCAGCCAGTGCACCTAGGTCTTGTAGTGAAGTAGGTAAGTTCAAAAGTCCGTAAAGGACTGCAGCGATGGTCTGCTGCCTCGGCAGAAGAAGGTGTCAGTATCTGCCGAGAATGCCCTTGTCTGGGGACGCGTGAATGCGCTGACAGGCAAGCATTGCGGTGTCGTGGGGCGGGTTCATCCCCCAGCACAAGGACCCACTACAAAGAATTTCGCATTCACGAATTTCTGGGGTCGAGAAAAGCAAGGCGACCGAAGCCGCAAAAATCGTAGGCAACCGCACCAGGGGCAACTGACTTGTTCATGGAACAAGAGAAACAAGTAAAAAGAAGGGGAAGCAGGGTAACCTTGTCCTTACCTGGAGACGCTCATGGCCCATAAATGAGAGAGGGGCAACCGGGTGGTGATGGAGCCCCCGCGCACCCACCCAACCGGATTAAAAATCCATAATTGTTGCAGTGGCCAGGTATTCTTCTTCTGAGTGGAAAACTCATACAACTTAACTTGCATGAGCCTTCCCATCAGAAGAGAAGTACCCCGGTGACCAATTTATGCCATAGAATTATGCAAGTCGATTACATAACCCCATGTCATAAAGAGGCACTTTGCTTGGGCCACTCAACCCGCGAAGTCACCTGAAACAAAAAGAGGTTAGTGTGTACCCGGCGGCTGGCTCATGTTTTGTGGTGAGAGCCTGCCACCGTACCGGGTCCTATACCCGGTCAAATCCAACGTAATGGAAAGACCGAATGGTACGGCGTATTAATTCATTTTATTTTTATTATATTTATAATAATCCCTTTCTTTTTAATTCATTATATAGATAGAATAGAAAATAGAAAAAATATTAATTTAAAAAAAACAAATTTAGGAAAAAAGAAAGCCAATTCAAATCAAAGATATGAGGCAAAAAGGGCACTTACCCGCATGGTCCTCCGAGCGCTCGACGACGATGCAAGTATCCTCTACAATTCGCGCTCAGTTGCATTATTGTCTTAGGTATGTGCCGAATACGTGTAGGTATACACAATTAACTGAATAAGTTCACGCACCGCAAATTTCACACTTATTTTATCGTATATTATATGGCACAAATTTCAACCAAACTAGATTCACTTCGTTAGTGACAATCGCGTTTGTTTACTACAAACAGCTGCCACGAATCTCCGCTATGTCCATAAATGAACGCGAGCATTTTTCAGAGAGACGCATATTTGATAGCGTCCATGCATTGCATTTAATATTTCTGCACGTTTTCGATGCTATTTTTATGCAATTATAGCATGAGAGCTGGGCAGTGACCTCCAAATAATTTAAAGTAAAAAAATAATAAATTTAACTAACTGCTCGATTAATACAGGGCAGCTAATTTTGTCGCGATCCCGAGGCGACGAGGATTGCGAAAAGGGAGCTGAAGGATCTTTCATTATGGCATGGGTTATCTTTAGCGTCGGAATATGGAGTGACGAACAATAAGAGAAAACAAAATTGGCAGACGGAAGGACTGATACGTATGTTTGTGTTTTGCCTGAAGTATACAAACCTTGGGCGTTTTTGAAACTTTGTGCGGGCGGACAGGACAGACGTGGCTAATTATCTATCGGCGCAGGTCTTTTGTGTGGTATATCCCAACTTGTTTTCCCGATGGGTCCGTTATCATATAGCGAGTGGGTCCCACTACCTTCTTTATACGGCTTTTCAAGAAACGCCGGTCCAGCTTGGCGTTGTAATGCCCAGCGGCGTCACTTTGGCGGAAATTGCGCCGGAAAACTTCATCTCCTTCTTTAAAATTGGCCGATCGTGATCTGAGATTGTACTGCGCCTCATTTGCACGTCCCGCGGCCATAATCTTCCGTCCGATTTGTTGGCGGAGGTCTCCTAAACGCTCGTGGGGCTCCAGCGCAACGATGGGGTCTCCCAAACACTTTAATTGCCGTAACAGCCGGTATGATTTACCATGGCAAATCATGTGCTGTCCGAAGGCGGCAAAGTAAGGTGCGAAACCGGTGACGGAATGATACCATAACCGCAGGGCGCATGTGATGGCGGACAATCTGCGGTCCCAATCTTTTTGAGATGGGTGGACGTAGGAACGGATTGCGGCCAACAGGGTGCGATTCAACCGTTCGGAGGCGTTAGACTGAGGGAAGTAGATGGGCCTCAGTTGGTGTTCAACGCCATACTGCTCGAGTAGGCCCTTAAACTGCCGTGACCTGAACTGTACTCCATTGTCCGAGTACACACTCTCTGGAACCCCGAACACAAGAAATACCCGGCTCTCTAGGAATTTCTCGATGGATGGAGTTGTGAACTTACGAATGGGTTCCACCAGTGGGAATTTTGAGAGCTGGTCTAGAACGACTATGGCTCTGATGTGTCCCATGGATGATCGAGGATATGGACCGAGTAGATATATGTATAGACGTCGGAATACGCGTTGTGGGACGTTGAGTTGACCCATAGGAGGTCGAAGGGGCTGGTTGGGCGCTTTAGTACCTTTACAGGTCTCACAGGCACTCACGTAGTCTTTGACCTGGGATGCCATTTTAGGTCAAAAGAAGTATTTCTTGAGTCGCCGTAACGTCCGACCGTAACCTCCATGGGCACTTAAAAGATGGTCATGAGCGCGGAAGATCAAATGGTGTGTCATTTCCTTCGGCACCCAGAGTTTCCAGGACTCTTCTTCCTGCCATGGATCACCAGTGACGTATTCATTTCGTCTATACACGTAGCCGTCTATCACTTTCAAATCAGGCAGCTGCGATTGTTGGGTCTCGATGGTTTGCCTCAGCTCTTTGTAGCTGTCTGATTCAAAATGTCGGCTGTCCAAATCTATCTGGATGGGGTCCTCGTCACTTGTTGTCAATTCAGCTCCCTCTGGTGAACATATTCGCGAGAGAGTGTCAGGTACGATGTTCTTGGCCATCTGGCTAGGCGTCCATGTAAATCTGCTTGGTTCATCAACCATTGTAGCGAAGCGTGGTCTGTGATGATCTCGAATTGGTGGCCCTCGATATAGGCCCGGAATTTCTACACAGCCATTACCGCTGCCAAACATTCTTGCTCGGACACAGTATAGTTCCTTTGGGCCGAGTTCAGCTTATTGGACATGAAGGCGATGGGAGCTTCTTCTCCCTCATCGGTCAATTGCACCAGCATGGCTCCGACTCTATGTTGACTTGCGTCACAATGAATGGAGAAGGGCTTCGTAAAGTCGGGGCTGTGCAAGACCGGAGCTGAAGTTAGGGCTTGTTTTAGCTCTTCGATTGCCTTTCGGCTGCGCTCGGTCCAAATGAACTTCCCTTTCCGCAGCATGTCTGACAGGGGCGCTGAAACTGTTGCATAATTTCGAACAAACCTTCGGTACCAACCACACACACCAAGGAAACGTCGTAGCTGCTTAACTGTTTTTGGTAAGGGGAACTCATCAATCGCACGAGTTTTGTCTGGATCCGTTTTGATAGTGCCATGTTCTATGACATGTCCGAGGTATCGGACTTCTTTCATGACAAACTTACTTTTCTGTACGTTGATGGTGAGTCCCGCCTTACTGATGTGCAGGGCTACTTCTTGCAGGAGTAGGAGGTGTTGGTCGAACGTTTCCGTGATTAGTAAAAGATCATCCAGGTACACGAACACTTGGTGTTTCAGGTGAGGTGGGATGACTTTGTCCATCAGCTGGGTCATCGTTTGCGGCGCGTTACACAGGCCAAAGGGCATTGTGACGAACTGATATAATGGTCATCCAGGCACTGTGAAGGTGGTCTTATCCCTCGACCCCTCATCGAGTGGAATTTGCCAGAAGGCGTCTTTTACGTCGAGACTGCTAATATAATTGGCTTTCGGCAGTCTCCCTAGTATTTCATCGATGAGTGGAAGAGGGTACGCGTCCTTGATGGTAACCGTATTTACCTTACGGGCATCTAGACAAAGACGGACTTTACCTGGCTTCACCACCAAGGTTACCGGTGAGGACCAGGCACTTTGGGACTCCTCTATAACCCCCAACTCGAGCATCCTATCCAGCTCCGCATACACCAACTTCTCCATGGCCGGGGGATGGCATAGTGTCTCTGCTTAATTGGCTTGCTATTGCCAACGTCGATGACGTGTGAGACTAGGGTGGTGCAGCCAGGGCCTTGGGTAGCGTACGATGGAAAAGCAGCGATGGATGCTTCCAAGCGTTGCCATTGGTTAGGCGTCAGTTCATGCCTGTCGGGCATAGAAGCGAGTTTGTTGACATATCTGGTGTTTAAAGACAAATCTGTGAATAAATCGGAGGCCAATCCAAAACGAAGGACAAAATCGACGCCAAGGTACACATTCTGAGTCAGGGACGGGATAATGTAGAAAGTAATATCCTTCGTCTGACCTCCGAACGTCGCGGGTGTTGTCAGTTTACCTCGTGTAGGGTGTTTGGTGCCATCAACTGTACTGATTTCAGTGCGCCAGGGCTTAATCAAGGTAGGATATTCATAGAGCACCTTCGAGCCAAAGCTCGAGGCAAGACAACTGATACTGGCACCCGTGTCGATCAATGCAAACACGGTTTTGCCCAACACTTTAATTGGGTGGTAAGGTCTGATCTCATTCTCAGCAACCTCCAAGATGTTACAAAAGTTTAGTGTTTGACGACAGGTGCGCACTCTCTTGCGGACCCAACGACGGGTTGACTATTTTGTCTTGCGCGGGCGAGAAGTGACTTCTTCGGAAGCAAATATTCGCTCTCGAGCCACCCGATATTCCTGCAGTCGAACATGATAAGGTTTTAGAATGCGTATTTGAGGCTGCCAGGGTTCTTCAGGCAGTGGCTGCGGTGGTCACTTCAATATTGTCGTTGGCGAGGCCTCCGGAAGAGAGTGAACATCCGCAGTCATAGTGGTCATGGCTGGTGGGTTATCTTTGGGTTTGTGGGGGTGAGCAGCTGGCTGGGGAGCTACTGCGGGGTCTTTGAGTACCACTGAGGTGGTCGGGTACTCTTTCGGTGGTTTTTTGCGCGGCACAATCAAGGCAATCCGGAAAGGAAGTGTCCGGCTTACTGCAACGTAGCAGAAAACCTTACGTTCTGCTCGACATGAAATAAACAAGTGTCTAGTTTGATTGCAATTCCAGCAGGTCGTGAGGCTTCCCATCGCTGCTCCAGCAAACTGGTCCCGGTCCATATCTTCCTCCAGATTCATGGTGGTATAATCTGGGGCCACTTCCGCGATTCCGCGCCGAGGACTTGTCCTAGCTAGTAAGTAGGGCCGTTCCCGGAGGTCTTCCTCAACCCCCTCCAGGCGACTCACAGTCCTCAGCAGTGCCTCCATACTCTGCGGATCTGAGTCCACAATATGGCGACGAAGCTCCGGCCTTAGATTGCGCTTTAGCACCCACAGCAGTAGGGTGGAAGACATCGGCTCTGACAACTGGTCATTCAGCCGAAGGATATCGGCTCGATATTGATGAAAGGGCTCGTCCGGACGCTGCCATCTGGCATGGATCATGTCCAGGGCCCTTTCGTCCATATCAATCGTAGGGTACTCCATGCGGAGTACCTCCTTCAACCGGGACATGCGTATTGATGGTGGGGCCGAATGTATTCGCGAATATGACTCAAGTGCTGCCCCTCCAAGCAGCATTGGCAAGTATCCTGCCAGCGCCGTGTGGTCCCCTGCCAACATTTGCCCAATCAGCGACTCCACCCAACCAATGAAAACCTCCACAGTTATGGTGTTGGGTTCCCCGCTGAAATGCAGAGTCCAGCCCTGGATGATGCTGGGAATATGCGTCGGCTTCAGCCGATACGTAGCGTGTGGATGGTTGCGTTGGTCCGGAGGAGCCACTGGAGCCTGAGTTGGTGGCGGTGCTTGGCTCAGTCGGGGCCGGTACACTGGAGCCAACGGATTCATTGCCGCACCGGGCCGGATTCTTTCGGGATCGCGCCGTGTGTCTACTGGAAAATCCCAAGGATTTTACTCCGAATCCCACATCGGAGGCGTTCTTGGACGAGGTGGTATTGGATCTTCCTTCTTCCTTTCCAGCGCGGCTACCCGGGTGGTCAAGCCTTGCATAAGTGCCATCAGATCTTGTAGGTCGGTCGCCTCTACAGCCACGGTGGGTCTCGGCCCTTCCGCAGGTGGCACTGCTTCGGCTCGGCCCATTAAGTCAGGCTCATCAGCCGCGGTTGGAACATGATCCCGCCGGTTCTTTGGTTTGCGCACCGCCCCTTGAGCAGCTGGAAGCTCTAGGTGGCTGGAAGGTTGACTCGCTGACGTGGCTGGTAGTCGGCATAAAGGGCAAGTCCGGCTGACTAGTAAATGCTGGGTCACGCAGGCTTCGTGGAACTCATGTCCGCACCCCAAAGTTTGTACGGACGTCCCGTCATTTCGTGCTTGCTGGCAGATGACGCATAATGCCGTGGACCCTGCATCCGAACGCAACCAACGCTTGTCAGGCGTGCGTTTGGTAGACATTGCTGAAACAATTTATTTTTAGTAAAGAAAACTTAAGACTACAAATATATAACGTAAACACTATCGAAATGAATATATATATATATATATATATATATATAGATATATATTAGAAAAATGTGGAAAATAACGTGAAATTTATATAATTTCCCAGTGGCGAACTATAAACCAACCTCAAAAAAACCCAAGGTATGAAAAAGTTTATCAAAAATTCACGTTATCAAAAAAAATAATCGGTCTTTCCATTCCGTCCTTCTTCCCAAGTACGGACACCAATGGCACACTCCTCCTAAGGCGTAACAGGGACTACCCTCTTGCGGCACCATGAGAATCAGGGTTCAGAAGTGTTCCCTCATCCGCAAGATTTTACAAGTTACAACTTTTCAGCCCAGGGTTGAATTCTGACCCTCAAGCAGCGCGTGTCTTGCCATGGATAGTCATGGATTAGCTACTCAGCCAATCACATGAAATCAAAATCCATGTAGTATAAGACACTCAGGCACCGCTTGGTTTGAGGAGCAGATCAGAATCCTCCGCAAAATCGATGTTGAGATAATAATTTCCGAATAGAAAAAAGGGACTCTGATATCATTTGGCCTTACTAGTCATACAATGGTGGTAAACCACCAAAGTATAAATCAGAAGCAGGACCAAACGATATTGATGTCCAAAGACAACACATGTCCGGATGTTACTAAGTTGCTGGGGGACGATAAGTGCAAAAGCCCTCAGTAGTTACCTACCCGCCAATAATCTTGACACCTTGTAGGGATACCTAGAGACGATGGACTGTCTCGTGCTCACGACTGATGATACAGCCGGGCATTTCAGGTCCCACGTTGGGAACCATTTGTAGTGAAGAAGGTAAGTTCAAAAGTCCGTAAAGGACTGCAGCGATGGTCTGCTGCCTCGGCAGAAGAAGGTGTCAGTATCTGCCGAGAATGCCCTTGTCTGGGGACGCAGTTCATTCCCCCAGCACAAGGACCCACTACAAAGAATTTCGCATTCACGAATTTCTGGGGTCGAGAAAAGCAAGGCGAACGAAGCCGCAAAAATCGTAGGCAACTGCACCAGGGGCAACTGACTTGTTCATGGAACAAGAGAAACAAGTAAAAAGAAGGGGAAGCAGGGTAACCTCGTCCTTACCCGGAGACGCTCATGGCCCACAAATGAGAGAGGGACAACCGGGTGGTGATGGAGCCCCCGCGCACCCACCCAACCGGATCAAAATCCATAATTGTTGCAGTGGCCAGGTATTCTTCTTCTGATTGGAAAACTCATACAACTTAACTTGCATGAGCCTTCCCATCAGAAGAGAAGTACCCCGGTGACCAATTTATGCCAAAGAATTATGCAAGTCGATTACATAACCCTATGTCATAAAGAGGCACTTTGCTTGGGCCACTCAACCCGCGAAGTCACCTGAAACAAAAAGAGGTTAGTGTGTGCCCGGCGGCTGGCTCATGTTTTGTGGTGAGAGCCTGCCACCGTACCGGGTCCTATACCCGGTCAAATCCAACGTAATGGAAAGACCGCAGGGTACGGGTTATTAATTCATTTTATTTTTATTAAATTTCTAATAAATATATCCCTTTCTTTTAATTCATTATTCTAATTTTTTTTTCCTTTATATAATTTATAATTTAAACGATTTCTAAAATTTAATGAATATATTAATATAATAATATTTTTAATATATTAATTTTTTTTATAAATATAGATAGAATAGAAAAAATATTAATTTAAAAAAAACAAATTTAGAAAAAAAGAAAGCCAATTCAAATCAAAGATATGAGGCAAAAAGGGCACTTACCCACATGGTCCTCCGAGCGCTCGACGACGATGCAAGTATCCTCTACAATTCCACATTAATTGAATGATGGCGAAGACGTTTTGGGCAATTATTAAGTTCTATGTAGTTTTGCTTAAGTGTGAATAACTTCGTTCCGTAAATTACTTATTTTGAAAAGTAATATTTTGCGTTGTGTTTGATATGGCTACTAAACAAAAGCTTGACTTTACTAGAAGGCACTTAAAAGACTCACAAGTAATTTGACAGCACTAGAACTATTTGAAATTCGCGCTCAGTTGCATTATTGTCTTAGGTATTTGCCGAATACGTGTAGGTATATACAATTAACTGAATAAGTTCGCGCACCGCAAATTTCACACTAATTTTATCGTATATTATATGGCACAAATTTCAATCAAACTTAATTCACTTCGTCGGTGACAATCGCGTTTGTTTACTACAAACAGCTGCCACGAATCTCCGCTATGTCCATAAATGAACGCGAGCATTTTTCAGAGAGACGAATATTTGATAGCGTCCATGCATTGCATTTAATATTTCTGCACATTTTCGATGCTATTTTTATGCAATTATAGCATGTGAGCTGGGCAGTGACCTCCCTTGTCCACGCCAACACATGGCTGCTACACGCTAGAATATATCGCCAGCAAATATAATGGGCTCTCCTCGCCCGTCTTTTATTCGCGTCAACTCTGGTTATGCGCGCAGACACAGCAGTTGGTGAATTATTCGCTCGACTTTTTGCCTGCTTTTCCCCGAGATCCAAATAACCCCTCCACGGTTGCACTGATCTCAATGTAGAAATCCTTCCTAACAAGTATAACGAACGAATCATCACTGTGCACAAGAACGACAGAGCGTCAACGAACGCAGCGGCAAATGTCAAGAAAATGTGGCACAACTTGAAATTGCGACTCAACCGACAGAATCGCGTACTCGTGGCTATGCGAATAAAATACCAGTTCCTAATGCACTACAACTAGTCGACGGCCGACGTATACACTCCCGAACCGGCTCCATCCCACCCGGCACGGCAACGTATTAATCAACGCTTCACTCACGAGCAGCACACAATTGCAATCCTTTAGAAATACTTTTCCCATTTACATGGAAATTGCAAGTAGCGTTAAGTAGATGGTTCACTCATAAGAATTGTTGCAGTGTTCTATGAGTGTAAAAGTATTTTTTCTTTTTTTTTGTATGTCTAGGTTTCCGATGAGCTGAGCGAGAATCGGTAATTTCCATGCTTTCTTGTCATAACCGGATTTTCTATACGGAAATGATTTGCTGTTTGTGTAGTGAATTGGTTGATCTGGGATATATTATCCATGAATTTCTTTTAACCCTTTGCCTGCGCCGAATTCTAATCGAGCAGTTTTAGTTATGCTGAATATAAAAAAAAATATAAAATCTATAAACTGACATAAAAAGATAAAATTTAAATTCTACATGAAATTATCAAATAATTTAAAGTAAAAAAATAATTAATTTAACTAAATTTAACTTTAAGGTGAAAGCAAGTAACACTAATAAAACAAGATTTTTGGAAACGATGGTCGCGGGAGTACTTGCACCAACTGCAGGTCAGACACGAGTGGAGAGTACAATGCAAAAATATCCGCCCAGATACAACAGTCATCCTAAAAGATGATGAATTGCCAGTTATGTGATGGCCATTAGGAAGAATTCTTCGAACATATGAAGGGGATGATGGTCTGGTTCGGGCTGCAGACGTAACAACAGCACAAAGTACTTTCCGACGAGCGATTCACTGGCTTGCACCTTTACACTTGGAAAAAGAATCCTCCGAAGTAAAAAAACGTGACATCGAAGCTACTCATAGCAGAGACCAGGAACAAAAATGAAAGATTCGAATGAATAATCTCGTCAATCAAGGAAAAAGATCAACAGTTGACTCAAAAGAGCACATGTAAGCAAATGGTCGAACAATTTGAGCATTCCACAAAGGAACTACAATTGGACAATAGCTTATTTCTAACCAAGCACCAAAAAAGAGGAGCACTAGACGTAGTTGGAAACGTAGCTGACTCATTGTTTGGCATGTTTGGTTCAGCATATCCTGACGAAATGACCCATAAAATTGGCGCAGTGTGAGAGAATGAGGAAACACTATTGGCCTTATTCAAAAATCAAACCTCGATTATTGATTCAACGACATCATGAGGCGGGATCAGGTTACCACCGCGGAAAAAAATTCAACGTAATCAATGACCAATTGAGTCTGAACCGGGTTAATGACAACAGTGATGAAACAAACCAATTTAAAACTTACCAACTTCTCACATCACTCTCAATTCAGATAACAACAGTTGTGTCAAACTTACATCGAATAAAGTCAGCAAAAGCCGATACATTGATCGATATGCATCACGGCAGAATGAACCCCCTACTGTTATCACCACAACAACTCAGTAAGGAAATTGCAACAATTCAGCAACATCTTCCAGCTTACATGCATTTGCCAGTAGACCAAGATGATGTTGTCCAAGTATACAAACTAATGACAGTAACAGGCGCTGTACTAGGTGATCACGTAGTTTTCAAGGCAAAATTACCATTGATTGACCAAAATCAATTCGATCTTCTAAAGACTATACCCCTACCATCTAAGGTTAATAACACTTTCGTCACCATAAAACCATGTGCTTCATATCTTGCGATAGACTCACATAGACTACACTGACACAAAATGATTTAACCGCTTGTACCATCACAAGGAGGGAAACCTTTTTATTTGTAGCCACCCACACTATATATAAACAAGGAGCAGACATTTGTGCTTGCGAGATAAGCCTTTTGAATAAACTAATCCGTAGAAATTGTGAGTTTAAATCAGTACAAGATAGCCCTGTGTGGGTTAAGCTATTCGGCAAAAACCAATGGATTGTGTCATCAAGGGCCCCTACATAGATTACCACCACCTGCCACCGAAGAAGACTTGAAATGACACTCAAGGAATCTAGGCTACTTACTATTGATCCAGATTGCGAAATTAAACATTACCACGTAACAATTGAAGAGCATCGCACGTTTGCAAGCTACAATTCAGTTTTATATCTAAGAATCAGCACTCTGGAGAACAGAACACCACCAGAAAAACGAAACCCAATCTTGGCGCAAGGTACACAGCAACACCCACACCTAGAGGAATTACTTGCTCTACAACGACTTGTGAAGGACAATCAAGCTGCTGAATTACTGAACAAGATTCAGTTTCACACGACCTATCATTTGACGATTGGATACTTATCACTACTGCTCGCCATCATGTCAGCAGGGTGCTTGCCATGGAATCAACATAACCGCCTCTCCCGCAAACCGAAACCAATACCTCGTCCGAACCAACAATCAACTGAAGATTTCAATTTCAACATACAATAACTTTTAATTTTCTTTTTTTGATATCGTGAAATTGACTTATATGAATGTAATTAACACTGATGATGCATTTCACGTTTACTCACCTTTAATTCTTTTGATTTCAAACGTTGACCTAGGCAATTTACATTTGATCGATGCACTTGTACATTTTGCATAATCTTGAATTTTTGTTATGTTGAAATTGATTTTAGACTAAGCATTTGTATTATATTTGTATAAGTATTACATATTATGAAGAATAAAATCATTGGTTTGTGACAATCCAACCAATTAAGTGTTTCATTTCGCGGAAGATATCGCAGTTCAAGTGCTGCTGATATCCCTTGTATGTTTATATTGTGCATCGATAGTTGCACGTTTCAAGTGCCGTCGTGACCAAATTAAATATACCTGTTTAACTTATTACACGGTTCAAGTGCCGTCGTAATTATAAGTGTAAAATTTGTGAGCATTTAACACCTATATTCAGAGCCATTCTAAGCCATATTCATCAGAAATTCCATGGGCCCGCTGATGCAGCCTTTATATCCTATGATATATTTGACAATGTTTGGCCCTGCATCAAAAAATGTCTTCCGCTCCACTACGCCGATAAGCGGGATATTCACACTCTAGAGCATCAGTTGCATTCAATGTCCCAACATAATAAAAGCGTAGATGAATTTAATGCGGCAGTAAATCACCAGCTGTTGCTCTTAATAAATAAAATCAAAACAGAGGATCGATCGCAGGAAACTATTACAGCACTAACAGAAAATTATAGAAATAGAGCCCTGAATGTTATAAAGGGTCTAAACGGTGACCTTTCAAGAATGCTAGTGATTCAAAAACCTCAAACACTGCTGTGTGCTTACGCATCTTGCTTAGAAATTCAAAACTTAAACTTTATGAATTTTACTAATCACCAACGGCCAGATAACACCGTTTCCGCACCCGTAAATCAGTTCTTCGGTTCTCGCTTCGATCACACCAGGTCGAGGGTATGTGCACCTTATCAGCAGTTAAGTTTAGCTGAAAAGAATCAAATGTATCAGTTTCAGAATAAGGCTCCATTGAATATCACCAATCCACTACCTAGACCCACTCAACCGAAACCACCAACTCCAATGGATATAGATAAGTCCATTCAAACACGACAGGTTGATTATATGAATATACCCACCGATTTCCAGAACCAGAACCGTTCATCTGATTTCACGAGCCTCCCTAAGAAATCGCAACGTCTGTTTAACTTGGAGACTCATGTCGAGTCACAGGAACCTTCTTCAGTATTCTCTGACCCCGAGTATCTTGAGGACAATGACCTTATTGCAAGTGGGAAATGTGATGAAAAAGTGGAGTGTATGGAAAATAACCATTTAAATTTTATGATGGACGCCTCTGTAGCGTTCTATACATAGAATCTGTTGCGCATGACGCTCCCATCCTGAATTTTCTGATTGATACTGGTGCTAATAATAATTTTATCGCCACTAAGCATGCTTTTAATGCCAAGTCAATTTCAAACGCCTTCAAAATTCAATCTATAGTAGGAGTAATATCCATAAACAAAAATGTAACTGGGAGATTCTTTGAGAGTGTGGGTAACAAGACTCTGGTAGATTTCTATGTACTACCGGGGCTAAAGTCATTTGATGAGATAATCATGGATGATACTCTGAAGGAGAAATAACATTCTACAAATAACAACAAATATCGAGATTCCGCTGAGAGCAAAAGAATCTAGGCAGGTCAACCATGTAGAAGTTATTTGCGATCACCTTCCGTATATTACAAGGTGCAAACTGAAGGCTTTGTTGGATAGGCACGTTAAAGTTTTCCGAGCGATAAGTGACAAGGAAATTGTTGAGCTGAGCGTAAGGGCTGAAATTAAGTTGTCAGCATCAAATCCAATTTACACTAAATCATATAGCTATCCAGTCAATTTGAGGCCTGAAGTTGACAAACAGATAAAGAAGATGCTGGACGATGGGATCATTTGACCTTCGAAGAATCCCCACAAGTCACCAATTTGGGTGGTTCCTAAGAAGCCCAACTCATCTAGTGAAAGGCATACAGATTGGTCATAGACTTTAAAAGGTTGAATGCAGTTACTACATCGGAAACCTACCCAATCCCGGATATTACAAACACTCTCGCGAGCTTTGGAAGTTCGTAATACTTCACCGTTCTCGATTTGATATTCGGTATTCATCTGATTAAGATGTGGGATACGGTTATCCCAAAAACTGCCTTCTCAACGAAAAATGAAAAATTCGAATTTACCGTTTGTCCTTAAGAACACCCCAGCCATTTTCCAAAGGCTGATCGACGAATTTTTTAAAACCCTTTATCGGACAACTGTATTTGTATATATAGATGAAATTATCATCCTAGGGAAAATAGAGAAAGAGCATTTGCAAAATGTACAAACTATACTCTCCCAACTTGAACGTGCAAACCTCAAAGTAAATCTAGAGAAATCTTCATTTTTGAAGAGTCAAGTCGAATACTTGGGCTACTTCATCTCACGGGATGACATTCTTCCAGATTCCAAGAAAATAGTGGCTATAACCAAAATCAGACTTAAAAGCGTTCCTTGTTTTGGCATCCTACTATAGGAAGTTTATCAAGGACATTGCAAAAATAGCTAAGCTCTTAATAAACTTGACTAGAGGAGACAATGCCCAAGTGAAGGCAAGTCAGTCCAACAAGAAGGAAATTTCACTAAATGAGCTCGGACTTAAAGCTTTCAATCATTTATAGGAGCTTTTCACTTCATCTGAGGTACTGACGTATCCGGATTTCGCGAAACCCTTTAATCCTGTCAAAGGGTGATCGCAGGAAAAATCGACCAATTGTTTATATTTTAAGATCCTTCAACGCGACAGAAGAGAAGTATGCCACTAATAAGCGGGAATCGCTGGCAATTGTATGGGCCTTGGACAAGTTGGTGACTTACTTGTAAGGGGCGAAAAATGTGAAGATCTTGACGGATCATCCGTTGCTAACCTTTGCACTAAGTAACGGTAACCACAATGCGTAGCTAAAGCGCTGGAAGGCACTAATAAAAGAGTTCAACTATGAACTTATCTGTAGGCCCGGTAAAATGAACTTGGTTGCTGATGCCCTTTCAAGACGATCTTTGGAAATCAATTCTCTTGTCTCAACTTCGGGAACCGTACATAGCGCTATGGAAGATAACACCGACATCATCCCATTTTGTGATGTACAAATTAACGTCCAGGAGACAGATTATATTTTCTAACGGTTAGGATATAGTTGCTCATGAGCAACCACATCCTGGCTTCGACAGATATTATATACGACTTCCAGCTATTGAAAAGGAGGTTTTGATAAAACATTGAAAGACACGTTAAGTCCGAATGTCATCAACGGAATCAAAATTCCCAAAACATACATACAATTACTTCAGGAAGTATTTAGGGAACATTTCTCGAAACATAAAGTTCGTCTTACTCAACGCATCGTTGAGAAGAACGCAAACGAAGACAATAAACTTCTCATGATAGAGGAAGAGCACCATCGAGCACAAAGGGGATGTAACGAAAACAAAGAACAAATATTAGAGAGATATTATTTTCCTAGGATGAGTAAGCTTATATAAAAATATAAGAGGGCCTGCGAGATTTGTTAACCATAATAAATATAATCGCCATCCACAAAAACCCTAGTTACAAGAAACACCGGTACCGGAGTACCAGATATAAGAGGGCCTGCGAGATTTGTAACCATAATAAATATGATCGCCATCCACAAAACCCCAAGTTACAAGAAACACCGGTACCGGAATATCCGTCCGAATCCCTGCATATCGATAGCATTCAGATTGCTGGTTCTGCAAGTATGCAAAATTTTTTCAGATAAAAAATAAATCTGCTCTTCATCTACGGGAGAAAGTGATTAAAGTTTTACACTACTTTACCGTATCTAAAGTTTTGGTAACAGACAATGAGGGTGGCTTCATGAGTCCGGTAGTCATGAATCTTCTAGAGGGCTAAGGAGTAAAGGTATACGTGACCCCTTCTCAGAAAAGTGAGATTAATGGACCAACCGAGAGGTTCCACTTAACCATAATAGAAATAGTCAGGTGCCTTCAGTATGAGTACAAGGAACTCTCTTTGAAGGGAATAATAGCAATAGCATATGATCGGTACAACAGCTTTGTTCACTCTGTGACGAGACTTAAACCTGTAGATGTGTTTTTAAGCAGATCGCAATGAATAAATTGTCAGAATATGGTAGATTTTAAAACACAGCTCAACAGTAATCTAAAGTATGAAATCCTCCGCTTTCAGAAGAACTTAATCAATGTAGACAACAAACGAAGAACTCCGCCAAAATGTACCAGCAAGAGATGTAATATTTCGAAGAGATAAACAAATCAAAACCAAGAATAAACCTCTCTTCAAAAAAATGATAGGGAATAAGGATAATCAAGTTACTGTTACTACAGAAGCAGGCAAACGTGTTCACAAATCGCATCTTAAGCACCTTTCCCATTACAGAACAATAACGGTGACAATGAGGGCTTCAGTGTATACATATGTGTATGAAGGACAAATTGTCGTTTTGAGACGGGGAGTCAGTAGAATCATAGATGGGGACTTAAAAATAATACATTCAATAGACGTGAGTAAATTCAATGAAGAAGTAGTTAATATGAAATTCACAGTGCAGCATTGTGTCAACTAACTTAGTATTCTGGTACCACACCTTTACCATCAGCTTCACAGAATAGAGATGTTATTTTACCAATTGCGGGACAATGATCACAAAAGGGATAAGCGATCAATTAATTGGATTGGCTCAGCCTGAAAGTGGCTGGCAGGGAATCCCGATGCCAGGGATTTGGAAATATCATCAAATCGCAGAATAGGATGATTGCCAATAATAATAAGCAATACAATTGAACCATTATATAACAAATATGTCTGCTCAGCTGATGGACAACTACCATAGAATAGTTGCAGATTTCAATTCCTTCAATAACGATAAATTTTAACAATCCCTTTTTAATAAAATGACTATTTTTAGGGCCGAAATTCAAGAGATAATGTTAGCTTGTCAATTAACCAAGGAGCGCCTAGTCAATTCTAGCCTTTCAGACTCTTCTGAGATAAGTGAGTTGTTCACCCAGATCGAAACCTTCCCTTATGAAAATGAAATTCAGGCAATCGAGTTTGCTTCGCCCATGGTAATTATGAAGGGTCCGCTTTTGCTATACGTTATAAGTCTTCCTAAAACTAGCAGTATCGACTTTAATCATGTACTTATCCATCCTACAGTGGCAAATGGCAAAATGATCCATCTTGAATATTCCAACTTCATTTTGGCACAATCTAAGAAATTCGCCCTTAATAGCAACTGTCTTCAAGTCCAGGAAATAGCCATTCGCAAGGAAACCCAACTAATTACCTTACCCTAATCAGACTGCATCGTTCAAATATTACGAAGTTCTGACGCAATCTGCAACTATCAGTATCGGAGTGACCAAATAATGGAACTTTTAGATGACAGCACAATTTATCTCGCCAACTTCAATGGCAGCCTCAAACATGAAAATATTACTAGACCCCTAAATGGCACGTACCTTATAAATCTTCAAAATGATACAATCTGGCTCGATGATAAGGAAATTGATGGCAGGGAGGTTAGGACTCTTCAAGATCTACCCTCTAACCTTAATCCTAATATAACCGAGAAGAATACTAAATTAAATCGATACCTCCTACATAAACTCCATTTGGACAACGTTAAAAAATTTAGAGAGAATTCCACTCAATAATGCGAGTCAATCTCCTCTGATTTGATTCTATTTATTTTTACTTTTATTGCAATTTTTTTTAATATTTTATCTACGTAAAGGAACTTTTCCTTACCCATATCACCCCCAGCCTCCTCATATCGGCTACAGCCTATTGTTTTGTATTTTAATCTGTGAGACACCGATTTTTAAGGAGGGAGGAGTTATCACCATGCACATTATGCTCAGTACGCATATTGCCTTTATTAATTATTTAGGGCTCATCGGGATTATCACCATGATAATGGTCGCATGGTCGAATGGTCGAATACGCATTTTATATCTGCTCAACTTTTGAGTTCGTCGATTAATGACATACTGACGACACTGCCTGTATCGAGAATTATTGCATACACGCTTTGCTGCGAATGCAATTAATAGAATGAAATCGTGGAAATGAACCTAGGTGACCCGCATTATGTTATTATAAATATAAGCAAATTTATGTATTAAACGCTTTTTGTCCACGACTCTCAAATAATACACTTGTACTGTTACTTAACCTTAGCGATTAATTTTAAAGTGTTCAAAATGAAATAAATATTGTTTAAATTTTGAAGAAGTGTTTGTTTTTTTGAACGAGTCGCAGTAGATTGTCATAATTTGCATGGCATGGAACCTGAATTCGTGCATTCCTCCTCACCCTGTGCATCTCCATGCAAATAATTCTAATTAAAGACCTGTTTCAAAAAGCTCTCATCAAGACATTTCGTCTGATAACCACATTGGCTACCTTTGGTAAAAAACGTTTTTTTCAAGGATCACCCTCTATACGGGAAGACCCCTTTAAATATCTTGAAATATTTTTTTTGTGCTGCAACTTTTGAAAAGTCACCACTTTTCACCTACATACAGAATTTCATTACTCTAACTTATGTAGTTTGCGAGAAAACTTGCTGTGCCGCACGCTCGGACCGACGGACAGATTTACACCTGGTGCCAATTTTAGTGGGGTATTGTAAAAGCAACAATACCGTAAAAAAGGAAAACCGACTTCAAAGTGCCCTAAAAAGGATGAAATAAATTTTCTGGAAGCGGTGCCATATCAGTTTTTCCCTGTTTTCCCTGTCCAAGGTTAATTTTTATTGGGAAAGCTTATATTGTCGAGACAGTCGACCTAAATAATTTATATTGAATATTTTTTTACTTCGATAAATCAAGAAAAACAAAGAATCCAAAGACAAATTCAGGACTGCTGGTATGGAGGAGCCCGACGGCTTTCCACCGTTGGGAAAACCCGGGGAGACATCGAACACGAAATTGGCGGCAATCGTCAACAAAAGTAGACATCATCGAAAAAACTCTACAGATGGCGGATTAAAATGCAAATAGTCGAAAACGAGAAAGATGTGATACGACTTCGAAAAGAAAATCTAGAATTAAGGCTACGGCTACAGGCCTTCAAAGATATATTCAAGAAAGGGATGAAGTAACAAAATCCGCAACGGCAAAACCAATTAAATAAAGAAATAGAGGTGAAAAAACTACGAAACATACGACTTCAGAAGAAATTCTAAGTGCGGGAGACACAATCGATAACCAAAACTATTGCGCAGTGCTGAGCGGATTAATCGAAGAAATTATCGAAAATAATTCTAATATAGATAATGATAGGAATTTCATTCAGTACTTAAAAAATAAAAATAAGGAAAAGAAACCAGCTTGCAGTTCTGCTGGTTCCTCGGGAAAAGCCACCAAAAAGGCAGAAAAAGTTCCGCCAATGTATTCTGACAAAGCGGAAGATATACGGCTCGGCTATTGGTAGCCGAAAATAAACTAAGCAATTTTGAGATCAAAAGAGTTAATACAGAAAAATTAGCTACTCAAATAAAATCACTGTTTGATTTTAAGTCAGCCGAAGATGTGCTGACTTTTGGGGGCCTTAACACTTCTCTTGTACCCCAAAAAGTGAAAAAATGAGACCTTTTTGTTGAAGAGTTTGGACTGCGGACAGGATACGGTCGATTTTCCTCTGTTGTTTAAGGAAGCTGCACCGGAAATTGAATTTATTTCCATCAAAACCTTCGCAACAAGAAGATGAAAGCATTTACCACCTTACCTGATATGAATTTCAAATATAAGCAGTCTAAGTGCCCTTGACCAAATAAGGTACTTGAATTTCAGCTTGTGAGGTAAGAGTGCTTCCAGAAAAGAGAAGTCAACTAGTGCAACTAGTGTCAATCATAAGTTCATTTGGCTGTCAACTACACCGTTCATAATCGGTGCATGAAATGCAAAGACGTTGATGGCACCGGTAAGTGCAAAAATTTTATAATGTTGATGCCAGGTGGAGATACTCTCTTCGATATCTCTGCCTATACAACTGGTCGAAACGTTTTCAAGTTCAAGGAGAAGCCCAATGCCTTGTTTAAAATACTCGAATTGAACAGGCTGCATAGTTATTATATTCTTGTGGGTGACCTAAATGCCAGGCATGTATTGTGGCTGAACGCCACCGTTAATCCTAGAGGTGTACTCCTGAAATCGTGGATAACAGAGAATTGAATTTAATATAGGTGCAATCTATCGGACTCCATCATTGCTGATGCAAGACTTGAACATAGTTTTAATAGTCCCCAACGGAAACTGCAGGTACTTCCTTACAATAGTGACCATAACCCAATCGTAATGGAACTCAATCATCAAAAGGATAATGTCCTTTTCATTACAGTTTAACACGAACATCATCCATTAAATTTAAAAAAAAGTTAGGTAGACAGAACAACGCTCATGTGTTCTATTTATCCACATATTGTACGTAACCTACAATATGTGGATAAATAGAATGATTTAATTTAAGAAAACCTTTTCTGACACGCACAACAAATATATTATTGCTTTAAAAGAAATCCATTTTAACCAGCCAATATTTTGGTTCAATATTACTTAAATCATTGATTGATCTGAATCTTAAATTTATTTTTCTTTTTCATCTTAACTGAAAATTTGGAGAAGATTCAATCAAAAGTGTGGTGTCTGGTTCGATGGAAAGTCCATGCAGTAGAAAAATTGTATATGATTGCTGTAAGCGCCCCAACAATATTTGTGTCCCCTCCCTACACGATTGGACATCATTGAGCCCAAAATCCGAAAAAAAAATCACGAGAGTAGATCTTTATGAGTCCAAGGGCAACAAATACCTCAGAAATCAAAATTGATTCAAAACTGTTAGTAATAGTATAATTTATAAATTTTACATTTCCCCCCAAAAATCGAAACGGTTGGTACATTTCCCCTTCCCCCACCGTACTGATAAGGCAATTTTAAGACTGGTTCTGAAAAGATTTCATTGAGACCTTTTCAATGAGACTTCATTCGACTACCAATGGTGTAATTTTCATTTTAATGGGTCACCTCCCTACATGGAGAGACTTCCCTTAAACCCCTTTCAAAAAATTTCCACCGCAAAATTTTCAAGAAGTCACTGCTTCTGACCATTCCACAAAGTTTCATTGCTGCAGCTTCTATAGTTCCCGGGGAAATACTGCTGCGACATACAGACGGACACAGGTCGTAAAAACGGATTGGGGAAAGTTTCAAAATAAGTTTAATTGAAATTACCAAAAGCAATATTCTCCTTCTCATGATGATAACGTTTGCCCAATGGTTTCTAACGACAAGAATCTAACTAACGATGAAATAGATCTCTATTTGTCGAAGTTGGAGAAGCTGACGATGTTTGTGATTGACAAAGTAGTTCCCTAGGTTAAACATCGAAACAATA
>OZ017738.1:219350488-219362988 GCA_963969285.1 Odontomyia ornata | reverse complement strand
AACTCTGGTTTGGTTGCTTGATCGTACGCTCCATTTTCACTCCGACAACGTTACTGAACACTCACTCCGCTCTCGCTCGATGCTATCTCTCCAACGGCTTGGAGGCAACTGCTGCAGCCCGGTTCCCTTTACCTAGACCCCACCACCACTAAAGCACCAGATACCGGTTATCAAACGCTTTGACGGCGCGGCGCAGGCTCAGTCCGGTTACCCTGTATATATATATATATATATATATATATATATATATATATATATATATATATATATATATATATATATATATATACACAAATATATAACAGGCCAATTGAAAAGTCCCCGGTCAAATGGGGCCGTTTTTTAACGATTTCGACCTTTAAACGTACAATAACGCTATATAATCATCGCTGTCTGGCCCTTTTGGAGGTAATCAATGAATATTATACCTTGCGCATCCAAGAATACTGATGCCATAACCTTGCCAGCTGACTGTTGTGTTTTTCCTTGCTTTGGATTCGGCTCATCGTGTGCAGTCCACACAGCTGACTGTCAATTGGACTCCCGAGTGAAATGATGGAGCCATGTTTCGTCCATTGTCACATACCGACGCAAAAATTCAGTTTTATTGGGCTTAAACAGCTTCAAGCACTGCTCAGAATCATTAACACGTTGTTGCTTTTGATCGATTGTGAGCTCGCGCGGCACTCATTTCGCACACAGCTTCCTTGTGTTCAAATATTCCTGAATGATATGATGCACACATTCAGATGATATCTTCATAATGTCTGCTATCTCGATCAACTTACCTTTAAGTCATTCAAAATTATTTTGTGTACTTTTTTGATGTTTTCTATGGTCACAGCCTCTTTTGGGCGTCCAACGTCTTCGGTGCTCATTTCACCGCGTTTAAACTTAGCATACTAACCAATGATGGTTGATTTTCCTGGTGCAGACCCCGGAAACTCTTCATCAAGCCAAGATTTTGCTTCAACTGTATTTTTTCCCTGAAAAAAACAATATTTTATCAGCACACGAAATTCTTTTTGTTTCCATCTTTTTTATCAAATAACAAAATTAGCTACAATCACAACGCAATATCTCACAAACTAATGGTCGGACTGCTGTAAAATTTTGATACGTATCGTTTGAAAGTTGGTACCAACTAAAAATCATATGGATTTAATACTAGCACCGCCATTTGTGTATCACACCGGGAACTTTTCAATGGGCCCGTTATATCTAATATAAATAATTACATGTATAACTTGAATTATATGAACTTTCCCATCAGAAGAGGAATACCTGGCCACTTCAACAGTTTAACATTGGATTTATTCCGGTTGGGTGGGCATGAAGGGGCTCCACCACCACCCGGTTGCCCCTCTTTCATTTGTGGACCCTGAATTTACTTGGGTAAAGACGAGGTTACCCCAAGTTCGCCTTTCTTCTCAGGTTTCTCTTGTTCTCGCAACAAGTCGTAATTCCTTCGTGGAGGTTATCTACAGATTTGCGACTTCGGTCGTCCTCTCGAACTCTGCAAGCAATTCGTGAATGCGAAATGTTTTGTAGTGAGTCCTCGTGCCGGGGAAACGAACCCGCCCCACGACACCGCAATGCTAGCCTGCCAGCGCACTCACGCGTCTCCGGACGAGGGCATTCTCGGCAGGAATCAACACCTTCCTCTGCCGAGGCAGCAGAACATCGCTGCAGTCCTTCACGGACATTTATGGAACTCAAAATTCACTACAAATGGCGCCCAACGTGGGGCCCGAAAAGCCCGGCTGTATCATCAGTCGTGAGCACGAGACAGTCCATCGTCTCTAGGTGTCCCCACTAGGTGTTAGAAATTTTGGCGGGTAGATAACTCCCGAGGGTTTTTGCACTAATCGTGCCCCAGCAGCCTAATACCTTTCGAACGTGTGTAGTCCCTGGACATCAATGTCGTTTGGTCCTGCTTTTGACTTATACTTTGGTGGTTTACCACCATTGTATAACTAGTAAGGCCAAATGATATTAGAGTCCCTTTTTGTGTTCGGAAGTTATTATCCCAATATCTATTTTGCGGAGGATTCTGATCCGCTCCCCAAACCAGCGGTGCCTGAGTGTCTTAAATTACATGGATTTTGATTTCATGTGATTGGCTGATTAGCTAATCCATGACTATCCATGACAAGACACGCGCTGCTTGTGGATTAGAATCCCACCCTGGGCTGACAAGCTGTAACTTGAGAAGTTTGCTAATGAGGGATCACTTCTGAACCCTGATTTTCATGGTGCCACAAGAGAGTGTCCCTGAAACGTTTTGGAAGGATTGTGCCATGGTGTCCATACTTGGGAGGATGGACAGAAGGGAAAGACCGGTTATTATATTTTTTTTTGATAGTTCAATCACCACTTAAATTTTTTTCATACTTTTTTTTGTGAGGTTCTGAGATAGTTCGCCACTGACGGCCACATAAGAATTTCAGTAACTTTTTCTCACCTTTTCTTCATTATTGTCATTATTCATATAGCTAATCTTATATACCCATATTCTTCATTATTTATTTATCTAGGTATTTAATTAGGAAAACCATTTGGATTTAAAATGCCTACAAAAAGAACTCCCGAAAGGAGAAAGTTGCGGTCGGATGCCGGACCAGCTCTATTGTGTTCCATCTGTCACGAGGACATGGACGAAACTACAAGCCAGAGGTTGCAGTGCGGACACAGGCTACATCAGCTGTGTTTGGCACAACTGCGGCAAACCTCATCCACTTGCCCGCTCTGTCGTCAGCCTTTGGAAATCGCACAGCCAGCAACAGAACGACCTCAGTCCTCTAGTGCAAGTGGAGCTGTCCCCAAAAGCGGACCCCTTCCATCCACGACAAGGAGTGCACGAGACGATGACTACAGGGCTGAAGCAGTTCCGCCTGCAGAAGAAGCGAGTCCACCGGTGGCTGCGGAAACCACAGTTCTAAGAGATCTAATGGCGCTCGTACAGGACATGTCCACCCGGCTCGCCTCTCTAGAGAGCCAGAGAGAGAACCCCGCACCATCCCGGCCAAGAACTCCTCCTATGTGGGATTCGGACCCAAATCCGTGGGATTTCCCAGTAGACTCGCGGCGTGATCCCGAACGGATCCGGCCAGGTACAGCCATGAATCTGTTGGCTCCAGTTTACCGGCCCCGATTGAGCCAAGCACCGCCACCAAATCAGGCTCCCGTGATTCCGCCGGACCAACGCTTCCATCCACACGACATGTATCGGCTGAAGCCGACACAGATCCCCAGCATCATCCAGGGATGGAATCTACATTTCAGTGGGGAACCCAACACGATAACGGTAGAGGTTTTCATAAGTCGGGTGGAGTCACTGATTGAGCAGATGCTAGCAGGAGACCGCACAGCGCTCGCAGTGTACTTGCCTATGCTGCTTAGGGGAGCAGCCCTGGAGACATATTGGAGAATACATTCAGCTCCACCATCCATACGCTGGTCACGGCTGAAGGAGGTACTCCACATGGAATACCCTACGGTCGACATGGACGAATTAGTCCTGGATAAGATGAATGCTAGATGGCAGCGTCCGGACGAGTCCTTCCATAAATATCGAGCCGATATCCTTCGGTTGAATGACCAGCTGTCAGAGCCATTGTCTTCTACCCAAATTCTGCGCCTGCTAAAGCGAAATCTGAGACTGGAGATTCGTCGGCATATCGTGAACTCCGATCCACAGAGTATGGAAGCCCTGCTGAGAAATGTGCGTCGCATAGAAGGGTTTGAGGAAGACCTACGGGACCGGCCATACTTACTAACCAGGACGGGTCCTCGACGAGGAATCGCGGAATTGGCCCCAGATTATACCACCCTAGATCTGGAGGATGATTTGGACCCAGACCAGCTTGCTGTAGCGGCAGTGGGAAGTCTTACGACTTGCTGGAATTGTCACCAAACCGGACACCGGTTTATTTCATGCCGCGCAGAACGTAAGGTTTTCTGCTACGGTTGCGGCAAGCCGGACACTTACTTCCCGGACTGTTCTGAATGTGCCGCACGAAAAAACGGCCAAAAGAGTACCCAACCACCTCAGCGGTACTCGAAACCCCAACAGTAGCTCCTCAATCAGTGGCTCACCCCAACCCACATGACGTTAACCCACCAGCCATGACCATTACGACTGCGGATGTTCACTCTCTTCCGGAGACCTCACCAACGACAATATTAAAACGACCATCGCAGTCACTGCCAGAAGAACCGCGGCAGCCTCAGGTACGCACGCTAAAACCTTATCATGTTAGACTGCAGGAATATCGGGTGGCTCGAGAGCGAATATTTGCTTCCGAAGTCGTCACTTCCCGTTCGGGCACGACAAAATGGTCAACCCGTCGTTGGCGGAATTTCCGCAAGAGAGTGCGCACCTGCCGTCGAACCTTACACTCTTGTAACATCTCGGAGGTTGCTGAGAATGAGATCAGACCTTATCATCCAATTAAAGTGTTGGGCGAGACCGTGTTTGCATTGATCGACACGGGTGCCAGTATCAGTTGTCTTGCCTCGAGCTTTGGCTCGAAAGTGCTCCAAGAATACCCGAACTTGATTAAATCCTGGCGCACTGAAATCAGTACAGCTGATGGCACCAAACACCCTATACGAGGTAAACTAACAACACCCGTGACGTTCAGGGGTCAGACGAAGGATATTACCTTCTACATTATCCCGTCTTTGACTCAGAACGTATACCTTGGTGTCGATTTCGTCCTTCGCTTTGGACTGGCCTCCGATTTATTCACCGATTTGTCTTTAAAAACCAGAAATGTCAACGAAATCACTTCTACTCCCGATAGGCATGACCTGACGTCTAACCAACGGCAACGCCTGGAAGCATCCATTGCTGCTTTCCCATCTTTCGCTACCCAAGGCCTTGGCCGCACCACCCTAGTCTCACACGCCATCGACGTTGGCGATAGTAAACCGATTAAACAGAGACACTACGCCATCTCGCCAGCCATGGAGAAATTGGTGTATGCGGAATTAGATAGGATGCTCGAGTTAGGGGTCATAGAAGAGTCCCAAAGCGCCTGGTCATCACCGGTAACCTTGGTGGTGAAGCCAGGTAAAGTCCGCCTCTGTCTTGATGCCCGTAAGGTAAACGCGGTTACCATCAAGGACGCGTACCCTCTTCCACTCATCGATGGAATACTAGGGAGGCTACCGAAAGCCAATTATATCACCAGTCTCGACCTAAAAGACGCCTTCTGGCAAATTCCACTCGATGAGGGGTCAAGGGACAAGACCGCCTTCACAGTGCCTGGACGACCATTATATCAGTTCGTCACAATGCCCTTTGGCCTGTGTAACGCGCCGCAAACGATGACTCGGTTGATGGACAAGGTCATCCCACCTCACCTAAAACACCAAGTGTTCGTGTACCTTGATGATCTGTTACTCATCACGGAAACGTTCGATCAACACCTCCTACTCCTACAAGAAGTAGCCCTGCACATCAGTAAGGCGGGACTCACCATCAACGTACAGAAAAGTAAGTTTGTCATGAAAGAAGTCCGATACCTCGGACATGTCATAGGACATGGCACTATCAAAACGGATCCAGACAAAACTCGTGCGATTGATGAGTTCCCCTTACCAAAAACTGTGAAGCAGCTACGACGTTTCCTTGGTGTATGCGGTTGGTACCGAAGGTTTGTTCGGAATTATGCAACAGTCTCAGCGCCCCTGTCAGACATGTTGCGGAAGGGGAAGTTCGTTTGGACCGGAATCAGCCGAAAGGCATTTGAAGAGCTTAAACAAGCCCTCACATCAGCTCCTGTCTTGCACAGCCCCGACTTCACGAAGCCCTTTTCCATTCATTGCGACGCAAGTCAACATGGAGTAGGAGCCGTGCTGGTGCAATTGACCGACGAAGGAGAGGAAGCTCCCATCGCCTTCATGTCTAATAAGCTAAATTCGGCCCAAAGAAACTATACTGTTTCCGAGCAAGAATGTTTGGCAGCGGTAATGGCTGTGAAGAAGTTTCGAGCTTATATCGAGGGCCACCAATTCGAGATCATCACGGACCACGCGTCACTACAATGGTTGATGAACCAAGCAGATTTAAGTGGACGCCTAGCCAGATGGGCTCTTAAACTGCAAGGGTTTAAGTTCTCCATCAAACATCGGAAAGGAACCCAGAACATCGTACCCGACACTCTCTCACGGATGTTTTCCCCAGAGGGAGCCGAATTAACAATAACTGACGAGGACCCCATCGAAATAGATT
Source organism: Odontomyia ornata (assembly GCA_963969285.1). NCBI lineage: Eukaryota > Metazoa > Arthropoda > Insecta > Diptera > Stratiomyidae > Odontomyia > Odontomyia ornata. The sequence goes on along the minus strand of OZ017738.1, from coordinate 219,356,747 downwards.
TGGACAGCCCACATTTCGAATCAGATAGCTACAAAGAGTTGAGGCAAACCATAGCGACCCAACAAACACAGCTGCCTGATTTGAAGGTAATAGACGGCTATGTGTATAGACGAAATGAATACGCCACTGGTGATCCATGGCAGGAAGAAGAGTCTTGGAAACTCTGGGTACCGGAGGAAATGACACAACATCTGATCTTCCGCGCACATGACCATCCTTTAAGTGCCCACGGAGGGTACGGTCGGACACTACGGCGACTCAAGAAATACTTCTTTTGGCCTAAAATGGCATCCCAGGTCAAAGACTACGTGAGCGCCTGTGAGACCTGTAAAGGCACCAAAGCGCCCAACCAGCCTCTTCGACCTCCTATGGGTCAACTCAACGTTCCAGAACGCGTGTTCCAGCGTCTATACATCGATCTACTCGGTCCATATCCTCGGTCTTCAATGGGACACATCGGAGCTATAGTCGTTCTAGATCAGCTCTCAAAATTCCCAATGGTGGAACCTATCCGTAAATTCACAACTCCATCGATCGTGAAATTCTTAGAGAACCGGGTATTCCATGTGTTCGGTGTTCCAGAGAGTGTGTACTCCGATAATGGAGTACAGTTCCGGTCTCGGCAGTTTAAGAGCCTACTTGAGCAGTATGGCGTTGAACACCAACTGACGCCCATATACTCTCCTCAGTCCAACGCATCAGAACGTTTGAACCGCACCCTATTGGCTGCGATCCGTTCCTACGTTCACCCATCTCAAAAGGATTGGGATCGTCGATTGTCCGCCATCACATGCGCCCTGCGATCCTCATATCATTCTGTCACCGGTGTCGCCCCTTACTTTGCCGCCTTTGGACAGCACATGATTTGCCATGGTAAATCATACCGACTGTTACGGCAATTAAAGTGTTTGGGAGACCCCGTCGTTGCGCTGGAGCCCCACGAACGTCTAGGAGACCTCCGCCAACAAATCGGACGGAAGATTAAGGCCGCAGGTAGTGCAAATGAAGCACAGTACAATCTCCGGTCACGATCTGCTAATTTCAAAGAAGGAGATGAAGTTTTCCGGCGAAACTTCCGCCAAAGTGACGCCGCGGGGCATTACAACGCCAAGCTGGATAGGCGATTCCTGAAAAGCCGCATAAAGAAGGTAATGGGACCTAACCGTTACTTGATAACGGATCCATCGGGAAAAGAAGTGGGAATATACCACGTGAAGGACCTGCGTCGATAGATAATTAGTCACGTCTGTTTGTCCGTCCGCATATATTTTCAACAAACGCACAAGGGTTGTATATTTCCGGGCAAACATTAACATAAGTCAGTCCGTCCGTCTGTCAATTGTGTTTTTCTTTTATTGTCCGTCATCTCTAGTCCCGACGCCGAAGCCAACCCATGATGCACAGAAATATCCTTCAGCTCCTTTTTCGCAATCCGCATTGCCTCGGGATCACGAGAAAATTAGCTGCCCTGTAGTAATCTAGGAGCTATGGCTCTAAAAGCAGCGCTGACACAGGCACACAGCACCAACTCAATTCAACAAGGAGTAACCCTTCAGTCACCTTCCTCATCGCGACACTCGTTTTTTTTTTCTCTCGCATGAAAAATAATTAAAGGGAAAAATTTCTTTTGTACTTAACACCCGGGAAACAAAATTCTAAAACTGTTTTAATGTGTAGTGATTTTATTACAATATCTTTTGAACATAATTTAACTAATTGGGTGTAATGCGGTATGCAAATGCTTAGAACGAAACGGTTAACCCCTTAAATTATAGGAACGATAAAATCATTGTATCATTTAAACCCCACAAAATTTGTCAAATTTTACCCTTTCCAACCATAATATTAATTAAAAATTGTTTTGTTTGTGGGTAATTAACGCGTGCCTGTCCTATTCTTTCGATTTATTTCCGCCTTAATTACGCCTAATAATTATAAACATAAATTGCTTTCAATTGAAAACTTAATCGAATCTAAAAAAAATAAACAATTTCGAATTTTAAAAATAACCGAAATGAGTGTGCATTATCACCACCGCATGTTCACACATAGATGGCACTTTTATTTCCATATGGTACGAGCGAGGTTATTGCGTTTGCCTCGAAGATGTTTTCAGGGAACAGTTTTCCCATAAACCGCTCCGTAGATAAGACGGATTCGATACAGTGCCAACAAGTGATTTGTGTGCTCGTGGTGGTCCTTGGAGGAATATGGTTGGATGGTTGACGAGGGTGACGTGCTAAGAAAACGTTTGTGGCAGAGACATCTTCTACCATCCTGTGGATGCGCAGCGGAAAAAGAAGAAGAAAAAAAAAAAAAAAAAAGGGAACTTCAGATATTGCTACTTTTTCTACGACCGTGCCTGTAAAAAAATGATAGCAACTGCCAATATCGCCATGAGCCATCAGCATTAGGTCCCGAAGTGGGGTGCAACAGGTGGTTGGAAGGCCGAGGTGAAGATCTTCATATTACGGAGCGGCACATGTTGATTGGGAAACGGCGGGACCGTACTCCCTGTTTCTGGGAAACCACACCGTTTGTATGCAAAAAGGCGCATTGTGTATTCAAACATAGTTCAACAAGGAGTGATAAATCAACTGGAAAGTTAGATCCAGAAGAATTAGTCAAATCACTCAATCCATATATTGACCAACGGATTGCATATAAACGCAATATTAAACATTAAAAGCCGTAGAAGAAGTAGCAGCGAGCATTACCACGTTCGAAGACCATACGGTTCTGATATTCAAGGAAGTCTATATGTATTTACACTTTGATAGCTGAATTTTTTAGATGATTTTATACACCCTTAAGAGTTATTCTATGTGTGTTAAAAATTTGATGTATGGACGCGATTCTTCACTACCAAAAATTTCAGGACTTGCTTACCTCCACATCGTCAGCGAGCGCTCGTCGTCGAGGGAAAGGTACTGTAAGTAACCTCTTAACATTTTTTAATTAAATACTTATTGAAATTTTTTAAACAAAAAAATATTTATCGAATTTTTTTAAAAAAAATATATATTTATTGAATATTTATTGAAATATTTTTTTTGAAAAATATTTATTGAATTGGTAAAAAAAAAGAAAAAAAAAAAGAGAAGAAGAATCGTCGTAAAAAAATCTATGTAAGAATTTTTTTTTACATGATGTATGTAGGGTGAAAGTGTGGCATCTACAAGAGCTAACCACAATAATTATAATACTACAGGAAATCAGAGAAAAAATGAATTTTCGTATAATGTTAATCTTCTTTTAATATCAATTTCCCTCTTTCAACGATTAAATGCTTTTCAATATGGTGCTGTAAATTGCTGTGCTGATTGCCATAGAAAAATCATACTGTTCCATTGCTTTAACGTTGTTGGAATAAAAACAAAAAAAATGATGGATTAAATGGAAAATCGGTCTTTTCCTTCCGGTCTTTTCCAATCGGGTATAGGACCCGGTACGGTGGCAGGCTTCCACCCCAAAATATGAGCCAGCCACCGGGTACTTAAAAATTTTCTTGTTTCAGGAGACTTTATGGGTTGAGTGGCCCAAGCCAAGTGCCCTTTTATGGCATAAAGTTATGCAATTCAATTGTATAATTCTATGACATAAATTGGTCACCGGGGTACTCCCCTTCTGATGGGAAAGTTCATATAATTCAAGTTATATGAGTTTTCCACTCAGAAGAGGAATACCTGGCCACTTCAACAGTTTAACATTGGATTTATTCCGGTTGGGTGGGCATGAAGGGGCTCCACCACCACCCGGTTGCCCCTCTTTCATTTGTGGGCCCTGAATTTACTTGGGTAAAGACGAGGTTACCCCAAGTTCGCCTTTCTTCTCAGGTTTCTCTTGTTCTCGCAACAATTAGTAATTCTTTCGTGGAGGTTATCTACAGATTTGCGACTTCGGTCGTCCTCTCGAACTCTGCAAGCAATTCGTGAATGCGAAATGTTTTGGAGTGAGTCCTCGTGCCGGGGAAACGAACCCGCCCCACGACACCGCAATGCTAGCCTGCCAGCGCATTCACGCGTCTCCGGACGAGGGCATTCTCGGCAGGAATCAACACCTTCCTCTGCCGAGGCAGCAGAACATCGCTGCAGTCCTTCACGGACATTTATGGAACTCTATATTCACTACACTTTAAGGAATGGATATGTGCCGGTTAGAGTCCTTAACACCGCAGACTCAGCCACGAGCATCAAAGCGGGGGAAGTCATCGGCAGCTGCCAGCCTGTTTCCACCATCACCTCTTTGGAAGCCACTCACGACCATCATTGGAAAAGGAGGCAAGACACAGACAAAGCCCGGGAATCCACGTCGGCCATATTGAAGCAAGTCAAATTGCCAGTGCAGCTATCCAAACGGGCCTCTGATCTGGTCACCAAGTAGAGTGACCTCTTCTCAACAAGCCCGGATGAGCAAGGCCGAACGAGTCTGGTAACTCACGTCATAGATACACAGGGAGCCAAGCCGATTCGACAAGCACTGAGACGCCTCCCTATAGCCAAACAAGGAGAAGTGAGAGCGCTGATCTCGGACATGAAAAAACAAGGCATTATTGAACCTTCTGTCAGTCCATGGGCCGCGCTTGTAGTTCTGGTAAAGAAAAAGGATGGTAGCACTCGCTTTTGTGTCGACTATAGGCAGCTTAACGACGTCACTAAGAAAGATAGATACCCGCTCCCACGCATCGATGACATCATGGACACTTTAGCCGACGCAAAATGGTTCTCTACACTCGATCTCAAGAGTGGCTACTGGCAGGTAGAAATTGACAAGACGGACCGAGAGAAGACCGCATTTTCAGTTGACACCGGATTGTGGCAATTTGTGGTGATGCCGTTTGGGCTTTGCAATGCTCGAGCCACTTTCGAACGATTGATGGAATACGTGCTACGTGGTCTAACCTGGAAAACCTGCTTGGTGTACCTAGATGACATCATCGTCATCGGGAGAACGTTCGAAGAGCATGTGCGGAGCTTAGAAGAGGTTTTCTGCCGACTGCAACTGGCAAATTTGAAACTTACTCCCGACAAGTGTACCCTTTTCGCAGCTGAAGTAAAATACCTGGGACATGTCGTATCAGCAGAAGGGGTCAAAACAGACCCTGAGAAAATTGAAGCCGTGAAAAGCTGGCCAACACCAAACAACAAGTGCCAACTACGAAGTTTCCTGGGTCTGGCAACCTACTATCGAAGATTCGTCAAAGACTTTGCCAAAAAAGCTAAGTGTCTCCATCAGCTAACCGAAAAAAAATTGTCCGTATGTCTGGAATGAACAATGCCAGACAGCCTTTGAGACCCTGAAGGAAAAGCTATGTGAATCACCCGTGCTGGCGTATCCGAAACCCGGAAAAATGTTTGTAGTTGACACCGATGCAAGCAACAGCGGTATTGGAGCTGTACTCTCCCAGCAGATCAATGGCGAAGAAAGAGTCCTCTCGTATTACAGTCGAGTTCTAATGTATGACCAGGAAGGAGCTATTGGCTATAATAGAGGCCACCAAGCAGTTCCACAAGTACCTATATGGCCAGAAATTTGTTCTTCGAACGGACCATGCATCGCTGAGATGGCTACTTAACTTCGAAAACCCCGAGGGACAAGTTGCGAGATGGATCGAAAGATTGCAGTCATACGACTACGAAATTGTTCATCGAAAGGGCGGAGTTCATGGAAATGCTGACGCCCTATCTCGTCGCCCATGTCCAGCTAACTGCAAGCATTGCCGACGGACTGAGGAAAAGGAACCGCCCGTTGATCTGCGACTGATAACGGCCGAATTCGATGAAGGTTGGTCATCGGAGGAGATTCCAAATGCCCAGCTAGCCGATGAAGACATGGGACCATTGCTCGTATGGAAGGAGACGACTGGGCAACCTGAGTGGAAGGACGTTTCAACGCATGGCGCAACCCTGAAAAGCTATTGGGCACAATGGAACTCCCTTCAGGTGGAGGGTGGCATACTCAAGCGGAAATGGGAAACGGCGGATGGCAGCTCCTATAGGATGCAAACTTTACTACCCAAAAGCCGAATCCACGATGTGGTTAAGGAAATGCATGAAGGATTCTCGGGAGGCCACCTTGGTGTTAACAAGACCTTAGCAAAATTGCGGGAAAGGTTCTACTGGCTCCACGCTCGAGAAGACGTGGAGGACTGGTGTCGGAGATGCACAGTTTGCGCTTCCGTCAAAGGTCCAAAGCGACGACTAAGAGGGCAAATGCAAACCTATTACGTGGGGGTACCATTTGAAAGGATTGCTGTTGA
>OZ017738.1:219337988-219345488 GCA_963969285.1 Odontomyia ornata | reverse complement strand
ATATGAAATTTTTGACGAATCGGAGGTCTCAACGATTGTAAGACTGCAGAAGCTGCAATGCGCTGGCCATATGGATCGTATAGACGAACAACGGATACCCAAAAAGCCATTCGTTGGGAGAACTGAAGGCCGGAGGCCAGTGGGGAAGCCGAGGAAACGCTGATTTGACTCGGTCGACGAATACAGTTCATCGCTGCTCGGATTTGGGAATCAGAGGACGCGGCCAATAAAGACAAGAGAGGATCTGTAGTGTTAAGAAGAAGAAGAAGAAGATAAATATATATAAATAAATTAATTTTGGAAGTGAAAACCTTTGAACATTTTTTAAAGTGCACAATAGTGAAAATTAACGTGGAAACTGGTGGAAAAATAACCGAAACAATAAAAATGCCAGGAAACTTTCATCTAAAAATTGATCAATTGACCAGATCGGAGCTCAAGGAGGAGTTGGAACAGCGAAATCTTGCCACACAAGGTACAAAGGCCATACTATTGCACGCTTGCGTGACGCGATTGAGCTGGAAGGCGTGAATCTGGATTCGGGTGAGCCCTCAGATGGAAAAAAAGGCACAGAAGGTGGTGAAGTAGAAACACCAAACTTAAAGGAGCCAGAAAATGCACTGATGCAAATGTTGATGCTGATGCAGCAAAAGCAGCGACAACAGTCCTGCAGTTTAACTGCGAAGCTAAATGAACATTCATCCAGTTTAACTGCGAAGCTGGACCAAAAAGCGATCGAAATCAAGACAGACATCAAGGCAGATATCACACAGAAGCTGGAGAAACAGTCAACTGATTTGAAGGCAGACTTGAAAAAACAGTCTACCGATATAAAAGCGGAGCTCAGTAGTCTCAACAACCAAATGACATGCGTCAAGGAAAAGGTATACCAGGTCGAGGAAAGAATCAACCATGAGATCAGCCAGGTTGAGGAGAGAATCAACCATGAGATGGAAAACATGAAAAAGGAATTGGAAGCAGCGAAGGCAGTAGTAACCACCTCACCAGCACCGCTTATAACCGCAGCACAAAGCACATCCAGAAACGTGCAAGCACAAATATTCCACGGGCAAACGGTCTGGAGTATTGTTATATATATCGAAAATCTTTTAGTTCAAACTCTAAATCCTAATTACAATTGCAATGAACTTACGTTTTAAAGTCCAAATTAAATTCCCATCAAAATCCCAATTTAAATATTAAAATCTTATTCGAATATGTAAATAACCTCTTGCTCAATTCCTATCTATTAAAAGATGTCATTACACGTACGACGTGCGCCAGAACAATATTGTATAAATAAGCTAAGGGAAAGTAAAGAAAATATAGTCGTTTGATATACTTTAAACTGGCCACTCGCCTTGCGTATATATTCATAAACTGGCATTGCTGCCTAAATTAATCGGGCCATCTAGCCTAGTAGTCTGGCATTCTCCCTAAAGCCAGCTTTGAATTTTTCATATAGGCGCATACGCCAAGTATTCCGGCAAACTCTGCCTTAACTACATGCGCACCTAGACGCTGTGATAATCTCTAGGTAAGCCACGACATTTTAGCTCCTAAGCTTATTGCTCTAACACAACAGTATTTATAAAAACTAGGTTGAAGCCGCCGCTCGGATAAATCACTGAAATGAGCCGAAACGAGCAACTGCATTGATCCTTGCCTTAAGAAGCCCAGCTGCCGAGCTTTTGCAGAGGATCCCCATTGAGTAACACTTAAACCCGGCTGCTATAATGAGTGTGCTCGACATGCGTTATGGAGACGATCATCTGAAGCAGAATTATCGGTCACAGCTACGGCATCGGATGCACAGGTCTGGCGAAACACTACAGCAGCTAGCACAAGACATGAGCGACTGGCACTTTTGTCTTATGACCCAGAACATCGAGATGACGCAGCAACAGAAGCATTCATCAGTACCTTAAGGACCAGGAATTGCAACAAGCCGTGCGCTTAGCTCAGAAGCAAAAAGTTAAGGGCGAATTGGCTTAAAGTCTGAACTTTGAGGCAGCGAAAAATGTGAGGCGTACCACTGCCCGGGTTCACGGAGTAATAGCAGGTGAGTCCAGGTGTGAGCGCCTAGATGCTGGAATTGTGGAAAGAAGGGTGCACCTGCAAAGAGACTGCAAGAAGCGAGAAAACCGAGCTATTGTCAAGGGTGTGCAGCTAGGAGAAAATTTAGACTGAGTCAGGAGCCCAGAATGGAAGCTCTTCAAACAGAGGGGTCGGAAAATATGTAAGAGTCAACATCGTGAGATAAAGGTTGGCTAGGAGGATCAACGTCCCCAGCACCACCATCACCGTGTCAAGACTACATCGTGGAGAAGCAGACTTATGCCTTCAAGTTGACGGAGAACATTGCACCATAACAATCAACACTGGTGCAACCCGATCGATTATCTGACCACACCTAGTGAGGCAACAACTTCTTCACGATGGCAGGATTTTCTCACTACGGACAGCTACGTGAGAGACTGCATCTGTCCATGGAGAGGTCAACCTCCCGATACAGTTGTAAGACCTTGCATTCCGACATAATTTTCTGGTGACAAACATTATGGATGACTGCATTATCCGAATGGATTTTCTGCGACCACATGAAATCACGTTGGATTTGGGCAAACGGGTCTTGAAATGGCAGAATGTCGAAGTTTTGATGGAGGATCCCTGCGCCCGAATTTCCAAGATAAATGTGGTAGTATTTACCGAGACTGATGTGCCAAAATCTTCCGAGAACATTGCGGGGCCAAGCTTGATGGTGATTCTGGAGAACAGCGATCTTATCTGATAGAGCCAACGAAGACGTCCGCATTTCGCAGTTTGATTGTAGGACGAAGCCTTGTAAGATCTATAAGAAATGGATACGTGCGGGTTAGAGTGCTTAAAACTGCAGACTCAACCACAAGCATCAAAGCGGGAGAAGTCATGGGCAGCTGCCAGCCTGTTTCCACCATCCCCTCTTTGGAAGCCACTCACGACCATCATGGGAAAAGGAGGCAAGACGCAGACAAGGCCCGGGAATCCACGCCTGCAATATTAAAGCAGGTCAAATTGCCAAAGCAGCTATTCAAGCGAGCCTCTGATCTGGTCACCAGGTAGAGTAACGTCTTCTAAACAGGCCGCGATGACCAAGGCCAAACGAGTATGGTGACTCACGTCATAGATACACAGGGAGTCTTCCTATAGCCAAACAAGGAGAAGTGAGAGCGCTGATCTCGGACATGGAAAAACAAGGCGTTATCGAGCCTTCTGTTAGTCCATGGGCCGCGCCTGTAGTTCTAGTAAAGAAGAAAGCCGATAGCACTCGTTTTTGTGTCGACTATAGGCAGCTTAACGACGTCACTAAGAGAGAGAGTTACCCGCTTCCACGCATCGATGACATCATGGACACTTTAGCCGACGCAAAATGGTGTTCTACACTCGATCTCAAGAGTGGCTACTGGCAGGTAGAAATCGACAAGAAGGACAAAGTGAAGACCGCATTTACAGTTGGGACCGGATTGTGGCAGTTTTTGGTGATGCCGTTTGGGCTTTGCAATGCTCCAGCCACTTTCGAACACCTGATGGAATACGTGCTGCGTGGCTTCACTTGGAAAACCTGCTTCGTGTACCTAGATGACATCATTATTATCGAGAGAACGTTCGAAGAGCATGTGCGGAACTTCGAAGACGTTTTCTCCCGATTGCGATTGGGGAAATTTGAAACTTAGTCCCGACAAGTGTACCCTTTTTGCAGCTGAAGTTAAATACCTGGGACACGTCGTATCAGCAGAAGGGGTCAAAACAGACCCTGAGAAAATTGAAGCCGTGAAAAGCTGGCCAACACCAAACCACAAGCGCCAACTACGAAGTTTTCTGGGTCTGGCAACCTACTATCGAAGATTCGTCAAAGGCTTTGCCAAAATAGCTCAGAGTCTCCATCAGCTAACTGAGAAGAATTGTCCGTATGTCTGAAATAAATAATGCCAGGTAGCCTTCGAGACCTTGAAGGAGAAGCTGTGTGAATTACCCGTGCTGGCATATCCGAAATACGGAAAAATGTTTGTAGTTGACACTGATGCGAGCAACGGCGGTATTGGGGCTGTACTTTCCCAGCAGATCGATGGCGAAGAAAGAGTCCTCTCGTATTACAGTCAAGTTCTCCCAAAAGGTGAGAGAAACTACTGCGTGACCAGGAAGGAGCTATTGGCTATAATGGAGGCCACCAAGCAGTTCCACCTATATGGCCTGAAATTCGTTCTTCGAACGGACCATGCATCACTGAGATGGCTGCTCAGCTTCAAAAACCCTGAGGAACAATTTGCGAGATGGATCGAAAGATTGCAGTTATACGACTTCAAAATTGTTCACCGGAAGGGCGGAGCTCATGGAAATGCTGACATCCTATCTCGTCGTCCATGTCCAGCTAACTGCAAGCATTGCCGACGGATTGAGGAAAAGGAACCGCCCGTCGATCTGCGATTGATAACGGCCAAATCCGATGAAGGTTGCTCATCGAAGGAGATTCGAAATGCCCAGTTAGCCGATGAAGACATCGGACCATTGCTCATATGGAAGGAGACGACTGGGCGACCTGAATAGAAAGACGTTTCAATGTATGGCGCAACCCTGAAAAGCTATTGGGCACAATGGAACTCTCATCATGTAGAGGGTGACGTACTCAAGCGGAAATGGGAAATGGAGGATGGCAGCTCTTATAGGATGCAAACCATACTTCCCAAAAGCCGAACCCACGATGTGGTTAAGGAGATACGTGAAGGATCCTCGGGAGGCCACCTTGGTGTTAACAAGACCTTAGCGAAATTGCGGGAAACGTTCTACTGGCTCCACGCTCGAGAAGACGTGGAGGACTGGTGCCATCGTTGCACGATTTGCGCTTCCGTCAAAGGTCCAAAGTGACGACTGAGAGGACAAATGCAAACCTTTAACGTGATGGTACTGTTTGAAAGGATTGCCGTTGACATTGCTGGACCCTTTCCTGAATCCGAATGGGGAAATCAATACACTTTGGTTGTAGCCCGTTATTTCAGCATGTGGCCCGAGGTCTACCCCATTCCCAACCAGGAAGCAACTACTGTAGCCGAACAGCTAGCACTAAATTGGGTCAGTAGGTATGGCGTACCTTGCGAACTACATTCGAATCAAGGCCAAAACTTTGAGTCACTAGTTTTTAGCAAAATATGCGAGCTGCTGGGAATACGAAGAATGAGGACAACACCGCTGCACCCCAATCCGATGGAATGGTCCAACGTTTCAACGGCACGCTCAATAAACATCTGGCCATGATGGTTGACGAGAACCAAAGGGATTGGGACCTACATATCCCACTATTTTTGATGGCGTATAGAGCTGCCGAACATGCATCGACGGGCCAAGCCCCAGCCAAAGTCATTTTTGGAAAGACTATTCGTCTGCCAGCTGATGAAAGTTCGGAGCACCCCCCCGAGAAACCCCAAACGATTTCGGAGTACGCAAGTGAGCTAAGGCAACGGTTGAACCAGATACATCGGACAGTGCGAAAACACCTCGAATCAGCTACTGACCGCATGAAGACCAGGTATGATCTAAAGGCAAATTCTACTGGCTTCCAGCAAGATGACTTGGTGTGGCTATATAATCCGCAACGGTGAAAGGGTAGGTCTCCAAATAATTGGAAGGGACCACACCGAGTTGCAGAGTGAATCAACGACGTCGTATACCGAATACAGGAACACCGTAAGCCAAGAGCCAAAATAAAAATCGTGCTTCTGGACCGTCTTGCCCCATATTACATCCAGGGAGAACTGACTACAACTGGCGACACATCTTTTTGGGGCGAAAAGAACTGAGGTGGGGGCAATGTTACATGTACAAATAATTCTGCGAGCTACTGTCACAATTGTTTTCACAACCATCATGATCAACAAACGAATGTACTCGAAAACCCGCCAAGCATGATCAACATCCAAAAGTGACGTCAATACCCATTCATTTAGCTGCTCGAATATTTTAGGCAATTCGCCAATGTACGAGAAATGGATTGAATGACTAGAGACCCTAGATAAGGGCGAGTTGAATGAATGGGGGGGTTTGTTAAAACCGCGATTGGTAAATTGCGATCGTGTGGAGTGCGAATTCAAAAGGCGATATTGAAGTGATAAACAGTTGAAATAAAAAATTAATAGACAAGTTGTGAAATCGTTAAAAATTAATGATTGTGCATTTTCAATTATATAAACCCTTTTAACTTAATTTAAAAGGCATTGCGTTTTCACTTTACCGGAACATGAAAACCATTGGCTGCGAACCAGACCACGCGCCAATATATATATATATATATATATATATATATATATATATATATATATATATATATATATATATATAAATATATATATATATATATATATATATATATATATATATATATATATAAAATATAAATAAATATTTATATATATATATATATATATATATATATATATATAGATATATTTACATATACATATATATATATATATATATATAGATATATATATATATATATATATATATATATATATATATATATATATATATATATCCCTATACTTGAGTATATATTGTTAAGTTTTAAAAGTATTGAGCCTCTTTTGTCATTATTGGATTGAATATTTCTTTTGTTTAAAATGGATTTTTATCTAAGTACATTTGTTCCATTATTATCCATGACCTCTTGCCATTTTTTGGGTAGATCTATTATTCCATCAGTGTAAAACTTCTGTGGTTTATCGGCCAAAAACATGGCCAAGTGATTTTCACAGTCAATTTTTGAACTGAGTTTCTTTTCATGAAATAAGTCTTGCAGAAACCGTAATAAACTTCCCAGCCAGCTCTGTCAATTTTTGCCGGGTCATCAAAGATTTGTGTGGTCTTGTATTGTCATGATGGAAGACAACGCCCTTTGTTTTGACCAATTCTGGCCGGTTTTTTGAGTTTCTTGTTACAATTCGGTTGATTGCTGACAGTATAGAGCCAAATTGAGTGTTAATGCAGGCTCCAGTAACTCGTCATCAACAATTCCCTTCCAATTCCACCATACACACAGCATATCCTTTTTTAGTGTCAATCCCGACTTTGAAGTCTTTTTTGATGATACACCTTTTTTTGACCATGATCTTTTCCGAACAAAATTCTCGTATCTTACCCATATTTCATCGCCCGTAATGATTGACTTCAAAAATAGTTTGATTCCGTAGCGTTTTATGAGCATTTCGCAAATGGAAATTTGGTCGATCAAATTTTTTTGTGTTAATTCATGCGGCACCCAAACGTCGAGTTTCTTTGTGTATCCACCCTTACGCAATTGGTTTAAAACTATTTCATCGACTTTCTCAGTGGTTGGTTGGACTGAACGAGATGCATCTTTGACATCAAAATTTTCAGAACGAAAGCGAGCGAAGCATCTCTTGGCTGTGGCTTTTGATAAACTACCTTAAGCGTAGACACCACGAATTTTTTCACGAGTCTACGATGCAT
>OZ017738.1:219180488-219332988 GCA_963969285.1 Odontomyia ornata | reverse complement strand
ACGGTACCCCTACGTTATAGGTTTGCATCTGTCCTCTCAGTCGTCGCTTTGGGCCTTTGACGGAAGCGCAAATTGTGCATCTGCGACACCAGTCCTCTACGTCTTCTCGAGCGTGGAGCCAGTAGAACCGTTCCCGCAATTTCGCTAAGGTCTTGTTAACACCAAGGTGGCCTCCCGAGGATCCTTCATGGATTTCCTTGACCACATCGTGGATTCGGCTTCTGGGTAGTATAGTTTGCATCCTATAGGAGCTGCCATCCGCCGTTTCCCATTTCCGCTTGAGTACACCACCCTCCACCTGAAGGGAGTTCCATTGTGCCCAATAGCTTTTCAGGGTTGCGCCATGCGTTGAAACGTCCTTCCACTCAGGTCGCCCAGTCGTCTCCTTCCATACGAGCAATGGTCCGATGTCTTCATCGGCTAGCTGGGCATTTCGAATCTCCTTCGATGACCAACCTTCATCGAATTCAGCCGTTATCAGTCGCAGATCAACGGGCGGTTCCTTTTCCTCAATCCGTCGGCAATGCTTGCAGTTAGCTGGACATGGGCGACGAGATAGGGCGTCAGCATTTCCATGAACTCCGCCCTTTCGATGAACAATTTCGTAGTCGTACGACTGCAATCTTTCGATCCATCTCGCAACTTGTCCCTCGGGGTTTTTGAAGTTAAGTAGCCATCTCAGCGATGCATGGTCCGTTCGAAGAACAAATTTCTGGCCATATAGATACTTGTGGAACTGCTTGGTGGCCTCTATTATAGCCAATAGCTCCTTCCTGGTCACACAGTAGTTCCTCTCACTTTTTGAAAGAACTCGACTGTAATACGAGAGGACTCTTTCTTCGCCATTGATCTGCTGGGAGAGTACAGCTCCAATACCGCCGTTGCTTGCATCGGTGTCAACTACAAACATTTTTCCGGGTTTCGGATACGCCAGCACGGGTGATTCACACAGCTTTTCCTTCAGGGTCTCAAAGGATGTCTGGCATTGTTCGTTCCAGACATACGGACGATTTTTCTCGGTTAGCTGATGGAGACACTTAGCTATTTTGGCAAAGTCTTTGACGAATCTTCGATAGTAGGTTGCCAGACCCAGGAAACTTCGTAGTTGGCGCTTGTTGTTTGGTGTTGGCCAGCTTTTCACGGCTTCAATCTTCTCAGGGTCTGTTTTGACCCCATCTGCTGATACGACGTGTCCCAGGTATTTTACTTCAGCTGCGAAAAGGGTACACTTGTCGGGACTAAGTTTCAAATTTGCCAGTCGCAGTCGGGAGAAAACCTCTTCTAAGTTCCGCACATGCTCTTCGAACGTTCTCTCGATAATAATGATGTCATCTAGGTACACCAAGCAGGTTTTCCAGGTTAGACCACGTAGCACGTATTCCATCAAGCGTTCGAAAGTGGCTGGAGCATTGCAAAGCCCAAATGGCATCACTATAAACTGCCACAATCCGGTCCCAACTGAAAATGCGGTCTTCTCTCGGTCCTTCTTGTCGATTTCTACCTGCCAGTAGCCACTCTTGAGATCGAGTGTAGAAAACCATTTTGCGTCGGCTAAAGTGTCCATGATGTCATCGATGCGTGGGAGCGGGTAACTATCTTTCTTAGTGACGTCGTTGAGCTGCCTATAGTCGACACAAAAACGAGTACTACCATCCATTTTCTTTACTAGAACTACAGGCGCGGCCCATGGACTGACAGAAGGTTCAATAACGCCTTGTTTTTCCATGTCCGAGATCAGCGCGCTCACTTCTCCTTGTTTGGCTATAGGGAGGCGTCTCAGTGCTTGTCGAATCGGCTTGGCTCCCTGTGCATCTATGACGTGAGTTACCAGACTCGTTCGGCCGTGGTCATCCGGGCTTGTTGAGAAGATGTCACTGTACTTGGTGACCAGATCAGAGGCTCGTTTGAATAGAGGCACCGGCAATTTGACTTGCTTCAATATGGCAGACGTGGATTCCCGGGCTTTGTCTGTGTCTTGCCTCTTTTTCCAATGATGGATGTGAGAAGCTTCCAAAGAGGTGATGGTGGAAACAGGCTGGCAGCTGCCGATGACTTCTCCCGCTTTGATGCTCGTGGTTGAGTCTGCGGTGTTAAGGACTCTAACCGGCACATATCCGTTCCTTAAAGATCTTACAAGGCTTCGTCCTACAATCAAGCTGCGCAATGCGGATGTCTTCGTTGGCTCTATCAGATAAGATCGCTGGTCTCCAGAATCACCATCAAGCTTGGCCCATACAATGCTTTCGGAGGAATTCGGTACATCAGTGTCAGTACATACCACTACATTCATCTTGGGGATTTGGACGCTGGGATCCTCCATCAGTACTTCGACATTCTGCCATTTCAATACACGTTTGCCCAAGTCTAACGTGATTCCATGTGGTCGCAGAAAATCCATTCCGAGAATGCAGTCATCCATAATGTTCGCGACCAGAAAATTATGTCGGAACACAAGGTCTCCCAACTGTATCTGGAGGTTGACCTCTCCATGAACAGGTGCAGTTTCTCCCGTAGCTGTCCGTAGTGAGAAAATTCTGCCCTTGTGAAGTTGTTGCTGTCTAACTAGGTCTGGTCGGATAATCGATCGGGCTGCACCAGTGTCGATTGTTATGGTGCAGTGTTCTCCGTCAACTTGACCCGGAAGGCATAAGTCCGCTTCTCCACGATGTAGTCTTGACACGGTGATGGTGGTGCTGGGGACGTCGATCCTCCTAGCCAACCTCTGCCCCACGAAGTTGGCTCGTACATGTTTCCCGACCCCTCTGTTTGAAGGGCTTCCATTCTGGGCTCCTGACTCGGTCTGGATCTCCTCCTAGCTGCACACCCTGGACAATAGCTCGGTTTTCTTCCCTTCTTGCAGTCTCTTTGCAGGTGCCCCTTCTCTCCGCAATTCCAGCATCTAGGCGCACCATTTACATGCGGGTCTCGCTCAATTTCCACGCGCTCACACCTGCACTCGTCTGTCACTACCTCACGAACCCGGGCAGTGGTACGAGTCACATTTTTCGCTGCCTCAAAGTCCGACTGTAAGCCAATGCGTCCTTAACCGTTTGCTTTTGAGCTAAACGCACGGCTTGTTGCAATTCCGGGTCCTTTAGTGCGCTGATGAATGCTTCTGTCGCTGCATCATCTCGATGTTCTGGGTCGTAGGCTGGGTAAGCCAAAAGTGCTAGTCGCTCAATGTCTTGGGCTAGCTGCTGTAGGGTTTCACCAGACTTCTGCACCCGTTGCCTTAGCTGTGACCGATAAATCTGCTTTGGATGATCGTCTCCATAACGCATGTCGAGCGCATTCATTATAGCATTCGAGTTTGATTGCGATTCAACGGGGATCGTCTGCAAAAGCTCGGCAGCTGGTCCTCTTAGAGCAAGAATCAGCGCAGTTGCTCGGTCCTGTTCATTCCAATGATTTGCCCTTGCGGAAGCTTCAAACAGGGTCTTGTAAATACTCCAGACCGTTTGCCCATCGAATATTGGTGCTTGCACATTTCTGGATGTGCTTTGCGCTGCGGTTATAAGCGGGGCTGGTGAAGTGGTTGCTACTGCCTTCGCAGCTTCCAATTCTTTTTTCACTTTTTCCATCTGATGGTTCATTCTTTCTTCGACCTGGCTGACCTTTTCCTCGACCTGGTAAACCTTTTCTTCGACCTGGTCAACCTTTTCCTCGACGCCTTTAATTTGCTTGTTAAGACTACTGAGCTCCGCTTTTATTTCGGTGGACTGTTTTTGAAAATCTGCCTTGATTTCGATCGCTTGTTGATCCAGCTTCACTGATTGTTCATTAAGCTTCGCTGTTAAATTGGATGACAGTTGTCGCTGCTCTTGCTGCATCTGCATTAACATTTGCATCAGCGCATTTTCTGGTTCCTTTGGTTTTTTTGTTTCTGCTTCTCCACCTTCTGCGCCTTCTTCTGCATCTGAGGGCTCACCCGAATCCAGATACGCGCCTTCCGATTCAATTGCGTCGCGCAAGCGTGCAATCAGTGTGGCCTTTGTACCTTGCGTAGTCAGGTTTCGCTGTTCCAACTCTTCCTTAAGCTCCGACATGGTCAATTCATTAAGTTTTAAGTTTAAGTTTCGTGGCATTTTTAATGTTTCTTTAAATTTTACTATTGTGCACTATAAAAATGTTCAAATTTTCACTTTCAAAATTTTTCTTTCGCACTTCTTGACACCACTGTCGCGTGTTTTCGTTCGCGGCCAATAATTTTAATGTTCCGGGAAAGTGAAAACGCAATGTCTTTTAATTTAAGTTAAAAGAGTTTATTTAATTAACTAAAATGCACAATAATCCGTTAACACTTTCACTAATTTTAATTTTCACTATTAAAATTAAAATCTAACACTTGTCCATAAATTTTTTTATCGCAATTGTCTATTACGAAACACACTTTGCACTCAAACAATCAATTGTCTTTACTTCGCGTTCCACTATATCGCAGTTTTCTTATCGCGGTCGAATGAATGATGATCCCCCCATTCATTCAGCTCGCCTTTATATAGGGTCTCTACCTATTCACCCATTTCTCGTTTATTGGCGAATGTTCTACCGAGAGGTAGCTGGTAGATTCGAGAAAATTTAATGAATGGAGTCGTCGTCACTTGCAGATGTTGATCATGCTTGTTGGGTTCTCGTGGCTTCGAGTGGATTCGTGTTCTTCATTGTTGTGAAAACAATTGCGACAGTAGCTCGCAAAATTATTTGTACATGTAACAATATATATATATATATATATATATATATATATATATATATATATATATATATATATATATATATATTTATATATATAACATATATGTATCTGGTATATACGAGTATATATATAAATATATATATATATATATATATATATATATATATATATATATATATATCTGTATATATATATACATATCTGTATATATATATATATATATATATATATATATATATATATATATGTGTCTATATATATATATATATATATATATATATATATATATATATATATATATATATATATATATATATATATATATATATATATATATATATTGTTACATGTAAAAAGAATTCTGCGAGCTACTGTCGCAGTGGTTTTCGCAACCATTAAGAACATCAACAAATGAATTTACTCGAAACCACGAGAACCCACCAAGCATGATCAACATCTGAAAGTGACGTGACTCCATTCATTAATCTGCTCGAATATACCAGATATCTCTCGGCAGAACATTCGCCAATGTACGAGAAATGCATTGAACGGATGGAGACCCTATATAAAGGCGAGCTGAATGAATGGGGCGATAATTCATTCGACCGCGATAAAAACTGCGACAGTGTGTGGAAAGCGATATTGTTCGAGCAATAGAAAAATGATTTTCCTTGATTGTGAAGTGATCTTAGAAGACAATTGCGATAGAAATTTATGGACAAGTGGAAGTTAGTTTTAAATACTGAAAATTAAAATTGTGAAATAGACCAGATAAGTGATTGTGCATTTTCAAGTAATTGAATACACTCTTTTAATTTAATTTAAAAGACATTGCGTTTTCACTTTCCCGGAACATTAAAATTAATGGCCGCGAACAATAAGACGCGACAGTGGTGTCGAGAAGTGAGAAAGAAAATTTTGAAAAGTGAAAATATTTAAACATTTTTAAACTGCACAGTTGTGAAATATAACATGGAAACTGGTGGAAAAGTAGCTGAAACAATAAAAATGCCAGGAAACTTTCATCTAAAAATTGATCAATTGACCATATCGGAGCTCAAGGAGGAGTTGGAACAGCGAAATCTGGCCACACAAGGTACAAAGGCCATACTGATTGCACGCTTGCGTGAAGCGATCGAGTCGGAAGGCGTGAATCTGGATTTGGGTGAGCCCTCAGATGCGGAAAAAGACGCAGAAGGTGGAGAAGTAGAAACACCAAAATCAAAGAAGCCAGAAAATGCGCTAATGCAAATGTTAATGCTGATGTCATCCAGTCTGACTGCGAAGCTAGATGAACAATCAGCGAGTTTAATGAACAATCAGCGAAGCTGGACCAACAAGCGATCGAAATCAAGGCAGACATCAAGGTAGACATCACACAGAAGCTGGAGAAACAGTCAACCGAAATAAAAGCGGAGCTCGGTCATCTGAACTCACAAATTAAAGGCGTCGAAGAAAAGGTTGACCAGGTTGAGGAAAAGGTATACCAGGTCGAGAAAAAGGTCAGCCAGGTCGAAGAGAGAATGAACCCTGAGATGGAAAACATGAAAAAAGAATTAGAAGCAGCGAAGGCAGTAGCAACCACTTCACCAGCCCCACTTATAACCACAGCGCAAAGCACATCCAGAAATGTGCAAGCACCAATATTTGATGGGCAAACGGTCTGGAGTATTTACAAGACCCAGTTTGAAGCTGCCGCAAGGGCAAATCACTGGAATGAGCAGGAATGGGCAACTGCACTGATTCTTGCTCTAAGAGGCCCAGCTGCCGAGCTTTTGCAGAAGATCCCCGTTGAATTGCATTCAAACCCGAATCCCATAATGAACGCGCTGGACATGCGTTATGGAGACGATCATCCAAAGCAGATTTATCGGTCACAGCTAAGGCATCAAGTGCAGAAGTCTGGTGAAACCCTACAGCAGCTAGCCCAAGACATTAAGCGACTAGCACTTTTGGCTTACCCAGCCTACGACCCAGAACATCGAGATGATGCAGCGACAGAAGCATTCATCAGCGCACTAAAGGACCCGGAATTGCAACAAGCCGTGCGTTTAGCTCAAAAGCAAACGGTTAAGGACGCATTGGTTTACAGCCTGAACTTTGAGGTAGCGAAAAATGTGACTCGTACCACTGCCCGGGCTCGCGAGGTAATGACAGACGAGTGCAGGTGTGAGCGCGTGGAAATTGAGCGAGACCCGCATGTAAATGGTGCGCCTAGATGCTGGAATTGCGGATAGAAGGCTCACCTGCAAAGAGACTGGAAGAAGCGAAGAAAACCGGGCTATTGTCCAGGGTGTGCAGCTAGGAGGAGATCCATACCGATTCAGGAGCCCAGAATGGAAGCCCTTCAAACAGAGGGGTCGGGAAACATGTACGAGCCAACTTCGTGGGGCAGAGGTTGTCTAGGAGGATCGACGTCCCCAGCACCACCATCGTGGAGAAGCGGACTTATGCCTTGCGGGTCGAGTTGACGGAGAACACTGCACCATAACAATCGACACTGGCGCAAGCCGATCGATTATCCGACCAGGCCTAGTTGGAAAGCAACAACTTCACAAGGGCAAAATTTTCTGACTACGGACAGCTACGGGAGAAATTGCACCTGTCCAACATTATGGATGACTGCATTCTCAGAACGGATTTTCTGCGACCACATGGAATTACGTTGGATTTGGGTAAACAGGAATGTCGAAGTACTGATGGAAGATTCCAGCGTCCAAATTCCCAAGATGAATGTAGTGGTGTGTACTGACACTGATGTACCAAATTCTTCCAAAAGCATTGTATGGGCCAAGCTTGATGGTGATTCCGGAGACCAGTGATCTTATCTGATAGAGCCAACGAAGACGTCCGCATTGCGCAGTTTGATTGTAGGACGAAGCCTTGTAAGATCTTTAAGGAATTGATATGTGCCAGTTAGAGTCCTGAACACCGCAGACTCAACCATGAGCATCAAAGTGGGAGAAGTCATCGGCAGCTGCCAGCCTGTTTCCACCATCACCTCTTTGGAAGCCACTCACGACCATCATTGGAAAAGCAGGCAAGATACAGACAAAACCCGGGAATCCACGCCTGCAATATTGAAGCAGGTCAAATTGCCAGTGCAGCTATTCAAACGGCCGCCTGATCTGGTCAACAAGTACAGTGACATCTTCTCAACAAGCCCGGATGACCAAGGCCGAACGAGTCTGGTGACTCACGTCATAGATACACAGGGAGCCAAGCCAATTCAACAAGCACCGAGATGTCTTCCTATAGTAAAACAAGGAGAAGTGAGCACATTGATCTTGGACATGGAAGAACAAGACGTTATCGAACCTTCTGTCAGTCCATGGGCCGCACCTGTAGTTCTAGTAAAGAAGAAGGACGATAGCACTCGTTTTTGTGTCGACTATAGGCAGCTTAACGACGTCACTAAGAGAGATAGTTACCCGCTCCCACGCATCGATGACATCATTGACACTTTAACCGACGCAAAATGGTTTTCTACACACGATCTCAAGAGTGGCTACTGTCAGGTAGAAATCGACAAGAAGGACCAAGAGAAGACCACATTTCCAGTTGGGACCGGATTGTGGCAGTTTGTGGTGATGCCGTTTGGGCTCTGCAATGCTCCAGCCACTTTCGAACGCTTGATGGGGTACGTGCTACGTGGCCTCACCTGGAAAACCTGCTTGGTGTACCTAGATTACATCATTGTCATCGGGAGGACGTTCGAAAAGCATGTGCGGAACTTCGAAGACGTTTTCTCCCGATTGCGATTGGAAAATTTGAAACTTAGTCCCGACAAGTGTACCCTTTTTGCAGCTGAAGTTAAATACCTGGGACACGTTGTATCAGCAGAAGGGGTCAAAACAGACCCTGAGAAAATTGAAGCCGTGAAAAGCTGGCCAACACCAAACAACAAGCGCCAACTACGAAGTTTTCTGGGTCTGGAAACCTACTTTCGAAGATTCGTCAAAGACTTTGCCAAAATAGCTGAGTGTCTCCATCAGTTAACCAAGAAAAATCGTCCGTATGTCTGGAATGAACAATGCAAGGCAGCCTTTGAGACCTTGATAGAGAAGCTGTGAGAACCACCCGTGCTGACATATCCAAAACCCGGAAAAATGTTTGTAGTTGACACTGATGCGAGCAACGGCAGTATTTGGGCTGTACATTCCCAGCAGATCGATGGCGTAGAAAGAGTCCTCTTGTATTACAGTAGAGTTCTTTCAAAAAGCGAGAGGAACTACTGCATGACCAGGAAGGAGCTTTTGGCTATAATACAGGCCACCGAACAGTTCCACAAGTACTTATACGGCCAGAAATTTGTTCTTCGAATGGACCATGCATCATTGAAATGGCTGCTCAACTTCAAAAACCCCGAGGAACAAGTTGCGAGATGGATCGAAAGATTGCAGTCATACGACTTCAAAATTCTTCATCGGAAGGGTGGAGTTCCCGCCGTCTATGTCCAGCTAACTGAAAGCATAGCCGACGGATTGAGGAAAAGGAACCGCTCGTTGATCTGCAATTGATAACAGCCGAATTTGATGAAGGTTGGTCATCGGAGGAGATTCGAAACGCCCAGTTAGCCGATGAAGACATCGGTCCATTGCTCGTATGGAAGGAGACGACTGGGCGACCTGAGTGAAAGGACGTTTCGATGCATGGTGCAACCCTGAAAAGCTATTGGGCGCAATGGAACTCCCTTCAGTTGGAGGGTGACGTACTCAAGCGGAAATGGGAAACGGCGGATGGCAGCTCCTAAAGGATGCAAACTATATTACCCAAAAGCCGAATCCACGATGTGATTGAGGAAATGCATGAAGGATCCTCGGGAAGCCACCTTGGTGTTGACAAGACCTTAGCAAAATTACGGGAAATGTTCTACTGGCTCAACGCTCGAGAAGACGTGGAGGACTGGTGTCGCAGGTGCACAATTTGCGCTTCCATCAAAGGCCCAAAGTGACGACTGAGAGGACAAATGCAAACCTATAACGTGGCGGTACCGTTTGAAAGGATTGCTGTTGACATTGCAGGACCCTTTCCTGAATCCGAATGGGGAAATCAATACACACTGGTTGGAGTCGATTATTTCAGCAAGTGGCCCGAGGTCTACCCCATTCCCAACCAGGAAGCAACTACTGTAGCCGAACAGCTAGTGTTAAATTGGGTCAGCAGGTACGGCGTACCTTGCGAACTACATTCGTATCACTAGCTTTTGGCGAACTGTGCGAGCTGCTGGGAATACGGAAAACAGGGACAACACCGCTGCATCCCTAATCCGATGGAATGGTCGAACGTTTCAACGGCACTCTCAATAAACACCTGGCCAAGATGGTTGACGAGAACCAAAGGGACTGGGGCCGACACATCCCACTATTTTTGATGGCGTACATGCATCGACGGGCCAAGCCCCAGCCAAAGTCACTTTTGGAAATACAATTTGTCTGCCAGCTGATATAAAGTTCGGAATCAATCGCCTATATATAGAGTCGTCAGTTGGCGTCACCTTTCCAGTATATTGGTAAGTGTTCTCCCTTTAGCTGGCTGGTTCTCGTATATTCGTTCTGACGTCAATGGCTTATGTTGATGTTGATGTTCAAGGTGCAGTTAGCGGTTGAATTGCAACAGTAGCTCGCAGATAGATTCGGGCACGTGACACTGCCCCCACCTTAGTTCTTTTCGCCCCGAAAATATGTGCCGCCAATTGTAGTTGCGTCTTGCTGGGCGTCATTTGGGGCAAGACGATCCAGGTGCACGATTTTCATTTTGGCTTTCGGTTTCCGGTGCTCCTGTATGCGGTGCTCTACATCGTTAATTCGCTTGATGACTTGGTATGGTCCCTCCCAATTTGACTGCAGCTTCGGGGATCTACCCTTCCGTCGTCGTGGGTTAAAGAGCCACACCAAGTCATCCTGCGGGAATCCAGACGTATTTGCCTTCAAGTCGTATCTGGTCTTCATGCGGTCAATTGCCGAGTTGATGTGTTTTCGCACTATTTGTTTAAATGTTATTCAGCCGTTGTTTTAACTCACTTGCATACTCCGAGATAGGTTGAGGCTGTTCAGGTGGTGTTCTAAACTTCACGTCAGCTGGCAAATTAATTGTCCTCCCGAAAATTACTTTGGCTGGTGCCACACCCGTTGATGCGTGCTCGGCAGCTCTGTACGCCATCAAAAATAGGGGGATGTGCCGGTCCCAGTCTCTTTGGTTCTCGTCAACCATCTTTGCCAAGTGTTGACTGAGGGTGCCGTTAAATTGCTCGACCATTCCATCTGATTGAGGATGCAAGCGCGTCGTCCTTGTTTTCCGTATCCCAAGCAGCTCACACATTTCACCGAAAACTTGTGACTCGAAGTTTCGACCTTAATCCGAATGCAGCTCGCGAGGCACGCCATATCTACTGACCCAATTCAGCACATTCTGTTCAGCTGCGGTGGTGGCTTCTTGGTTTGGAACGGGGTAGACTTCCGGCCACTTACTGAAATAATCAGCTACGACCAATGTGTAACGATTTCCCCATTCGGACTCGGGGAAACGTCCAGCGATGTCCACAGCAATCCTTTCGAATGG
The DNA here is from genome assembly GCA_963969285.1 of Odontomyia ornata. NCBI lineage: Eukaryota > Metazoa > Arthropoda > Insecta > Diptera > Stratiomyidae > Odontomyia > Odontomyia ornata. The sequence goes on along the minus strand of OZ017738.1, from coordinate 219,321,731 downwards.
TAACCCCACATTGTAAGTTTTCATTTGGCCTCTAGTTCTTCGTTGTGGGCCTTTGACAGAAGCACAAGTCGTGCATCTCCGACACCAGTCCTCAACATCGTTTCGTGCGTGGAGCCAATAAAATCGATCTCGAACTTTTGCTAACGTTTTATTAACGCCCAGATGGCCTCCTGATGTTCCCTGGTGCATTTCTTACACAACGTCCTGGATATGGCTTCTAAGAAGAACTATTTGCATTTGATACGAGATGCCGTCAGCCGTTTCCCATTTTCGTTTCAGCACACCACCTTCCAGCTGAAGAGAGTTCCATTGAGCCCAATAACTTTTCAGAACGGCACCGTGTGTTGATATGTCCTTCCATTCTGGACGTCCCGTAGTTTTCTTCCAAACCAGCAATGGCCTGATATCCTCATCAGATAGCTGCGCATCTCGGATTTCCTTCGGTGACCAGCCTTCCTCGGTTTCAGCCTTTATAAGCCGGACGTCTGCTAAAGGCTCTTTTTCTTCGCACTTTCGGCAGTGCTTGCAGTTAGCCGGACAAGGACGGCGGGATAAGGCGTCGGCATTCCCGTGTATCCCTCCTTTCCGGTGCATTATTTCGTAATCGTAGGCCTGCAGCGGCTCGATCCACCTAGCGATTTGCCCCTCGGGGTTTTTGAAGTTAAGCAGCCATCTCAGTGATGCATGATCTGTTCGAAGAACGAATTTCTGGCCATATAAATATTTGTAAAACTGTTTGGTGGCCTCGTTTATCGCCAATAGTTCTTTCCTCGTCACGCAGTAGTTCCTTTCGCTTTTTGAAAGAACTCGACTATAGTACGAGAGGACTTTTTCTTCACCATCGATCTGCTGGGAGAGTACGGCTCCAACGCCGCCGTTGCTCACATCAGTGTCAACTACAAACATTTTCCCGGGCTTCGGATATACCAGCACGAGTGATTCACAGAGCTTCTCCTTCAATGTCTCAAAGGCTGTCTGACATTGTTCGTTCCAGATGTACGGACGGTTCTTTTTGGTTAGCTGATGGTGACACTTAGCTATTTTGGCGAAGTCTTTGACGAATCTTCGATAGTAGGTCGCCAGGCCCAGAAAACTTCGTAGTTGGGGTTTATTGTTTGGTTGCGGCCAGCTTTTTACGGCTTCAATTTTGTCAGGATCCGTTCTCACTCCTTTTTCTGATACGACGTATCCCGGGTATTTAACTTCAGCTGCAAAAAGGGTACACTTGTCGGGACTAAGCTACAGATTTGCCAGTCGCAATCTGGAGAACACCTCTTCCAAGTTCCGCATATGCTCTTCGAACGTTTTCCCGGTGACAATGATGTCGTCTAGATATACCAAGCATGTTTCCCAGGTTAAACCCCGTAGCACGTACTCCATCAGGCGTTCAAATGCGGCTGGAGCATTGCAAAGCCCTAATGGCATCACCACAAATTGCCATAATCCTGTCCCGACTGAAAATGCGGTCTTCTCTCGTTCCTTTTTATCAATTTCGACCTGCCAGTAACCACTTTTAAGATCGAGTGTCGAAAACCATTTTGCGTCGGCCAAGGTGTCCATGATATCGTCGATGCGTGGAAGCGGGTAACTATCTTTCTTAGTGACGTCGTTAAGTTGTCTGTAGTCGACACAAAAACGAGTGCTTCCATCCTTTTTCTTTGCCAGAACTACTGGCGCAGCCCATGGACTGACGGAAGGTTCGATGACACCTTGTTTTTCCATGTCCGAGATAAGTGTGCTCACTTCTCCTTGCTTGGCTATAGGAAGGCGTCTTGGTGCTTGTCGGATCGGCTTGGCTCCCTGTGTGTCGATGACGTGAGTCAGCATACTTGTTCGGCCTTGGTCATCCGGGCTTGTTGAGAAGAGGTCACTGTACTTGGTGACTAGATCAGAGGCTTGCTTGAATCACTGCGCTGGCAATTTGGTCTGCTCCAACATCGCAGAAACTAGCCTCCGTGTTTTGTCTGTCTTCTGTTTCCTTTTCAGATGACGATCATGTGCATCGTCCAAAGAGGGGATGGTGGAAACGAGCTTGCAGCTGCCAATGACTTCTCCAGCTTTGATGCTTGTAATTGTGTTGCACCAGTGTCGATGGTTATGGTGCAACGTTCTCCTTCCACTTGGCCCGGAACACATAAGTCCGCTTCTACACGATGTAGTCTTGACACGGTGATGGTGGTGCTGGGGACGTCGATCCTCCAAGCCAACCTCTTCCCCACGAAGTTGGCTCTTAAATGTTTCCCGACCCCTCAGTTTGTGGGGCCTCCATTCTGGGCTCTTGACTCGGTCTGGATCTCCTCCTAGCTGCACATCCGGGACAATAGTTTTGTTATCTTCGCCTCTTGCAGTCTCGTTGCAGATACCCCTTCTCGCCGCAATTCCAGCATCTAGGCGCACCATTCCCCTGTGGCTCTCGGTCAACTTCCACGTGCTCGCACCTGCATTCTTCTGTGACTACCTCACGAACTCGCGCAGGGTTATGAGTCACCTTTTCAGCTGCTTCGAAATTCAAGCTATAAGCCAATGCGTCCTTCATAGTTTGCTTTTGAGCTAAGCGCACGGCTTGTTGCAGTTCTGGGTCCTTTAATGCGCAGATGAACGCTTCTGTTGCTGCGTCATCTCGTTATTCTGGGTCGTAAGCTAGGTAAGCCAACAGTGCCAGTCGTTCGATGTCTTGCGCTAGCTGTTGTATAGTTTCACCAGACTTCTGCATTCGATGTCGTAGTTGCGACCGATATATCTGCTTCAGATGATCATCTCCGTATCTCATATCGAGCGCATTCATTATAGCAGCGGAGTTTGAGTGCATCTCAATGGGAATAGTCTGCAGCAGCTCTGCAGCTGGGCCTCTTAAAGCAAGAATTAATGCGGTTGCCCGCTCCTGCTCATTCCAGTGATTTGTTCTAGCGGCGGCTTCAAACTGGATTTTATAGATACTCCAGACCGTTTGCCCGTCGAATGTTGGTGCTTTAACATTTCTGGATGTGTTGTGGTCTGCGGTTATAAGCGAGGCTGGTGAGGTAATTACTACTGCCTTGGCTGCTTCGAGTTCCTTTTTCATGTTTTCCATTTCCTTCCGCCATGCCACTATGTCGATACTAGGTGCAGTGCTTGCTATTACCTTCGATTGTTCGAAATCCTTCTTCAGGTCTTCGATTTCCTTATGCATCGTGGTTTGCACTTTGTTCAATTTTTCCTCGTCCTGGACTACCTTTACCCCGATTCTTTCTTCGACCTGGCTCACTTTCTCCTCAACGCTTTTGTTTTGACTGCTTAGACTGGAGATCTCCACTTTTGTTTCTGCCGATTGTTTGTCTAGCTTCTTGTCTAATTGCACTTCTAGCCTCTGCGTTATTTCAACAGCTTGTTGGTCTAGCTTCGTCGATTGCTCTTCCAGCTTCGCAGTTAAATCAGTTGACTGTTTTTCTAGCTTTGTATTTAAATCGGTTGATTGTTTTTCTAGCTTTGTTGTTAAATCGGTTGACTGTTGTTCTAGCTTTGTAGTTAAATCGGTTGACTTTTTTTCAAGATTTTCTAGCTTTGTTGTTAAGTTGGATGACTGCTGTCACTGCTCTTGCTGCATCATCATCAGCATTTGCATCAGCGCATTTTCTGGTTCCTTTCCGTTTGGTGTTTCTGCTTCTCCGCTTTTTGCACCATTTTCCGCATCTGAAGGCCCAACAGATCCCACGCAGATGCCTTCAGATTCTATAGCGTCTCGCAAGCGTGCTATCAATGCGGCCTTATTACCTTGAGTAGCCAGATTCCGCTGTTCCAACTCATCCCTAAGCTCCGGTACGGTCAATTCATCGAATGCGAGCCTTATGTTTGGGGTCATTGCCTTCGTAATATTTGAACGTATTTAAAGTGCCTATTTTCGTGGCATTTTGTCGCAGCTTTTCTTTTAAGAGGTCTAAGTATCGACGGAAATCCATGATAGCATCAATAAATACTAATTCACCAATACTACCACTTGATATGCATCCCGTAAACCATTAAACTGCCGCCCTCAAGCTTCACTGTGGGCCTGAGGTCCTTTGAACTCAATTCGTCGTTGGGCTTGCGCCATATTATAACACGTCCATCCGAGCCAAAGATATTTTATTTGTTTTCATCGATAAATATAACGTCATCCCAATAACCAGAATCCTTCAAAATGTATTCCTTAGCTAAATTGAAGCGTTTTTAGGGCTTTGTACTGAAATACAAAACCCTATTGCAATCACGACCTGTGTCCGTCCATTCGTCTGTCTGTATGTGACAACAGTTTTTCTCTGCAACTATAGAAGCTTCAGCCATGAAACCTTGTGGAAAGGTCACAAGTGGTAACTTCTTGAAATTTCAAGGGTGAAAATTATTTTCACAAGGTTTGAAGGGGGGTCTCCCCATGTAGGGAGGTGACTCTTCAAAAAAATTCAACATTGGTAGCCGAATAGGGCGTCATTAGAAAGGTCTTAATGAGGTTTTTTTTTCAAAACAAGTCTTACAATTGCCTTATCGGTGTCGTGGGGGGAAGCGGAAAAGTACGAACGTTTCGCATACCCCCCCTCGCGATTGAACACATTTCATCGGAAAAAACTGGTAAAAATCATGCGTGTAGACTTTTATGAGTACAAAAATAACAAATACATGAGCAGTCGAAATTCACCCAACTTTGTTAGGTGTAGTATGATCTATCAATTTTGCATTTCCTTGAATAAAATCTAGACATTACTTTTAAATTCAATGAAATTCAGTACACAATTGTTTATTTACAAAGTTAATCTGTTTTAAAAGTTTCACAAAGTTCATATGGTATTTAATGAAATTACAGCATTTTGAATGTTCCTGCATTGCTATGGAATAATATGCGCTGTGTTCCTATGGAAACCTATGGCGATGGAACAACATGCATTTTTTCTTGACTCGAGACACTACAGGTTTGCTAGGATTTACATAAAAGTTTCAGGACTGATAGGTATCATCAATATCTTTGCGAATTGATTCAGCTAGTGGTATCAGCAATTGTAAAACAAAATGGTGACTGTTTTAAACGAGAATGTTGAATAATTTAGTGTTATTTTTCCCCAACTTCAACGTTTAAGGTACATGCTTTATACACTTGATTCAATTTAATGATTGGCTGAAGATGAGTACCTACAATTAATACTCACAGGTGAAACAAGTCCAGAAAGCAGGAGAGAGCTCCTAAATGAAGGGCTTTATAACCATTCGAATAAAAATTTCTGATGCCATAAATCGATGATTTGATTATTCACCCAATACTTGTTTAAGAAATCGTTCAAAGATGCAGAGTCTCGATGATAGGCACATAACAGCCCCGATTTTATTCCATGTTGAATAATTTTTCTGAATAGTCGGCTCATTGGGCAACTCTTCCTTAGATTTTCATGAAAATCTGAAGAAAATAAGAGTGCCTTGGTCGATTTGAAATATATATTAACTATCAACATGTGTTATTGTTTTCGTCATTCCATACAGTTGAAATGGCGATAACTCACTTTATTATGATCTCATTTCCATGAAATTTGTAGGCATAAGGATCTTATATCAGCCTACATAACTGTAAAACTTTGAAGAGCTTAAGGGCACCGTTTCGATTTTTGGGGGAAATGTAAAATCTACAAATCATACTATTATTAACAGACTTGAGTGAATTTTGATTTCTGATATATTTGTTGCCCTTGTAATCATAAACACCTACCTTCGTGATTTTTTCAGATTTTTGGCTCAAAGGTGTCCAATCGTGTAGGGAGGGGACGCAAAAATTCTTCGTGCATTTTGCCTCTCCCTGGACTTTAAATACCAGAAATGACTCATGTTGATACCCTACTTGACTATATTTAATGGAAAAATGTGTTAAGGGCCACTTTCTTATAAGGGGCGACCCCCTTAAAAAAAATTAATATATTTGAAAAGACCTAAACTTTTGAGAAACCGCCACTTCTGACTTTTTCGCAAAGTTTGAGCTTTGTAGCTTCTATAGTTTCTGAAGAAATTTTTCGTGACGCACGAATAGACGTGCGGATGGACAGACGAATGGACAGATGGACAGGCAAATAGATACAATGAGAAACTAGTAAATTCTTGCAAAACTTCTTTCAGCCCTTAAAAATCATGGAGCTAAATCAAATAAAAAATAACTTAGAGCCTGAAATTCGTTGAACTTTACTAATAGTAATAGGACTTAACATTTTCGTCAGTAAAACTGTATCAGTGTCATTAAAATATATGATATCAGCCATTTAAGTAGTTCTTCAAAATAACATTTTATTCTATACGTTTCAATGAAATTTGCCGACGATAAGGCCGTTTGAATCTTCTCCGATTGCAACAATTACATGCGATTTTTCTACTACATGGGCTTTTCATCGAACTAGACTCCACACTTTTGATTGAATCATCTCCAAACTTTCAGATAAGATGCAGAGCAAAATTACATTTATGATTCAAGTCAGTCAATGTTTTTAGTAATATTGGAACAAAATGTTAGCTGGGTAACATTTTTTGTGCATGTCATAAAAGTTTTTCTTGAATTAAATCATTCAATTTATCCACAGATTGTAGGTTAAGTACAAAATCCCTTTGACATGGGCCTAGTTCTGTCTACCCAACTTGTTTTCCATTCACTTCACTGATGAATGGCTTTTGTATGCAACATGTTCATTATATAGAGTATTTCTCAAAACTTGGCGCACTGTTTCACATCCCACTTTTTTTAGGGTTTTGTACTAAAATATAAAACCCTATTGCAATAACGACCTGTCTCCGTCTGTCCGTCCGTCCGTCTGTATGTCACGGCACTTTTCCTCCGAAACTATAGAAGCTACAGCAATGAAACTTTGTGGACAGGTTAGAAGTGGTGACTCCTTGAAAGTTTTAGGGTGGCAAAATTTTTCAAAGGGGTTTAAGGGGGTCTCTCCATATAGTGTGTATAGGGTGTCTTTGGAAAGGTCTTAATGAGATCTTTTGAAAACAAGTCTCAGAATTGCCTTATCGGTGCCGAGGAGGGCAGGGGAAGAGGAAATGTATGAACTTTTCGTGTACCCCCCACGCGATTGAACTCCTTTCATCCGAAAAATCTAAAAAAATCATGAATCTAGGCCTTTATGAGTACAAAAACAACAAAAACATGAAAAGACAAAATTCTCTCAACTTTGTTAGTAATAGTATGATTTACCGGTTTTATGTTTTGTTGAATAAAATCTTAACGTTACCCTGAAATTCAATAAAATTCAGTACACAGATGACTATTTACAAGATTGATCGGCCCTGTAAGCTTCATAAAGATCGAATGGTCTTTAACGAAGTTATAGCGATTTGAATTTTCCTGTATTACTATGGAACAATATGCGCTGTATTACTATGGAAACATATAGCTATGGAACAATATGCGCTTTTACCGACTCAGGCACTACAGTTTTGCTAGGATTTGCATAAAAATTTCAGGAATGATGGGTATCATGAATATCTTTGCGAGTCGGTTCAGCTAGTGGTATCAGTAATCGTAAAACAAAATAGTGGCTATTTTAAATGAGGAGATTGAATCATTTTGAGCTATTTTTCCCGAACTTCAACGTTTGAGGTGCATGCTTTGAACACTTGATTCAATTTAATGAATAATATAAGTGAAACAAGTCAAGGAGGTAGGAGAGAGCTCCTTTCAAAAGGGGCTTTATAATCATTCTAGGATTCGAAGAAATTGCCCATGAATCGATGATTACAATATAGGGGAGTGGTTTTTTTTCAAAGGTTGCCGATCTGTGTATCAAATGAAATTTCTTTATGCGAGCTTTTCAAAATAGTTCCTAAGCTGACAGTTTTTTCTCCAGGGGGAGCCCAGGGGGGGAAATACATGAAAAATGTGTTTCCTCCCTCGTGAATGGACACCTTTGATCTAAAAAATCTTAAAAAATTATCAAGGGAGATATTTATGTGTATAACAATAACAAATACTTCAGAAGTCAAAATTCGTTCAACTTTGTTAACAATAATATCTTGGAATTTCACATTTTCTGCAATAAAATCGTCTGCATTTTGTAAGTTGGTTACAAAACCCTTCTGACATGAACGCAGATTTGTCAACCCAACTTGTTTAATTCTGCAAAAACTTCACTTACGATTTTTGGAGCACCCAGTTTAGGAGTTTTCTTGAGTTTTCGAATGATAGCGCGTTTTTCAAGTGTCGTTAGAACCTTTGGACAGCCAGGACTTTGCTTCAGGTTTATTCTGCCTTCTTTTCTATACCTCCGGAGAATATTGTAAAGAGTTATACGTTTCACTTTGAGAATCAAACATATTTCTGCTACAGTTTTACATTCCTCATGAGTAAAAATCACCAACTGGATCTTCTCTGGTGACGTGTATTTGCCCATTTTGCATTCAAGTAAGCGCAAAGTTCTTTGAAGCTACGAAAATCGTGCGGTTTCAAGAAAATATTAGATATGATACACCCAGGTTTCTCAAGACTTTATCACTGAAGCCAATATTAGATAAACAAGCCACTCGCTTGCGTTTATACTGTATAAAAATGCACGCGTTTTCCCAAGTTAGTTCGTTGTGTAGATCTATTTGGAGCATCTGCTTTCTTAGTTTTTTTTGTTTTATTCCTCTTAGTTTTTCGATATAGTGGTAAATCTGAAAAGTATTGAGCCTTTTCGTCATTCTTCGATTGAATATTTCTTTTATTTAAAATGGATTTTATTTAAGTACATAGGTACGAGTATTATCCATTATTATCTACGACCTCTTGCCATTTTTTGGATAGAGCTATTATTCCATCTATGTAGAACTTCTGTGGTTTATCGGCAAAAAACTTGACCACGTGATTTTCACAGGCACCCTTTGAAGTGAATTTTTTTTCATTAAGGAAACAAATGGTACTCTGATGAAGCAAGGTCTGGACTATACGGTGGATGTATCAAAACTTCCCAGCCAAGCTTTGCCAATTTTTGCCGGGTCATCAAAAATGTGTGTGGTCAGGCATTGTCATGATGGAAGACAACGCCCTTTCTATTGACGAATTCTGGCCGTTTTTTGAATTGCTTGTTGCAATCTGGTTAATTGCTGACATTACAGAGCTAAATTGAGTGTTGAGGTAGGTTCTAGCACCTCAGGATAAATAACTCCCTTCAAATACCACCATACACACAGCATAACCTTATTTGGTGTTAATCCTGGGTTTGAAGTCGTTTGTGAAGATTCACTTTTTTTTGACCATGATCTTTTTCGAATGGCATTCTCGTATTTTACTCATTTTTTATCGCCCGTAACGATTTGCTTCAAAAATGGCCCGATTTCGTTACGTTTTATTGGCATTTCGCAAATGAAAATTCGATCGATCAATTTTTTTGTGTTCATTCATACGGCACCCTAACGTCGAGCTTCTTTGTGTATCCAGCCTTACGCAAATGGCTCAAAACTGTTTGGTGATAGATAGTCAGTTCCTTAGCAATGCCATGACTGCTTATGTGTCATTCTTCTTTAATTTTTTGTAAGACTTCATCGACTTTTTCAGTGATTGGTTGACCTGAGCAAGGGGCATTTTTGACATCAAAATTTCCAGAACGAAAGCGAGCGAACCATCTCTTGGCTGTGGCCTTTGATAAAGTATCTTAACCGTAGACACCAAAAAATTTTTCACGAATCTGCGATGCATTCTCACCTTGATCGTAGTAATATTGTAAAATATAACGAATTTTTTCCGAAATTTCACTCATTTTTAAATGAATACAACTTTGGACACGAATGACTAAATACAAAACTTTTTAGACAAAAATCATAGACTGGAAAGTCACCTTTCAAGCGCATGTCAATTTGACTCAATCTGATTAATATTGTCTGATATATGACAACGAGCACCATCTAGTGACAAAAAAGTCTCAATACTTTTTAGACTATCCAACTATTTTTTGCGTTAAATGATCGCGTGGCTTTCTTTTTCTGTCATTGATGAAAGCATAATTTGGGAACGAAGGGAAATTTCGAGCATGTGTGGATCTTTCCGGGAGTCACTGTGTATGCATTATTATTTTGGTGCATTCTATACTGGACCAATTTTTAGAGTGCAGACTGATTTCACCCAGTCCATAAAAATTGCATCGAACTCACTCGGATCCCAAGAAGTAAGCTGCAAAAGGGTTATTTTGCAGGTTGATAATCTGTACAAAAGAAATTCTACTTCGAAATATGTAATTTAAATTCCGAAATGAGATCTAGTTGATACCATAATTATCCTTTGTGTTCAGTATGGTTGTAAGCCGTAGGCAAATTTCACGAAAACACTCAAATAATCGGGTGTTAAAAATTCTCATTCGTAATCAATTTCATAGTTACAGACATACGAATGGATACATAACGGCTTATGGAAACTGGATAAATCGTTTTAAACCACATCTAGCTTAAACGAGACAAACTGGTTTAGCACCGATATCATAGGATTTTTAATCCAGACGTTCTTTAGGGTATTGTAAAATCATTTTACAATACCCTACTAAAATCACGTCCTGTCTGTCCATCTGTCCGTCCGTGTGTCACACCACTTTTTCTCGCAAACTTTATAAGCTAGAAACATAAGACTTTGTAAGTAGTGTAAAGTGATGCCCTCTTCAAAATTTCATCACGAATAAAAATTTATATGGTGTCCAAGGGGGTCTCCCCATATAGGGGAGTGGCCCCCGAAAAAAAAGTTTCATCGCATGTAGGCAATATGGGTATCAAATGAAGGGTCTTGATGAGAGCTTTTCAAAATAGGTCTTAAAATGACAAATTTTGCTTTGAGGGGTGCAAGAGAAAGCAAAATGTACGAAAACCTTTGACCCAAAAAATCTAAAAAAAATCACAGAGGTGTAACTTAAAGAGTACAAGGGCAGCAAATATCTCAGAAGTTGAAATTCAATCAACTTTGTTAATAATAGTACATTTTACAAATTTTTGCTTATAAAAGCAAAATGAGACCATTAAATTTCCCAAAAACTACATTTTAAGTTTTCTAAAAGCAATTGTATGTGTTCTGAAAATTTCACAATAATCGAACAATAAAGAGCTAAGTTATAGCCGATTGAATATTTAACAATTACAACAACATTAACACGTGATACTTGGGAGATACACGTTTGCAACGGACCTAGCCACTATAAATATTTAGGAATTTTGATAAAAACTTTAAAAATGGTTTGTAATATTGATGCATTATCATCACTAATTAAACAACAAGGCCAAAACACCTGAAACAAAATGGCAGCAAATATAAAAATATAATAACCATAATAATTCTTCCAACTCAATTTATGCAATCTGTATACTCGTATTAGTCAAGTTTTGATATGCAGAATATATTGTTTGATTTACTAACTGTTTTACAATACCCTTCTGGCAGGAGCACTCTCCTGCTACTTCAACTTGTATAACTCTATATTTGTAATAAATTGAATACAAATTATTTTTTAATATCCATATTTTCTTAGGACGAAGATATCGCTGCGTTCGATCAGGAAACTCATCTCCTCTTCCTTTTACGGATAGCTTTCAGTCTCAAAATTATAATCGTGGAATAGAGATACTAATGGGCAGTCCATACTATCGAGACATGGATGACGGTAGCAGCCCTACAAGTGGTGGCCATCACCGAAGCAGAAGTGCAAGCAGACCACCTATATCGCACAGCATAGAATACCCTAGTAAGCTCCATAATTTATTGAATATCACATCAAAATGTGTAAAACAAAAATTCCTTCCTAGGAACACGGTATCAGTCACTTGATAGAGGAGGAGCATCAGATTCTCATGACCGAGAGTTTATTCCTATACGAGAGCCCCGTGATCGCTCGAGAGATCGCTCAATGGATAGAAGCTTATTTTTAGAGGATGATATTTTCGGACGTTCAACTCGGCAAAGCCCTAACTCTTTGGGTTGGTGATAATAATAGCTGATTAGTTTGAAGAAAACTAAGAAAAAATTACGTTAACATTTCAGCTATATCTGCCACTGACAGAACATATTTGGGTGATCTTCAACATCAAAACTCTGATCTACAGCGTGAATTAGGACAGTTGAAAAGAGAACTTGAGCTCACTAACCAAAAACTTGGCAGTTCAATGCATAGTATAAAAACATTTTGGTCTCCGGAGCTCAAGAAAGAAAGAGCATTGCGAAAAGAAGAAAGCGCAAAATATAGTATGATAAACGATCAGCTTAAACTCTTAAGTAATGAAAACCAGGTGAGTTTGTCAACATTGTATTTTTGATATCTTAGATCTCAGAATTTTATGCTTTTCATGTTAGAAAACTAGTGTATGAACTAGATGGAGCAATTCAAAATTATGGTACGTGTAAAAATCTGTTTGATTACCGTTTATATACGGAAGCTGTTTTTGTACAATAGTATTTACCCTGTAAATGAAAAGTATGATATCAAAACAAAAATTCACCCAATTATTACGTAGCTAGGTGTGTAAATTATCCGAAATATAATGTAAACAAGTGTAATTAATGGTTTCTTATAATATTTTTTATTTATAATAACGTAAGACATTTTTCAAACTCTGATAAATACTAAAGAGACCGTATGCAGCTCATTCATATGGTGACATATATAGTATCACTGTTTAGAGCACGAGTAGTCAACCGTTTTAAACTGACCGCCAACTTTTGTATCTTTTTTAGAAGTAACATCTTTTAATCACCTACCTCTTTCACAGTAACGACTTTTAAAGTAGGGAACAACAGATATGCATAAAATAATGCCTTAGTGGTGTAAACTATGTAATAATAAACACTTTGTCATAGGTATTTTTCTGCTCTGGTGAATAAGGTCATAGCAAACAATTTCCAATACTTTCTAAACCAGGGTCGATGGCGTTTTAACTGCGGAAAAAAATTGCGGTTCATGTAATTTCCACGAGTTGACTTTTATAAGCGTCGTTCATTATATCCAGCCTATATTCTCTCAGTTAAGTTTGCTTCTTAATGCAAATAATTGAATAAAGTAGAATGAAGAGAAATAAGTAATATCGAGATGAACTTGGTTATCGTAAAATTAATTAGTTTATTGCATATGGAAATAAACGTCATGACAGCGGAGAAATGCGTAATCAGACGTTTTCATTACACCAATTGATTTTATTCCAACGGAAACTCACCCTTACCTATATTTACGCATACCGTGGCGCAAGTCGTTATACCTCTACCATGTAATGTAATGCGCTTGATAAAAAGGGAAGCAAGTAGCAAATCAATGCAGTACTCAGGGAAATAACTAGTGGCACAATTAAGCATGGCCAAATTAGTGATACACTATTAATAATGGAATTAAATCATAATCACCAAAATACACACCAGCGTATGGCAACGTCTCGCACGGTATGACACAAGACTGTACCAACAGCAGGAAGTAACACGAAAGGAATTATACCATCTGTCACCGACCGTTTGCAGATATGTACATCGAACCCAGTGTTGCACCATGGAAATGAATTCCACAAGGAAATCTCTGTCATAAATGTGGAACATGAAGACTCCGGGAATGATGCGAGGCATAAATTCCGCAAATTATATTGTTGCCGTATGTATAAAATATTAATGATGACCAACGGTGGACCGTTGGATACCAAAAATTATATAAGACCGCAGAAGAAAGAAAAGGTGTTTTTTTCTTTTTGGAGGTCAGTAGCAAATCAAAGCGGATAATGTAGAGGACAAATTGGTATCAAGTGTGAGATTGGAAGCAGCAAAGACAAAGCTTTCGAGTACATTGGAATCAGCGTTGGAATTTAATTAAGGTTGAAGTTAACATAATTGACAATTTGGGGACAAAATTGGACTCCAACACCAGATATTCAAGCAAGGACTGTTGAAGTGGCGTTGAGTCAAGTCAACAGGGGCCCTCGCATCGAGGTATTAGATAGTTAGGTAAATCATAATTATTTTTATTAATTTCAATTGTAATTTCCATTAGAAAATGACATAAAATATTTAAATTGTATTACGGGTAGTAAAATAAATGAATTTGCTCAAAAAGTCACTTTGAACTTGAGATCTATGAATATGAACCAAGAAATGACAAAAAGAACCTAGAGACTTACAGTGTAAAGAACGGTCATTTTTGGCACGTGCCGTGAAGCATTTGAAAAGTCGTTGGAGTGTTGGGTTGATTTCGGTAGTGGTTTTGAATACGCGAGCTGGCTAGTTAGACACGAAGAGGTGTGGTCCTGTTCCTTTTCCTTCTGCTTAGGTTTTGTTCATTCGGAAGGACTACAACTTTGAATGTGGCTGTTCTTCCCAGGTTTTAGCGAAGTGGAAAGTGCACTCCAGCCGCCTTGTGGTCGCTTGGCTTCCATTGGATAAAAGCCATTGGATAAAAGCAATTGGCGCCCACGCCTATCTTTGGATAAGCTACCGGGGTCACAGGCCTCAGCCAGAGTATCCTCGGTTTAGAAGGGAACAACTTATCAAATGCTTTGGTTTTTCGCTCAATTTGGCAAGATAAAATTTCATTAGTAGAGTAACCATGATTAAATCTATTTAATGAGACTTTAAGGCGCAGCCTCCAGTAAAACTGCAAAATTGGGTAAGCTTTACAGCTGTTCACCTCAGAAAGATTACGAATATTTTTAGCGAGAAGTCAAAATGAACCGTTGGCTATTGAATCAACGCGTTACATTTTGCAAAAAGTTTGTTGCAAAAGTTGTTAAATTTAAACAAAATAGCATGTTTTCGTAAAAAATTTAGTAAATCTCGGAAGCTTAACGTTAGATCTAAATTATTTGCATTGAATTAACTCATCAAAAATTTAAAAAAGTTTTATGCTAAAAATTTCCTAGAATAAAATGTGAAAATTTGATACAAATCAATGTGGTTACATATTTGTTTAGTGTATGCAAATTGCACATTTTGTTCAAGGAAATTTTTTGCAAAATCTTTTTTAAATTTTTGATGAGTTAATGCAATGTGAATAATTTAAATCTAACAAATATAGCTTAAATCAACTCGGTACGTTACGTAGTTTCCGAGATTTACTATATTTTTATCGAAACATGCTATTTTCTTTGAATTTTTTAGTTTTCGGAATAAACATTTTACAGAATGTAATGAACTAATTCAATAGTCAAAGGTTCATTCTGATTTCTACTTAAAAAAATTTGGGAAATAATCGTAACGTTTCTGCAAAGTTTACCCAAAATGGCAGTTTTACTGGGGGCTGCGCCTTAAGCATTTTTTACATTATTTATACTTCCTTCTCATATCACTTATTCATCGAGGATTATCTCATTCTTGGCACAGGTCAATTTTTCTTAATTTTTTATTGTTTCCGTTGGGCATCTGTTTTCTTGAAGACGCGTTTTAACTTATGTGAGTTGTTTTTAGTGGATGGGGAAAAGATTTTTTTATGGTTGTTGGAAGGACTCAGCGGGTCATTATGTAGGGTCGGGGAATGTTTAGTCTTTTTATTTTGCTTGGTTGATTGTCCGTCTGTTCTGTGTTGTTTTGTTTACATTTTCAGTGGATAGTGTGGCCCAGTATGGTTAAAAATTGTTTCAAAATATTCCCGACTTTCTTTCATTATATTCAAGTTTTGCCAATGATTGGTTATTTGTTTTATTTGTGTTAGAATGTCATTAAGTTAGCCGTGATATCGAGCGTGATTCTGTTAGTGTGTTGTGTAAGTGAAATCTTCTTTATTGTGTATGTATGGGCGTAATGTTTTTTGTATCTTGTCGTTCGTGTAATTGCTGTCTCGCCTATGTTTACCACGTTGCAGTTCTTGCATGTCAGTTTGTATTGCCACCATTTTTGTGAGTTGCTGTTCTGTTTTGGTTTTAGTTCATTTTTGATGTTGCAGATGGTTTTGAATGCAGTTTTTAGTTTGTGTTTTGTAAGGAAATTCCACAGTTTGAAAGTCGTTTTGCTAACATATGTTTGCACAATTTATTGATGGCCGTTCTTGGATATTTTGGTTAGTTTGTGTTCCAATTTTCGTTCTTGTGGTGTGGTGAATTTTACGAAGTCACATTGTTTACATCCTTTACTCTACGATATTTTGTAAATATTGTTTAATTCATTGGAGTAGATGAAAGGGATTAAGGGGATGGATTGAAGTCTCTACATTATTGACATGTATGCTGCTAGCTTATACAAGGTATGTTGCAAAACAAACGAGACTGAGCTAAAATAGAAACGACAGGAGCTTCATTCTGATAAATTCGTGTTTATTTATTCAAAATAGTCTCCTCCGGCCTCCATACGCTATTTTTCGCGTTCCAAAAGCTTTTCGAAAGAGTGTTTCAGGTAATTGACCGGAATGTCCTTCAGGATGTCGGTACAAGCCTTTTGGATGCCCTTTATAGACGCAAGTGTTTTCCTTTCATGGCGAAATGCAATTTCCCGAATAGATAGAAGTCACAAGGAGCCATGTCAGGGGAATACGGTGAATGATTTGCGGTTAAAATGCAATTTCTAGTTAACAAATCAGGCGTACAAAGAATTCGTAGGTAGGAAAACAAGGACGAAGAGAGAACACTATGAAAACCTCAGAAGAGTAGTGAATAAGATAATTAGGATTAAGAAAAGAAAAGACTATGACGACCAATTGAGGAGTATAGATGTATATTTAGCGATCAACAGCACAAGACAAGCATACAAAGTAGTCAAAAGCCTGAAACGTGGTTATCAGCCCAAAACCACGCACTGTCGTGATCACATCGGCAATATCATCGCGGATGATACCAAGATTAAGGAAACATGGGCATCATACGAGGTGTGTTCAAAAAGTATCGCGAATTTTGAATTTTCGCGGGTTACGTATATTCGAATTTCGATTTTTTTGTGGCGTTATGTTGGTACTCATGTCTGTTACTTATGCCGACAAGCTCGGCCAGACGAAAAAATTAATGAAGTGGAGAAAATGGTATTGGCCAATCGTCAAATCACCGTTAGATAAGTTGCTGAGGACCTAAACATATCGATTGGCTCGTGCCATTCGATTTTTATCAACGATTTGGGCATGAGACGGGTCGCCGCGAAATTCGTACCAAAATTGCTCATTTGCGACCAAAAACAGCAACGCATGAACATTGCTAATGAGATGTTAAACTCTGTCCGCGACGAACCAAATTTGCTCCAGAGGGTCATAACTGGTGACGAATCGTGGGTTTATGGTTATGACGTGGAAACCAAAGCTCAATCATCTCAATGGAAGCTGCCGCATGAACCAAGACCAAAAAAAGCGCGCCAAGTTCGGTCGAATGTGAAAGTTTTGCTGACAGTTTTCTTCGATTGCAGGGGCGTGGTGCATCATGAATTCTTGCCACAGGGAAGAACGGTCAATAAGGAATATTACCTGCAAGTTATGCGCAATTCGCGCGAAGCAATCCGCCAGAAACGCTCGGATTTGTGGGAGAACAAAAATTGGCTTTTGCACCACGATAACGCCCCTGCTCACACATCGTTGCTTGTGCGCGACTTTTTGGCCAAAAACAACACACTCATGATGCCGCAGCCACCGTATTCCCCAGATCTGGCCCCCTGTGACTTTTTCTTGTTTCCTAAACTGAAGAGGCCCATGAAAGGACGACGTTACGCTACGCTTGACGAGATAAAGACGGCATCGAAGGAGGAGCTGAATAAGATTTAAAAAAATGATTTTTTGAAGTGCTTCGAAGATTGGGAAAACCGTTGGCACAGGTGTATAATATCTCATGCGGATTACTTTGAAGGGGACAAAATAGATATTCATGAATAAATAAATAATTTTTGAACAAAACAAAATTCGCGATATTTTTTGAACACACCTCGTATGCTAAGAACCTCCTGAATTTTCCGCACAGTTCCAGAACATCGAAGCCTATAGATATCTGCGGAGAGCTCCTATTCACCCCTCCATCTATGGATGAAGTTAGTTCCATCATCGAACCCGAAAGAAGAATAAAGCAGCGGGCATTGATGAGATTCCAGTAGAGCTCATCAAATATGCTGCCAGTACTGTTCATAAAGCTATTCACAAAATCATCCAGCATATTTGGCAACCAGAAAATATGCCAAACGAATGGAGCCAATCAATCATGTCCCCGAGCAAGGTAACAAGCTACAGTGTGAAAATTATAGAGGCATATCACTACTTTGTACAGCATACAAAATATTTTCAAAAATCTTAGAAAACAAAGTCGGATCACCCGCCAACGGTATTATTGGGGAGTATCAAGGTGGTTTTAGAGCAGGTAGATTGACGACAGACCAATTGTTTGCAGTCAACCAGGTAATTGAAAAATGCTGGGAGTTCAACATAGACGTACACCAAATTTTCATTCATTGACTTACGACAGTATTGATTGTAATGTACTGTACCAAATAATGCCTTGTTTTGGCATCCCAGCCAAACTAGTCCGCCTTATCAAAATGACAATAACGTCGACGAACTCCCAAGTCCGCACCAATAACCAACTCACCGATGCCTTTGACACAATTATCGGACTAAAGCAGGCAGATGGGCTGGCACCATTGCTATTCAATTTGGCTCTGGAGTACGTCATAATGAAGCTACCTTTCGACACGCGAGGTACATTACTATAGAAGTCGAGCCAAGCAGTAGCCTATGCGGATGACATATACATTTTGTCATGGTCATTAACAACTGCCCAAGAACTTTTGCTGAAACTCGACAGCGAAGCAAAACTAGCAGGGCTACAAATCAATGAAAATATAACAAAGCTCATAATGCAGTCGAGGAAAAATACCTCAAATACACAAAATATCACACTTGGCGAATACAGTATCAAAAATGTGAGCGAATTAATGTATTTAGATGCCAACATAATAAAAACGGGTAATGGAAGAGAGGAGATACGCCAAAGAGTACAGTTTGCAAATAAAATATTTTATTCAGTATTGACGATCTTGAAGACCAGCTGCATACACAGGAAAACAAAGCTCCAAGTATACAAATCTGTGACAAGACCTGTGTTATGCTATGAGTGTGAAACATGGACCCTAACCCAAGCAACCGCAAAAATATTGAACGCCCTTGAGCGACGGGTCCTGAGGCGAATAATCGGAGCAAAGGGGGATCAATGGCGAATTTGATACATCCATGAACTGTATGAAATTTTTGACGAAAGAGCGGTCTCACCGATTATAAAGCTGCCGAAGCTGTAATGGGCTGGCCACATGAATCACATGGACGAACAACGTGTACCAAAAACGGTATTCGTTGGCAGAACTGAAGGCCGGAGACCTTCTGGTGTGACACGGTTGACTGAGACAATACATCGCTGCTCGGATTTAGGAATTGGAGGACACGGTCAATAAACCGGACAGTTGAAGGCGCTATTTGCAGGAAGTGAAGGCCCGAGGGAGCTGCAGTGCTAAGAAGAAAAAGTTGAAAAATCAATCACAAGAGTGGATCGATGAAATGATGCATTATTTGCAATGAGCGCCAGCTTCCTCTTTCGCGGAATTCAAGCTGATTTCGACGAATGCGAAGCAACAAATGCTTCAAAACACCAAGATAGAAAATTGTATTGACGGTTCGGCCCGTTGGCATGAACTCCTTGTGGACAATCCCCTTGGAATCGTAAACACAAATGAGCATCGACTTGATTTTTGACTTCTCCAAACGCGATTCGTTAGGTGCTGGCTCATTTGGGGCCTTCTATTCGGCACTTTGACGCTTAGTTTCAGGTTCATATTGGTAACACCACGTTTCATCACCAGTTACAATGTTGTAAAGGAAGTTCTCGTCTTTTCTCGCCTCTTTAATGATGACTTTTGAATGTTGAATTCTGAGCAATTTTTGTTCATCAGTTAACTTGTGGGGAACAAAACGTGTACATACCTTTGGTAAGCCCAAATGATCGGTTAAAATTCAATAAATCGATGTTTTGGAGATATTCAACTTCAATTCCATGAACTTCAACGATGATTTTGGCTCATTTTTGATAAATTCACGTTCAATTTCGATGGAGTTCTTGGTGATCATCAATTTTGGGAGGCCTGTATGTTCATCGTCATTTATGTCCTCACGACTATTTCTAAAATATGTAAACCACTCATGAACTCTGGCACGAGATAGAAAATCATCGCCATCATTTTTTTCAGCAATTCAAAATTTTCGGTAAACGTTTTACCGATTTTAAAACAAAATTTGATATCAGCTCTTTGTTTGAAACTCATTTTTGTACCGATGAAACAAACATACTATCACTTTAGATGCAATAACTTCGCTTCCACTGAACCAAATGTCACCAAACTTTCACTGGAAGTTCAAGAGGGATGAAGCTTTCTAACGCATTATTATATTCACAGATGGCACTGCCAAAAAATTGTTATGACTAAAGTCTCGTTTATTTTTGAACACACCTTGTATTGCGCTGAATGACTAGATTTAATGATACTGTGATTAGTTACGGTTGGTCTTATAGATGTTATTATCTAAGTGTATATTTTTCCGTATCACGGTGAAATTTATAAAATTCAGCAGTCTGTTTGTTCCCTTTTCTACTGTAAGATTGATATTCGGATGTATGTTATTCATATAGGTGAGTAGTTTATTTCCATTATTTTTGCGCGAATTATTAATAACTAAACAGACATCTACATATCGTTTAAGGTATATTCCGCGCAGGGGGAATGCTAGTCGACAGGAGTACTCTAGGAGGCTAGCATTCTTTGGGGAGTTCTGCACCCCGTACCAGAGGAAATACGAGTCGACAAGAGCACTCTTGGAGGCTACCATTCTTTGGGGAACGCCGCCACCCTGGACCCGAGGATATGGGGGGCGCCGTGAGGTTCCCTCCTGGGACGACAGGTAACGACCCTGATTGGATCTGGACTGCGCTTTGGATTACGAACTGGAATTGATGCTTTGGGCTGGCGTATATGATGGCTTGGACCTAGTTGCTTTGCGCAGTAGCGCCGAGATGATACTCGTGTATGAAGGGCTCCAATTCAACTATCATACTGTCTCCATCCCGGTAAAACCTTGGCAGGCCTCGGAGTACATTCGAAGCTCGCACCATCGGGTTGGTGGTGTAGGTTCGGTTGAGACAGGCTCCCGATTGGCGCTGATCTGGCTCTGAACACTTATCCCCATAAGGGCTTGTGCCAACCCTCGCATGGCCTCCCTGCTCTGCAAACCATGGGACCAAAAAGCCGACTACACACACGAACGTAGATAGCGGCTCCGAGGGGGGACCCAATAAAACTGGAGCAACCAAAAGCATAAAAAAAGATTTAAAAAAACCCAAAAAAAGAAATAAAACCGACGACGCAGCCAGCAGTTGTAGCCACGACGTTAACAGTACATCGAGAGCGGTACTAACGATGACAAAAACGAGGAATAACACAATGACGGTGAAGATGGACGAAAAACTGAGATTATCAGACAGTCTGATTCAGACAGAGATTCCTGTGGTGCCCGGGTGAAGCAAAAAAATTATGCGAACGCCAGACCGTCCTATTAAGGAAAAGCGGGAAACTCTGCAAGATGCTTCGAGTGTTCGAGCGGTGGAAGAAAATATAAAGAACGTCGAGAATTGGATGGTCATTGCTGCGATCGAAACGACCGATGCAAGGGTCACGAATCCCGACATAATATAGAATCACCCTGAAGCCAACGAAGAGATTACGGCAGGGAAAGAAAAGAGTGACCAGACAAATAAAGCGACGTTGTGTGATTGCAACGCCAACGTCAAAAATGTGGCGGAAGTACTGCATTCGGAAAGTAAAAGCGATAACCTCTTCAAAGGATGGTCGCAAAGTACAATTGCCACCTAGCAACATGAAGATGAAACGCTATTCCAAAAAGCACGAGATGTTCTGAAAAGAATGCAGTCTTCATGCCAAACCCCCAAAAATCAGCAAAGCAGTAAATATTGGGCTCCTTAAAATAAAGGAGCTCCTTGACCACATAGGGCACTATTGGAGGAGCTGGTTAAAGCCTGAAGACAAGCAGAAGGCTAACGAAGCGCTGGAGGCAAAATCCAAAGGCCACATGCAGATAGCTCCACCAGTAAAAATCAATAAACGAATGGAGTCTAGCCCAATCGAAGAAGATCGGGATAAAAGAAGGAAGGAAAAGGCACTTGATGGGCGTGAAGCACCAGATCACGGTTACAGACAGTGCTTACAAAAGGAGCGAAAAAAGCTGCAAAGAGACTCCTTCAAAAAGTGCCAAAAAGTAAAGCTCGCACAGACGCTCAACAAGAAAAAAGACCTGATGCAAAACAGGAGAGAAAGAAGCCCCGACGATGACCCCGGCAGCAAGCACTGCTCGTAAAACCCCAAGACGGTCGATCCTACGTGGAGGTCCTGCAGGACATCAGGGAAAACGTAAGGCTCGAAGACACCAACACTGCCATTGAAGCAGTATGAAAAACGCGGTCGGGCCACATACTGGTCGAATTCGGAGCAGAGGCAGAAAATAAGGAAGCATTCTACGACGCAGTAAAGGAAATACTCGGCAAAAGCGCAGCTATAACTCCGCTCGAACCGATGGCAACGATCGAAATAGGAGACATTGACCGCCTCACGAATCTGGCCGAGGTGGAAGAGGCCATCAAAAGGGAGTTCCCTAGCATGGGCGGAATCAAGGCGAGGCTGACACCAGAAATTATAGGGGACAACGCATGACCATAATTGACCAAAAAGGACGCCGAAGAATTTCTGAATAAGGGCAAAGTACGAATTGGGTGGATTGTCTTTAAGATACGGCAAAAAGCAACGCCTCTTCAATGTTTCAAATGCCTTGGTTATGGTCACACCGCACAAGTATGCAAAGGACCCGATAGGAGTTCTCTATGTTGCAAATGCGGTGAAATGGGACATAAAAGGAAAGAGTGTGCGAAGTAGGCACACTGTATTTTTTGCAAGGATGCTAATCCAAAACCCTATTATGGACACGCTTTGGGATCAGGAAAATGCCGGGTTTCCCAGGAACCCTAGCCAAGGCAAAATCAGAACTTCGATGACCGCATCCTACAGCTAAACCTTCACCGCGGTTCAACTGCCCAAAATCTGCTTGAGCAGTTTGCGAGCGACATGAAGGCCGATTTCTTGCTGCTGAGCACTTAACATCATGATAAAAGTTCAGCATTATGGTATCCTGATGAAACTGGTACTGCCATCATCTGGCTTCGGAACAGTGATTTTCAGGCGGAGAGCTGTGGACGTGGGGATGGTTTTGTGTGAGTTTGACGCTTAGTGTGTACGTAACGCCAAGCGAATCGATATCATCTTTCCAAGCTGAACTTCAGGCTTTGGAGGGCGCTGTTTTGAACCCAGACGGGAACGTGCTCGTTGGGGTATACTTCAACGCTGAAGCAATCGAATGGGGCATACCTCACACAGATTCATGGGGAAAATGTGTCCTAGAAATGGCGACCAGGACTGCACTCGTCGTACTAAACACCGGCAATACGCCGACATTCCGCTTTATTGGTTGCAAAGGAAACATACCGGTCCTTGGTACAGAGGATACACAACTGGAGAGTATTAGAGGACTATTCAGCCAGTGATCATCAGTGCATTCTGCTTGAGATCAGTGATGTTGTCTCCCGACGTCTGTACTCTCGGCTTTCTACGATTGGATGGAAAATCGGGAGGATGGATGTCGAGAGGTTCGTCGAGGTTCTCAAAGCAGGTGTACTGCTGCAGGGGGCTTTGGAGGGAAAGGAAGAACTGGCAGCTTATGTCGTGGCGAACTCTACTATGAGCATCATCATGACTGCTTGCAATGCATCTATGCCCCGTCGAAAACTCCGGCGCGGCAAGCCCCTAGTGTACTGGTAGTCAACTGAAATCGCTGAAAAGCGAAGGGAGTGTCACAAGCTTCGACGTGAGGCTCAAGTGGCACGGAACCGTGACGAGGCATGTTACTGGGTGATAGGATATAATTCGGCCAGGAAATGCCTTCACAAATTGATCAACAATAGCAAGGCTCGCTGCTAGCAAGACCTGGTGGACAATGTGAACAAGGATGCGTAGGGCCTTGGCTACAAGCTAGTTATGCGGAAGCTTGGTGCCCTATGAAAGCCTTGTATACATGACGCGGAAAAGATGGACGCAATAACTCTTCCCCGCCCATCCCGTCCATGTTGATGCTGTCCATGGTGAAACCGCAGTCAAGTGCCCACTCTTCACACAGCCGGAATTAGAGGAGGCAGTCCTCTCATTGAAAGCGAGGAAGGCTCCAGGTCCAGATGGTGTTCCGGATGAGGTAATGTGGCTTGTCTATCACCATTGTCCTGACTTGCTGCTCAGCACATTCAACGCTTGCCTATAGGACGGGGTTTTCCCGGTACGATGGAAGGTAGTGAGGCTCGTGCTGATCAGCAAGGGAAAGGGAAATCCCGAATCGCCGTCTGCGTACCGCCCGTTATGCATGCTAGACATAACTGCGAAAGTGCTAGAGAAACTCGTCAAGGGAAGACTCAATGACGCAATTCGTGCTGCGGTGGACGTATCTCCTCGGCAGTACGGCTTTAGAGCAGGATGCTCTACCATTGATCCGACTGCAGAGCTGAGCGCGGTCCAAAAGGCAGGGGCATATAGTCGCACCAAGTAACGGATCGTCCTTTTGGTGACACTCGACGTCAACTCCGCTAGATAAGTGGCTATTCTGGATACGCTGGAAAACCCTTTTCAAGTTTCAGAACATCTAATGCGGCTTTTGAGGGACTACCTAAAAGACCAAAGCCTGCTCTACGACATGACACAGGGTCAACGAAGGATGGGAATTACATCGGGGGTTGACCAAGGATCTATTCTTCGTCCAGACCTGTGGAACGTATCTTACGACGGGCTACTTAGACTTGAGATGCCGTATGAGTCGCATTTGATCGGCTATGCGGATGATTTTGCGGCTCTGGTTGCTGGACGCACCAATGAATAAGCGCAACTTAGGGAAGGTATGCTAATGCGCCGAGTGAGAGACTGGATGACTGCTCGCGGGCTCAGTTTAGCACTGGAGAAAAATGAAATGGTCATCTTGACAAAAAAGAGAATACGTAGAGTAAAGATGACCAGTATTGGAGACATACAAATCGAATTGAAGCGATCGGTGAAATACCTTGGGCTACTGATCGACTTGAAAATGAGTTTCTCTGAGCAAATCAGGGCAACGGCTGAGAAGGCTACTTCGAGAGTATCGGCTCTGTGTCGACTTATGGCCAACGTAGGGGGGCCCAGTCAATCAAGAAGACGCTACTGTACGGAGCGAAAGTATGGGGTGACACTCTCAGCAAAGGAGGTTTACGAAAACGATTGGCCCAGGTACAGAGAAGAGGAGCACTGAGGATTGCATCTTCGTATTCGACAGTCTTTGATTCGTTGGTGAAAGTTATTGCAGGCGTGATGCTTGTTGCCCTCCTTGCAAGAGAGTGCAGCGCTATTTACCTGCACCCAAACGAAGATGTGAGGGAGACGGTTATCTGCGAGGAGAGACAGCGCTCGCTCAACGATTGGCAGCAGTCTTGGGTGAACTGCACGAAGAGAAGGGGAAGAGGACAATGCCTGCCACACATTTTGTGTATGCATAACTTGGATCACGCTGCGAAGTAACCTCTACAGGGAGACAAGAGGGCTCACCCCAAATAATATAGTCTCGGTGATGCTCGAAGCGGTTGACGAGTGGAACCAGCTGGCACATTATGTTCGGGTGGCCCTAAAAGATAATAGGCACTCACAGCATCCAGGGGTATTGGAGCTGGGGGATCGCTTGTCTGGCACTTCCTCCTTCCCTCTAGGAAAGGAATCCCCCCTGCTTGAATCCACCTCACGGCATAACGAAACGAGACTTGGCTCGAAGTAATGTGTCAAACGATTCCAGATTGGGTTCTCAGGTTGACAGGGGAGGTGTTTAGTGGGTAGTCCAGTCATCTTCTTGCAAACATGGGAATCCCACACTCTGTGCATAAATGGTATTCACCTCCTTACCACAAAAATAAGGTATATTACATCATATTTATCAACAATTTTAGATATAAAAACTCCTTTCAGAGATTTCATGAATACTTTTAACATTATCAATGATATTGGATGTCTCATACCTAATTTGTCTTAAGCTTTATATGTGTTGTCATTGACCTTCAAGTAATTCTGTTAACCGGTTCTTCTGTAAATCGCAGCCTGCCATTCAGTGCTATTTTTAGGGTTTCGTTAAATAATTTTACAACACTCTACTAAAATTGCCTCGTGTTTGTCCGTCCGTCCATCCATATGTATGTCATAGCACTTTTTCTCGCAAACTACTAAAGCCAGACCAGTCGAGGTGCAGACTCATCAAATGTGCAGCTTAGGCGCACCCTAATTTGTAAAGATCGACGCTTAACAGTTCGAACGTTGGCCTCGGAACTGGGTATGAACGGTGAAATCGTCAGACAAATTCTAACCGACAATTTCGGGATGAAAAAGTTGTGCGCGAAGATGGTTCCACAGAACCTTTCTGACGAGCAAAAGCAGCATCGAGTGACCATTGCAGAAGACTGTTTGGAACAAGTGGAAAACGATCCCGAGCTTCTTGATCGAGTTATTACAGGCGATGAGAGCTGGTTTTTGTTCCCTAAAACAAAATCAGTGGTCAAAGGAACCTATTTTGATGAGAGTACTCGCGGACATCGCAGTCAAAGCTTTCCAAAAATGTTACAAAACATGGAAAACGCGCTGGAATCATTGTATAGCTGCCCAAGCGGACTATTTTGAAGGTGGATGGCAGAGTTGTAGAAGAAGTTTAAGTATACGGTTTTTATGGAATCAGTCTCATTACTTAATTGTCACACCTCGCAAAGTAAAAGCTATTAGTTATGCCATTTCATTTTCTACCGATATATGTATGGATTTCAGTCGTTAAAGAAGAATGTAGTAGGCAAAATCTTTTTTTGCGCTTTGGCACTATAGCCCTTTTTAGGCCTTTTCTTAGAGGGTTACGGCATTTGAGAAGCTGATATGGTCAGTACCACCCTTTAGCCATATGTCCATCCACCCAGCCGCAATACGGTCTGATTTTAAACCAGTACATATCATAACTGAGTGAACTCATAGTCTGTCCAAAGAATCACTGGAAGCAGATCTCATTGTCACCAACGAGATTCAAATTAGGTACCTTCGGCTTCCACAGCAAGTACCCTAACCACTACACTACGCACACTACAATACGTCACATACTTTCTTGATTAGAACTTTTAGAATCTGATATTTAAAAGTTAATTTTTGAATCACTAGTTCAGAGAGAAGCAAAATGTATGAAAAATACATGTCCATCAACCTTCGCCGTTAGACATCTTGGAGCCAAAAAATATGAAATATAACAGAGTTATTTATTTGTGAGATGAAGGACAACAAATACCTTGAAAATCGAAGTTGATAATTTTTTATTTTACGTCCATCCCCATAAAAACTAAAAGGTACCTTTATAATTCTTGAAATTTCATAATTATATCGATTAGCACAAGGCTTTCGTGTCCAAAAAATATCATTGAAATCGGTAGTGGTTGGTATATATTTCAAATCTAAGCACACTGCAATTTCCTTCCGACTTTCATTAACATTTCAAGCACAGTGTTTTATTTGAATATGTATGATTGGCCGAGTATCCAGAAAATTTGTATAAGATGGGATGAAATCCTGGCTGTTTTAGGTTTATGTAAGAAACCCTTAATTTTTCGTAAATACTTGAGCAATTTCTATTATGTTCATTGGATACATAATTCTAGTCAATGATTCATGTGGCCAAGAAGTTGTTTTAAACCCAAAACGTTACAAAAACCTCTTAGTGGGAGTATTCTTTAGCCTACTATTAATGCTTCTTTTGATAAAATACGTGATGTTTAAAAAAACTAGCGCAAAATTTTTGGTCCAGTTACTTCACATTTTAACAAGTATTTAAAAAAATAATAACTTTAAAAAAAAACCGAGTCAAATGCCCTAAAAAGGATGAAACAAATTTTATAGAAGCGGAGCCATATCACTTTTCCTTTGCTTCTTCTATGAAGGTGCACAAGTTGTAAGTTTTTGTTTGATGAGCTGTATGGCATGGCGCGCCATTCTGATGAAACCAATCTTCAGCCACAAAAAGTCAGTTATCGTTCCTCCATAGCGCTCCCCGTTGACCGAAACTGCATTTCCAGCCTCATTTTAAAAACAAAAAACATCGGTCTAATTATGCCACCAATCCAGAATCCACACAACACTGTCACTCACTGAGGATGCATTGGTATCGTAACAATCACATGTGAGTTTTTTGAGTCCCAAATGTGGCAGTTTTGTTCGTTCACATAGCCGCCTAGATGAAAATGCGCCTCATCAGAAAAAAGATTTTTTTTGATGAAAAATCGGCATTCAGTTTGAGCTGCTCTAATGACCAAACTACGAACAATAGTGAAATGGTTGATCATTCGGCTTCAATTCTTGAGTCATATGGATCTTGCAAGCAAATAAACCGAGGTCTTTGTGTAAAATTCTTCTCAGGGTCGTGCAACTAATGTTGAGCTGCTGCGAACGATAGCGAGCTGTTATTCTCTGGTTAAGCCGCACACACTCGGCTACAACAACCACATTCTCTAGAGTACGCACCGTACGAGTACAAGAATTGTGAGTAGTGTCCACCAGCATGCCTCTTTTATGAATATTTTTCAAACATTTGCGTGCAGTAGGCGCAGTGGGTACCTCATATCGACCAAAACTTCTTTTCAAAAAACGCACTGTTTGAGCAACACAGCACGCACCTTGAAAATAAGATTTCAATATTCCCCAACGTTGTTCAAGCCTAAATCGATTCAGTTCGTTCCACGGAAGGTTGATACTGACTGACTGACATAATTTTGAACGGGAAATAGCTGTCAGTGTCAAAATAACATGTGATTAAAAAGAACTACTATATGGCCCACCCGGTATGCACACATATATATATATATATATATATATATATATATATATATATATATATATATATATATATATATATATATATGTATATATATTATATATATATATATATATATATATATATATATATATATATATGTATATATATATATGTATATATATATATATAAAAACAAGCATATATATATATATATATATATATATATATATATATATAAAAACAAGCATATATATATATATATATATATATATATATATATATATATATGTTTATATATATATGTCTTTATATAATAAATAAACATATAGTAAACTGCGCAGTCAATCTCAAGAAATTTACTCAAAAAGAAATCACGACCTGTGTTCGTCTGTCCTTCCGTCCGACTGTTCACAGCACTTTTTCTCCGAAACTATAGAAGCTATAGCAATGAAACTTTGTGGAATGGTCAGAAATGGTGACTTCTTGAAAGTTTTGTTGTGGAAAAATTTTTCAAAGGGGTTTAAGGAGGGTCTCTCCCTATAGGGAGGTGATCCTTTAAAAAAAATTTTTGCACCATAGGTATTTTTTTGCACCGAGGTAGTCTCAATGAGAATTTTTCAAAACAAGTATTAAAATTGCGTTACTCGTACCGTGAGGAACAGGCGAAGGAGAAACGTACGAACTTTTCGCGAAGATTGAATAATTTTTAGTTATTTTTCCCCTACTTCAACGTTTAAGGTGCATGCTTTGAGCACTTGATTCAATTTAATGAATAACTGAAGATGAATGTCTACAATTAATAATCATAAGAGAGCTCCTATCAAAAGGGCCTTATAACCATTCTAGGATTTGAAAAAATTGGCCATGAATCGATGATTACAGTACAGGGGAGTGGCCCTGAAAAAAAAATTTCATCAAACGTTGCCGATCTGAGTATCAAATGAAATTTCTTTATGGGAGCTTTTCGAAACAGTTCTTAAACTGACAGTTTTTGCTTTAGTGGGGCACAGGGGGGGAGGAAATACATGAAACACCTGTGATCTAAAAAATCTGAAAAATTATCAAGGGAGATATTTATGAGTAGAACAATAACAAATAACCCAGAAGTCAAACTTCTTTCAACTTTGTTGATGAAAGTATCTTTGAATTTCATATTTTTGCTAATAAAATCGTCTGCATTTTGTAAGTTGAGTACAAAACCCTTCTGACATGAGCGTAGGTCTATCTACCCAACTTGTTAACTGTGACACTTGTTCACGTTTATTCGCTATCCATCGCTCTCGTTTTTTTGTAAACTATGGCACATAATTTTGACGAAACCTTCATGAAAATAATGTCCTATAGTATATTTGACTGAAAACTCAACCAAGGTGTCATGTTCATCTTAAGAGTTAAGATCAGTTATAGAAAGAAAAGTATAATCGTTTTAGGTCATGATTCTCTTCGTTCTTTATTATGAAAATCTATTATTTTAGATTCCTGGGCATATAATGCACTATATAACATTATCTAGAAAGTAACGAATCGATTTTCAAATGGCAGGTAACTCTATAATTTGCAATCACTTAGTCCTTTATTATTTCTTCGGGGGATTTTGCAAAATTTATGTGTAATGTTTACGTCTGAGGTTGAAAGAAGGAAACTTTAATAAGTTCATTAGTATGTGAAGAATGAAAGCCGAAGAGAAAAGCACCATGAAATTTCCAACAAATGAAACAGCTCTAAATCATGCCGAATTGTATTTATGCTTATTTTAAAGTTAATTAATAACCGTGACGAGGCAAGCAACCTAATAGCATCATATGAGTCGGCCAGGAAATGCCTATGCAAATTCATTAACAACAGCAAGGCTCTCTGCTGGCAAGATATAGTGGACAATGTAAATAAGGATTCGTATGGCCTTGGCTACAAGCTAGTTAAGCGGAAGGTTTGTGTCCTACGGAAGCTTTGCATACAAGATGCGAAAAAGATGGACAAGAAATTGTGCGGGCATTCTTCTCCGCTCATCCTGTCTATTCTGACACTGTCCATAGTAAAACAGTAGTTGAGTGCTTCATACAGCCAAAACTAGAAGAGGTAGTCCTTTCACTGAAAACGAGGTAGGTTTCCATGTCTAGATGGTGTTTCAGCTGAGATGTTACAGCTTGTATATCACCATTGTCCTTGATTGCTGCTCAGCACATTCAATGCGTGCCTGCGGGGCGGAGTTTTCCCGATATGATGGAAATTGGCGAGGCTCATTATGATCAATAAGGGGAAGGGAAATCCTGGCTCACCGTCTGCATACCACCTGTTATGCATGTTAAACACTGCGGGAAAAGTGCTAGAGAAACTCATCAAGGAAAGACTCACTGACGCGATCCATACTGCTGAGGACCTATCTCTTCAACAGTACGGCTTTGGAGCAGGATATACGGCTGTGAAGGCTGCTTCGATAGTATCGGTTCTGAGTTGACTTATTGCCAATGTAGGGGACTCAACATATTAAGAAGACGCCTCTTGATGCGTGCTATTGAGTAGTAAGGAGGTGTATCGAAAACGCTCAGCACAAGTACAGACAAGAGGACCACTGAATATTACATCTTCATCTCCAACACTTTCTGAATCGGTGGTGAGAGTTATTGCAGACATGATACTTGTTGCACTCTTAGGTAGAGAGTGCCTCGCTATTTATCTGTACCGAAACAAGGACTCAAGGGACACAGTTGCCCATGACGAGAGACAGACCTCACTCAACGAATGACAGCAGTCTTGGATGAATTGCGCGAAGAGAAGGTTGACTACGCGCCCCATCCTCGATGCGAGACCGTTGCTAAAGTGAAGGCAGGGAGAGACTGTTTTCTGTCTGACCCAGCTTTGGAGCGGTTATGGGTGTTATCAGTCTTACCCGCCAAAAGAGGTAAGTCACGGTCCTCCAATTGTCGGTTTCGCACAAGAGAAGAAGACAATGCCTGCCACATATTTTTTGCGTGCACAAAATGGGACAGGCTGCAAAGGGACCTGTACAGTTAAAAGGGAGGGCTCACTTCAAATAGCATAATCGTGGTGATGCTTGACTCGGTCAATAAATGGAACCATGTGGCACACCATGTTTGGGCAGTCCTGAAAGCTAAAAGGGACTCACAGCAGTCAATGATGTTGGCGTGGGGAGATCACTTATCTGGAAAGAGGGATTTCCCAGCTTGAAGTCACCTCACGATGTAACAAAACGTGATCTGCCCAGTAATGTGTCAAACGGTTCATGGCTTTTTGGGATTGATAGGGGTGTGGTTAGTGGGTAGTCTAGTCACTTGCAAGCATGGGAGATGTACACTCAGTATGTAAATGACATCTGCCTACTACAAAAGAAAAGAAGAATTGAATTATTCGTTATTTCCGGTGGAAATAGTACATTTTACCGTTTACACAAAAAATTAAAGACACTGATCATTTTTGTCATCAATGACCAAAGGATTCAGTATCTCCATCAAATTCTTGAAGAGTGCAAAATAATTGGCATTTATGTACCGTATTGAGCTGTCAATAACTACAGAGTCCTTGAAAGAATTACAACTCTGTGCCGATGCATTTTAGTCCTAGTTCTTCATTTGAAATCAAAATTCTTACATGGGTCGATAACTTATGGAATTGTGTTATAAAAGGAGGAAATACGTACCATTTGCCGAAATAAGGAGTCTTATATCTATCTCCGTTCAAAAGTTATGTGCGAACATACATAAAACAAGTTGGGTAGACAGACTTACGCTCATGTCAGAAGGGTTTTGTACTCAACTTACAAAATGCAATCACCAGCAACGAACGAAATCAAGAAACATGTCAAAGAGATTTGCTCGTTGAAAAGAAAATCCATTGTTTCTACATTTTCAACTAACGAAAATCACTCAAATCATGAAATCTCAAAAGTATTTATGTCATCGATCTTATCAGAAAATTTTATTGTAAGAGAGTCAAACCAAAACTGCAGTGATTGATTCGATGGAAAGTCCACAAAATACCGAAATAGTGTATTATTGATGTTGTAATTGGAGAAATTTTATATGAATGTAACTCCCGTAAATATGATATGAACTTCACCAAACTTACAGAGTATTTTTTTGTGGTAAGGCGGTGAATGCCCATTCACGCACAAAGTGTGGGACTCCCATGTCCGCAAGAAGGTAACTGGACTACCCACTAAACAACTCCCCAATCAACCTGAGAACCTAGCCTGGAACCGTTTGACACATTACTCCGGGCCAGGTCTCGTTTTGTTACGCTGTGAGGCGCCTTTAAGCTGGGGGATCACTCTTCTAGCGGGAGGAGAGAGGGGAAGAGGAAGTGCCAGACAAGTGATCTCCACAGCCTCAACACCTCCGGCTGCTGTGAGTCCCTATTATCTTTTAGGGCTGACTACCCGAACATAATAGGCAACCTGGTTCCATTTGTCAACCGATTCGAGCATCACCGCGACTTGCGTTGCCTTCCTCTCCTGGGCAATACCAACAATCGCGGGACCGTGACTTACCCATCTTGTGCACGTAAGACTGAAAACACCCATGCCCAATCAAAAGCTGGGTCAGATAAAAGTCAGTCTCCCCATGCCTTCAATTTAGCCACGGTCTCACATCCAGCATGATACGGGCAGCCCATCTTTTCTTCATGAAATTCAGTTAAGACTGCTGCCAATCGTTGAGTGAGCGCTGTCTGTCTTTGCGGGCAACCATCTTCCTCGTATCCTCGTTTTGACGCAGATAAAAAGAGCGGCGCTCCCTTGCAAGGAGGCCGACAATTATCACGCCTGCAATGACCTTCACTGCTGAATCAGAGACTGTCGGATACGAAGATGCAATTCTTAGCGCTCCTCTTCTCGGTACCTGTACCAGGCGTTTTCGGTAAATCTCCTTATTGAGAGCGTCACCCCATACCTCTGCTCCGTACAGTAGCACTGAGCCTACAGTACTCATCATGAGGCATCTTCTTGATTGGCTGGGTCCCCCTACGTTGGACATAAGTCGACACAGAGCCGATACTCTCGAAGCAGCCTTCTCAGTCGTTGCCCTGATTTGCTCAGGGAAACTCATATATGAGTTCATCAGTAGCCCAAGGTACTTCACCGATCGCTTCAATTCGATTGTATGTCTCCAATGCTGATCATCTTATTCAAGGGATTCCCTTTTTTGTCAAGATGACCACTTCGGTTTTCTCCAGTGCTAAACTGAGCACATGAGCAGTCATCCTGTCTCTCACTCGGCGCATTAGCACACCTTGCCTAAGTTGCGCCTGTTCAATGGTGCGTCCAGCGATCAGAGCCGCAACATCATCCGCATAGCTAATTCAGAGCGACTCATCTGACATCTACAGTCTCAGTAGCCCATCGTAAGGCACGTTCCACAGGTCTGGACCAAGGATAGGACCTTGGATAACACCCGATGTAATTCCCATCTTTAGTTGGCCCTGTGAGCAAACTTCGGTCTTTTAGCTAGTCCCTCAAAAGCCGCATTAGATATTCTGGAACTTGAAAAGGGTTTTCCAGCGTATCCAGAATAGCCACCCATCTAGCGGGGTTGAAGGCTTTCCTGACGTCGAGTGTCACCAACAGGACGATCCGTCACTTGGCGTGACTATATGTCTCTGCCTTTTGAACCGCGCTCACCACCTCTGCAATCGCATCGATAGTAGAACGTCCTGAACTTACAGAGTATTAGGATCTTGTGTAAGGCTAATTAAATTTCGATTTTTGTTGGGCTTAAAGGCATCCATACGATTTTATTGGATAAAATGTGAAATTTGAAGATCAAACAAAATGAACGGATTTTCACTTCTGAGGTATTTGTTAATGTTATACTCATAGATATCTCCCTTGATAATTTTTTCAGATTTTAAGATTAAACGTGAGGGGGAAAATACACTGTTTGGAGTTCTCTTCTGCCTCCTTTCACCTATGAGTATTAATTGTATGTATTCATCTTCAGTCCTTCATTAAATTCAATCTTCTCATTTATAACAGCCACTTTTTTGTTTGACGATTACTGATACCACTAGCTGAACCAGTTCTCAAAGATATTCATGATACCTATCATTCCTGAAACTTCCATGCAAATCCTAGCAAAGCTGTGGCATCTGAGTCGGTAAAAAGCGCATATGGTTCCATAGTCATATGTTTCCATAGTAATACAGCGCATATTGTTCCATAGTAACACAGGAAAATTCAAATCGCCATAACTTCGTTAAATAATATTCGATCTTTGTGAAAGTAAAAGGAAATGTCAACTTTATAAATAGTCATCTGTGTGCTGAATTTTATTCAAGAAAGCGTAAAATCGATAAATAATACTATTACTAACAAAGTTGAGTGAATTTCGACTTCTCGTGTATTTGTTATTGTTGTTGGTGTACTCATAAAGGCCAACATTCATAATTTTTTCAGATTTTTCGGATGAAAGGTGTCCAACCGCGAGGGGGGGGGAGCTACGCAGAAAGTTCGTAAATTTCCCCTTCCCCTGCTTCCCTCGGTACCGACAACGCAATTTTGAGACTTGTTTTGAAAAGTTCTCATTAAGGCCTTTTCAATGCCACCTTACTCGACTACCAATGGTGAAAAAAAATTTTAAACATTCAGCTCCCCATATAGAGGGACCCCCCTTAAACCCCTTTGAAAAATTTTACCACCCTAAAACTTTCAAGAAGTCACCACTTGTGACCTTTTCACAAAGTTTCATGGCTGTAGCTTCTATAGTATCGGAGAAAAACTGCTGTGACATATAGACGGACGGACACAGCTGGTGATTGCAATAGGGTTTTGTACTAACAAAACCCTAACAATCAACAACAAAAAATGTGCATGATAAACTGATAACCTTCTTTCCTTTGGAAGTCGGTTATTAAATAATGCAATAAAGGTAGGTCTTTGGGGGACTTTCTACCATAGATTCTTGTAATTTAGAGAAAAATTTGTAATTATCATTGAAGATATAAAAACCAATTAACATCGAAATTGGTAATATGGATAAAACTAAGGGTAGATGCTCAAACTCTTTTCTCAGAAAACTTTACAAACTTGTCAATATACTTCAAAAGTTCATAGATGCAAATTGTATGTGATTACTTCAGTTATCAGTAAAAAATTTAATAGTTAAAAATTTTGAAAATACTATTATATCACCTTCACAGATGAGTTTGAACTTAATTAGGAATATAATTGACATCCCTCAAAAAATCATTGCAGCTCCCAGCTTTTAAAAAATAAACTAATTGCTACTGAAAGATTAGAATCAATTAATCATTATGAACTTCAGAAGCAACTTTTTCCTCTTACCTCTTAACAAAAGATTCATGGGAGCAGAAAATGTGATGGAGAACACAAACTTCTGCAATTTCCTGACTCGAAACATGATTAAAATGTGCTGGTGGTGTTTATGAACAACAATGAAGTAGTTCAATGCTTTTTATAATTTAGAAGCAAATCATTATATATTTGTTACAACTGACGTCAAATTGCCCAAAAAAGATCAATAAATTTTATTGAATTGGGGCCAAATCAGTTTCCTCGTTTCGAAAAAGTAAGTGGCAATCAGATGTTATCAATTTTAGCTAAAACGGAAAAAAAACTTTGGTTCCAATTCCATCAAATATATTATGTCCTTTTTGTTCATGCGTAAATTTCGATTGAAAAATAAATTCAACTTGTTTCAGCTATACTCCAAATGGTGAGTGTATTGCTAAAATACACTCGTAAATTCGTGTGAATATTGCACACTTAGGAGTGGAGTTTGCCTTTAATGTGTTGAAATATCAACAGCAAGCGTGTTATGTGGATTATTAACCAACTTCCAAAGGAAAAAAGCTTTTTGTTGCTTTTATTATTTAAAATAACCTATTAACATCGGTACCTTCCGTCCGTCAGTGCGTCACAGCGAGTTTTCTCAAAAACTATAGAAGCTATAGTGATCAAATTTTGTGAATAGCTTAGAAATTTCTTGTTAACGAAAGTTCTGTAGTCAAAAGAAATATTAAAAGGGTTTTAAAGGGCGTCTGCCCATATACGGATGTGAACCCTTAAACATTTTCTTTTTCACCAAAGATAGACGAGTAGGGTGTCAAATGAAAGGTATTGACAAGATCTTTCAACATATTATATGTTATCAAAATTGCAATATATGTAACGGGGCAGGCAGGGAAAGGAAAGGAACGCGAAAAAATGGTGTCCCTCCTCCCTCTTACGATTGGACATCTGTGGACCACAAATGTGAAAAAATCATGAAGTACTTGTAGTGCAAGTAGGTATGAAAATATCTGTGAAAGACTGCAGCGATGGTCTGCTGGAGGATGTTAAGATCCGCCGAAATTGGCCTTTTCTGGGGACGCACGAACGCGCTGGCAGGCTAGCGTTGCGGTGTCTTGGGGCGGATTCATTGCCCCAGCACGAGGATCCACTGTAAAAAAATTTCTTATTCACGAATTCTTGGGTCTCAGAAAATGTCGACCAAAGTTGAAAAATGGAGGTAACTAACTCAGGGGGAGCTTGTTCAGAGAACAAGTTGAAACGGGTAAAAACAAACGGATTTGCGGAGACTTCGTCGTTACCCGACGATTCTTATGGCCTACAAATAAGAATGAGGCATCTGGATGGAGTTAGTGCCCCTCGCACCCGCCCAACCAGATCAAGATCCAAATGTTGACGTGGCCATATAATTCCCTTTTTAGTGGAAAACTCATACAAACATACTTTGCATGAGCTTTCCCATCAAAAGAGAAATGTAGACGTGACCGATTTATGTTATAAAATTATGTGATTGGATCACATAACCCTATACCATAAAAGGGTACACGAGCGGAAGGCCACTCAACCCGGATGCCCCACTCTTATTTGTGGGCCATAGCAATCGTGGGGTAACGACGAAGTCTCTGCAAATCTGTTTGTTTTTACCCGTTTCAACTTGTTCTCTGAACAAGCAATTTCCACCCTCGGTTTTTACCTCAATTTTTCGACTTCGGTAGTAGCTAGAGAATGCGGGTTCTAAATCAACTTTTCCATACAAATTTCAAATGTGGTCTAGGGTGTGTGGGTGCTTGTATTAGGGTAGCATAGATGGGTGCCTGAAATAAGGTGTGAGTCTGGAATAGGGGTGGATGTCATGGATGGTTCCGCCGAGGGTGTGTGTCTAGGGTATGTAGGTGTATGTCTCAGATTAGTGTATATGTGGGCTTTAGGTATGTAAGATTGGTATAGGTGGGTGCCAAGGATAAGTAGGTGCGAGTTTAAGGTAAGTAAGAGATCAGTGTCCTGGTTAAGTAGGTAAGCCTCTAGCGGTTAGTAGAAGTAGTCTTGATGTTTGTGTTCTCGAATAGACATATGTCTTTAGATAACAGGTGCGCTTTCTTAGGCTTAGTACCCTCTAATGGTAAATAGTGAAACTAGGCATATTGACTATAGTCTAGGATAGTCCCATATTTTCAATTAAAAGTTTAAATATCCAGATCTCTCGGCATGTGTTTATATTGAGTTAATATATATGTTTAAAATTAATAGGAGCTAGCCTTTGACGCTTTCAGCCGTAGATAATTATACTATCCATGGTTTTTATTCATCTATAGTGGAAGGAATTCTCATATATTCGTTGCTTCTAGTCTTATCTTAGTTATACTATCAGTTATTGTTGGAATCTTTAATAGGCATAAGTCTTGTATTGATGGATTTAAGTTTTGGTATTCATAGTGGTTATTTATCTTTGGTGGAAGGGTTCTCGGGTCTTTTACGCTTCTAGCGGTAGATAGTTTTTTTATCCATGGCTGCTTTAATGTGTAGGAGATCCGTGTATAGAGTTGCTAGCTTGAAGTATTAGGGTTGCTAGTCCATTAGGGAAGTTCTCTGGATAGGCGGCACTCTGGGCGATAGGTTCATTGCTTATAGGGCTTGAGAATTTCTAGCGCATCTCACTACTGAAAAGCTTCCGGGTCAAGCGATTTACTTCATCACATTAGGCGTGCTGTACGTTTTTAGGGTTTTGTAAAATAATTTTACAAAACCCTACTAGTTTCGCGACCAGTCTGTCCGTCCGTGCGTCACAGCAGTTTTTCTCGGAAACTACTTAAGCTTTAAACATCAAATTTTGTGTGTAGGTGTAAAGTGGTGATCTCTTCAAAGTTCAACTACAAAAAAATTTTATAAAGTATTTAAGGGGGGTCTCCCCATATAGAAGAGTGACCCCCCGAAAAAAAAATTTCGTTGAAGGTAGCCGATATGGGTATCAAATGAAAGGTCTTGATAAGAACTTTTCAAAACAGGCCATGGTTTAGCAAAATTTGCTTCGAGGGGCGCACAGGGAGGGGAAATACACGAAAATTTTGTGTCTCCCCTCCTCACGATTGGACACCTGTGATCCGAAAAATCTGGAAAAAATCGGGAATATAGGCCTTGGTGAGTACAACAACAACAAATACGTTAGAAGTTGCAATTCACTCAAATTTGTTAGTAATAGTATGATTTATCGATTTTATGTTTTCTTGAATAAAATCTTAACGGTACCTTTAAATTCAATGAAATTCAATACATTGATGTCTGTTTATAAGATTGATCTATCCTGAAAATTTCATAAAGATTGAATGATATTTAGCGAAGTTATAGTGGTTTGTATTTTCCTGTATTACTATGGAACAATACGCGCTGCATTTATTACTATGGCAACATATGGCTATGGAACAACATGCGCTTTTTACCAACTCAGACACTACAGTTTTGCTAGGATTTGCATGAAAATTTCAAGAATGATAGGTGTCATGTATATCTTTGAGAATCGGTTTAGCTAGCGGTATCAGTAATCGTAAAACATTTGGCTGTTATAAATGCGAAGATTGGATAATTTTGAGTTATTTTCTCCCAACTTCAACGTTTAAGGTGCATGCTTTGAACACTTGATTCAATTTAATGAATGACTGAAGATGAGTACCTACAATTAATGCTTATAAGTGAAACAAGTCAAGGGGGGTGGGACAGAGCTCCTGGCAAAAGGGTTTTGTAACCATTCTAGGATTCGAAAAAATTGGCCATTAATCGATGATAACAGTACAGGAGAGTGGCCCCTGAAAAAAAAATTCATCAATCGTAGCCAATATGAGTATGAAATGAAAGTGTTCATGGGAACTTTTCAAAACAGTTGTTAAACTGTCAGTTTTTGCTTCAGTGGGTGGACAGGGGGGAAATACATGAAAAATGTGTTTCCTCCGTCACGGATGGACATCTGAAATAATTATCCAGGGAGATATTTATGAGTATAACAATACCAAAAATCTCAGAAATCGAAATTCGTTCAACTTTGTTAATAATAGTATGATCTTCGTATTTTATACTTTCTCCAATAAAATCGTCTTTGACATGTTTCTTGATTTGATTCGATCTGGTGACTGCATTTTGTAAATTGAATACAAAACCCTTCTGACATGAGCGTAGGTCTGTTTACCCAACTTGTTTATGGTGCGATTGGCTGCGTGGTGACGGCGGGCGTTTGTATAGACGGATGACTGCGATATTAATGGGTGATGGACTTGTCTGTCAGCGCGTATGGTAAGCTATGGGAATTTACTTCATGGGCGCTTGGATAAGGAACGCGTTGCTCATCGATTGGTGTCTTTGGATAAGGATAGACGGCAACATGTGGAAATGAACGATTTACTTGATCGTGTTAGGCGTGTTGGAAGTTTTTATGGCGCGAGTGGCTGCGTGGTGACGGGGAGCGCTGCTAAAGATGGAGGACTTTGCATTATGGATGGGCGACGGGTTTACTTTTCGCCGGGTATTCTAAGGCGTAACGATTTGCTCCGTGAGTGCTTGTTTAAGGTGCGCGTTGCTCATCGATTGCGTTGTGGGCGAGAAAACGTCACGCGGGTTGGTTGCTGGAAGAAGCAATTTGAGGTATTGGTTTCCACGGCAGCGGATGTTATGAGCCATAGAAATTTACGTCGTGAGTGCTTGGTTAATTTCCGCGTTGCGCATCAAAGGACGTCTGTTCTTAAGTCTCGACGGCCTTATCAGCGAATAGGATTGATGTGTGTCGCTTGTTGGAAGATGGTGATTGGGATGTCGATTTTCCCGGCGATGAATGCTGTTAGGTATGGAAATTGGTGTCGGGGGACACGTGGCATATGCAAGTGACTTTGCTTGTTAAGAGTAGTGTTTCGTGCGCATAAATTTATCTATGGATGGCAGTTTTATGACATCGGAATCTATAGCGTTGAAGAGAAGTGGCATGGCATACGTTACATTGTAAGGAGAATTTACTTTTCGGACGCGGGTATGTTTGCTTGAAGAAGAGAGCATATGCATTGTGCGTGGCTTGGCGATGGGAATTGTTAGAAGTGCTACAGTTTTTGTAGTCCCCATTGAGACGTGCTTTCACAAACGTTCATTCAAAGATGCGCCTATTCTAGTTTGCTTATTATTTTTTACATTGATTGTTGTCGGTCTTTCATTGCTCAAGAACGTTGTTTCTTCGTTCTGATACTCATTGTTATTACATATTGAACAATTTTAAAGTTAACTTAGCTTACGCTTATTCAGCTGAACTACTTCTGCCCGTACTGTTGTATAATTAGTCCTCTCACATCTCCTTTAATGTACTCATATACTTTATAATTTGTATTCAATATCCTCGGCATGCAACTCTAAATACTGAAGTTTAATACTGAGAGACTTACCCTTATCTTCGCTGTAATGTACAAGCTAGAACATAAATGGATGTTAACTTGAAGGCAGCACGTCGTTTTTTCTATCACTAGATTACGTTTTATTTTATGGATTATTATGAGGTTTTTAAAATTCAGCAAACCAGTAGTCCTAAGTACTTTTATTCAGAAACAAAAACTTCTGGCAAATGACGTCAACAAAACTAAGAAGACAGAGATCAATACACTTTCAACGCGATAAGATCTATTACAATGGCCATCCTATACTTCATGGAAGAGTACCCTGATGTTCAAATACGCATCGAGAATCATATGCTTTAATATGGTAATATGGGTGAAAAAGTATCTAACAAATATGGAATACACTACCAAATATGTGAATGGTCCAAATTTAATACGCCATCAGGCACTGATACATGCATTTGTCATTCATATGATAGAGATACAAGAAATATTTTTACACGAATAAAACAGTACATAGTCCTGCAGTCTCAAATACTTACGAAAAAGTAGTTATTTATAACACCGGGTAGTATAAACAGTAAAAACAAAACTATAACCAGCTGGGGGCCAGCGCTATTAGAATGAAAAAGTTTTTCATCGATATTCAATTAGTATCGTGAAATATTCATCAGTAATTCATCAAGGAACTTGTTATTCTCCTCTCTCTTCAAAAACATACAACCAAAACTATATCAGAATTGAAAAATGAACAGTTTGAACTAGAGTTGCATGCCAAGGATATTGAATACAAATTGTACAGTATACGAGTACATTAAAGGAGATGTGAGAGGACTAATTATACAACAGTACGGGCAGAAGTAGTTCAGCTGAATAAGCCTAAGCTAAGTTAACTCGAAAATTGTTCAATATGCTGTAGAATTCATAAAGTTATTTATCAGATGTGCTATAAATTGTATCAAAATTTATTTATACATAACA
The DNA here is from genome assembly GCA_963969285.1 of Odontomyia ornata. Lineage (NCBI taxonomy): Eukaryota > Metazoa > Arthropoda > Insecta > Diptera > Stratiomyidae > Odontomyia > Odontomyia ornata. The sequence continues at coordinate 219,279,282 of OZ017738.1, read as the reverse complement.
AAAAATAGCATTACTCAATAATTTATTTCTATTGGAAAGAAACACAGTCTTTTTATTCCAACAACTAATCTAACACGCCTCAAGTAAACAAATACCTCAAACAACAAAACAAAATGACCTAAACATTCCTAGCATATCGAACACTTAACTCTACCATTCGAAAATATCTAGCGATGGCAAAAAAAACCATATGAGCTCATTTAACTCAAGTGTACATCTGTTCATCAGATTACCAGCAGACAAACACCTGAAAGTAATGATCATCTCTTAACATCCTACAATGACTATCGACCATCCTTATCAAGAACACTCTATAACATGTACTACCTGTCTATACATGATACGATGAAATCGATCTAAAAATAGCCTACCATAAACCCATATGCTACCACACATCGTTATCTATACCGAACTATCTTACATGAACATTAGCCTAAGTAATCTATAGTAGCAATGTGCCAACCCAAAACATACCCTATATGTTGAAAACTAATTAGATCTTCTTCAAACCTATAAAAAATCAACAAAGCATCCAGCAAAAAAAAATTCTGATAAGAAAAAACTCAACAAGAATATATTTTACTTACATATGTGAAAATAATACTTGAATATGTCAATGAGCATACCCGAAAATCCCTTTGATGATAAATCTAGCATATTTAAAATGTAGTAAATACGTATTTTACTTAATGCACAAATATTGAAAACGTATGTGAATATAGAAGAAGTGGCTTTACGCTTAATAGAAGCACACAAAGTATGAGGTTTGTAAATTCTCATGTAATGATATAGGCACTAAAAGCGATAATATGCATCCGAAAAGTATCAACTAAATGGCATCATCCAAGCATTTTCTAAGGAGATAACAAATTAAAAATGCTCATACTTAAAACATCATCAAGTTCCGAATGCAGATATGGCTAAAGAGATCAGGAAATGTCAAAAAATCATACTAGAGCAATCCATACATAAATAATTGATCAATACTAGAAACCATGATGTGAAGAATATGAGACAAGCATAAAATAACAGTTTTACTCTATGTTACACTGACACCCATGAAACTACCTAAACTGATTAACCTACAATAACAACACCTAACTCAAAGTAAATATAAAAATTTATTCAATCTAGTGCATGCATATAATGCCATTATATTGGACTAAAAAATATTTTCTCATGCATTATGGGCATAAACAAAGAATAATAATAATAATAATACCAACAAACCCCTAATGTCAATGATCTACCGCATTCACATTTTTCTATATTAGCTTCTTCCTTTCAGAACGTACTAAAAATTAACCAATGAAAATGCATCCATATTCCTACTCATTAGGATCACTCTAACGACTCCTACATCCATCATACATAAACTCTATAAAAAAGCAGCATTCCAGAAGCTATAAATTGTAAAAATATTTTCTAGACAACATCCATAAATAATCTCAAATTTGGAATAGATACCCAAAACATATTTACCAAGCACTTATCAAAAGGGAAAAATCATAAGCAAACGATACGATGTACGAACAAAATTATCGCCATCTCACGCACTAGAAGATCATTCATTTGAAAAATAACTCGTCTTGGAAGAAATTATTAGAATTTTTGAACAAAACCAATGAGCATCCTATAGTAAAGAAAAAATGAATGAATATTATGTCATACTTCTAGCATACATAATAGTAAAATCAGAGACTGAAGTATGTAAACTGCTTTAAGAAATACGGTATGATAATGAAAACAAATTAAATACTGGACACAATATCAAGAACGCATTACAACAAGCATTAAGATCCCTTTTACTACATCTATAGATTTGAGCAATCAGCAATCTAATCTAGCCAAACAAAATACATTAAAGACGATTCTAAAAGTACTATTGACATGAAACCGAAAAAAGCAATAATATGTAATAACAATGAGTATCAGAACAAAGAAACAACGTTCTCGAGCAATGAAAGGCCGAAAACAATCAATGTAAATAATAATAAGCATACCAGAACAGGCGCATCTTTGAATGAACGTTTGTGAAGGCACATCTCAATGGGGACTACAAAAACTGTAGCACTTCTAACAATTCCCATCGCCAAGCCACGCACAATGCATATGCGTACTCTTCAAGCAAACATACCCGCGTCCGAAAAGTAAATTCTCCTTACAATGTAACGTATGCCATGCCACTTCTCTTCAACGCTATAGATTCCGATGTCATAAAACTGCCATCCATAGATAAGTTTATGCGCACGAAACACTACTCTTAACAAGCAAAGTCACTTGCATATGCCACGTGTCCCCCGACACCAATTTCCATACCTAACAGCATTCATCGCCGGGCAAATCTACATCCCGATCACCATCTTCCAACAAGCGACGCACATCAATCCTATTCGCTGATAAGGCCGTCGAGACTTAAGAATAGACATCCTTTGATGCGCAACGCGGAAATTAACCAAGCACATCCGAGGCCATGGAAACCAATACCTCAAATTGCTTCTTCCAGCAACCAACCCGCGTGACGTTTTCTCGCCCACAACGCCATCCATCCTTAACTACGTACATTAATCGATGAGCAACGCGCACCTTAAACAAGCACTCACGGAGCAAATTGTTACGCCTTAGAATACCCGTCGAAAAGTAAACCCGTCGCCCATCCATAATGCAAAGTCCTCCATCTTTAGCAGCGCTCCCTGTCACCACGCAGCCACTCGCGCCATAAAAACTTCCAACACGCCTAACATGATCAAGCAAATCGTTCATTTCCACATTTTGCCGTCTATCCTTATCCAAAGACACCAATCGATGAGCAACGCATTCCTTATCCAAGCGCCCATGAAGTAGATTCCCGTAGCCTACCATACGCGCTGACAGACAAGTCCATCACCCATTAATATCGCAGTCATCCGTCTATACAAACGCTCGCCGTCACCACAGCCAATCGCACCATTAAAAACGTACAGCACGCCTTATGTGATGAAGTAAATCGCTTGACCCGGAAGCTTTTCAGTAGTTATGGACTAGCAACCCTAAAACTCCAAGCTAGCAACTCTATATACGGATCTCCTACACATTAAAGCAGCCATGGATAAAAAAACTATCTACCGCTAGAAGCGTAAAAGACCCGAGAACCCTTCCACCAAAGATAAATAACCACTATGAATACCAAAACTTAAATCCATCAATACAAGACTTATGCCTATTAAAGATTCCAACAATAACTGATAGTATAACTAAGATAAGACTAGAAGCAACGAATATATGAGAATTCCTTCCACTATAGATGAATAAAAACCATGGATAGTATAATTATCTACGGCTGAAAGCGTCAAAGGCTAGCTCCTATTAATTTTAAACATATATATTAACCCAATATAAACACATGCCGAGAAATCTAGATATTTAAACTTTTAATTGAAAATATGGGACTATCCTAGACTATAGTCCCATTAATCCGGTTCACACAAATCGTCTCCAACTTGTTTTTAATGTTCCCTTCGCACGTACGAATGCTTACTATTTCTCACCGCTTGTACGCCTACCACGTGTTCATAATGAATTGCATCTTGGTCCTTTGCCACAGTCATTTTTTGTTTTTAAATCTATATTAAGAGATATACTTGAATTACCTAATAATTAGTTTATCTTGAGTAGCGACTTAACTTGAATTTATTGTGAATTACGGAATTTGACTTACTTCTAATTATATAATAATACTATTTTATATTTGCTTTCCTTCTTTTTCTGTCGCATCTTATCTGTAGCTGGATGTCTATGTACTCTGTTGATATTGATGTAAATAAATAAATAAATGAAATAAATAAAATACCTAGTTTCACTATTTACCATTAGAGGGTACTAAGCCTAAGAAAGCGCGCCTGTTATCTAAAGACATATGTCTATTCGAGAACACAAACATCAAGACTACTTCTACTAACCGCTAGAGGCTTACCTACTTGACCAAGACACTGATCTCTTACTTACCTTTAACTCGCACCTACTTATCCTTGGCACCCACCTATACCAATCTTACATACCTAAAGCCCACATATACACTAATCTGAGACATACGCCTACATTCCCTAGACACACACCCTCAGCGGAACCATCCATGACATCCAACCCTATTCCAGACTCACACCTTCTTATTTCAGGCACCCATCTATACCACCCTAATACAAGCACCCACACACCCTAGACCACATTTGAAATTTGTATGGAAAAGTTGATTTAGAACCCGCATTCTCTAGCTACTTTTGGTCGACATTTTCTGAGACTCAAGAATTCGTGGATGCGAAATTTTTTTGCAGTGGGTCCTTGTGCTGGGGAAATGAACTCACTCCACGACACCACAACGCTAGCCTGCCAGCGCATTCACGCGTCCCCAGACAAAGCCAATTTCGGCGGATCTTAACATCCTCTTCCGCCGAGGCAGCAGACCATCGCTGCAGTCCTTCACAGACATTTCTATACCTACTTGCACTATGAAATTGGCGCCCAACGTGGGGCGCCACTTTGTAGTGAATGGTAGGTATATAAATGTCCGTGAAGGACTGCAGCGATGGTCTGCTGCCTCGACGGAAGAGGATGGTAATATCCGCCGAGATTGGCCTTGTCTTTAGGGCTTTCTAAAGTCATTTTACAAAATCTTACTAAAATCGCGTCCTGTCTGTCCGTCCGTCCATCCATCCACTTTTTTTCGTAAACTACATAAGCTAGAAATATAATATTTATTTTGTAAGTAAGTGCAAAGTGATGGATGCCCTCTTCAAAGTTGCATCAGAAAACGATATTCATAAGGTGTTTAAGGGGGTCGCCCCATCTAGGGGAGTGGCCCCTGAAAAAAAAAATGCATTGTATGTAGGCAATATGGGTATCAAATGAAAGCTCTTGATGAGAACTTTTCAAAACAGATCTTAAAATGACAAATTTTGCTTTGAGGGGTGCAGGGGAAGGGGAAATGTGCGAACGTTTTATGTCCTTTGACCCGAAAAATCTGAAAAAAATCGAAGAGCTGAGACTTAAGGAGTACAAGGGCAACAAATACCTCAGAATTCAAAATTCAATCAACTTTGTTAATAATAGTACAATTTATAAATTTTACATTTTGGCCTATGAAATCAAAATGGCACCCTTTAATTTCCCGAAAGTTGCAATTTATAAATTTTTGAACTCAATCTATGGAATCTGTATGTAAGTCAAGTTTTGATATGCAGAATATATTGTTTGATTTACTAATTGTCTTACAAAAACCTTCTGGCAGGAGCACTCTCCTGCTACTTCAACTTGTTTTTGTATAAAATTTTAAGAGTATATATGACCACTTTTAAGGCAAATCAGTTATGGAAATTTCAAAAGAATCAGATGGTACTTAGCGAAGTAATGGTGTTTTAAATTTGCGATATTACAACCTCAACAATACGTAGCTATTGAGCAATATTTCTTACCAAGGTAAAATGTTTTTGTTGGGGTATCATGAAAATATCAGGAAGGATGTGTTACAAATGTAAATGATAAATGTGGTACATAAACCCTAAAAACATATTGCAAGTTCATCTTTTGCGATAAATAACAAAACACTGAATGTGTAAAGCAACGTTACATTTTGTGCAAATATGGGTTACGTAATATATTTATTGCAAACCCCGCAGCATCTTTGGGTCGCACTTTTGTCCGGCCAATGGCGTAGTCCGTCGCATTTAATTTCCTCAAAACGTTGCTACTGCGATGCGGGACAACAGATCTTGGACGACTTATCACTGTTGGTGATAATATTCGTAAAACAAAACAAAAAGGGGATTTCGGGCTCAAAGTTTCATTAAAGCATCCAAGCATTGACTATAGCTCCGTTCAAACGCAACTATCAGCCAGTACCATTTTTGGGCTTTTGTAAAATAATTTTACAAAACCCTACTAAAATTGCATCCTGTCTGTCCGCCCGTCTGTCCGTGTGTCACAGCACTTTTTCTCGCAAACTACTTAAGCTAGAAACATAAAATTTTGTATACAGGTGTAAAGTGATACTCTCTTCAAAGTTCAACTACAAACAAGTTGGGTAGACAGACCTATGCTCATGTCAGAAGGGTTTTGTACTCAACTTACAAAATGCAGTAACCAGCAACGAATAAAATCAAGAAACATGTCAAAGACGATTTTAATGGAGAAAATGTGAAATTCGAGGATTATACTATTATTAACAAAGTTTAAAGAATTATGAATTCTGAGGTATTTGTTATAGTTATACCCATAGATACCTCCCTTGATAATTTTTCCAGATTTTTTAGAAACACATTTTTCATGTATTTCCCCCCCCCCCCCCCCTGTGCCCCCATTGAAGCAAAAACTGTCAGTTTAAGAACTGTTTTGAAAAACTCTCATAGAGAACTTTCAGTTGATATTCATATCGGCTACCTTTCATGAATTTTTTTTCAGGGCCCACTCCTCTGTACTGTAATCATCGATTCATGGCCTATTTTTTCAAATCCTAGAATGGTTACAAAGCCCTTTTGCTAGGAGCTCTCTCCTGCCTCTCCGACTTGTTTCAATTGTATGTACTCATCTTCATGATACCTATCATTCCTGAAATGTTCATGCAAATCCTAGCAAAGCTGTAGTTTCTAAATCGATAAAAAGCGCATATGGCTCCATAGCCATATGTTTCCATAGTAATACAGGGCATATTGTTCCATAGTAATACGGGAAAATTCAAACCGCTATAACTTCGTTAAATACTATTCGATCTTTATGAAACTTTCAGAAAAGATCAATCTTATAGAAAGTCATCTGTTTGCCAAATTTTATTGAAGTTAAGGGTACCGTTTAGATTTTATTCAAGAAAACTTAAAATCGATAAATCATACTATTACTAACAAAGTTGAGTGAATTTTGAGTTCTCATGTATTTGTTGTTGTTGTACTCACAAAGGCCAACATTCATGATTTTTTTCAGATTTTTCGGATGGAAGGTTTCCAATCGCGAGGGGGGGGTACGCGAAAAGTTCGTACATTTCCCCTTCCCCTGCCCCCCTCGGTACCGATAACGCAATTTTAAGTCTTGTTTTGAAAAGATCTCATTAAGACCTTTCCAATGACACCCTACTCGACTACCAATGGTGAAATTTTTTTTTTGATGGGTCACCTCCCTATACGGGGAGACCCCCCTTAAACCCCCTTGAAAAATTTTTCCACCCTTGAACTTTCAAGAGGTCACCACTTCTGACCTTTCCACAAAGTTTCATGGCTGTAGCCTCTATAGTTTCGGAGAAAAAGTGCTGTGACATACAGACGGACGGACGGACGGACGGACGGACGGACGGACGGACGGACGGACAGACGGACAGACGGACACAGGTCGTGATTGCAATAGGGTTTTGTATTTTAGTACAAAACCCTAAAAATTTCATAAGGTACTTAAGGGGAGTCTCCACATATGGGAGAATGGCCCCAAAGAAAAATTCATCAAAGGTAGCCGATATGGGTATCAAATGAAAAGTCTTGATAATAACTTTTGAAAACAAGTCTTAATTTGACACTTTTTGCTTCTAGGAGCGCACAGGGAGGGGAAATACACGAAAAATTTGTGTCCAACGCGGTTGGACACCTGTGATCCGAAAAATCTGAAAGAAATTATGGAGGTAGTTGTTTATGAGTACAACAACAACAAATACCTTAGAAGTCAAAATTCGCTCAACTTTGTTAATAGTAGTATGATATTCGAATTTCACATTTTCCCCAATAAAACCGTATATGTAACCCTAAACTGAACGAAACTCGACATTTGAGTAGTCTTACAAAAGGTCCTTAAATTTTGTAAGTTTGATGAAAATCTAATGATAGACAAGGAAGTTATAGCCATTTGAAATTTCTCCAGTTACAACAACAATAGCACATGATTTTGGTACTTTATACACTTTCCATCGAATTTTCGACTAAGGTCAATAACATTAATATTTTAGAGAATTCATGATTTGGGTGATTTTTGTTGGTTTCAAGCAAAATAGCGACCGTTGAAAGTAGAAGAACAATGAATTTTCTTTTAAACGTGCACATCACTTTAACATAATTCTTGACTTTGTTCGTTGCTGTGACTATATTTCTGAGAAGTTGGATACAAAACCCTACTGACATGAGCGTAGGTCTGTCTACTCAAATTATTTTGCTTCAAATTGATATTCGATATTTGCTTCGATTCATATCAAATAAGTCAACCCCTCCCATTCCTCTATTGTATTAATTTATAACAATTGGCTGTGGAAGCTCTTCATTTTTATGTGCTTTGGAGCAATATCTCATACACTTCGTTGTTGTTTTTAGTATGCGATTGGTCCCATTTGTAGCTACTGTTACTTGATTATGTCATGCCATATATAAAAAGTTATCCCTCATCTCTTGTGTTCCAACTCATGCAATGAACCTCGAAGTTCCAATGCGAAATATTTGTTTTGTCTTCAAATGTTCTAATAAAGCTAAAGAATTTCAATAATTATCATTGTAGAGCTCACTGTTCAAAGGAACTCACACATTCCCTTTGTTACCGAAGCTCTTAAAGTCATAGTTAGTACTCTTTCTTCTCTTCCCTGGTGGACATCAAATTTTACGCAGTACCCTTCAGTTGTGCATAAGCACCAAAATTTTAAACCGAACCTCATCGGTTTTCCTCGTATAAATAACTTTAAGGAATGTCTAGCGTAGTATACATAGTTTCATGGCTTTGTCAAATTACCAAACTAGAGGTAAACTGAAAATATATCATAAACTTGCTTGTCAAAATTTCCAGTTGTGGGCGAATCTTATAACAGTGATTTGTGGGATCAACGCTATTATTATTATTGAAATTCAGGTATTTGAATATTTGAAGAAATTTATCGAGAGAAATGGACTCCGATATTGCGGCATTATTTACGTCTCTGTTTGTTTCCCCAATAAAGACGAAGATTAGGTAATTTCATATAACCGGATAGAAACAAAACTGCAAATGCTTTCATCAAATCGTTTTATCTAGGGAAAAGTTTTCATTTGAGTATTTTTGGAGAGCGTAATTCTGTGATTTGTCGCTCAATTTCCCCAGCTCCATCAATTCGCCTCAAGCAGCCGAAAGCTTAAGCGAAAGCGTTCTCTCGCTCAATTTCCCCAGTTTCACATATTCGTAAGCGAAACGGAGCGGGGGGAAAAGTGCTTCGTGGAACGAGAACGCACGTGTTCGGCTATTCAGCACTTTTTGCGAGAATCGAGGCTAAAAGCTTACGAGAGAACGGTATTTAAAGTTCTTGGGCAAACATTAGTGAGTCAGTCGTGATACGTGCTGCGACAGTAAAACACGGTACAAGTTCCGGTTTTTAACACGATTTCCACTTACGTCAATCAACGAATTACTTATGGTGAGGTGTTGGCTCTTAGCGCCGTGTTCCTCCAAGGCTTTTAGCGTGTAAGCGCTGTGTGGCCACCATAAGTAATATAATTTTTCCTTCTTGCAGGAAACCCGAAGAGGTGGACAACCAGCAGCCGCAGTGGCCCCTTCAGGACGGCGTGAAAAGTGCCCTTCAACACCTGGTGGACCGTCATCGCGATCCAAGCTCGCCAGTACCTGCGTGCCGCTCTACCCGCTAGCCTCCAGGATAATTAAGGACCTCGGGCCAGCGAACCACCCCCGTCAGGCACCCGTTAGGACCCTAGATCAGGCGCTTCAGGCAGAGCCCCGAGCTGGTCCCCGACCCATATCGAAAGAGGAGTACCTCAGGAGGTTGAAGGCTCCCTTGAGCACCACCGACCATCCCCGCAAGCAACAACATCAGCGCGGAGGGCAGCGGGAACGCAAGAGGCGGGAGTTGGACGAGCTGAGGCGGCTAGCTCGCTTGTCAGTCACACCCACTGAGCGGGCTTACTTCCGACGGAAAGCGAAGGAACTGCGCCGGGGAATACAGAAGGAGATCCAGGCACGTCATCGGACCAAGGCACGTGGAAGCGACTCAACTTGCTTTAGTAAAACCTGTAGTAGGACTTGCTGAAGAAATAAAGTAGAAAAAAGAAACGCAACATTTGGTGTTTTTGTTACAATTTTTCAGAGGGGTCTTCAGCTTCAAGAGTAATTCAGGTGCGAAGGTGAGTGTTTCTAAAGGTAACACCCTAGGGTTCCCCGGAAGTGGCCGGCAGAACCTCAGGTTGGAGACGAAGGTATAACATTGGCGCAGCCGGTTTTAGTTTCTGAGCAGCTCTAGTACGGCAACTCGCTGTGGAGCGGTCAATTTACTACCGATTAAATTGGTGAACCGTTCGAAACTGGAATTTTACACTTACACTCTCAGTATAAGCACACTCATCCACGCACCCTGATTACTCGAGCTTCGTACTCCCGGAATTGTAACCAAAATCACCTAGTTAGCGCTTTAGGAACTTTAACTTATTTCAAAGAAAGGGTTTCATTGCTATATTCGGAATTAATGACCGGTCATTAAGTCAAGAGACGGTCAATATTTTTTATTGAGATTGCGCGAATGCATAATCAGAGCGAATTAACAGAAGGAATTCATCAGTCAACTCCAGAGCAAAACAAGGGGCTTGTATTACGGAGCGGTAGAACACTTTCAAGACCAAGAAGTAAGTCTGAATCTTTTTGTTTCAGCTCAAACCTACAGGTAAAGCGAGAACCCGAACCTACTGAATTAGACCCAGTTCTTGAATTAACTAATACCGTTGATCATTTACATACACATCGTTTAGAGCGAATTAATCAGTTCCGTGAACGAATAAAACAATTTAAGGAAGAGATTGAACATTTCGGTGGGGTCTCGCTAAACTCGACCAGTTTTTTCAATTTATCGCAATCATTGAAAACCCTGATTACGTCTCACGATTGGAATTTATCATTTGGGGCAAGCGCATTTTCAAACGATTCCGTTAGCCTAACCGATTCTTTGAATCCTGTTTGTATGGTTGATAAACAGGCGGAAGTTAAAATTCATCCGGTCAGTATGGCTGACTATGCAAGAGTAGCTAAGCTGATGGGACAGATGATCCCTGTGTTTTCAGGAGCTCCGAGCTCATCAATGGTTTTGGAACTGCAGACCTTTATAGGGTGCAGCAAACAAGTTTGGAAATGTTTAAATAGTCAGGAGCAAGTGGCTTTTATGCAGATTTTCCCAACCCGTCTTCGAGGAGAGGTATATCAGCTAATATCCTCTAGTTTTCCATCAACCTTAGAGGCAGCTGAGGAACTTTTGAATCGGGTATTTTTGCCGATGGAAACTTATCAGGAATTGGTAACATGGCTTATATCAGCTAAACAGAGTCCCACGGAGACAGTACTCGCCTACACATCACGCCTAAGGCAAATCCTTAAGCGATGTCAAGAAGCTGCAATCATCAAATATGGGTCAGAAGGAGGTAAAATTGCGAGTACTCAGCTGGAGGATTTTGCCAAGAATGTCTTTAAGAGTGGGGTTAATAATCCTCATCTTTGCCAGTATCTTTTGTCACAGGAAACAACTACCTTTGAAGATCTAGTCACTAAAGGGTTGAATATGGAAAAACTGCAGCAAGGGGCTTGCCTCTTTCAGGGCAATCACAATTATATCCACAAATGCCGCAGGTTCAACCCACTTTCAGTACTTGGATGCCTAACCAACATGCTTTTACGAGTACACCTCAGCAAGTTAGTTTCACACCTAATCCGTCCACCGTACCTTTCCAGTCACGGGTAGTAGTAGCACCAGATCCGAACTCTGGACCGAGGCCACCTAAATTTACAAAGAGTCCGAAGATTACTTGTAATTTCTGTCATAAGCGTGGCCATACCTATACAGACTGCTAAAGCCGCAAGAATACTCCTTATTGCCCGACGTGTAAGGAGTACGGCCATGATCAGAAGGATTGTAAGGCAAAGCCGGCTGCAACACCGGTTATAAACGATGGCCCTAGGGTATATAGTATTCAGGTTAGATGTGACTTTTGTGGTCGGAGAGGTCATGCTATAGACGCGTGTTTCCAGAAGAAGAGATGGGAAGCCAGACAACAGGGAAACGAGATGCAGTCGGGTCGAAAATCCCCGACCCGACTCCAATAGAAACGGTGCTACAAAGGAGCCAAATTGGTGGTGGCAGGGCCGAACATAGGGTAACCCATAAAGGTACTGAAGGGCAAAACACGATCAGTAATAGTTATGAAAAATCAAGCCTTGTTACAGCTTCTCTGCCATTAGATATTGGGAAGCAGGGTGAAACAAAATTTACTATTGATACAGGTGCAGAGGTGAGCATAATTACTAAATCAGCAATACAGGATACATGTCGATAGATTCTAGTCATAAGCTTACTTTAGTGAGTCCGTTTGGGGAAGGAGAAACCCTTGGTACTACGCAGGGCAATTTTGAACTCCCTACGGGACTTCCTTGTACTTTACAAGTAGTTGAAAAAATTCAGGGGACGTCCAACGATGGTTTACGGGGGAATGACTTCCTGGCAAAGAATTGTAATATAGAAGGTCCCGCACAAGCGCTAGTGTTTCCTCGCACGGAAGCGAATAGCACTGAGTTCAGGGTCCCTCTGGAGTCCCAGGGAGGTGCAGTCAGATCGGCTCAGTTTTCGGTTAAGGCGTCGAATGGCACTGACGCGTTGTCTATAGGAGTAACGCGAAGCGTGGCGTCATTATCAAGCCAAACTGACGATGTGAGCTGCAACTCTGACGAAGGGCCAAGCATCAGCCAAATTGGTTCCAATGGAACTTATCAAGTCAATTTCAAGGAGGCTATCAAACTGTTGCCGCGGACACAACATCTAGTGGGGGTTCCGATCCGGTTGGGCCAGGAAATGCTTAGTACCGCAAGCTCGATAGCGGATGACGTTTTTCTAGCTAATGCTCTTCTAAGTCCGGAGAGTCCTGTAATAGGCATACTGAATTCGAGTGAGTCACCGGTCAAACTTGAACGGATTGATTTAGAACTCGAGAGATTAGATGAATATTTGGTGGATAATCTAGAGACTAACAATAAGGAGGAGCAGCCCCAGCAAATCTCCTGCATGAATTTCCCCGTGAAACATATAGGAAGTATATCAGCAACAACAGAAGGGTCACAATTGATAAGTAATGGGCGATCAGGAAACAATCCTGGACTAATGAATCAGGACCCGCCTATCGACATTATACGCAATGCATTACTAAAGCAAGAGCTTACGCTGTATGAGCATATTAATTCCGAGGAGAAGGCTGCTATTACCCAGCTGTGTCAGGAGTTTAGTTACGTTTTCTTCCTGCCAGGGGATAAGTTAAGTTACACGGAGGCTATCACACATGAGATTCCGTTGGTGATAGACCAAGCACCCATAAATCAAAAAATGTACCGTTTGAGTCAGCCCCAAAAGGACATTATTAACGAGCAGCTCAAGGTGATGTTAGACAATGACATTGTCCAGCCAAGCAAAAGCCCATGGAACTCCCCCCTCTTGGTTGTGCCCAAGAAGGCTGGAGCCGATGGAGCAAAGAAATGGAGAGTGGTCGTTGACTTCAGGAAACTGAATGAGAAGACAATAGGTGACGCTTTCCCATTACCCCGTATTGAGGATATTCTGGACCAGCTAGGGCATTCACGGTATTTTAGTTCGTTAGATTTGGCCAGCGGATATCACCAGGTCTTGGTAGATCCAAAGGATCGGCCGAAAACTGCTTTTAGCACCAATTATGGGCACTATGAGTTCAAACGGATGCCTTTTGGTTTGAAGGGGGCACCTGCTACTTTTCAGAGGCTAATGAATTACATATTGACAGGTTTACAAGGTTTTGACTGTTTTGTGTATTTGGATGACATAGTGGTTTATGGGAAAAACTTGGGAGATCACATCGATAAACTACGGAAAATTTTTGTCCGACTGAGAATGAATAATCTAAAGCTTCAACCGAAGAAATGCCAGTTTTTACGACCAGAAGTGGTATATCTGGGACACATTTGCTCTCAAACGGGTGCGCGGCCAAATCCGAGTAAGACTAGTTGCGTGCGAGATTTTCCCGTTCCCACAACTGTGCGTAGGTTACAGTCCTTTTTAGGTTTAGTTAATTATTATCGGAAGTTTATCCCTAATTTCTCGAAAATAGCCAAACCCCTTACGAATTTGTTGCGAAAGGATGTTCGTTTTACATGGACAGATAAGTGTATGGAGGCATTTCAGCTCCTAAAGAATTCGTTGGTAGAACCACCATTGCTGGCGTATCCTGATTTTACCAAGCCGTTTAATCTTACCACTGATGCAAGTAACGAGGCCCTGGGGGCTGTTTTATCCCAAGGGGAAATTGGCAAGGACCACCCCATAGCCTATGCAAGTCGAACCCTGAACAAGGCGGAGCGGAATTACTCCACAATAGAGAAGGAACTACTTGCGATGCTTTGGGCCGCCAAAAATTTCAGGTGTTATTTGCAGGGCAGACGTTTTACCATCTACACGGATCATAAACCTTTAAAGGGTGTATTTAACGTAAAAGATCCCACTACTCGGTTGGTAAGGTTTCACCATAAGTTATCGGAATTCGATTACCACATTGAGTATAAGCCGGGCAAGTACAATACCAATGCTGATGCCTTGAGTGGGATTCCCCAGGACCCTGCCGACGAGGCAAGTAATAAATATCAGTGTAATGTCCTCACTCGGGCACAGAAGCAGCGGAAACTACTTGATCAAGATCTAGAAGGTTCGTCGGCAGAGCCGTTGCAAGGTCAGACCAGTGGTGGTAATCCAACTGATGATACGGATGTATTGATTGAGGTCGGGCCTCCAAAAACCGCGCGTGTGCAGCAGCAGTTAACTGAGTCATCCCTGAAAGACCTTGTCGCAGATCCAGTATCAGGAGGATCACAAGGGCTCGATGGTAAACATGCGACCAGTAGTGAGGATAACATTAAGGTTATATCCTCCCCGACACAGCAGGAGATCCTGACCCTCACTACCCCGGAAGAGGTGAGGGGGGTTTTATTAGAATATCACGATTCCCCTTTTGGAGGTCATCAGGGGGTCGCGAAAACCTACAGGAAGATCCGCAAGAAATATAAATGGAAGAATATGTTTTCAGACATCAAAAAATATGTTAGGGCATGCAAGAAGTGTCAAGTTATGAAGGCCTGCCTTCAACATCGCATGCCGATGGTTATCACTGATATAGCGGAGAGGCTATTTGATAAAGTATATCTGGATATCGTGGGGCCTCTCATTGAGACAACTTCCGGGAATAAATACATTTTGACCTTTCAGGACAATTTGGCGAAATTCGTAGATTGGTACGCTTTACCGAACGCTGAGGCCGAGACAATAGCCAAAGTGTTCTTTAATGAGATCATTGCTAGGTATAGAATACCTAAACAGCTAGTTACTGATCAGGGGGCTAATTTTGTGGGGAAACTATTCAAGCAAATATGTAAGTTATTAAATATAAAGAAAATTTAAACTACCGCCTACCACCCACAATCCAATGGAGCCTTGGAGCGAGCCCATAGACCCGTGGTAGAATATTTGAGATCTATGGTGGATGACAATCCGCAGGTTTGGGATCAGTTTTTACGTACGGCCGCGTTCGTGTACAATAGCAGTGAGCATGATAGCACGAAACTCACTCCTATGGATTGTCTCTATGGATTCACGGCGGACGTTCCGTCGAACCTAAAGAGGGAGCCAACCCCTCTCTATGACCATGAGAACTATTATCTATTATTAAAGCACAAATTACAAAAAATGTACACCTTGGCACGTAAGAATATACTAGAGAGTAAGTTAAAATGCAAGGCTCATTATGATAACAACGTCAGACCAGTTACTTTCCATATAGGGGATAAGGTGTTGTTAAAAAATGAGAATCGTAAGCACAAGCTTGCGCAGGTATGGGTTGGTCCATATGAGGTCAAAGCCATTACTTCCCCCGTAAATACTACGATTGCGATAAAGAAAAAACTGGTCAATGTTCATAACAACCGGCTTAAGCCGTACTATGAATAAATTGTCCTAACTCCTCCCTTCTTCTTTTGTTTTTTTTTGTATTTCTAGTAATGGATATCGGCATCGTTATCCTAGTCTTGCTCAGCGTTGGCGTTTTGGCAATCCCGGACGAGGATCTGAAACCATATTCACTGGAGAGCATAGCAAACACGGGAATACTATTTGAGAATGTAGGTGGTCTGTTGAGCTATCACAGCACCTGGAATATCGTGATGGAGTTAAATCTAGGGGAAATACAGGATCAAATAGACGTAGCCGAACGAGCCGAACACCTGATTAAGATGCTCTGTGCAGGGAAGGGCTTGGGATGTGCGGAGCAGTTGAGGCACGTCCATAGCCTAGTGGAAAATCTTAAGATTCGCTCTCAAGCTTTGTTTGAGTCACTGATGCCTAAAAGGGTTAAAAGATCATTTATTGATGGAGTCGGGAGAGCATTAGATTCTTTATTTGGCACCATGGATGACGAGAATGAAAAAGAGCTGTACAGTAGGTTAGACAATCTGGAGGACAAGGAAAGGGAATTAGTTAAATTGGAAAAGCAAAGGATTAGTATTGTAAATATATCCTTGGAGGAAATCCATAAACCGCTATCAGATGTGATTAACAGGCAAACAGAACTCGGTTTACAGATGAAAGATATCTCTCTAATGTCGGATAAATTGCAAGCAGCAGAACGGAGGAATGTAGTTCTAACATCTTTGTTAGCGCAGCTTATGGAAATCGAAACGCGTCAACGCACCATAATTGACATTGCTGTAGCAGTTCAAAGCAACAGAATTCATCCCTTACTAATTTCTAGTAAAAGATTGCACGAAATTTATGTTAAACCGGGCAATAGATGTCCTGAATTCTGTGAAGAAATCCTTGCACAGTCGGTGGAACTACAGTATTTCAGACGGAAGACCAAACTAGTGGTGATAATAACGCTTCCTCTTTTCCAGCTACCCTTGATGAAGCTATATCAAATACACCTATTCCCCATCAAAACTAACAGGACCCTATTCTTGTTACCCTCCGTGGAATTCTCGTTTATAGCGGGTGACGTCACAACTCAACAGTTTTTACTTCTGACTGATAATTCAGGTCATAAGAAAATTAAACATCCACAACCTGGTGACCTATATGTGGCCCCATTATCTACGCCAATTATTCAATCCCCACCTTCAGTAAATGAAATAATATCACTTTTACATAACCCACTCAATCTGAAGATAGAGCTACCTCTACGGGTAAGCGCATCAATAACTGATTCCCTCATTAAGCTAAGCAAACCTAACAGTTGGATATATTTTCTACCGCATGAAACACCCATCCATATCCGCTGCGATGCTAGCATCACGACACACAAACTAATTGGTCAAGGAATTTTAACTCTCCATCTCCCCTGCACAATTCAGATCAACGAAATGACCATACATTATGAAGCCAAAAGTACTCACCCGTTCGATATAGTTCAACCGCAGTATTTCCCCGAAGTAGACCCGAGGATTTTAGAACGAGACGTTGCTGATCTTAGGCGTAACCACAGCATGCCACAAATGAAGATTGTAACAGCCAAAAACGGAGGCATTCATTTCGCAGCCAGCACGCACGCCCTCAATGAAATCTATTCGCACCTCGAGCGGATCAAATTTGAGGAGACTGCCAGAAGGCATGTGCATCTACCCACGGCCTCGGCTAGCCTGGCGGTGATCTCAGTGTTCATTGTCGGGACATATTTTGTGATCAGGCTCATTAAAGGGCGTTGTCGGACAAAAGCGAACAATCGATGTTCTACGGAGGTGTCGAACCCTGGTATTGCTTTGGAAATCCATACTGGGGAGACGAGTCGGCGGGTTTCACCAGTATCGCTAGCAACTGATAATTCACACTCCGTCGTCCACAAGGAGCAACTTATAACCACGCGTATTCCAAAAGCACAGGCACCCAAAACCCCAAGTGTTACCCAATCCCAAATCCCCACGCATTATCCCGCCCGTTCCTTTCAACTAGTCTAGTTATACCAAAAAAAAAATTAAAAAAAATAACGAATAAGAGACTAATAAAAAAAAAAAAGAAAAAAAAATAAAACAAGAAGCAAAAACAACATAAAGCAAAGAAAAATGAACAATCCATTTTATTCAACGCATGCTATAACCAGCTAAAAACTACTAACCAAATAACAACATGCATTCATTTCCCTCGCACCTCGCACACTAAATGCATGAAGCCATAATTCGTTAGCAGCGAAGCTAGTCCCATAGAGAACATACGACCGACCAGCAATTGGTATCGATCGTACCCTTATCTTTAAGCTCCGTATTAATCAACCGGGCTACGGTTTCTTGCGGCAACTCGTCAGATTCAATTTGCACGTATGCGCTGAAAAAACAAACCACATTATTCACTGTTATCAAGCTTAAGTGATCACGCAAACTTTCAGACCGAAGTTTAGTTGCTAGAAGAGCGAACATACCCGACACAATTCCCCATCTCGATAAAAGCTTCTCTCTTGGCTGAAACAATCCGAAAGATAACCAAGCGACCAGCGTTGACGTCGGCGCAGGCGTACGAATGTGGGTAAACGAAATACCTCTAAGCCCGACCTACCTACCTTTCATATGTTAAATACACACACATACCTTTCCAATTAAAACTAATTTGTAACCTCCCACCTACTAACGAATATCCACAAATATATATTCGCACATTAGTTAAAATGGTGGAGATATTAAGAAAATTAGATATAGATGTAATGGATGTTTAAGCATGTTAAATAGATTATTCATTTTAAAGGTGTTATAGAAAAATCTCCGTAATGTAATAGTAAGAAATACATGAACAAAAGAAAATATAAACATACAAAGATAAAATGAAGAAACAGAGTGTGGCGTTAAAGTAAAAATGTACATATACATATTGGTATGAGGATAGTAATAACCAAATATAAAATTAAAAGTAAATGCCAAACTTAAGTAGGAATAAATAAAAAGCCAAAAGCAGCACAATGTAAAGTAAAATAAAAAAATAAAAAGTGCCATTGCACCTGCACCCTTTGCACCAAATCCCAACTAACGCTGACTGGTCATAATTTGCTAACACCTGTACTACAGACTAATCACACAGAAGCAGGTAAACCAGTAACGTAAACCTTTGATTAAAAGAAAAATTGGCATTGAATATGGATGTTAAAACAAAATGTAAAGTATTATTAAGTAAAGTCGATTAAAAGCCAAATTGAATTCCGGCATCCTTCAAATGTCAAGAATAATTTTATAGTCAATGATATTCAGTACACTCTTCAGCATTATAGCAAAACAAAACATTAATTTATATTCCCGTAACTGTAATGATTACATCAAACGCAACATTATTCTATTATTGTATAGTATCAAATGTAAAATTAACTTATAAATTCATGCTTGTATAAATTGAAACAAGGAATATTAACTATATCGAATCAAACAAATCATCAGTGCATAATTGCATAGATTAACTTGTCAAGATAGGGTCAAGCAAAAAAAAAAAAAAAAAAAACATTAGTGGATAATTACGCAGATTAATGACTAAACAAAATAAATCATTTCCACAATACTATAGAATCAAATCGAATATGAACTAATTAATTTGGAAATTTCAACGAATTACTTGTAGTAACGAAATTAACTGATAGAATTACGTTAGCAAATAGTAAATAAATTACGCGCAAACCGGCAGCGGAACAACGATCAACAGTAATCAGCAAGAAGTACAGCGGATAACAGCACACAGTAAGAGCGCAAAATATAAGTATAACCGACCTGCATAAAAGGAAATATAAAGAAAATCAGCTAACAACCCAAATGTACGACAAAACAAAGGCTAAAAGAATCAATTAGAGATATGTTTGGTTAATCCGGATAATCGTAGTAGAGCAACGATTTATTGTACTCTCCAAGTAAAATAAATCCAATTTTCAACCGCCGGAAGAAATGTTGTGAGCGAGTAAATACCACCTACGTATTAACGAAGCGAGCGAGCACTGCCTATATACTCGCGCTTCACCAATCAACTTTTAAAAGCATGCACATAGGCCACTATCACCGAAGCATGTACTTGTCGTTTAATGAGCGAGCAAAAGCTCGAGCAAAAATCAATACACAATTCGCTTCACACGAATGATCACCACGTAGACGACATGCTTCGGGTGTACTCCCAGCTGAAGGGAAAATTGAAAGTTCAGGCGAATCCGTTCTCTCGCTCAATTTCCCCAGCTTCATCAATTCGCCTCAAGAAGCCGAAAGCTTAAGCGAAAGCGTTCTCTCGCTCAATTTTTTTGCGAGAATCGAGGCTAAAAGCTTACGAGAGAACGGTATTTAAAGTTCTTGGGCAAACATTAGTGAGTCAGTCGTGATACGTGCTGCGACAGTAAAACACGGTACAAGTTCCGGTTTTTAACACGATTTCCACTTACGTCAATCAACGAATTACTTATGGCAACCCGAAGAGGTGGACAACCAGCAGCCGCAGTGGCCCCTTCAGGACGGCGTGGAAAGTGCCCTTCAACACCTGGTGGACCGTCATCGCGACCCAAGCTCGCCAGTACCTGCGTGCCGCTCTACCCGCTAGCCTCCAGGATAATTAAGGACCTCGGGCCAGCGAACCACCCCCCGTCAGGCACCCGTTAGGCGCTTCAGGCAGAGCCCCGAGCTGGTCCCCGACCCATATCGAAAGAGGAGTACCTCAGGAGGTTGAAGGCTCCCTTGAGCACCACCGACCATCCCCGCAAGCAACAACATCAGCGCGGAGGGCAGCGGGAACGCAAGAGGCGGGAGTTGGACGAGCTGAGGCGGCTAG
Source organism: Odontomyia ornata (assembly GCA_963969285.1). Taxonomy (NCBI): domain Eukaryota; kingdom Metazoa; phylum Arthropoda; class Insecta; order Diptera; family Stratiomyidae; genus Odontomyia; species Odontomyia ornata. Next base: position 219,258,503 of record OZ017738.1, on the reverse strand, counting down.
CTCGCTTGTCAGTCACACCCACTGAGCGGGCTTACTTCCGACGGAAAGCGAAGGAACTGCGCCGGGGAATACAGAAGGAGATCCAGGCACGTCATCGGACCAAGGCACGTGGAAGCGACTCAACTTGCTTTAGTAAAACCTGTAGTAGGACTTGCTGAAGAAATAAAGTAGAAAAAAGAAACGCAACATTTGGTGTTTTTGTTACAATTTTTCAGAGGGGTCTTCAGCTTCAAGAGTAATTCAGGTGCGAAGGTGAGTGTTTCTAAAGGTAACACCCTAGGGTTCCCCGGAAGTGGCCGGCAGAACCCCAGGTTGGAGACAAAGAATATAACATTGCGTACCGAATCAAAGTGAGTGAGTGATACGGGTAAGCAGGATCTTTTCAGGTAAAATTTTTAATTACATTATATTTCCAGAGATTGATTGTGGAATTCACTTTATGTTTATATATTTATAAATAAATACATAAATAAATATATATATATATATATATATATATATATATATATATATATACATATATATATATATATATATATATATATATATATATATATATATATATATACTATATATTAATATATGTAAATATCATATATATATATATATATATATATATATATATATATATATATATATATACGCATATGTATATATATGTATATATGCATATATATATATATATATATATATATATATATATATATATATATATATATATATATATATATATATATATATATATATGTTCATATATATATATATATATATATACATATACATGCATATATATATATATACACATACATATACATATATATCTATATATATATATATATATATATATATATATATATATATATATACATAAATATATATATATATATACATATATATATTTATATATATATATATATATATATATATATATATATATATATATATATATATATATATATATAAATATGTATATATATGTGTATATATATATATATATATATATATATATATATATATATATATATATATATATATATATATATATATATGTATATATATATATAAATATATATATATATATACTCGTATATATATATGCATATATATATATATATATATGTATATATATATATATATATATATAGTATATGTATATATATTACACAAAAAAATTACATATGTTTATATATGTGTTTATATGTATAGGATATAACGGGATTTGTGTCTGGAGGTCATAGTTCTCGAAGAATTAATATTTCGACTAATTTTGTTAATCATTCAAATTGGCTAAGTGAAAACGAAATGGTGGCTGTTTTAGATGAAAACCCGTGATTTCTGTTCTGACCAAAATTGGTACAAAGCTTCATTCCAATGTTTGATAAAGCTCACAGTTAAAAGATCCAAAGCCAAACCATGTGAGAAAAAATGGCAGCCGCTCAAAATCCGAGAAAAGTTGAACAACAAAAAAAAAATGCAGGGTCAGTTCAGAATATCAAAATAGCAGCTAGGTAAAGTTCGAAATTCATAAGCTTCTTAAAGCTACAATTAATATCTGAAAGAAGAATGTATCAGGACTAAATTCAATTCCTATAAATGCAGCAGATTTCAGCAGTGGTGGCATTGCAGTCAAGAAATTAAATTTTAATTTACATGGTACGATGTATCAGAGAAGCTGAATTTTAATATATTTGTAATGAAAAATGGTGAAATAAAAAACCTTTAAAAAAAAGGAAACCAACTCCAAGATATCTAAGACGGATGAAATAAATTTTATGAAAGCGGTGCCAAATCAGTTTCCTCATTTCAGCATAAAAATCTCCGACATGTGCACCATCACAAAAGAAACAGAGTAAATGCATATGGCTCTCATAGGGCGTTTCGCAGTCGGTTTTTTTTGTTATGACATATTTTATATTCAAACAAGTAAAGTAGACAGAACTATGTACATGTCAGAAAAGTTATTTACTTTACTTACGATATGCAGGCACCGATTAAACAATAAGTCCCCGTTGGCTCTACCAGCAGGAAAGACTAATTTATCGTAATTGACAGAAGCAAATAACCATTTTATTGGTTGACACTTTGAAAAACAAACATCAATTTAAAACAAGTCAGGTAGACAGACGTACGCTCATTTCAGAAGGGTTTTGTACCCAACTTACAAAATGCAATTACCAGCAACGAATAATATCAAGAAACATGTCAAAGAGATTTGCTCGTTTAAAAGAAAATCCATTGTTTCTCCATTTTCAACTAACAAAAATCACTGAAATCATGAAATCTCAAACGCATTTATGTAATCGATCTTATCCGAAAATTTTAAGAAGGTCAAATCAAAACTGCAGTGTCTGATTCGATGGAAAGTCCATAAAATACGGAAATAGTGTGCTATTGTCGTTGTGATTGGAGAAATTTCAAACGGATATAACTTTCGTGAATATGATACGAGCTCCACCACTACTTAAATTTTATTAGAGAAAATGTGTAATTTGAAGATCATGCTATTATTAACATAGTTGAACATACTTTGACTTCTGAGATATTTGTTATTGTCATACTCATAGATATCTCCCTTGATAATTTTTCAGATTTTTTAGATCACAGGTGTTCAGTCGCGAAGGGGAAACACGTTTTTCGTGTAAAAAGACTGGTTGCACTTGAATAATTTTTTATTAGCACCAATTTATTTTTATAATAAATTCTTACATACTAAACACAATCACACATAAAATATTTTTTGCTTACACAATTACTCGTAGTTCATTGAACATATCAAAACATAAACAGAGTTCAATTCAAAGAAATGCAAGTAATCGATTTTAAGCTATTGAACTTGAATGGAATGTGATATGAAATTCGCTTACAATATGCAATTGCATAAATTATGAAATGTATCGAAATGTTAACGTTATGAATTTAATTCGAGTGTTAATTACGAAAGACATTTTGTAATATTTGCAATTTAGAGATACAAACTGCTCACAATGTGGGAGGGATGCAAGTTCCTAAAACTAACGTTTTTGAAACCAAAACAGTAGACAATGTTATCGGTCTTGCCTTCTTTCGTTTTAATCCGGTTCGATCTTCATGAGATATTTGCCGTTTGGTTGAAGGCGAAGATTCTTTTCCTGGATATTTAGCAGCTGTCGATTGAGATGATGAATCTGGTTCGGATGAAGTCTCGTTTGGTATTTCGTGGTGTTCATTGTTGAAAGGGAGACTACAAACTTTCATTTTCACTCGTTTGATAAATTTCTCGTTGAGCTTTAGAGTGACGACTTGAACTAAACCATCGTTACCTGGATGAGTTGTGACTCCTTTTACGAGGGGCCATTGCATGGATGGTATGTTAGCAGTTCTTACTAAAACGATGTCTCCTTCCTTAATATTTAGTCGTGGAGTCAACCATTTAGGTCTTAGTTGTAATCGGTTTAAATAATCATGTGACCATCTGTGCCAAAAGGAGTGCTTCATATGTTGCACTAACTTCCATCTTTTCATGAGCATGATGTTGCTTTTACTTGGGTCACCTTTTATTTCAAACATGTTGCTGGCCATGATAAAATGGCCTGGTGTCAACGTACTTGCGTCTGATGGATCGCAACTTACAGCAGCCTAGAATTCAAACATGCTTCTGTTTGCGCTAGAAGTGTGTTGAATTCTTCGATGTTAAGAATCTGCTGGCCAATTGTTTTGTATAAGTGCCGTTTCATAGACAACGCCGGCTTCCCAAAGGACTTCCAGGAGGGATAAACTTCCATTCTATTTGTTCTTGTGCCAGTTCTGATGCAGCTTTCTCTGTCACTTCTCTGTGTGCTTTTTGTAGAATTTGTTGTGCGCCTTGGAAATTTGTGCCACAGTCACTGTAAATTGTCTGACATTTCCCCCTTCGAGCGATAAATCGTCGAATTGCTGCTAGACAAGTTGGTGTCAATAAGTCGGACGCTAGTTTAAGGTGGAAAGCCTTGGTAGCCATGCAGACGAAAATAGCCACATATGCCTTCGTAGTCTTTGAGCCACGTCTTGAACTCCAACGTATTTTTATTGTATCTGCGTTATAAGGGATCAAACAATTTGAAAACTTCAGACAGGATGTTAATACATGTCATGTTTGGCTCTAATTACAAATTACGACTAATGATTTGAATCATTACAATAACTTGATTTCTAATTATTAATTGCTCTTTATTAGTTCATCATTGTGGAACATAACCTCATAGCTTTGTCTCAAACAACTCAACATTCAATATACTCGGAACATTACCAATTTTATAGTATCTGTGGTGGCTTAACCAGTCTTCCAAATCGCGTTTTATATATTCCAGGCTCATTATAAGTGCTTGTATTTGGTGATTTGTCTATTGGTGAAGCTGACGCGTTATGAGAAAAGTTATTAATAAAACCACTCTCTAAATTTCGTTGATCTAGTTTATTGAAATATGTATCTAGGTACTCATTGTATTGTTGATTGAAGTTAAGTTTAATACTTGATTTTCGCAAATGGGCCGTATTTCGGCGTAAAGTAAGGCCGCTTTCATTTTTTACCCAATAAGACCTCGGCGTTGTATGTTTATCTACTATCTGCCTTTTGCCCCATTTTCTTCCATTTCAATTAACACTTTTTCTGATTAACTTGCATTTCTATTGTACCATTTCTTGACAGTATCTTGCTTCCGAGAAATATTCAATAAAGCATCTGTTTTAATTTTGGGATATAATTAAATTTCGCCATAGGCAATTTAGTTCCAGTTCATCTGCTAAAAAGTGTTTCATTTGGAGAATAATTTAAACCTGATATAGGTGTGCTTCGATATTCCATTAAACAAATTTCTAAGCCTAAATTTCCATCTCTGCTTTTGTTTAACGTTCGCTTACATATGCCCACTGCTTTTACAGCCAATCCATTTGATTTGGGATAGTTTGGACTTGAAGTCACTATTTTGAATCCATAATCTTCACTAAACTGACTAAAACACCTCGGATTGAAAGGCATGTTGTCTACTATTAAAGTTTTAGGAATTTCATGGGTTGCAAATATGTCTTTCAGCATCGATATGATCATTTCAGCACTCTTGCCGTCCAACTTTTTGAGTTCAATGTACTTCGAAAAAAAGTCGATTAATACTAAGTACGGGTTTCCACCATATTCCAGTATATCACATCCTACTTTATTAAAGGGTAAATCAGGTATGCTATGACTTATTAACTGTTGCTGAACGTTAGCGGATTGATATTTTTCACAAATTCTACAATTTGATATTAAGTTTTCTATGTCCCGATTCATATTCTGGCAGTAATATAGCATTTTGGCACGCGCTTTAGATTTAGACATTCTAAAATGTGCCTCATGCAATGCGCCTAACCACGCTTTACGTAAACTCTCTGGTACCATAAGTCTATCATGATAATAAACAAAACCTTGTTCCACATAAATATCATTTTTCCTATTCCAATAAAATTTCACACTAGGTGGGACTTCATCTTTTGATTTTGGCCATTCCGTTTCGCAGTATAACCAAATTTGTTTTAATACTTCGTCTTTTTCGATGGCTTCTTTAAATTTATCTTGCTGGTGTGCATAGAAAATAACCTCATGGACTACATAATCTACACCATCATCAATTATTTCCAAATGGTCTCCTCTGCTACTAGAAGGAGCTCTAGATAAAGCATCTGCTATATACATTTTAGTACCAGGAAGGTATTGAACTTCAACCTCGAATTCCAGCATTTTCAATCGGATCCTTTTCAAGCGTGAAGAACTAATTTTGTTCAAATCCTTTTTCATTAATGCCACTCATGGCTGATGATCTGTATAAACTTTTACTCTTCGACCATTAATATAATTGCGAGATTTTTTACAAGGTAAAAGTACGCCTAAAAACCCTCTTTCAATGTAAGCATAATTTTTCTCTGCATCCGTTAAACATCTCGAAGCAAATGAAATCGGTTTATTATTTTTTATTGTAGCATTACACATCCTAATCCTTCAAGAGAAGCATCGGTTTGAATTTCTATTTCCATTCTGCTATCAAAATTGGCTAGCACGCCTGACGCAATGATCAATTTATTTATTTTTTCCATTGTATGTGTATGACACGGTAACCACATCCATTGCGAATCTTTCTTAAGTAGATCCCGTAAATTACTTGCTATTTGCGATAAATTTGGTATGGTCTCTCAGAAATCTCCCAAATACCGCTGAAGATCTTTTTTGTTGCCCGGTAGCCGATAGTTTGTTATTGCATCAACATATTCATCATCGGGCCTCATCCCTTCTTTTCCAAAAATAAATTCTAAGTATTTCACATTTTCCACCCGAAATTGAATTTTTTCAGGATTGAATTTTATATTTCTTTCCCTAGCTACTCGTATTACATTTTCCAAATTTTTATCGTGCTCTTCAATAGTAGAGCCGCACACTAGAATATCATCCACATATATGTGAGCACCAGGTAGCGTGCCAAAATATCTGTTATTTATTTTTTGGAACTCTTCGGCTGCAATATTTACACCAAATGGCAAACGTTCAAATCTAAAACAACCAAATGGAGTACTAAATGTACATAATTTAGATGACTCTTCATCTAACTCGAGTTGCCAAAAACCTTCGCGAAGGTCAACCACTGTAAAATACTTTTCTCCCTCAAGTTTACTTCGTAAATCGTCTAATGATGGAATCTCAAAGTAGTTTTTTTTTATATTTTTATTTAACTCTTGCTGATTCAAACAAATTCTTATATCGTCGTTCTTTTTGTGAACTACAACCATTTTATTAACCCACTCGCCTGTTATATCAACCTTTTCTATTATATTTCCCATGACCATATCATTTAATTTTGCGCGAACTTGTTTTTTTAATTTCAACGGAATCCTATTTGGAGGACTTGAAACTGATAAATATATCGCTTTAACTTTGAAACCACCCTATGTTTCTAGTGTAATCTTTTTATTTTCAATCTTCATATTCAAATTGAGTTTTTCTACCATATCTCTAGAAATTACATTAATTTTGGCACCCGTATCTAATTTCATTTTTAGGGTTTTGTAAAATAATTTTAACAAAACCCTACTAGTTTTGCGACCTGTCTGTCCGTCTTTTTGTCCGTCCGCCCATCCGTCCGTCCGTGTGTCACAGCACTTTTTTTCGCACACTACTCTAGCTAGAAACATCAAATTTTGTATACAGGCGTAAAGTGGTGCTCTGTTCAAAGTTCAACTACAAAAAATTTTATATGGTATTTAAGGGGGGTCTCCCCATATAGGGGAGTGGCCCCTGAAAAAAAAAATTCATCAAAAGTAGCCGATATGGGTATCAAATGAAAGGAAACTTTTCAAAACAGGTCTTAATTTGATACTTTTTGCTTCGAGGGACGCGCAGGGAGGGGAAATACACGAAAAATTTGTGTCCCCCCCTTCGCGATTGGACACCTGTGATCCGAAAAATCTGAAAAAAATTATGGTGGTAGGTGTTTATGAGTACAACAACAACAAATACCTTAGAAGTCGAAATTCGCTCAACTTTGTTAATAATAGTATGAAATTTGAATTTCACGTTTTCCCCAATCAAATCGCATCGGTACCCTTCAATTAAACGAAATTGGATATTTGCGTAGTCCTGCTAAGGGTTCTTAAACTTTGTAAGTTTGATGAAAATCGAATGACATGCACGGAAGTTAAAGCCGTTTGAAATTTCTCCAATTACAACAACAATAACACATGATTGTGGTATTTTATGGACTTTCCTGCAGTTTTGACCTGATTTTCTTGAAATTTTCCAATAAGATCAATAACATTAATATTTTTGAGAATTCATGATTGAAAATAGAAAAACCTCGGATTTTTTTATAAACGTGCACACTTCTGACATATTTCTTGATATTCATTGCTGGTGACTGCATTTCTGAGAAGTTGGGTACAAAACCCTTCTGACATGAGCGGAGGTTTGTTAACCCAACTTGTTATTTTAGTTGTACCTACCTACTACAGTTTCAAACCAACATTTGCCATTGTCAATTTCATTTGAATCGCACTGATTTTTAGTTTTTTTGGTTTTTTAAAGCCAACATCAACGGTTCTACAAAACAATTTTCCCAATTATTTTTGTTTTCGGTAACATTTACCTCATTCAAACATTTTGTTCTACATGCGATAGAAAAATGGTTGAATTTGTCACATTTGAAACACTGTTTTCCTCGTGCGGAACATTTTCGCTTTGAGCTATGTTCCCCATTTCATTTTGAACATATTTTTTTCTGAATATTATTTGAATTTACTTGCTTATTATATTTACTATAGATATGTTTACTATTATGTTGATGCGTTTTAGAATAACTGTTATTTTTTATTTCGTTTACCTGAGCTGTATTTTCAGCCTGCACTATGAGGATTTGTTTTTTGGTGATTTCGGTAACTCTGCAATGCTCTATCACTTTGGCTAATGTTAACTCTTCGTCCTGCGTTCTTAGTAGACGTTCTTGCAGTGTTTTGTCTTCCAAGCCTAAGATGATGATGTCCCGTAGAATCGAATCAGTTTGATCGCCAAATTCGCATAATTTGCTGAGTTTCTGTGCATCGGACAAAAAATGATCGAAGTCTTCTCCTGCTCGCTGTTTCCTTGTATAAAACACATATCGCTGGTACACAAAGTTTTTCCTGGGGTTGCAATAATTCTGAAATGATTCGAAAACTTTATCGAAAACTCTTCTTTGGTTATCTTCCAGACGAAAAGTATTGTAAATTTCGATGCATTCATCTCCTAGAAGATTTAGCAGCATTGCTGTCGTAAGTTTTGCGTCTTCCTTGTCCCACTTTGATGCCTCCAAGTAGATTTGAAATCTTTCTGAAAATTTTCGCCAGGTTTCGGCTAGATTTCCTGAAAACTGCATAGGCGGGGGTGCGTGGAACTTCATCCTGGTCGAAGAAATCATCAAACATCGAGCGTTGAATACGTTGGCGGTTTTTAATTTTAATTGATTTTATACACTATTGTTCTGTATTATTATATTTCGTAATCATTAACGAGGTCAGTATACACTTAAATTATAATTTTATTTTTTTATTTCCGAATTCATTTGCGAACCGGCTGCGCCATGTTGTAACAGGTTGACGTGAGTTTTACAACTACTGATTTATTGGTATTCATTGTGATTAACATTTTTACAATTAATGTTTTCATATAATCATTTAAACAATATAAAATAACATTAATAATAAAAATATTAATTATCATACAACAAGAGTATGCATTGACAATCTAAGTCTTCCTCTTTAATCCAAATTTGGCTGTACATTTTCTCGATGTCCGCAGCTATGACATAACAATGCTGCCTCCACCGCATCAGTAAATGTAAAATATGTTGCTGAGTAGATGGTCCTGTTAACAAAACGTCATTTACTGCTTTTCCACCAGCTCCCTTTTGGGATGTGTTGAAAACGACTCGCAGCTTGGTTGTGGAACTGCTAGGCTTAATGACTGCATGGTGAGGAAGGTAATAATTGGGCTTCATATTAATGCTTTTGGATGGAACTAACTGCATATGTCCTAGGTTAAGGTATTCTCTCATGAATTCCTTATGTTGGACGTACAAGTCGTCGAAATTGCATGTAGGCAATTTTATACGTTTCACATTGAGACAGCTCTTCGCAGTCCTTAAATGGAAGGCTCACAACATATTTACCAGTCTCTGTTCGCTGCGTGTTCTCTGTGAAGAGTTTTTTTGCACGTGATTCGTCAGTTGTCAATGATTTCTCCTGGCTAACATCCTCAATCTCCCAAAATTGCTGCATGTGCTCATCAAATTCCTCGAATGAAACGAATGCGTTGATTGATGAAATTTGGGTTGGGTCAGTAGTCGGACCAAAACGTATCCATCCTAATTTGGTTTTCTGTACACTAGGAGTTCCAGGAAGAAACGCGGATAGCAAAATGCAACCGTACACGTCTGCTCCAATCAGCATATCGATTTCAGATGGAACATTGAACTTTGGATCCGCCAGATCTGATAAACTTATCCCATCTGGAAGTTTAGATGCCACTCAAATGGAAGGTATTGCAGCTGTTATCTTGTCTAGGACCAGCGGCTTGAACGATATGTTTTCAGTTAACCCCTCTTTATTTACTCCTGGAAACATTGGCATTCTTCAGTTGAAGCCCAAGATATCGTACTGCAGAGCTAGTGGTGAAAGATCTTTGCACTCCCGTGTCGAGTAGAGCGCGCAAAGTCACAATTTCCCCAGAGTGTCTTTGAACTTTTATGATTGCTGTTGAAAGTAGTATATTTGTATGCTTGATAGCATTATTTGCCTGCACGCATTGAACATTCACTTCTTTTGTATTAACAGGTGTTTTCCTAACTTTGTCACTGTGAAGCATTGAATGATGACGCTTGCCTCATAATTTACTCTTGTATTTTGACGAACAGCTAGTGATCTTGTGCTTGTCGCTAAGGCAGTTGTAGTGTAGTTGTTTTCAAGACACAAAATTACGTTTCGCCTGAAAATCTAGTTTTTTGAAACCCTTGCAATTCGTAAGTCGATGTCCAGCCTTGCACTTTATACAACACTGTTTGACTTCAACTGGTGTCGTGTGTACAGTAACCACTTTTTTCCCTGTTGATTTTGCAGTTCCTGATAGAGCTTCCAGTATTATTAGTCTCTGCTGCACGAAGTCCAAGAATGCTGAAAGTGTTGGCATGTCGGTTTTACCACTTATTTCTTACTGCCAATCTCTTCGCCGTTCTTTGTCCAATTTGTGACTCAGTATGAGAATCATTAATATATCGAACGATTTTTCTCCAATTGCCTGCAAACACACCTCCAGTTGATATGCTATATCAAGCAAACGCTTGAAACCATTGGCATAATGTGCACTACATCTTTGTAACTCCCAAAATCGCTGCAACACTTCCTGTGCAATCGCTTGATGATTATTGTATCTTTCACCAAGAAGTTTCCATGCAACGCCGTAATTCCCCTCAGTAATGCTCAAATGACCGATTAGTTTTTCTGCATCATCTTTAACTGCGTTCCTCAGATATTGTAGCTTCTGAACAGAGGTCAGCTGATTATTTTCGTGCACCATACACTTAAATAGATCGCGAAAACTGAACCACGAAGAATATATCCCATCAATGGTTGCGATGCGAATCCGTTCCAGCTTTACCGAGTCCAACGTCACTGATTGCTTGAACCCCTGATACTCGTAGATTTTGGAGCGAAATAATGTAATACACTCCAAAACCAGATTCTCCAAAGCTGTAATAACCGAGGAGCTATGGCTCTAAAAGCCAGCGCTGCCACAGGCACACAGCACAAACTCAATTTAACAAGGAGTCACCATTCAGTCACCTTCCCCATCGCAACACTCGCTCTGTTTTCGCATGAAAAATACGTCAAGAAAATTTCTTTTGTACTTGACTCCCGGGAAACAAAATTCTAAAATTGTTTAATATTTTTAAGGTGTAGTGATTTTATTACAATATCTTTTGAATATAATCTAACGAATTGCGGTGTAACGCGGTATACAACTGCTTAGAACAAAATGGTTAACCCCTTAATTTATATGAACGATAAAATCATTGTATCATTTAAAACCCTTGAAATTTGTCAAATTTTACCCATTCCAACCATAATATTAATTAAAAATTTTTTTGGTTGTCGGTAATTAACGTGTGCCTGTCTAATTCTTCCGATTTTTCTTCCACTTAATTACGCCTAATCATTATAAGCGAAAATTGCTTTCAGTTGGTGACTTAATCGAATCTACGAGGGACGACGTAAATTTTAAAGACAACCGAAACGAGTGTGTATTATGATCATCTCGGATCCACCCTAGTACGCATGATCGATCGAAAATAGTGGAAGTACATCGTCTAGGGGAGATCTATGACAGACGCGGCGACGAAAAGTGCAAGCGGCGGCGGTTCATGAAAAATTAAGAACTCGCAAGCGCGAGTTACACGGGTTCGCTTGGCTTTTTCCGCGTTGTCGTCATGAAGTTGCAGTCCATTTGATGAAACCATTCCAATCGATACAATAAATTTTAAATAATTGTACGTAAATTGCAATCGATGTAAACTTTTCCAGAACCTTTCCGTTAATCAACCGGACTGGTTTTTTTCATTCAATTGATTGCTCCGCGTTAAATGAGTGAAAGGGGTTATGTTTTTCATGCAAGCCATCGCCAATGTCGTTCGGGATCTGGCATTTGCAGTAGCAGTCGTGTGTGACGAAAAACAAAATATGCACATAGACATAACGTCATCTCAGTTACATTTACTCTGGCGTGCCATCGCTCCATCGCATGCTCCGTCGTTACATCTTGGGGTTGCTTTGCGAATCCGCTTGAAAGCGGTATGGCTGTAGAGTTGAGGAGTCGGAATGGAACAAGCGAGTGAGGTGGTTGGGCTGATCGCGGCGCATTTTTTTTTCTCAACTAAGCGGAGTGATAGTCCCTTACGCTTTTCGCGAAAATGTTAGAAATGCTAGCGGGCATTCGGTTTGAATGGTGAAAACGAACCGAAGTTTTGTTCCGTTTGTTCGGCTCTTACAAAATTTAAATATTGCCATGAGATCAAATCGAACTAAGTTAAAGTAAAAAATTGAAATTTTGGAAGTGGAAACAAATTTTCGGATTGACGCGTTTGAAAAAAAAATCGAGATCGTGATGAGATTGCGGAGGTCCTGTTACACATAAAATTCTGATTTACCGAGGAAAAGTTCCGCAAGCCTGTGCCCATGTAGTGCATACAAATTTAAATTGGTTGTCTGAAAAATAATCGGGAAAAAGTGCGTCAATCTTTATGTGAGGTGGTGTGAAAACCTAGTAAAAGGCAGCGTTTCCCCTAAAGAGCTTGTGTAGATGGCCTATGTACGTCAACCGCGCGTGTGTTAGTGGTCCTCTATAAACACAGTGAACGAAACACGTTGTGTGGGAAAATACAGTCTTGTTTACCGTTTAGTATATAGGACGGAAGATATAGCAGGGAACGGCAATAGAGGGAATCAGAAATTGGACGTGTGAAGAGTGGAAGAAAGACACTATATTTACAATACCTACCGCGTTGTTATGTCAAAATCGAACAGTGGTGCTGCTGTTTATAATTTTTTCGTTTCGTTCTGAACGGATGAATTACACCAACGGAGCGTTTTCATGCGTTGGTTTTATCGGAATGTCACGACGGGGAGACGATGGAAATGATTTGTTGGCAAGACCCGAGTGAACTTACCCGAGGAGCGCGAGGAAAAGTTCAACAAAGGAAACACGCCATCGCGGACGAAACTCTGGAAATATTTTTATTACCGGAAAATCAAACAAAAATTATTTATTCCTATTCGTTTTTAATTATTTATTTCCACCCGACAAATAGTGCTCAATGCAAGATTGCGGGACTTGAAATTTTATTTTTTTTTTATCTCAACTGTTACAAATTTTCGTTCGTCAGCAGACAACAAAGGGAAGTTTTTCGTCAACATAACGGGAAAGCCAAAACGAAAACAGTTTCAGTTTTGCCTGCTCGTGGAAGGAAATTTGTTGGGACTGTGCTGCAAGAGAGGGAGAAAAGAATTCAGTGCCTTCGTAGACGACAAGTAAAAATATCTTTTCGCGGTGTTAGCGTATTTTGTAGCCTTTTGCTGCTCGATCAAAAATTTATCGCACAAATAGAAGCCGGTTGTTTTTTTTTTATGAAGAACTATAAGATTAGAGGAAATTTTTTAAAATTTATCGCGCCATTATTACCTTTCAGGACCATCTGCATCGTCGTCGAGCGCTCGGAGGACCATGCGGGTGAGTACCCTTTTGTTGCTTTAATTTTGTCAATTTTTTAATGTTCCTCACTTTCATGCCACAATTTTTTTAATTAGGTAAATTCTATGGAATTGCAATATTATATTTGAAACTCAAAATAGAAATTTCATTACCAATTAGATTTGCCAAAACATTTACGGATGATTTTATCACAAAAAAAAAAAATATTTATATTTCGAATTTCGCAATAAATTTCATCTGACAAGAAAATTTTTGTCCTTCCCGAGAAGGATTTTATCATCAAAGCGAATACTATTGAATAATTTTATCCAACTCTCCCTGTTTCCTGTAAATTTTGTCTTAAAAGGATATCATCTTTTTATTTTGTGGGTATTAAATGTCTGAGACGATTAAATCTCAGTTGGTTAAGTTTGCGATCTGAGAGAGATGAAGAGATAAAACCCAAAAGTCTTTTCCAATGTTAAAACAAATCAATTTGTTTTTGATATAAATAACTTCACTAAAATGTACGCAAATAAAATTAACTAAATATTAAATTCATAAAACTTTGGAACCGTAGAAAAACGTTGAAAGAAAAGCATATTCATGACGAAAAGCTTCTTCAAGTAGCCTTATCAATCTTTTTCTTCTTTTTAAGTAAAAGTAGTATCATTATTAAATATTTAACTAATTATCACTAAATGAACAACTGTTTCTAGTATTAATTTAAGCGTTATTTTTCATTAATGCTCTTCTTATTGTTAAAAACATGTTTTCATATTTACAAAGGAATGAATTCACGATAAAGAAAAATAAAAAGGAAAGCATGAATTGCTAATTTGTTTGAAAATCGGTCTTTCCTTTTCCCAACTATCTACCCGAGTATAGGACCCGGTACGGTAGCAGGCTTCCACCCCAAAGCATGAGCCAGCCCCCGGGTACAAACTAATTCCTTTTTCTGTTTCAGGTGACGTTTTGGGTTGAGTGGCCCAAGCAGAGTGCCTTTTTATGGCATAGATTTATGCAATCCAATTGTATAATTCTATGACATAAATTGGTCACCGGGGTACTCCCCTTCTGATGGGAAGGTTCATACAATTCAAGTTGTATGAGTTTTCCACTCGGAAGAGGAATACCTGGCCACTTCAACAAGCTATCTTTGGATTTATTCCGGTTGGGTGGGTATGAAGGGGCTCCACCACCACCCGGTTGCCCCTCTTTCATTTGTGGGCCATGAACTTCGTTGGGTAACGACGAGGTCACCCCAAGTTCGCCTTTCTTCTCAGGTTTCACTTGTTCTTGTAACAAGTACATTTCCTTCGGTGAGGTTATCTACAGTTTTTGCGACTTCAGTCGCCTCGTGAGCTATCGACAAATTCGTGAATGCGAAATTGTTTTGCAGTGAGTCCACGTGCTGGGGAAACGAACCCGCCCCACGACACCGCAATGCTAGCCTGCCAGCGCATTCACGCGTCTCCGGACGAGAGCATTCTCGGCAGATACCTCCATCTTCTTCTGCCGGGGCAGCAGACCATCGCTGCAGTCCTTCACGGACTTATTGAACATCATTTATTCACAACAAAGCCTCGTATTCTTCGTTGTATGCCTTAAGAGAGTCTGCATCCTTCTCATATGATCTGTACGTTGTCGGATGCTGTTCCTCGCAACTCTTCAATTGCTCCCTTAGTCTGTCCAGCCTTGTTTCGAAATATGCCAGTGAATACCTTTTTTCACAGTTCTTTTTGAAATTACTGATGATCCGCTTCGTCGCTGCGATGTTGATTTCTTGTAGTTTATTCGCCATGATGTCCCCAAAGTAGTCCTGGTGATCTAAGTGCACCCAGTTGCTATACAAAAATAATCCTGATACCAAGAATCGTAGGCCAATATGCTCCTGATGAAAAATTCCCTTTCAACTGATAATAGTCTGAAAAAAGATACTATTAATTTCCTATTATAAACTTTTACTCGAAGCACCAACAAAAATGTTATAACGTTCACTTAAAGACTGGTTGCACTTGAATAATTTTTTATTCGCACCAATTTGTTTTTATAATAAATTCTCACATACTAAACAAAATCACAGAAAATATTTTTTGCTTACACAATTACTCGTAGTTCATTGAACATATCAAAACATAAACAGAGTTCAATTCAAAGAAATGCAAGTAATCGATTTTAAGTTATTGAACTTGAATGGAATGTGATATGAAATTTGCTTATAATATGTAATTGTATATATTATGAAATGTATGGAAATGTCAACGTTATGAATTTAATTCGAATGTTAATTACGAAAGACATTTTGTAATATTTGCAATTTAATATAAGTAGGTGAAAGGTAATTAACCATTTAGTTTAAAGAATGTTAAGTAATTAGTTCACTGATATGAACTTGTAAGTTCATTGACATGAGCATTGCCGCCGCCCCCTGAAATGGTGTTCTATAGCTGATGTTCGCTGTAGCAATTAGCGGAAGCTGTGGTGTTCCCAATGTTGGTGGCATTAGTTGATTGCTTACGGAGATGGTATATCATTAACACGATGCTTACTAAGATGCAAGTGATTGCAATAGTTGTCGCAGCGGTTGTCCCGTGGTGTTGAATAGATTTCCAGTGAGAGGTATCCATGGATGAAAGGATGTCTTCTTGTTCATCGACGAGCGCGGAAAATTCGTTGTTGTTTGGGATGATCGATGAAACGTTTAGGTGGAATTTGACCATCGGAGGTTCGGTTACACTACGTGTAGCAATGAGCGGAGTAACATAAATTGGAAATTCAAATTCTTGATGAATCTGTGGGGTGCGGATATATTTGGCTGTGGATATGGTACAATCTGGCGTGACTCGCAAAATCCCGGCTCCATTTAGCATGAGGTTTGTTCTTGTTCCATGACATACACTTTGGGCTGGTGTTGGTTGTGGTGTTGCAAACAACCATGAGTTGGAACTCGTAAGCTCTTTGCAAACAGCTTTGAGCAAGTTGAACGTCTTAGTTGGACATCTAGTACCTGTGTATGAGTTATATACTTCTCCTATGATACAATTTGGTTTCATTTTAATGTTTATAAGTGTTGATGTAGACAAAAGGTATTGATCATTATTAATTGTTTGAGCCTGAAAAACAGCATCTTCAGTAGTCTCAAAGTATAGTTTGTCATCATAGTTGACTGCATGTAAGTTGGGAGTTATGTTGAAAACTGTGAAAATGTCTTGATTCTCTTGGATGGGTATTGCAGAAGCCTTGATAAGATCGTACTTGCGCGTATCAATTATGGGAAGTTGTCCGGTAATTTATAAGTGTTCTCTAGCGTAGCTAATGGAAACCTTTGATGTGGTAGCGTGCAATATTTCAAGATGTGCAGTTAGAAGGGGTTGAAGATTGTAAATTGCCTTTTCCAAATCTGTCAGTTTTACGCATTCCCAAATGCCTTGTTTCATGTAAATAGTTTGTAATATGATGTCATATTTATGAAACACATCATCGACATAGGTTTCAGCATATTGATATAGTGCGAGAAAGCAAATATTAAGTTGATTGTGATCAATTTTGGTGAACCACGCCTTAGACTTATTGATTTCACTTAAGCTTTTCTGTAGTTGTTCCGAAAATCGTGTAAGTTTATTGTTAATTTTTGAAGTTGTCGAATTTAATGTACTGGTAGCTTTTAGTACAATTTTGCCCTGTTTTAAGACCAACTGCTTCTATTTGTCCTGGTTGTCACTTAGGTGATCGATATCCACTATTATCTCGTCATTCACTCCAAATAGAGACGTTAATATTTGACCAAGTAGTCCGCGTGGCTTTCGTGAATGTGAAAAGCGAATAGTATTGATTCGATCAACGGACCCTTGACATAGCTCGGTTAAATGTTGTGAGAGATCCCAACGATGAATCTGGTTATTTGCCTGCTTTGCCAATGTACACATTGTTTGAGCGCTATGATTTATTCTCTTGATATTTTCTTCATCGAATTTGAGATGTGCAAGAGGTACTTTAAAGTTTAATTTTCGTGCACTTTGAAGAAAGTTGCTCACTCCAATGTGCTCGACGTATAGTCCTCCTCGCAAGGGAGAGATACCAACTGCTCACAATGTGGGAGAGATGCAAGTTCCTAAAACGAACATTGTTGAAACCAAAACAGTAGACAATGTTATCGGTCGATCTTCATGAGATATTTGCCGTTTTGTTGAAGGCGAAGATTCTTTTCCTGGATATTTAGCAGCTGTCGATTGAGATGATGAATCTGGTTTGGATGAAGTCTCGTTTGGTATTTCGTGGTGTTCATTGTTGAAAGGGAGACTACAAGCTTTCGTTATCACTGGTTTGATAAATTTCCCGTTTAGTTTGGGGTGACGACTTGAACTAAACCATCGTTACCTGGATGAGTTGTGACTCCTTTTACGAGGGGCCATTGCATGGATGGTATGTTGGCAGTTCTTACTAAAACGATGTCTCCTTCCTTAATATTTAGTCGTGGAGTCAACCATTTAGGTTTTAGTTGTAATCAGTTTAGATAATCACGTGACCATCTGTGACAAAAGGAGTGCTTCATATGTTGCACTAACTTCCATCTTTTCATGAGCATGATGTTGCTTTTACTTGGGTCACCTTTTATTTCAAACATGTTGCTGCCCATGAGAAAATGGCCTGGTGTCAACGTACTTGCGTCTGATGGATTGCAACTTACAGCAGTTAAGAGCCTAGAATTCAAACATGCTTCTGTTTGCGCTAGAAGTGTGTTGAATTCTTCGATGTCAAGAAGCTGCTGGCCAATTGTCTTGTATAAGTGCCGTTTCATGGACTTAACGCCGGCTTCCCAAAGGACTTCCAGGAGGGATAAACTTCCATTCTATTTGTTCTTGTGCCAGTTCTGATGCAGCTTTCTCTGTCACCTCTCTGTGTGTTTTTTGTAGAATTTGTTTTGCGCCTTGGAAATTTGTGCCACACTCACTGTAAATTGTCTGACATTTCCCCCTTCGAGCGATAAATCGTTGAATTGCTGCTAGACAAGTTGGTGTCAATAAGTTGGACGCTAGTTTAAGGTGGAAAGCCTTGGTAGCCATGCAGACGAAAATAGCCACATATGCCTTCGTAGTCTTTGAGCCACGTCCTGAACTCCAACGTATTTTTATTGTATCTGCGTTATCCACACCAGTTTCCAAGAATGGTTTTTCAAAACGGACTCAGGCTGGAGGTAAGACTCCGATCATTTGCTCATTTGGCAGTTAGCGTGTGTCCTGAGTGGATCAAATATTTAAGCCGTAATGTACTTAGCGTCAATTGGACTCCTCCATGTAGTGTTTGCTGATGAGCGCGTCTGATAAGAAGCTTTGCTAATGATCCCTTTGGAATGATGGCTGGATGTTTCGTTTCTTCCCCTACGAGTGCATGGTAGATTTGTCCACCTACTCGCATAACACCGTCTGTGTCAAGCCACGAGACGAGTGGTTGTAACTTGCTTGTGTTGGATACAGAGGTTGAACGTATGAGTTGTTTAATTTTGGAGCGGAAGGAGTGTGCTTGCGCGATACGAATGCAGAGTGCTTCTGAGTTGCTTGATTCTTCGGAAGTAAGATGGCCTAGTTGCTTAAGTGATGGCTTTCTAGCGTTGTGCCCAAAACATAGACATAAAGCGACGACTCGCTTGAGTTTCCTGATGCATGAAAATTGTTGCAGTATCTCTGGCTCATGTTCAGATGGTTCATGTGCAAAGATCGCGTGATGAATAGCACTAATCTCTTCTATATCCGTGCTAATACCAAAAGGAATCGAGACAGTTTTCAGCCAGTTTGGGCTATCCCACCATTGGGTTTAATCCAATAATTCTTTTGGATAAACTTCACAAGCAGCATAATCTGCTGGGTTGTCTTTGGTTGCGACATGGTGCCATTGACTAGGAGTGCTTTTTTGTTGAATATTACCCATATGATTTGCGATAAAAACTTTCCATTTCGATGCAGGGCTTTGAGTCCAATCCAGAACAATTGATGAATCAGTCCAATAGAAAGTTGGAACGTATTTCCAACTATGTGCGATAACAACTTGATTCATAAGCTTTACAAGTAGTTCAGCACCGCATAATTCCAGACGGGGAATAGACCGAGTTTTTATAGGTGCTACTTTGGCCTTTGAAGTAATGTAACTATCCTATTAGTAGAAGTTATAACCTTGATATAAATCACAGCAGCGTAAGCTTTTGAAGAAGCGTCGCAAAAACCATGTAACTCAATTTGCCCTTCGGTGGTAAATCCGATCCAGCAAGGAATCTTGTTCAATGCTGGAAGCTGTTTATGAACGGTGAGCCAATCCTTAGCATCCTCTTCTTGTAGCGTGTCATCCCAATCGCATTTCATAAGCCATAAGTTTTGGACAGTAATTTCCCCGATGATGACACAAGACTGTATCCATCCTAAGGGATCAAACAATTTGAAAACTTCAGACAGGATGTTCCCTTTTGTAATAGTCTTTGGGATTGCTCTGTTGATAGAAAACATAAAAGGATCACTTCCCGGGTGCCATTGTAATCCAAGTGTTTTTACAGCTCCCTCGATACTGATGTCAAATGACATTTGTGACTCTCTATTCTCGATGGGAATGTGTTTTAAAAGATCGGGATTATTCGCTGTCCACTTCCGAAGGCGAAAACTTCCATTTCCCATTATTCGACGCAAATCAGCTTGGAGTTGCATAAGTGTGTCCAAATTTTCACCCCGTGTAAGCAAGTCGTCTACGTAAAAGTCTTTTAGTACAACTTCAGCTGCCTCAGCATATGCAGATTGCTCATATTTTGCCAATTGTTGAAGAGTTCTAATGGCCAGATAAGGCGCACACGATATTCCATACGTGATGATTCGCAGCTGGAAATGCTGAATAGGCTCTTCAGGGTTAAAGCGCCAGAGTATGCATTGACAATCTAAGTCTTCCTCTTTAATCCAAATTCGGCGGTACATTTTCTCGATGTCCGCAGCTATGACATAACAATGCTGCCTCCACCGCATCAGTAAATGTAAAATATGTTGCTGAATAGATGGTCCTTTTAACAAAACGTCATTTAGTGCTTTTCCACCTGCTCCCTTTTGGGATGTGTTGAAAACGACTCGCAGTTGGGTTGTGGAACTGTTCGGCTTAATGACTGCATGGTGAGGAAGGTAATAATTAGGCTTCATATTAATGCTTTTGGATGGAACTAACTGCATATGTCCTAGGTTAAGGTATTCTCTCATGAATTCCTTATATTGGACGTACAAATTGGGACTATGAATAAGAGCCTGTTCAAGTCGTCGAAACTGCATGTAGGCAATTTTATACGTTTCACATTGAGACAGCTCTTCCTGGTCCTTAAATGGAAGGCTCACAACATATTTACCAGTCTCTGTTCGCTGCGTGTTCTCTGCGAAGAGTTTTTCTGCACGTGATTCGTCAGTTGTCAATGATTTCTCCTGGCTAACATCCTCAATCTCCCAAAATTGCTGCATGTGCTCATCAAATTCCTCGAATGAAACGAATGCGTTGATTGATGAAATTTGGGTTGGGTCAGTAGTCGGACCAAAACGTATCCATCCTAATTTGGTTTTCTGTACACTAGGAGTTCCAAGAAGAAACGCGGATAGCAAAATGCAACCGTACACGTCTGCTCCAATCAGCATATCGATTTCAGATGGAACATTGAACTTTGGATCCGCCAGATCTGATAAACTTATCCCATCTGGAAGTTTAGATGCCACTCAAATGGAAGGTATTGCAGCTGTTATCTTGTCTAGGACCAGCGGCTTGAACGATATGTTTTCAGTTAGCCCCTCTTTATTTACTCCTGGTGCAATGATTGATGCAATTCCCTTAGCACTGATTTTGTGAGTTCCTCGAACACCTTGAATGGAAACATTGGCATTCTTCAGATGAAGCCCAAGATATCGTACTGCAGAGCTAGTGGTGAAAGATCTTTGCACTCCCGTGTCGAGTAGAGCGCGCGAAGTCACAATTTCCCCAGAGTGTCTTGGAACTTTTATTATTGCTGTTGAAAGTAGTATATTTGTATGCTTGATAGCATTATTTGCCTGCACGCATTGAACATTCACTTCTTTTGTATTAACAGGTGTTTTCCTAACTTTGTCACTGTGAAGCATTGAATGATGACGCTTGCCTCATAATTTACTCTTGTATTTTGACGAACAGCTAGTGATCTTGTGCTTGTCGCTAAGGCAGTTGTAGTGTAGTTGTTTTCAAGACACAAAATTACGTTTCGCCTGAACATCTAGTTTTTTGAGACCCTTGCAATTCGTAAGTCGATGTCCAGCCTTGCACTTTATACAACACTGTTTGACTTCAACTGGTGTCGTGTGTACAGTAACCACTTTTTTCCCTTGTTGATTTTGCAGTTCCTGATAGAGCTTACAGTATTATTAGTCTCTGTTGCACGAAGTCCAAGAATGCTGAAAGTGTTGGTATGTCGGTTTTACCACTTATTTCTTACTGCCAATCTCTTCGCGATTCTTTGTCCAATTTGTGACTCAGTATGAAAATCGTTAATATATCGAACGATTTTTTTCCAATTGCCTGCAAACACACCTCCAGTTGATATGCTATATCAAGCAAACGCTTAAAACCATTGGCATAATGTGCACTACATCTTTGTAACTCCCAAAATCGCTGCAACACTTCCTGTGCAATCGCTTGATGATTATTGTATCTTTCACCAAGAAGTTTCCATGCAACGCCGTAATTCCCCTCAGTAATGCTCAAATGACCGATTAGTTTTTCTGCATCATCTTTAACTGCATTCCTCAGATATTGTAGCTTCTGAACAGAGGTCAGCTGATTATTTTTGTGCACCATACACTTGATAGGTGGCAAAAACTGAACCACGAAGAATACATCCCATCAATGGTTGAGATGTGTACCCGTTCCAGCTTTACCGAGTCCAACGTCACTGATTGCTTGAACCCCTGATACTCGTAGATTTTGGAGCGAAATAATGTAATTTACTCCAAAACCAGATTCTCCAAAGCCTCGTATTCTTCGTTGTATGCCTTAAGAGAGTCTGCATCCTTCTCATATGAGCTGTACGTTGTCGGATACTGTTCCTCGCAATTCTTCAATTGCTCCCTTAGTCTGTCCAGCCTTGTTTCGAAATATGCCAGGGAATACCTTTTTTCACAGTTCTTTTTGAAATTACTGATGATCCGCTTCGTCGCTGCGATGTTGATTTCTTGTAGTTTATTCACCATGATGTCCCCAAAGTAGTCCCGGTGATCTAAGTGCACCCAGTTGTAGCTATACAAAAATAATCCTGATTCCAAGAATCGCAGGCCAATATGCTCCTGATGAAAAATTCCCTTTCAACCAATAATAGTCTGAAAGAAGATACTATTAATTTCCTATTATAAACTTTTACTCGAAGCACCAACGAAAATGTTATAACGTTCACTTAAAGACTGGTTGCACTTGAATAATTTTTTATTCGCACCAATTTGTTTTTATAATAAATTCTTACATACTAAACAAAATCACAGAAAATATTTTTTGCTTACACAATTACTCGTAGTTCATTGAACATATCAAAACATAAACAGAGTTCAATTCAAAGAAATGCAAGTAATCGATTTTAAGTTATTGAACTTGAATGGAATGTGATATGAAATTTGCTTATAATATGCGATTGCATAAACTATGAAATGTCAACGTTATGAATTTAATTCGAATGTTAATTACGAAAGACATTTTGTAATATTTGCAATTTAATAAAAGTAGGTGAAAGGTAATTAACCATCTAGTTTAAAGAATTTTAAGTAAGTAGTTCACTGATATGAACTTGTAAGTTCATTGACATGAACACCCCCTGTGCCCCACTGAAGCAAAAACTGTCAGTTTAAGAACTGTTTTGTGAAAATTCTTATGAAGAACTTTCACTTGATACTCATATTGGCTACCTATATATATATATATATATATATATATATATATATATATATATATATGCAACACTTCCTGTGCAATCGCTTGATGATTATTGTATCTTTCACCAAGAAGTTTCCATACAACGCCGTAATTCCCCTCAGTAATGCTCAAATGACCGATTAGTTTTTCTGCATCATCTTTAACTGCGTTCCTCAGATATTGTAGCTTCTGAACAGAGGTCAGCTGATTATTTTTGTGCACCATACACTTGATAGGTCGCAAAAACTGAACCACGAAGAATACATCCCATCAATGGTTGAGATGTGTACCCGTTCCAGCTTTACCGAGTCCAACGTCACTGATTGCTTGAACCCCTGATACTCGTAGATTTTGGAGCGAAATAATGTAATTTACTCCAAAACCAGATTCTCCAAAGCCTCGTATTCTTCGTTGTATGCCTTAAGAGAGTCTGCATCCTTCTCATATGAGCTGTACGTTGTCGGATACTGTTCCTCGCAATTCTTCAATTGCTCCCTTAGTCTGTCCAGCCTTGTTTCGAAATATGCCAGGGAATACCTTTTTTCACAGTTCTTTTTGAAATTACTGATGATCCGCTTCGTCGCTGCGATGTTGATTTCTTGTAGTTTATTCACCATGATGTCCCCAAAGTAGTCCCGGTGATCTAAGTGCACCCAGTTGTAGCTATACAAAAATAATCCTGATTCCAAGAATCGCAGGCCAATATGCTCCTGATGAAAAATTCCCTTTCAACCAATAATAGTCTGAAAGAAGATACTATTAATTTCCTATTATAAACTTTTACTCGAAGCACCAACGAAAATGTTATAACGTTCACTTAAAGACTGGTTGCACTTGAATAATTTTTTATTCGCACCAATTTGTTTTTATAATAAATTCTTACATACTAAACAAAATCACAGAAAATATTTTTTGCTTACACAATTACTCGTAGTTCATTGAACATATCAAAACATAAACAGAGTTCAATTCAAAGAAATGCAAGTAATCGATTTTAAGTTATTGAACTTGAATGGAATGTGATATGAAATTTGCTTATAATATGCAATTGCATAAACTATGAAATGTCAACGTTATGAATTTAATTCGAATGTTAATTACGAAAGACATTTTGTAATATTTGCAATTTAATAAAAGTAGGTGAAAGGTAATTAACCATCTAGTTTAAAGAATTTTAAGTAAGTAGTTCATTGATATGAACTTGTAAGTTCATTGACATGAACACCCCCTGTGCCCCACTGAAGCAAAAACTGTCAGTTTAAGAACTGTTTTGTGAAAATTCTTATGAAGAACTTTCACTTGATACTCATATTGGCTACCTATATATATATATATATATATATATATATATATATATATATATATATATATATATATACATATATATTTTTCTTTATATATATATATATATATATATATATATATATATATATATATATATATATACATATATATATATATATATATATATATATATATATATATATGTATGTATATATATATATATATATATATATATATTTATTTATTTATTTATATGTATATATATATATATATATATATATATATATATATATATATATATATATATATGTATATATATATATTTATATATTGTCGCGTGTTATGGTTCACAGCCGATAATTTTAATGTTCCGGGAAAGCGAAAACGCACTGTCTTTTAAATTAAGTTAAAAGAGAGGAAGCATAGTTTGCATCTTATAGGAGCCGCCATCCGTCGCCTCCCATTTCTGCTTGAGTACGCCACCCTCCACCTGAAGGGAGCCAATAGCTTTTCAGGGTTGCGCCATGCATTGAAACGTCCTTTCACTCAGGTCACTCGGTTGTCTCCTTCCATATGAGCAATGACCCGATATCTTCATCAGCTAGCTGGGCGTTTCAAATCTCGCCCAATGACCAGCCTTCATAGAATTCGGCCATTATCACTCGCAGATCAACGGATGGCTCCTTTTCTCCTATCCGTCGGCAATGCTTGCAGTTAGCTGGACATGGACGACGAGATAGGGCGTCAGCATTTCCATTAATCTCGCCGTTCCTATGAACAATTTTGTAATTAAATGAATGCAATCTTTCGATCCATCTCGTGACTTTTCCTTGGGAGTTTTTGACATTTAGCAGCCACCTCAGTGATGCATGGTCTGTTCGAAGAGAGAGGAAAATTTCCAATCCCGCCATTGCTCACATTGGTATCAACTATAAAAATTTTTCCGGGTTTTGGATATGCCAGCACGGGTGATTCACATAGCTTCTCCTTCAAGGTCTCAAAGGCTGCCTTGCATTGTTCATTCTAGACATACGGATGATTTTTCCCGGTTAGCTGATGGAGACACTTAGCTATTTTGGCAAAGTCTTTGACGAATCTTCGATAGAAAGTCGCCAGATCCAGAAAACTTTGTAGTTGGCACTATTTGTTTGGTGTGTGTCAGCTTTTCATGGCCTCAATTTTCTCAGGGCCCATTTTGAGCCCTTCTGCTGATACAACGTGTCCCAGATATTTTACTTCATCTGCACAAAGGGTACGTTTGTCGGGACTCAGTTTCAGATTTGCCAATTGCAATCGGAAAAAAAAACCTCTTCTAAGTTTCGCACATGCTCGTCGAACGTTCTCCCAATAACAATGATGTAATCTAGGTACACCAAGCAAGTCTTTTAGGTCAGGTCACGTAGCACGTATTCTAACAGGCGTTCGAAAGTGGCTGGAGCATTGCAAAGCCCAAATGGCATCACCACGAATCGCCACAATCCTGTCCTATCTGAAAATGCGGTCTTCTCTCGGTCCTGCTTGTCGACTTCTACCTGCTAGTAGCCACTCTTGAGATCGAGTGTCCATGATGTCATTGATGCGTGAAAGCGGGTAATTATCTTTCTTACTGACGTCGTTAAGCTGCCTATAGTCGTCACAAAACGAGTGCGACCATCCTTCTTCTTTACTAAAACTACTGGCGCGGCCCATGGACTGATAGAAGGGTCGATGACACCTTTTTTTTCATGTCTGAGATCAGTGCGCTCACTTCTCCTTGTTTGGCTATAGGAACACTTCTTGGTACTCGTGGAGTTGGGTTGGGTCCTTGTGTATCTATGACGGGAATTAACATACTCGTTCGGCCTTGGTCATCCGGGCTTGTTGAGAAGATGTCACTGTACTTGGTGACCAGATCAGAGGCTCACTTGAATAGCTGCACTGGAATTTGCTCTGTTTCAATACTGCATACGTGAGTTCCCGGGCTTTGTCTATGTTTTGCCTCTTTTTCCATTGATGATCGTGGAAAGCTTCCAAAGAGGTGATGGTGGAAACAGGCTGACCGCTGCCGATGACTTCTCCCACTTTGATGCTGATGGTTAAGTCTGCAGTGTTAAGGACTCTAACTGGCACGTATTTGTTCCTTATAGATCTTACAAGGCTTCGTACTACAATCAAACTGCGCAATGCAGACGTCTTCATTGGCTCTATCAGATAAGATCGGTGCTCTCCAGAATCACCATCAATCTTGGTACATCAGTGTCGGCACATACTACTACATTCATCTTGGGAATTTAGACGCTGGGACCCTCCATCAAAACTTCAACATTCTGCCATTTAAATACCCGTTTGCCCAAATCCAACGTGATTCCACATGGTCACAGAAAATCCATTTCGAGAATGCAGTCATCCATAATGTTCGCGACCAGAAAATTATGTCGGAACGCAAGGTCTCCCAACTGTATCTGGAGGTTGACCTCTCCATGGACAGGTGCAGTTTCTGCTATAGCTGTCCACAGTGAGAAAATTTTGCCCGTGTGAAGTAGTTCCTGCCTCACTAGGTCTGGTGGGATAATCGATTGGTTTGCACCAGTGTCGATTGTTATAGTGCAATCTTCTCCGTCCGCCCCACAAGGCATAAGTCTGCTTTCCCACGATGTAGTCTTGACAGGGTGATGGTGGTGCTGGGGATGTTGCTCCTCCTAGCCAACCTCTGCCCCACGAGGCTAACCCCGTCAGTTTGAAGGGCTTCCATTCTGGGCCCCTGACACGGTCTGGATCTCCTCCACCCTGGACAATAGCTCCGTTTTCTTCGCTTCTTGCAATATCCTTTCAAGTGCCCCTTCTCTCCGCAATTCCATCGACTAGCCGAACCGTTTGCCTGCGGCTCTCGTTAAATTTCCACACGCTCACACCTGCACTCGTCTGTCACTACCTCACGAGCCCGGGCAGTGATACGACTCACAATTTTTACTGCTTCAAAGTTCGACTATAAGCCAATGCATCCTTAACCTTTTTTTTGTTTTGAGCTGAAAGTACGGCTTGTTGCAGTCCCTGGTCCTTTAGTGCACTGATGAATGCTTCTGTTGCTTCGTCATCTCGATGTTCTGGGTCATAAGCTGTATAAGCCAAAAGTGCCAGTCGCTCAATGTCTTGCGCTAGCTGCTGTAAGGTTTCGCCAGACCTCTGCATCCGATGCCGTAGCTGTGACCGATAAATCTGCTTTAGGTGATCACCTCCATAGCGCATGTCGAGCACATTCATTATAGCAGCCGGGTTCGAGTGCAACTCAACGGGGATAGTCTGCAAAAGCTTGACAGTTGGGCCTCTAAGAGCGAAAATCATTGCAGTTGCTCGTTCCTGCGCATTACAGTGATTTATCCTAGCGGTGGCTTCAAACTGGATTTTGTAAATACTTCAGACCGTTTGCCCATCTAATATTGGTGCAAAAACATTTCTGGATGTGCTTTCCGCTGTGGTTGTGAGCGGGGCTTGTGAGGTGGTAACTACTGCCTTCGCTGCCTCCAATCCCTTTTTCATTTTTTCCATCTAGCTGATCTCATGGTTGATTCTCTCCCCAAACTGGGAAACCTTTCCTCGACGCATTTAATTTGTTTGTTCCGACTACCGTGCTCCGCTTTTATTGCGATTGACTGTTTTTGCAAATCTGCTTTCAAATTGCTTGGCTGTTTTTGCAAATCTGCCTTGATTTCGATCGCTTGTTGGTCCAGCTTCGCTATTAAACTTGAAGACTGTTGTCGCTGCTCTTGCTGCATCAACATTAACATTTGCATCAGTGCATCTTCTGGTTTCTTTGACTTTGGCGTTTCTGCTTCTCTCTTAAGCTCCGACATGGTAAATTCATTAATTTTTTTAAATGCTAGCTTCGTCGTATTTTTATTATTTCGGTTTTTATTTTTAATTTTATTTTTCTCCACCAGTTCCCACATTACATTTCACTATTATGCACTTTGAAAATGTTCAAATTTTGCACTTTCAAAGTTTTTTTTCACACTTCTCGACTTCGCGTGTTATGATTCGTGGCTGATAATTTTAATGTTCCGGGAAACTCACTATCTTTTAAATTAAGTAAAAAGAGTTCATTTACTAAGAACGCACAATCGTTAATTTAACTATTTCACAAATCTTATTTTAATCTAACTGTCACTTGTCTATAAATTTCTATTACAACAGTCTTCATTAACAATCAATATCGCTTTTAATTCGCGCTCCACACTATCGCAGTTTTACTATCGCGGTTTTACTATATCCTCCATTCATTCAGCTCGGCTTTATATGGGCTCCCCATTCATTCAATCCATTTCTCGTACATTGGCGAATGTTCTGACGAGAACTCCCTGGAATATTCGAGCAGTTCGGAATGGCTGCAGTGACGTCACTTTCAAATATTGATCATGCTTGATGGGTTCTTGTGCTTTCGAGTACATGTACTTATTGATCATGATGTTCTTAATAGTTGCGAAAACAATTACGACAGTAGCTTGCAGAATTATTTGCACATATATCAATATATAGATTGCAACTTTCCTCCGATTTGCACCAAATTTTCAGGAAAGATGTATTGGGTATATTTCTCAGCTAACTTCACTGGCCGAGCGAACACAAAGTGGTGGCCATTTCAAACGCAAAATCGTGATTTCTGTTCTGATGAAAGTATAGCTCAAATTTTGACGGAATCGGTAAGAGCGTTCATTGAACTGTGTGATGAATCTCACAATAAAAACTTCAAAGTCGAATCGTCTGAAACGAAATGGCGGCCGTTCAAATGTCGAAAAATGTGCTAAAATTTGTTGTTGTTGTGTAGTCCAAACTTTTCAACCGATGTTAATGAATTTTGGCAAAGTGATAAAAAACTATGAATGTCTAATGAATAATGTTAAAAAAACAGAAGTCAGATTTCAAAAAATAAAATGGTGACAAATTGAATCTCAAAGTTTGTAAAGCTTCTAAAAGTCATTATTTTGATTCGATGTGTATGAAACTTAATTTTAATGTAGAGAGTAACCATATCCAAAGATTATATTCTTTGTTGACCATTCATGTGCAAGTTTTAAAATGTTGGTTGTTAGAATATGCGATTTTTTCAGAATTTTAAGACCCTCGGGTTTGGATATTGGTAAAAATTGGACCTATGGATAACTGTATTAAGTTATTGTATCTTGCAAAAAATTATCAAAATTGGATGAAACATAAAACAGCCAAAAAATTTAAATTGAAAATGTTTTAGCTGCCATTTTTACTGAAAATTGAATACTTTTGCTCTGGCTTGGTAAAGCTTCGATTTGAATGAGATTCAGCACAACATACAACATACACCTTAGAATATCCAAAATCAAAATCGTCGCCCCCAAAGTTACAAAAAAAGCGCGATTCACTATTAGAAATTAGAATAGTGAATATTTTTCTGGGAACGTTAAAAATTGCTTCAATTAGAAATATATATACAATGGACTATTTTCAGGGTTTTGTACTCAAATACAAAACGCTATTGCAATCACGACCTGTGTCCGTCCGTCTGCATGGCACAGCAGTTTTTCTCCGCAACTATAGAAGCTACAGCTATGAAACTTTGTGGAAAAGTCAGAAGTAGTGACTTCTTGGAAGTTTTGGGGTGGAAAAATAGTAGGGTGTCGTTGAAAATGTCTTAATGAGAACCTTACAAAACAAGTCTTAAAATTACATTATCAGTACCGTGGGGAGCAGGGGAAGGAGAAATTTACAAACTTTGAAATTTCTCCAATGACAACATCAATAACACACTATTTCGGTATTTTATGGACTTTCCATCGGATCAGACACTGCAATTTTGATTTGACCTACTTTAAATTTTCAGATAAGATCGATTACATAAATGCGTTTGAGATTTGATGATTTGAGTGATTTTGTTAGTTGAAAATGGAGAAACAATGGATTTTCTTTTAAACGAGCAAATCTCTTTGACATGTTTCTTGATTTTATTCGTTGCTGGTGACTGCATTTTGTAAGTTGAGTACAAAACCCTTCTGACATGAGCGTAGGTCTCGTTGCGAGTAAACACGTAAAACATGCTCGGATATATTCCCGCTTCATAACTGCAATAGTAGCGAGCAAACAGCACCTGTGTACTCGCACTTCGCCAATGCAAATTAGCCATAAGAACACATGCGCAAGTAAATAAGCGAGCAGTTAAGTAAACGAGAAAGTTTTACCCGCAATGATATTTACATCATGAACGCACGGGGTGCTTCAAAGAGAGGTAAGCGGAAAGGAAAACCGAAAGTTCCGGCATAAACACTCATTCGCTCAATGTCCCCAGTTTCGCTATTTTACCTCAAGAGATCATGGGAAAGCCGAAAGCTTAAGCTGAAAGCACTCTTTCGAAGTCGAAACTGAAGCGAAAAACACTCTTTCGCTCAATTTCCCCAGTTTCGCATATTCACCAGCCGAGCAAGCGAGACGAAGCGGGGAGGAAAAACGTTCGTGGAACGAGAGCTCACGTGTTCGGCTACTCAGCACCTTTAAAGAGAATTTAGGTTGAAAGCTCACGAAAGAACAGTATTTAAAGTTCTTCGGCAAAGCATTCGGGTGAGTGTGTATTCAAATCCAAAAGGGGGCGTGCTGCTACCCATTTATCATTAACAACATCGAAGTATTCGCGTTTAAGTTTGAATTGAAAGTGCTATTCCGTGTACAAGGAAATGGTGAGGGGTGAGGTGTTGGCTTGCGCCACGATCCTCAATCGGCCTTTTGGCGTTTCACGCCGTGCGGCCACCTCGAACCATTAATACGACAAGTTGATTCCCTCTCCAGGCTGGTGGATAGGTAGAAGCTTAAAATAATTAATTAAGTGAGAATGTAATTAATAAAATCAATTGTAACTAAATGTTTAAAAAAATGGATAGTGTAATAAAATCCATTCTCCAAAGTTAACTCTCGTCTTTGGTGTTCTTATATTAAATGGACAGAGTAGCAGGTAAGTCGTGTTACAGTGAGTTCTTTCCCCGGGAGCCTTGATGTTGTATATAGGATACGCATCAAGTTGAGCTCCCAGTTCTTACCAGTATACATAGGGTATACTGGTTTGTAACAAATTTACATAGGGTATACTGGCTATGTAAGGGTATACTGGCTATGTAACAAAATTGGCGCAGCCGGTAGGATATCGGTTTTGCAGAGACCACAGTGTAGTGCGCTGTGTAGCAAATTTAAATGGGCTGAAAAATCTATTCATCCAGCCGATATCTCAAACCATTCAACTCCTGTAAGACACCATTGCTTTTCATACTGTCCATCAAACTAGATCAGCTTGCTTAAAAGAAAATCAAAAAATAATTGTTATCATTTGTTATTGCATTTAAAAATAATGCCCAGATGTCTATTTATTCAATTTGCAGTTAAATGTTTGTTTTTGTTTTCTCTTTTAATTATGCTTCAGTTAATTCGAATGCTCATTCAATTCAAGAGATAAGACTAGTATGCATGTGGGTACGTGTATTGTCCAAGCAGTTGGAGTGATAAGTGGTATCATATTTCCATAACAATGGGCACGCGTTTGTTTGCTCGCTATTAAGTTTTCGTTTTGCTTATTTTTGTTTAATATTTACTTGTAATGTTTTGCGTTTTGAATGTAAGTTGATTGAAACTTTATATCTTTATAAATTCTACGTTGGGTTTGAACGAGTTAGTAGTTAGTTTGAATGACCTTCAGGTAAGAAAGATGAGATTTAAGATATATGAATGAAGGAGTAAATGAATGTAGAATTAAATGTTCAATATGACTATTTGATTTTAGGACTGATCTTATTTGATGGACAGTATGAGTAGACTTAATATTACATTTGAATATTGTTATCATATTTTGGTTATAAGAATGATCAATATAATTATTTGAGTTTATTTTAAGGGAACACTGATTCAGTTTGATCAATAATATTATGTTTGGATATTCATACTTTCTTTTTGTTATTTAATTAATTGAAATATTTATTTGATGATTTATTTAAGAAGATTGATCTAGTTTGTTGGAAAGTATGAGTAACCTTAATTTTGTATTTGAATATTGATATTATATTTTTGTTATTTGAAAAATCAATATTATTTTATTTTCTTTTTTGAGAAGTTTAATCTAGTTTTATGTACTGTATGAGTAGTAACAATATTGTATTTAGATACCGATATTATATTTTTGGTTTTCAAATGATTAAAATTATTATTTGATTTTCTTTTAAGCAAGCTGATCTAGTTTGATGGACAGTATGAAGAGCAATGGTGTCTTACAGGAGTTGAATGGTTTGAGATATCGGCTGGATGAATAGATTTTTCAGCCCATTTAAATTTGCTACACAGCGCACTACACTGTGGTCTCTGCAAAAACGATATCCTACCGGCTGCGCAAATTTTGTTACATAGCCAGTATACCCTTACATAGCCAGTATACCCTATGTTAATTTGTTACAAACCAGTATACCCTATGTATACTGGTAAGAACTGGGAGCTCAACTTGATGCGTATCCTATATACAACATCAAGGCTCCCGGGGAAAGAGCTCACTGTAACACCACTTACCTGCTACTCTGTCCATTTAATATAAGAACACCAAAGACGAGAGTTAACTTTGGAGAATGGATTTTATTACACTATCCATTTTTTTAAACATTTAGTTACAATTGATTTTATTAATTACATTCTCACTTAATTAATTATTTTAAGCTTCTACCTATCCACCAGCCTGGAGAGGGAATCAACTTGTCGTATTAATGGTTCGAGGTGGCCGCACGGCGTGAAACGCCAAAAGGCCGATTGAGGATCGTGGCGCAAGCCAACACCTCACCCCTCACCATTTCCTTGTACACGGAATAGCACTTTCAATTCAAACTTAAACGCGAATACTTCGATGTTGTTAATGATAAATGGGTAGCAGCACGCCCCCTTTTGGATTTGAATACACACTCACCCGAATGCTTTGCCGAAGAACTTTAAATACTGTTCTTTCGTGAGCTTTCAACCTAAATTCTCTTTAAAGGTGCTGAGTAGCCGAACACGTGAGCTCTCGTTCCACGAACGTTTTTCCTCCCCGCTTCGTCTCGCTTGCTCGGCTGGTGAATATGCGAAACTGGGGAAATTGAGCGAAAGAGTGTTTTTCGCTTTAGTTTCGACTTCGAAAGAGTGCTTTCAGCTTAAGCTTTCGGCTTTCCCATGATCTCTTGAGGTAAAATAGCGAAACTGGGGACATTGAGCGAATGAGTGTTTATGCCGGAACTTTCGGTTTTCCTTTCCGCTTACCTCTCTTTGAAGCACCCCGTGCGTTCATGATGTAAATATCATTGCGGGTAAAACTTTCTCGTTTACTTAACTGCTCGCTTATTTACTTGCGCATGTGTTCTTATGGCTAATTTTCATTGGCAAAGCGCGAGTGCATAGGTGTTGTTTGCTCGCTGCTATTGCAGTTATGAAGCGGGAATATATCCGAACATGTTTTATGTGTTCACTCACAACATCCTGTCCAACTCTGCGTACACTAGCTTTATAAGCTTGCTATTGCCAACGTAATTAACATGTGAGACCAGAGTAGTGTGGACAAGACCTTGCGTAGTGTAAGATGGAAAAGTAGCGATGGATGCTTCCAGACGTTGCCGTTGGTTAGGAGTTAATATGTGTCTGTCGAGCATAGAAGTAAGTTCATGGACGCGTTTAGTGTTGAAGTGTGAATGTAAGAATAAATCTGTGGCTAAACCAAATCGCAGGACGAAATTGATACCGAGGTACACGTTCCGAGTCAGTATATGGATGATGAAAAATGTAATATCCTAAGTTTGACCTCTAAACGTAACGGGTGCTATCAATCTACCCTTGATAGAATGTTTCGTACCCTCAGCTGTACTGATGTCAGAGAGCCAAGGTTTTACCTACGTAGGGTTGTGATAGAGTACCTTTGTGCCGAGGCTCAAGGTAAGGTAGCTAATACTTGCACCAGGGTCAATTAATGAAACAGTGATTTCGCCCAACACTTTGATTGGTGCATAAGGTTTGGTGTCATTCTCAGAAACCTCCGAGATGTTACATATTTTCAGAATTTGGCAGCAGGTACGCACTCTCTTATGGAAGCTCCTCCAACGACGCGTTGATCATTTTGGCTTGTGCTGGTATAAGGTGACCTCTTCTGAAGCAAAAATCCGCTCTTGTGCCGCAAGATTCTCGTATTCCTGCAGCAAAATGTGATACAGTTTCAATGCACGAGTCCATCATTGTTGGGGTTTTTAAGGCGGTACCTAAAGTGGGTGATTCAAAACTGTCCTTGGAAAGGCCTCCGGAGGAGGCCTCTGCCTGGCATGTGCTAAAGCGATGTCCCGTCTGCCGGCAGTTCCAACACGTGGTCAGTCCAGTCTTAGGTGCTTTATCCAGCTCGGTGGGTGATGAGGATACCGTCTGCGAAGGCTATCCATTATGGGTGGTATGAGGCACGTTGTGTTCGAGCTCAGCCACTGTGCGTCAATCCAATTGCTCCCT
Source organism: Odontomyia ornata (assembly GCA_963969285.1). Lineage (NCBI taxonomy): Eukaryota > Metazoa > Arthropoda > Insecta > Diptera > Stratiomyidae > Odontomyia > Odontomyia ornata. Next base: position 219,223,051 of record OZ017738.1, on the reverse strand, counting down.
TCAGTTAAAGAATTTGCTTTGGGGTGTTGATCGCTGATAGTATTGCACGGCTTCTAGCTCCTTTGCTGAGGGGCAGTACGCATGTACGTTGTAGTGAGGAGCAAAGGCCAAGCATTCTCGTAAATCTGGCCTAATTTCTTCCCAAAAGAGAGATAAGAACTCTGACTCCGGCATGGAGCCCATTAATTATTCCAACGGGCAACATAGAGCTTCGTAGTAGTCGTCTGCTGTCTTCTGAGTCCAATGGTGTCTACTTCGTGGCCTTTGTTTCAATATATCATTGCTCTTTACTTGTGTAAGTTCCCGCAATGTGGCATACCTCAAAGTTTACCAATCTTATGTTGGAACTGTGTCAATAAAACGCCAGAACCATCGGACTGCTCTCCCAGTGAACAGGATTTGGGTGCATTTGGCAACTAGTCGCATATTTCCTCACAGGTTCAACGATATCATATTTTCTACCCTTCGTAAGAAGGCACTTATGTTCGCAGGGTCATCCTGGCCTGAAAACACCAACTTTCAGCTAGCTATGATGTATACTACTTAAGATGGTGAATAGCACACGGGGAACGATTACGTTTGCAGTTGTAAAATCGTGGTACTGTCTAATCTTGGTGCGTTGACTTTCCTATTCGAAAAGTTTTTGGTTGAGTTGATGGCGGGAGATCCAAGGTAAGCCAGGGTATTGAGCCACGGTTATGTTCTGTCTGTTCAAACATCTGTCTTTCAGGGCTCCAGGTACTCTTTCGGCCCAGGTTGATTCCAATCTGCAAGCAGCACGTATCTTATCATGGATAGTAATGGGCTAGCTAAGCAGCAAATCACGTGAAATCAAAAATCCATGTACTGAAAGACACCAAGGCACCGCTTGGTTTGGGGTGCAGATCAGAATCCACCGCAAAATGATGTTACGTGACAACTTCCAAATACACAAAGGATGCGAGGGCCCACTACAAGTGATAAGTGGTATCATATTTCCATAACAATGGGCACGCGTTTGTTTGCTCGCTATTAAGTTTTCGTTTTGCTTATTTTTGTTTAATATTTACTTGTAATGTTTTGCGTTTTGAATGTAAGTTGATTGAAACTTTATATCTTTATAAATTCTACGTTGGGTTTGAACGAGTTAGTAGTTAGTTTGAATGACCTTCGGGTAAGAAAGATGAGATTTAAGATATATGAATGAAGGAGTAAATGAATGTAGAATTAAATGTTCAATATGACTATTTGATTTTAGGACTGATCTTATTTGATGGACAGTATGAGTAGACTTAATATTACATTTGAATATTGTTATCATATTTTGGTTATAAGAATGATCAATATAATTATTTGAGTTTATTTTAAGGGAACACTGATTCAGTTTGATCAATAATATTATGTTTGGATATTCATACTTTCTTTTTGTTATTTAATTAATTGAAATATTTATTTGATGATTTATTTAAGAAGATTGATCTAGTTTGTTGGAAAGTATGAGTAACCTTAATTTTGTATTTGAATATTGATATTATATTTTTGTTATTTGAAAAATCAATATTATTTTATTTTCTTTTTTGAGAAGTTTAATCTAGTTTTATGTACTGTATGAGTAGTAACAATATTGTATTTAGATACCGATATTATATTTTTGGTTTTCAAATGATTAAAATTATTATTTGATTTTCTTTTAAGCAAGCTGATCTAGTTTGATGGACAGTATGAAGAGCAATGGTGTCTTACAGGAGTTGAATGGTTTGAGATATCGGCTGGATGAATAGATTTTTCAGCCCATTTAAATTTGCTACACAGCGCACTACACTGTGGTCTCTGCAAAACCGATATCCTACCGGCTGCGCAAATTTTGTTACATAGCCAGTATACCCTTACATAGCCAGTATACCCTATGTAAATTTGTTACAAACCAGTATACCCTATGTATACTGGTAAGAACTGGGAGCTCAACTTGATGCGTATCCTATATACAACATCAAGGCTCCCGGGGAAAGAACTCACTGTAACACCACTTACCTGCTACTCTGTCCATTTAATATAAGAACACCAAAGACGAGAGTTAACTTTGGAGAATGGATTTTATTACACTATCCATTTTTTTAAACATTTAGTTACAATTGATTTTATTAATTACATTCTCACTTAATTAATTATTTTAAGCTTCTACCTATCCACCAGCCTGGAGAGGGAATCAACTTGTCGTATTAATGGTTCGAGGTGGCCGCACGGCGTGAAACGCCAAAAGGCCGATTGAGGATCGTGGCGCAAGCCAACACCTCACCCCTCACCATTTCCTTGTACACGGAATAGCACTTTCAATTCAAACTTAAACGCGAATACTTCGATGTTGTTAATGATAAATGGGTAGCAGCACGCCCCCTTTTGGATTTGAATACACACTCACCCGAATGCTTTGCCGAAGAACTTTAAATACTGTTCTTTCGTGAGCTTTCAACCTAAATTCTCTTTAAAGGTGCTGAGTAGCCGAACACGTGAGCTCTCGTTCCACGAACGTTTTTCCTCCCCGCTTCGTCTCGCTTGCTCGGCTGGTGAATATGCGAAACTGGGGAAATTGAGCGAAAGAGTGTTTTTCGCTTTAGTTTCGACTTCGAAAGAGTGCTTTCAGCTTAAGCTTTCGGCTTTCCCATGATCTCTTGAGGTAAAATAGCGAAACTGGGGACATTGAGCGAATGAGTGTTTATGCCGGAACTTTCGGTTTTCCTTTCCGCTTACCTCTCTTTGAAGCACCCCGTGCGTTCATGATGTAAATATCATTGCGGGTAAAACTTTCTCGTTTACTTAACTGCTCGCTTATTTACTTGCGCATGTGTTCTTATGGCTAATTTTCATTGGCAAAGCGCGAGTGCATAGGTGTTGTTTGCTCGCTGCTATTGCAGTTATGAAGCGGGAATATATCCGAACATGTTTTATGTGTTCACTCACAACATCCTGTCCAACTCTGCGTACACTAGCTTTATAAGCTTGCTATTGCCAACGTAATTAACATGTGAGACCAGAGTAGTGTGGACAAGACCTTGCGTAGTGTAAGATGGAAAAGTAGCGATGGATGCTTCCAGACGTTGCCGTTGGTTAGGAGTTAATATGTGTCTGTCGAGCATAGAAGTAAGTTCATGGACGCGTTTAGTGTTGAAGTGTGAATGTAAGAATAAATCTGTGGCTAAACCAAATCGCAGGACGAAATTGATACCGAGGTACACGTTCCGAGTCAGTATATGGATGATGAAAAATGTAATATCCTAAGTTTGACCTCTAAACGTAACGGGTGCTATCAATCTACCCTTGATAGAATGTTTCGTACCCTCAGCTGTACTGATGTCAGAGAGCCAAGGTTTTACCTACGTAGGGTTGTGATAGAGTACCTTTGTGCCGAGGCTCAAGGTAAGGTAGCTAATACTTGCACCAGGGTCAATTAATGAAACAGTGATTTCGCCCAACACTTTGATTGGTGCATAAGGTTTGGTGTCATTCTCAGAAACCTCCGAGATGTTACATATTTTCAGAATTTGGCAGCAGGTACGCACTCTCTTATGGAAGCTCCTCCAACGACGCGTTGATCATTTTGGCTTGTGCTGGTATAAGGTGACCTCTTCTGAAGCAAAAATCCGCTCTTGTGCCGCAAGATTCTCGTATTCCTGCAGCAAAATGTGATACAGTTTCAATGCACGAGTCCATCATTGTTGGGGATTTTAAGGCGGTACCTAAAGTGGGTGATTCAAAACTGTCCTTGGAAAGGCCTCCGGAGGAGGCCTCTGCCTGGCATGTGCTAAAGCGATGTCCCGTCTGCCGGCAGTTCCAACACGTGGTCAGTCCAGTCTTAGGTGCTTTATCCAGCTCGGTGGGTGATGAGGATACCGTCTGCGAAGGCTATCCATTATGGGTGGTATGAGGCACGTTGTGTTCGAGCTCAGCCACTGTGCGTCAATCCAATTGCTCCCTTCAGTTAAAGAATTTGCTTTGGGGTGTTGATCGCTGATAGTATTGCACGGCTTCTAGCTCCTTTGCTGAGGGGCAGTACGCATGTACGTTGTAGTGAGGAGCAAAGGCCAAGCATTCTCGTAAATCTGGCCTAATTTCTTCCCAAAAGAGAGATAAGAACTCTGACTCCGGCATGGAGCCCATTAATTATTCCAACGGGCAACATAGAGCTTCGTAGTAGTCGTCTACTGTCTTCTGAGCCCAATGGTGTCTACTTCGTGGCCTTTGTTTCAATATATCATTGCTCTTTACTTGTGTAAGTTCCCGCAATGTGGCATACCTCAAAGTTTACCAATCTTATGTTGGAACTGTGTCAATAAAACGCCAGAACCATCGGACTGCTCTCCCAGTGAACAGGATTTGGGTGCATTTGGCAACTAGTCGCATATTTCCTCACAGGTTCAACGATATCATATTTTCTACCCTTCGTAAGAAGGCACTTATGTTCGCAGGGTCATCCTGGCCTGAAAACACCAACTTTCAGCTAGCTATGATGTATACTACTTAAGATGGTGAATAGCACACGGGGAACGATTACGTTTGCAGTTGTAAAATCGTGGTACTGTCTAATCTTGGTGCATTGACTTTCCTATTCGAAAAGTTTTTGGTTGAGTTGATGGCGGGAGATCCAAGGTAAGCCAGGGTATTGAGCCACGGTTATGTTCTGTCTGTTCAAACATCTGTCTATCAGGGCTCCAGGCACTCTTTCGGCCCAGGTTGATTCCAATCTGCAAGCAGCACGTATCTTATCATGGATAGTAATGGGCTAGCTAAGCAGCAAATCACGTGAAATCAAAAATCCATGTACTGAAAGACACCAAGGCACCGCTTGGTTTGGGGTGCAGATCAGAATCCACCGCAAAATGATGTTACGTGACAACTTCCGAATACACAAAGGATGCGAGGGCCCACTACAAAAAGCTTTCGCATCCATGAATTCGCAGGGTTCTCAAAAGTATATCCATTTGACGGTGTCAAGGCTGAGGTAACCTACCAAAGGGATCTAATAACAAAGTACGACGAACCGAGCCTGATTAACGCGCGTGGGGCTCGTGAGGATCTCGTCTTAACTATTTATTACTTACAATCCCCAAATAAGAGTGGCGCATCCAGGTGGAAGGTATGCCCCTTTGCACCCATTCTCCATCCATTGTAGACGTGGCTGTTTATTTTCCATTTAAATGAAAAATTCATGCAAACATAATTCGCATGAATTTTTTCTTTAAATGAAAAATATGAACGTTTCAGATTTATGTTAAAGTTTTATATGATGGAATCACACAACACTTTAACATAAATGGGAAACCGAAGCAGAAGGCCACTCTACCTTGTAAGAGCACTTGCAACGACAAAGAATAATGGGTGAGCTCATCCGATGGCTAGCTCATGAGTGGAGGGGCCAGCTAACGAAGCGGGTCCCATACCTAGTCAGGGTTCCATATAAAAGGAAAGACCGACTTTTTTCTTATTATTTCTTCATATATTTTTTTTTTGTTATCATTTTATCCTCATGTCAAAAACTACATTCACACGTTACTAATATAATTTGTATATTTATCGAAAATCAACTTTGTGAATAATAGTATGATATACGAGTTTCACATTTTTTCCAATAAAATCGTACAGGTATCCTTTAACTGAACGAAATCAGTGAAATATTTGTTTAAGTAGCCCCTTAAAAGGTCCTTAAACTTTGTAAGTTTGATGAAATTCGAATGATATACACGGAAGTTATAGCCATTTGAAATTTCTCCAATTACAACAATAACACATGATTTTGGTATTTTATGGACTTTCCATCGAATCAGTCACTGCAGTTTTGTTTTGATCTTCTTGAAATTTTCAAATGAAGTCAATAAAATAAATTTATGATTCGCCTGATTTTTGTTGGTTTGAAATGAAATGGCGACAGTTGAAAATAGAAAAACAATGGATTTTCTTTTAAACGTACACATCTTTGACATATTTCTTGGCATTGTTCGTTGCTGGTGACTGCATTTCTGAGAAGTTGGGTACAAAACCCTTCTGTCTGTCTTCCCAACTTGTTTTGCTTTATTTTCTTGTTTCGTTCTACTTACATATTGTAATGTCACATAAAGATATAATCAATTTTGGTTTCATGATGAACTATAATCAATTTCACATTTATACATTCTTTCACTTATTTGTCTTCTACAATATGTTTTTTAAGATTTTGTACTAAAATACAAAACCCTATTGCAATCATGACCTGTGTCCGTCTGCCCGTCCGTCCGTGCGTCCGTCTGTTTGTGACAGCACTTTTTCTTCGAAACTATAGAAGCTACAGCAATAAAATTTTGCGAAAAGGTCAGAAGTGGTGACTTCTTGAATGTTTTGGGGTGGAAAAATTTTTCAAAGGGGTTTAAGGGGGTCTCCCCATAAAGGGAGGTGACCCTTTAGAAAAAGTCGAGTAGGCTATCATTGGAAAGGTGTTACTGAGATCTTCTCAAAACGAGTCTAAAAATTGCCTTATCGATACCGAGGGGGGCAGGGGAAGGGAAAATGTTCGAACTTTTCGCTTACCCCCCCTCGCGATTGGACACCTTGCATCCGAAAAATCTGAAAAAAAATCACGGATGTAGGCCTTTATGAGTACAACGACAACAAATACGTGAGAAGTCGAAAGTCACTAAACTTTGTTAGCAATAGTATGATTTATCGATTTTATATTTTCCTAAATAAAATCTTAATGGCACCCTTAATTCAGCACACAGATGACTATTTAGAAGATTAATCTGTCCTAAAAGTTTCATAAAGATCGGATGGTATTTAATCAAGTTATAGCCCTTTGAAGTTTCCTGTATTACTATGGAACAATATGCGCTGTATTACTATTGAAACATATGGCTATGGAACAATATGCGCTTTTTACCGACACAGACCCTACAGCTTTAATGGGATTTGCATGAAAATTTCAGGAATGATAGATATCATGAATATCTTTGAGAATTGGTTCAGCTACTGGTATCAGTAATAGTAAAACAAAATGGTGGCTGTTTTAAATGCGAAGATTGAATAAATTTGAGTTATTTTTCTTCAACTTAACCGTTTAAGGAGCATGCTTTTAACACTTGATTCAATTTAGTGAATGACTGAAGATGAGTACCTACAATTAATACTCATAAGTGAAACAAGTCAAGGAGGTAGGAGAGAGCTCCTAGCAAAAGGGCATTGTAACCATTCTAGGATTCGAAAAAATTGGCCATGAATCGATGATCACAGTACAGGGGAGTGGCCCCTGAAAAAAACATTTCATCAAAGGTAGCCAATATGAGTATCAAATAAAAGTTCTTTATAAGAGCTTTTCAAAACAGTTCTTAAACTGACCGGTTTTTCTTCAGGGGGAGCACAGGGGGGGCGGGGGGAATACACGAAAAATGTGATCTAAAAAATATGAAAAAATTATCAAGGGAGATATTTATGAGTATAACAATAACATATACCTCAGAAGTCAAAATTCATTCAATTTTATTAACAATAGTATGATCTTCGAATTTCACATTTTCATCATCTTTGACATGCTTCTTGATTTCATTCGTTGCTGGTGACTGCATTTTGTAAGTTGAGTGCAAAACCCTTCTGACATGAGCGTAGGTCCGTCGACCCAACTTGTTTCTTTTGCATTTGTCAAGGCTTTCTATGAGTTTCAATTTGAAAGGAAATTCCTACAACCAGTTTTCTTCATTATATAAATTTCCATAGACTATAACGAAAAGCTTGCTAAATAAGCTTTTGGTTAGTAGGGGATTTCTGTTAGTGCATAAAACTCTAGATGCTCTATTGTTTTAGGAACAACCGAGTCGAATTGTACATGGGGAATGTAAGATTCGTTGTTATTGCTTCATTACTAAAGCTTGATTGGAGTGTAGGGTCATAAGTGTGGGACCTAAGTTTTTTAGGGTTTTGTACTAAAATACAAAACGCTATTGCAATCACGACCTGTGTCCGTCTGTCCGTCCGTCCGCTTGTATGTCACAGCACTTTTTCTCCAAAACTATAGAAGCTACAGCAATGAAACTTTGTGGAAAGGTCAGAAGTGGTGACTTCTTGAAAGTTTTTGGGGTGGAAAATTTTTTCAAAAGGGTTTAAGGGGGGTCTCCCCATATAGGGCGGTGACCCATTAAAATTTTTTTTCCACCATTGGTAGTCGGATAGGGTGTCATTGAAAGCGGTGACCCATTAAAATTTTTTTTTTCACCATTGGGAGTCGGGTAGGGTGTGATTGAAAGGTTTTAATGAGATTTTTTCAAAACAAGTCTTAAAATTGCATTATCAGCACCGTGGGGAATAGGTGAAGGGGAAATTTACGAACTTTTCGCGAACCCCTCCTCGCAATTGGACGCCTTTCACCCGAAAAACCTGAAAAAATCATGAATGTAGGCCTTTATGAGTACAACAACAACAACTACAAATACATGAGAAGTCGGAATTCACTCAGGGGAAGGCCACCTTCCATCCGAAAAATCAGAAAAAAATCATGAATGTAGGCCTTTATGAGTACAAGAACAACAAATACGTGAGAAGTCGAAATTTACTCAACTTTGCTAGTAATAGTATGATTTATCGATTTTACGTTTTCTTGAATAAAATATTAACGGTACCCTTAAAATCAATGAAATTCAGTGTACAGATGATTATTTATAAGATTGACCTGTCCTGAAAGTTTCATAAAGATCGGATGGTATTTAATGAAGTTATGGCGATTTCAAGTTTCCTGTATTACTATAGAACAATATGCGCTGTATTACTATTGAAACATATGGCTATGGAAAAATATACGCTTTTTAGCGTCTCAGACACTTCTGGTTTGCCAGGATTTTCATGAAAGTTTCAGGAATGATAGGTATCATGAATATCTTTGAGAATTGGTTCAGCTAGTGGTATCAGTAATCGTAAAAAAAAATAGTGGCTGTTTTAAATGCGAAGATTGAATGATTTTGAGTCATTGTTCCCCTACTTCAGCGTTTAAGGTGCATGCTTTGAACACTTGATTCAATGTAATGAATGACTGGGAGTGAGTACTTACAATTAATACTCATATGTGAATAAAGTCAAGGAGGCAGGAGAGAGCTCCTAGCAAATAGGCCTTGTAACCATTCTCGGATTCGAAAAAATGAGCTTTAAAGATAAGATTATAAGCAGAATAGCTTTGTCTCTGCAATAATGAATGAATGAATTGTATGAAGTTATTTTTTTTCATGGGTTTCACATGCACCTATTGCTCGGATGTCTATGCTATGTATCTAATACTCGTACATGCTAATTTGTAGTTGGCGGGTAACTTCAATCAAGAGTTAATTTCTTATGAGGTTAGCTTAATGTAGTTTGGGGTAGGTAGGGCTTACTATGGGATTATGAAGCTTTTAAGGTATATATATTTAATCGTTATTTGATTGGTTGAAATTGTCTATTACAGACTCCTGTATTTATAGGGGATAGTACAAAGGGAATTTTATTTGAATTAACTATGTATAAATAGCTGTAGATTATTGATAATTGAAGACTACGTGTTATTTTGATGTTTTTTTTTTTTATTTAATATACAAACGTTGTGTGTGTTATAATGAATTTCATTGATCATTTCCCTGAAATAAATTTAGACGGAAAGATCTTAAGCTTGAAAGTTATGATATAAACTTTGAATGATTTCAGCAAACTGCTCGTTTGTTAAATTTGTCGATCTCGATCTCGAGGATACGTGTAAAGTGAAAGGGTTGGAAATGGGTGGGGTTTTAAAATTTTTTTCGTTATGCACAGGGTTTTCATTGATGAATTATTTAGTAGTTAGCAATTACATAGAATGCATTTATTGAGTGGGAAAACAAAGTGGCTTGTTTAAAACGTACTTGCGTGGTAGCGTGTCGGCAAACCATTTGGGATTAACAGCTCAGAGGCTACAACCAGATGGCTAACCGGTTCTTTTTTGCTTATATGCATACGGCTCAAAACTAAATGTAGCGTGTCTGCCGACAGTTGAAGTCTAGCAGCTCAGAGGCTTTTATGAGTATCTGTTGTGCCTTATAACTAAAAATATAGTGTCAACTGACAACTAGTAATCCACGGCTCAGAGGTTATTGTCGGTTTCTTTACCGACTTGTCTCCAACTTAGACATCAGAATAGCGTGTCTGCTGATCGTTTCCGATTAACAGCTCAGAGGCTATCTTTTTTTACGTAGACTAAAGGCTGAGTGGCCGCCGACAAGTTTGTTTTAAAGGACCACATTTGTAGCTGCCAGGAGTGCGTTTTCGGGGACCACTCAACGTCTCAGTTTTTCCCATTAATTAATGAAATCTCGCCGGGATTAATTAGCTTGACTGCCACTAGTTTCCATTTTATTACTGCTAATACTATGCAATCGCAAATTGAGGACTGAATTGATATTTCGTCATTCATGGGCAAAAAAAGGGGCTTGAAGGAGATAATTGCGTGAAGGGTAAGTTTATTTGCATAGAGTTGGCAAATAATTAATAGTAGTTTGTTTCACAGTTCCTAACACTTCAATTATTTCAGTGAAATTTGAAATTATTTTAGTTTCTTGTTTAGCATTTGTATTGATAAATTTTCTCTTGTATGTAAATTTTTTATTTATTTCATCTGTTTTTGTCGATTTTGTTTGCACTTTAATTTAATTGCATTAAAAATTATTGTCCTAATGTCTACTCATTAATGCATATTTTTTTATTGAACCAATTTATAAAACATTAGCGTGTAGCGATTAAAGATTGTACCGAGCACTTGATTTCATTAAACGCTTTCAGGAAATTACTCGAATACTAGCTCAATTTTAAAGATAAGACCTGAATATTCATGTGGGTGCGCGTTATTGTTATTATTATTGTTTCAGTTATTGGAGCAATAAAAGATGTTATGTTGACAAAACGATGGACACGCGATTGTTTACTCGTTATTTATGTTTTCATTATGCTTGCCTGTGCTTAATGTTTACTTGTGCTGTTTATTGTTTTGCATGTTAGTCAACTGAAACTTTATATCTTTGATAAGTTGTATGTTAAATTATGTTTGAATCGTATGGAAGTTTATTTCGATGATTTTTTGATCAACAAGATTGGAGTTAAGAATAAAGATTGATTTTCTTTGCATTAATTATTGGATATTAATATTATATTGCTACTTTAATTTTTTGATTGGTAATTATTTGATTTTCTTGAGAATACTGATCTAGTTTGATTGACAGTGTAAGTAGCAGTGGCATCATATAGGAACTGAGTGGTTTCAGATATCGGCTGGGAGGAAAGATTTACATCACATTTGACTTTGCTACACAATGCATTACATTGTGGTGTTTGCAAAACCGATATCCTATCAACTGCACCAATTTTGCTGCAATACCAGTATACTCTATGCATACTGGCATGAGCTAGAAGCTTAATATTATGTGTGGCTTCTAGGTGATTAATTCATTAAGGAACTAGTTAATGAGGTTTTATGTTTGCATATGCCTAAAGTTGGAGCATTAATCCAGCCGTAAAATTTCTGCGATCTATATTTACTTTAATTATATTTTTTAGTCATTCAGAGGGAAAAGCAAATTCGAAGAAACTAATCTTTTAAGACTTTAACTGCAGACCCCGGGCTTAATTGCCTTAGGATGTTGATACTCAGGCTGACGCCTTGAGTACGCAGTCAGATTGATAAATCAATCAATTATTAGTTCAACTGCAAGCCCGGAGCGTAGCTGCCTTGGGGCGCTTATACTCGGGTATATGCCTTGAGAATATAGTTAAACGTATCCTTAATTTGCTCATCCCAGGCTTAGTGCCTTGAGATAGATTAAGCTCGGGTGCACGCCTTAAGCTAGTGAATCGAGAAATACTTCTCGATTTTCTTGCTGCTATAATTTTCTTTTATAGCATTACTATGCTGACTTATTTGCTTAACAACTAAAATAATAAAGACAATTTAAAATAGTCAGTGATCAAAGTTCAAAATGTAATACTTTTTAATGCCATCTCTCTGAGACTGGTTGCCTCATTGCAAATGCGTGTAACCAATCCATTCCACTGAGGCGGTACGTTCGATTGCGAAGTCTTGTGTGTGTTTGTTTAATACTTAATACGAGTATGGATACACAATCACTTCTGCTAACGCATGATATTACGCCGTGCCCACAGATGCTTTGATTACAATTCGCAGCTTTTCATATATGTATGTTTTCATTCAAAGTACACAGAGAGAAACGACGGAACACGGGTCGAGTAATATTTGGACTGTGGCTCCCGTAACATTTTCATGAGATGGTATTTTCTTCGCAAAGGTCCTTCGAGTAGTTTGCCTGGGCGGGCTGCTCGATTACTACAAGATTCATGGCTTATATCGAAGGGTTGCCCTTCACCATCATTACTGACTATGCTAGCCTTAAATGGCTGATGCAGCAGTCGGACCTTTCTGGTCAATTTGCTTATTGGAGTCTGAAATTGCAAGAGTTCAATTTGCAACTTAACCATCGGAAAGGTGCCTTTAACGTTGAGTCAGATGCGTTGTCGAGATCTTGCTCCCAGGATGAGTGGGAGTCTCGTTCATTACTTGTCTCCCAAAGCACAATTAAATTGACAGTTTGTTTCCGGAATCTGGGTTTCAGGAGCCCTAGTATCAACATCACATGGGGCAATCGCAAGGAGGCAAAAATTGTTCGTACAGTCCTCCGCCCTCCTAGTTTCGAGAGTTCTCATCAAAACGTTTCATCTTGGCTACCTTTAGTGAAAATTTTTTTAAAGGTCACCCCTTATAGGAAGAGGCCCCTTAAACACCTTAGAAAATTTTTTGAAGACGAACTTTGAAGATAGTACTATTTTTTGCCTACTCACGATATTTCATATTTCTGGCATTGTGGTTTACGAAAACATTTGCTATAACGCATGGATAGACGTACAGATAGACAGACAGGTCACGATTTAAGCAGGACTTTATGAATTTTTTTCACCAAAAGTAACAAATACGGGAATCAAATGTGAGGTTTTGATGAGAACTTTCCAAAACAGGTCTAAGCCTGGCAGATTTTGCTTCGATGGCTGCTAGGGGAAGGAAAATGTACGAAAAATTTTTATTTTATGTTCTTCGATCCCAAACATCAGGAAAAATCAAGAAAGTAGGTCTTTATGAGCCCAAAACCTACAAACAGCTCAGAGGTTAAAATTCGATCAACTTTGTTAACAACAGCACATTTTATGAATTTTACGTTTTTGCCTATAAAATCAAAAGAAGACCCTAAAGCTGACCAAAAAATCATATGCACTTTTCTTAATAGTAGGTGTACCTGCCCTGAAAATCATCGAGGTTAAGTTACAGCTGGTTGAATATTTCATAATTACAACAACAACAACACGTGATAGTGTTGAGATACACATTTGCAAAGGCACCAGAAACTACTGTTTTGACATATTTTCTCTCAACAGATACAATTAATTTAGAATTAAATTTAACTCTTAACCATCAGCAGTGAAAATTCCATAGCTATGGTCATATTTAGCTATAAAATAATCAACGTTTTAATTAAAATATGCGTAAATTGTAAAATATATTGACTTCAAGAAGTACCTAAGTACGAGCGCAGCTTCAAGAAAGAATAATTTTACGGGAGCGTAAGACACAGAAAAAAACATTAACAAAAATGCAAGGAATTTCCTACGAGTATTAAATAAAATTTCAATTATGTTATTCAACATGAATTCAAATATGTTCAGGCAATCAAAGTTAATACACTAATATAAATCAAGCGGTCAGGGGTCGATTTACGTAAATTAAATTTCTTCCAGCTCCAATACAGTTTGTGTGCAGTTCAATCGATGTCGATGAAATTATGTCAGTGTTTTGAGATTTTTAGGCAACTCTAACAAATTACGAGTACACTCTCTTTTAGTATGAATTTATTTATGTTAGTGTCAGTTTCTTTTATCAATTAGATTAATTTGCACAATATTTACATCATTCAACTTTTTGTTCAGTTCGCGTGTATTCGGCATACAATGATCATTCTGCAATTTGAGAAACGAGAAATGTAATGAAAAAAAGTGAGTAATGCTACAGTTTCGATAAGCAAATACGTGTGCGTGGTACCACAATTCTGATAGTAATCGGCCCAGCAGTAAAATATTAATTAACAGTTTTTCAACCTTTTTATTTACGATCCAGCTTAGAGCATTGTTTTCGTTTGAATAGATTTTATGTCAAGATCATATTCAATACAATTTAAATATATTGAAACACATGGCCTTTATAGACGAGTCCGAACACTCGTAATTTTATTTATTGAAACAGCTGCCCTTTTGGGTTTAGTTCACAAAAAATTTTAAACTTCGAACTTCATTACATCTTACGGGTGTTGACCTTATTGTTAAGTTTATCATAAATCTAATGAAAATTATGACTTCTAATGGTCTTGGAATTTTAAATATTTGCTTGCCTACCATAGTGAAGATTAAACTAACTTTTGAAGCAAAATCTTTTGTTCAGTCATCAATCAGCCATTTTAAATCAATTTTATGAAAATTTTATATTGAAATAACGAGTTTTGCTTTTTATTAACCTAAAAAAATCACCATTTTGTATCCGGTCGTTTGATTTTAGATTTTTTTCGTAGATATCCTTCCTGTAGCCTGTTCAAACACTGTTTCAAATTTCCTTCAAATCGGAGTTTTTATCGAGACAGAACTAAATATATTAAACTTTTAGTTTTTGAATTTTTAGAATTTTGTAAATTTTTGAATTCGATACCGGTCTATCCGTCCATCTGTCCGTCAGTACGTCACAGCAAATTATCTCAGGAACTAGACAAGCAAATCTAGCGCGCAATTCAAAAGAAATTCGAAAGGATTTTAAGGGAGTTTCCCCATATAAGGTTATGACCCTTAATATTTTCTATTTCATCGAACATACTCCAGTAGTATATCAAAAGGAAGATTTTTAAGATAACATGCCGCGCTTGTGGTAAACCAGTGATCTTGAAATTCCCTTCCCTTTCTTCGGCATCTTTTTCCTCTCCATTGATATTTTTATCATCGCTCTAGCTTGTTTAGTTCGCCTGCTTGTTATGCTGTGTTGAGTAGACATGTGTTGGTGGTGCTCGTCACGAAAATGGAGAAACGAAATCAAGAGCAACGTGTCGCGATAAAATTTTGCGCCAGATTGGCCGAAACAGCTTCGGAAACGTACGCTAAAATTGTAAAAGTGCATGGTGATAGTGCTCTTAGCCTGCGCAGGTGTTTCAATGGCATGAAGAGTTTAAGGAGGGGCGTGAAAGCGCGTTAGACGAGGCGTGGAGCGGGAGACCAGTCAAGGTGCGGACTGACGCGAATGCGCGCTAATCCATGAAGATCGGCGTATAACAGTTCGAATGCTAGCCTTGGAACTGAGCATGAACCGTGAAACAGTCAGACAGATTTTAACCGACAATTTTGGGATGGAAAAGTTGTGCACGAAGATGGCTCCAAAGAACGTTTCTGAGGAGCAAAAGAAGCATCGAATGACCATTGCAGAAAACTGTTTGGAACAAGTGGAAAACAATCCAACGCTGCTTGATTGTGTTATTGCAGGTGATGAGAGCTGGTTTTTCCACTACGGCCCGGAAACCAAACGCCAAACGTTGATTATGTACATCCAGGCGGCCGTGATGGGGGTACTCGCGGGCATCCCAGTCAAAGCGTTCCAGGAATGTTACGAAGCATGGAAAACGCACTGGAATCGTTGAATGGCTGCCCAAAGGGGCTTCTTTGAAGGAGATGGCAGAGTTGTAGAATAATCTTTAAATATACGGTTTCCATAGGATCAGTCTCATTACTTAATTGTCACACCTCGTAGGTAGGGAGGGCGGAAGAACGCCATGAAATTGTGGCAATTTTTCAGGCATCCATATTGAGGTATTAAGTGGGCAGTAAGCTCAAACAAAATCTTATTAACTTTGAGACAGTTAATGAAGAGATCTGTGCTATGCATGTCAAGAAAAAATTCTTTAATAACTGGTTGGTGAACTACTATGCTCGCACTGAAAACAACGTAGAAGTGGCCAAGGATAATTTTTTTAGTACAACAGAACATATTATAGACAGACGGAGCTAGCTTGAAAATTATTTTTGGGAACTTTAATGCCAAAAAAAGCTAAAAATCGGCTCACATAAAAATAACAGGAGAACAGCCTGTACGCAGATACCACCACGGATTGGGCAAAAGCATCTTCATCATATGCTCCACCTGCTTCCCGCACCATAACATTTACAAAAAAACGTAGTTATCGTCTACACAAGATCTCATAGAGAAACGAGCTACCATCAGCATACATACTTATTCCATGGAGTATACTGTAGATTAGACCATTACTTATCCAAAGTTAAATTCCAATGTTGCATATAGAAATACAAAGCGACTGATAATTCAAAATGATCTACCTAACCTAAATGATAATTCAGTGAAGTCCACATAAATATTGTTGCTGATAAACACAGTAAAAATGGTCCTCCAGGTGGAAAAAAATAACAACGATAATCAAAAAATGTGGAAAATGGCCAAAGACACGATCACATATACAGCGAACAGGTCTTAGGACCAAAATATTGTTGGTACCAAGGTCGTTTTTGAAGTGGGCGATATATAATCAGCCAGTAGCAGTAAAACTGCTGTTCAATAAGTACCAGGAAAAATTATCGACACATAGTAGCCCTTTGTAGACTTCAAGCAATTATACGATCGTTATAACAAAATGTCCTGTACAAAATAAGGCTTGGTTTTAGCATCCCAATTAGACTCATTCACATGACCAAGGCTACAATTCCAAACACTGAGTCTCAGGTCAAAGTTGACGGAGGTTAGACTGAAAGCTTTCCAAAGAACTCAGGCCTAAAATTATGGGATGGTATGGGATGGGCTTACCCTAATGCTGTCGTCAATGTTCACATTATGTTCAGTTCAATTCCAAATGCAAAAGAAGCATTCATGCGGCTGGAGTTAGCAACGAAAAATATAGGCCTCCTGGTCAATGAATTTAAACCGAAATTCATGAATCCAGCAAGGGTAGATATGACTGTATGACAAAACCAGACCGTAGCAGACAACAATCTGGAAGATGTGGATAACTTTCCATATTTAAAGGTCTATTCTGAAAAAATGGCACAGAAAAGGATTACAATAATAAAGTCTGCTTTTCAGTAACTCCTATGCTCAAGAAATTTGCTCAGGGACAAAAAGACTTTCTTACACAAGTAATTAACAAGACATGCAAAACCTTTTTAAAATGCTTCCGAAAATATTTGAATGCAAAGTGCTTAGGAACACTTTGTTGCAACAAAAGTTGTATAGTCTTTATGACAGAACACCTATATCCGCAAGCGTAAAAAAAGCTATGAAAACTGCAATGGGCAGAATATGTGGAGAGAATGGAAGATTATAATCTCTCCCGATTAATGTTGAAGGGTAGAGTGCTAGAGAAACGCCAAGTTGGGAAATCGAAGAAACGATGGGAAGGTTCAATTGATGCTGGAAGCTATTCTCTATTTGGTATTTTCAATTGACAAGTGAGGTGGCAGAAACGTTATGATTGGAGGCAACTGCTACTGGAGACAAAGGCCTGAATTGGAGTCATGCCATAAATAATGATGATTGTGAGTTTTTTATGAGTACAGCAATACCAAATGAAATTCACTCAATTTAGCACAACATAAGTTACGAGTTTAAAGTTTCAATGAAAGCATACAAAAATTACAGAAATCGATTAAATTGTTCCTCTTGTAACAAAAACAAACTTTTAGAAAAAAAGAGCCCCATTCAAAGTGCCCCAAAAAGGACGATAAAATTAAATGCATCTTTTAAGGGCAGTTTTCTTTTTTTCCAAAAGTTTTTGCCAAACGTTTTTTTTTGTTCTTCCGCCTTTACGTAACGAATTTCTTTATTTTACATTGTACTCTTTTTAATATCTTGACTGCAATGAAAAACTCACCAATACTAAAATCTGCAGGGTCCAAAAGACTCAAATTCGGTTCTGATACATCTCAGTCCAAGATCTCATCAACGCCTACCTTGATTTTAGGTTTCATAAAAATCTAATGAAAATTGTTGCTTTAAGATACTTTCGCAATTCCAACTTTGACTAGTGTTTTTATTTTGATATTCTGACCAGGCTTTGAAGTTTTTTCTGATTATTCACTAGACATTTAAAGTCTCTCCTACATTGTCAAGTTTCATCAACGTTGGTTCAAAGGTTTGTTTAAAACTACAGTAACAAAATTTTGCACACTTTTTAGTTCAGGCGACCCGTTTGTTTCAGGCGGTATGACTTTCGATTTATTCTGTTGTTGTTTGTGTTAACTTTTGTCTAAGTCGGAAATATAGTTTGGTCCAAACAGGAATTACGGGTTTTCAACTTAAATAGCCACCATTTAATTTTTGCTTAGTTTATATGGCTGTAATAGCGAAACAAGCTGAGATAGCTACTCACCAATGGTTTGCTGGTCGAAGCAAAATTGCGTGAATTTTACGTGTAGCATTTGTTGCGTACAGATGTGTTTATAAAGATTATACGTCGAGCAGTCGTTGCAAATAGACGTGTTTGTAATCTGACTTATCAATAACTTCCAAAAATAAAATAAGTTCTTACAAAAGTCAGTTAGAAATTAATTTCTTTGATTAGAAATCATTACCGTCGAATCATCGAATACCTGAAGTTTCACTTCTGAAGAAGTCCCAAAAAGCGGAAAGACATTTAAGGGCAATCATTTAAGGTCACTCAAATCTCGCTGTAAAAGCAACGAGATGGAGGAGCCCGATGACTTCAGCCATTCAATAGAACAACCATGTCCGTTGCCAATGATAACGATAATATTTGACAAACTAAACATTTTATCAGCCATCGAAATCGAACAAGTAGTCGAAACTAATGATAAAGTGGAGGAGTATAGAGAGAAAATGTGGAACTCCGACTTAGGATCCAGTCACCAGAAGAGCAAGTTGGCAAACTAACTTTCAACAAAGAAAAAGAAACCACCAAGAAAGAAAAAGAAGTGAAGTCAAAAGCAACCGAAGACAAAAACCAAACAAACCACACAAGGAACCTAATTAAGAAGCTATCCTCAGTGCAAGCAGAGCAAACATCAGTACAAACTACTATGCAGCGCTAGCTGGGCTAGACAGTTCAATGAATATTGAAGAGAACAAAGGTGACAAAAACTCTGCAGATTGTTTTACTAAACCTGATATATATTCATCGAATACAATATTTAAAATTAAAAATAACGAGAAACAAGTTGGGTAAACAGACCTACGCTCATGTCAGAAGGGTTTTGTATTCAATTTACAAAATGCAGTCACCAGATCGAATCAAATCAAGAAACATGTCAAAGACGATTTTATTGGAGAAAATATGAAATGCGAAGATCATACTATTTTTAACAAAGTTCAATGAATTTCGACTTTTGAGGTTTTTGGTATTGTTATACTCATAAATATCTCCCTTGATAATTATTTCAGATGTCCATCCGCGACGGAGGAAACACATTTCTCATGTATTTTCCCCCTGTGCCCCCCCTGAACCAAAAACTGACAGTTTAACAACTGTTTTGAAAAGCTCCCATGAAAACATTCATTTCATACTCATATCGGCTACGTTTGATAAATTTTTTTTTCAGGGGCCACTCTCCTGTGCTGAAATCATCGATTCATGGCCAATTTTTTCGAATCCTAAAATGGTTACAAAACCCTGTTGCCAGGAGCTCTCTCCCACCTCCTTGACTTGTTTCACTTATGAGCATTAATTGTAGGTACTCATCTTCAGTCATTCATTCAATTGAATCAAATGTTCAAAGCATGCACCTTAAACGTTGAAGTTGGGAAAAACTAACTCAAAATTATTCAATCTTTGCATTTAAAACAGCCACTATCTTGTTTTACGATTACTGATACTACTAGCTGAACCGATTCTCAAAGATATACATGACACCTATCATTCCTGAAATTTTCATGCAAATCCTAGCAAAACTGTTGTGTCTGAGTCGGTAAAAAGCGCATGTTGTTCCATAGCCATATGTTGCCATAGTAATACATCCAGCACATATTGTTCCATAGTAATACAGGAAAATTCAAACCGCTATAACTTCGCTAAATATGATTCAATCTTTATGAAACTTTCAGGATAGATCAATCTTATAAATAGTCATTTGTGTACTGAATTTCATTGGATTTAAGGGTACCGTTAAGATTTTATTCAAGAAAACATAAAATCGATAAATCATACTATTACTAACAAAGTTGAGTGTATTGCGACTTCTCACGTATTTGTTGTCGTTGTACGCACCAAGGCCTACATCCCTGATTTTTTTCAGATTTTTCGGATCACAGGTGTCCAATCGCGAGGGGGGGGGACACAAATTTTTCGTGTATTTCCCCTCCCTGTGCGCCCCTCGAAGCAAATTTTGCCAAACTAAGACCTGTTTTGAAAAGTTCTCATCAAGACCTTTCATTTGATACCCATATCGACTATCTTCAATGAAATTTTTTTTTCGGGGGGTCACTCTCCTATAAGGGGAGACCCCCCTTAAATACCTTATAAAATTTTTTTGTAGCTGAACTTTGAAGAGATCACCACTTTACACCTACAAACAAAATTTGATGTTTCTAGCTTAAGTAGTTTCCGAGAAAAACTGCTGTGACACACGGACGGACGGACGGACGGACGGACAGACGGACAGACGGACAGACTGGTCGCGAAACTAGTAGGGTTTTGTAAAATTATTTTACAAAACCCTAAAAACCAGAAAGTTTGTCTTCTGGTCTGTCTGTCTAATATTAATAATAAGAAGAAAAAAGTCCCACCAATAAATATGGTTCGGCTTTTAGCGGCCAAAAATAAATTAAATAATTTTGAGATCAAAAGAGTGGATACCGACAAACGATCAAAGCAAAGTCATTCAGATGCTTCAAGAAGTTTTCCCAGAAATAGAATTTATCGCAGTTAAAGGCTTTGCAACAAGGAAATCGATTGTCAAACGCAAAAATTTACCTTTTACTTGGTCCGAATTTCGAGCAAAAGCAGTCCAAGTGCCCTTCAAAAAATAAGGTACTTGAACTTCCGAGTGAGGTGAACCAGTGCTAGAGGTGCCAAAGGTTTCCATGGCCCAACAAAGGCAAACTGGCTCAGATAGGGCCAAAAGCAAAATTATATTGTGTGAACAGTGGTGTCTTTGGTCATCCAGCACCATATTGAGGATTCCCCTTGTATCAAGATGCAAAAGTAAAATTTACTCCAAAACAAATACAAATACACCACAGTGTGATACATTCCAACTTTGTCGGGTCCGGGGTGTCATTTTCACTTGCTGCTAGAGGACCAGCAGACAACAATGTAAATAATGTGAATAATGTAAGTGGCAAAAATGGGCTGCTTCTCAAAATTTACCAGCAACCTAATTCTTTATTGGAGTGAATCGATAAGCAGGATGCAAAAACCAACTTTGTTTCTCAGCGTTAAGGCCTTTCAAATGCTTCAAAATAATTAGTCATTCAGTCACATTTCCCCGGATAGGTTTCTTCTCACCTCCATCTGCATCAACTCCATTGTACTCTACATGGACGTGACTATTTCTTTGAATTTATTGGTAAGCAAAAGCTTGAAATCATGTTTCCCACTGAACCCACCTCAATTCATGTCACTTCATGGCATTCAAGGATTTTGAATTCGGAAGAAATAATAGGGTAAACGGTGATGGGGAAAGTGGCACAAACTTTGAATTTCTTGAAGTGTCCGTTATTAAAATTTCACTATCAGGTGGAGGTAATCTCTTCTTTACCTCTGGCTATCCATCTGGTCGAAATGTTCTCAAGTTCAAGGGGGAGCACAATTCCTGTTTGAAATACCCGAACTGAACAGGCTGCATGGTTATTATATTCATGGCGGTGACCTGAATGCCCGGCATACATCATAGCTTAAACGCAAACAATAATCCAAGAAGTGCATTCCTGAAATCGTGGACAACAGAGAACCAAATTGAATACAGGTGCAATCTGCATGGCTCCCAAAATACGCTTGGACAAATTCAAATGTGAACCTCTGCATTGCTGACGCAAGACTAGAATTCAGCTTTAATAGTCCTCAACGGAAACTACAGGTGCTTCCTTATGATAGTGACCATAACGCAATCAAAATGGAAATCAATCATCAAAGGGATGATGTCTTCCTCATTTTAGTTCAACATGAAAATTATCGGTTGAACTATAACCAAACAGATTGGAGAAAGTTTCAAAGAAGTCCAATCGGGATTACCAGAAACAATGTTCTCCTTCTAACATCGAAAAAATATAGAAGGCTATGAAACACCGCACAAGATCCATGAATCCAATTACAAAATAGCTAATGAAACATAATATAATATAATACATGCGACAAAAACAAAGTGAGCAATTTGAAATAGGGAAAAAACAAGAATATAAAATACTTATAAATTATTGCAAGCTAAGGAGAATATTATGCAATACGCTTTTAAAAGCGTTTAAAGAATTTGGCAGAGAACCCAGCTGGAGATCATTGTAACGACGTGATACGCATACTAAAAATAAATAAAAATAAATATCAGTACGAGCGAAGGGCACAGTGAATATGTCAGTTGAACGCGTTCTTGAGGTGGGACGTATTTAAAGCCTTTCTCGAAGGTTGGATGAAAAAATACCGTGATATAATTTAAATAAGCAGTACAGGTCTAAGCATTCTCTCCTTTTTTTGAGTGATGGAATATTAAAGTTCTGTAAGCGCTCGTCGTAGGAGCTGTAAGGGAGGTTATATTTGTAGAATAGAGAACGTGTGAGTTTACGCTGTACAGTTTCAATAGCATCTGATAGATTGGTATAGTGAGGAGACCATACTTGGGAGACATACTCAAGGGTTGACCGGACTAGGAGTAGAAATAGATGGACGCTGGTTGAAATATTAAAAAACTTGCAAGACGATCGTAGAATGAAACCAACGACACGTAAAGCTCTAGTGGTTATGCATGAAATATGGATGTTAAATTTCAAACATGGGTCAAATGCTACTCCCAAATCTTGAAATCTGTCCGCAAGTGCGAGCAGCAATCCATCAATCCAGTAGTCATATAAAACTTGAACTGAAACATTTTAAAATATTAAGAGGAAGTAAATTACCTTGGCTACGATTTCGGAGATTGTCAAGATCATTTTGAAGGTATAAGCAGTCTTTAATGGAGCTAATGAAACAATAAATTTTTAAATCATCAGCATAAAGAAGTCAATTAGTGGACAGGCATTTGGGAAGATCAGTAATGAAAATATTGAATAGCAAAGGGCCTAAAATGGATCCTTGAGGAACAACAGATTTTAGGCTAAATGAGGCTGACAAAAAAAATTATTCCATGTAACGGTGCAGGAGCGATGGAATGTTATACCCCCGGGACCTTTCAAGCATATGCTAAGCTAAGAATATTTAGTCAATTGTAGGCTATCCAATTCGGAATCGTCTTTGATTTTCTAATATAATACTTACATAATAAAGCTATAATGTTCTTTCCATAATTTAGCCTCTTTAATTTTCACACCTTAATCTATTTTCCTTTTTGTGTACAGGACATGTTATTCTTCTTCGGCAGTCTTCTGGTAGCTGCTCCTCTAATCATATTCTGCATATTGGTTGGTGCAGAAGGTTACATAATTGGGGATCCCCCTCCAGAGTATTTCTGCTAGTATTCCAACTATTCAAAGAGCGTTACCTTTTCAGAGGTTATGTTCTGCTGCCGTCTCCTTGTCTCTGGTTGTTGGTGCAACTGAGACATTTTGTTCTGCTTCTGGAATATTCACAGTATCAATAATTGTTGGTCACGCAGTGAATGGCTTTGTAGCAACAACGGAAGTCACCGCAGTTGCAGGTCGTCCGGGCACCCTCTTTTTGAGCTGAGTCACCCTGCACATAGAACTTACCACCAAAGGAAAAGAACGGAAGAGAAGGAGGCCATTTTGAGAAATGAAAAATTATGTGTTTTAATATAATCGGGCCATTTTATCAAAAGAAGCAAAACAATTCAACATAAAAAAAAAATTAAACCATCTGAAAATGTTTAATTGATTGCTACAGGAAAATTAAACCCCCTTGTTGATGGAAGAAAAGAAAATATTACAAACAATCACAAAAAAATTTCTTTTAATTGCCGAAAAAAATAGATACTAAAAATATATTTTAATATCTTATAAAAGAGCAAAATAAAAAAATTACTCACTCCTTCCGATGATACTGAGTACTCTGCGACTGGAAGGGTCGCTGAAAAATTACAGTTACAAGTATTTTGGTTATGAAACAATAGGAAAGTTTAATAAAATAAGGAAAATATCGGCCACTAATGCGATTTAAAATTTCTAGTAGATTGCTTCACTCCTTAGGTTAGATGATTGCCAACTGTAACGAGCAGCCACCGAGATTTGTCACGCCCTGGCATGTGGCTAAGTACTAGAGACTTATACACGATGGAATCACAAAGGCCGTCTTTACTGTGTAACCGAACACCAAGAATTATCGCCGATCAGCGCGATACCTGTTTTTTTTCTTGCTTCACGTAAATGGATTAGAGATTACAACATTCGCTTTCAAAAACTGTCTGTAAAACTTCAACGCCTAAGTTCCTCCATTAAACTTCTTTGCGTTTGTTTTCCACGTCTTTCACTCTTTTCCATGGAAAAATTCATACACTTCACAAGTGTGAAATTCATCATCTTTAACAATTAACGTATTCCCTAATTCTTATCTCCACTTTTATTTTTGCCTTTCAATCTTTTCGCCGTCACTCAATTTCTCATTCTCAAAAGCATTCAAATTTCTATGGTGGACGTACTCAGAACCATGCTGGATACAGTGATATCTGAACACGAGCTAATTTAGCGAGGATTCCGTGGAGTCATAAATCACCTTGCGGAAGGCAAAACATGATTCCGAAAGATTCTCAACCCACCTGCTATGATCGGACTCAATGTAGGCTCCGATGGCATTCAATGTCGACTGGGTTAAGGCATTTGCTTGCGGTGAATGCTATAGAGTGAGGCAGTGCTGCACCCCATAGTCACTCATAAGCTTAGCGAATACCTTGGAGACAAACTGCGCCCCGTTGTCCGAGTAATGCGATTCGAGAATTCCAAAGGTTAAACAAATTTCGCGCTCCAAATATCGCACGACTGATTCCGCAGTGGCTTCAGCCGGGGGCTTGAGCCATATGAACTTACTGAAATGGTTCAGGCCCACAAACAATTCAGTATTCCCTAACTTTGAATGGGGATATGGACCCATGCAGTCCACAAACAGGCGCTGCATAGATCGCGCCGAGTCTCGTGATGTGTCCATAGGAGGTTTCAAACTGGAATTCGAAAGCTTGACCTGTTTGCATGTTGAACAGCTTTGGATGTGCTGAATTTCATCTTGACGCAAACGAGACCAATAGTAGTATCTTTGTAAGACTTCGGTTTTCTTCCCACAATGTGAGCCCGGGAATCGTCATGGGCTCGTACTATAAGAGCCTGTTGGTGACCCTCAGGAACGCATACCTTTGTCGGGGGATATCTGAAGTCAGCGTTACAGGAGATCCAGTACTATGTTGTGTTAAAGCCTTCTTCTTTCTTTCATCGTTTACAGATGCCTAGCAATCGACGGGTCACGATTGCAGCAAAAGAATTTCGAATTTCGAATGGAAAAAGCCGCATGGTATATACTTTTAATACCGGCCTAACTCACCGTGTCGGTCGTGGGATATCTTAGCACACTGGATAGCAGGTAAAACGTGCACATTTCCTGCTTCAGCATTCTCACACACACGTAGCACAGACTCCTGAAAACTTTGTCAATACACTATGATTTTTATTTAATATGAAAGGAAGAAATATTTTAAGGTAATATACAAATTATTTGTTTCCTTTCGACATTCCTTTTTGGTATACATTTTATCAAAACATATTCATATACTTTCTACATTCCATTTTTGTATATAATTTAATCAAAACATATTTATATGCAACTGGAACGTAAGGTTTGGGTTGTTTTTTCGTAAGAAATTCTAAATGTTGAAAGAATATTGTAAGTTTATTGAGAATTGCAATTTTCAATTTAGACTCAACGATGGTTTCAATTTAATTTTATGAGGATTTCACAGAAAAAACAGAAAGGCGAGATTCACATTTTGTGCGTGAGGTGGTTGAAAAGAGGAATTCTGTGTCTTTAATTTTTCTTGTTTTCAAGATTAGCAGTTTATAGTTAGTATATTTATCATTAAGATATGTAAATAATAAAGTATAAGAAAATGTAGAAAATCTTCTCACTCATTGTTTTCGTTTTAAGTCCTGCTTGAAAAACTTTTTCATGTCGAAATATCACCTTTTTGTTTAATTTGCACATACATACGAGTATCTGTTTCGTATTGTTTCAAATGGAAAGTCATTTAAGTTATATACAATACAAAACCCTATTGCAATCACGACCTGTGTCCGTCTGTCCGTCCGTCCGTCCGTCTGTATGTCACAGCACTTTTTCTCCGAAACTATAGAAGCTACAGCAATAAAATTTTGTGAAAAGGTCAGAAGTGGTGACTTCTTGAATGTTTTGGGGTGGAAAAATTTTTCAAAGGGGTTTAAGGGGGTCTCCCCATATAAGGAGGTGACCCTTAAAAAAAAAATTTCACCATTGGTAGTCGAGTAGGATATCATTGGAAAGGTCTTAATGAGATCTTCTCAAAACGAGTCTAAAAATTGCCTTATCGATACCGAGGGGGACAGGGGAAGGGAAAATGTTCGAACTTTTTACGTACCCCCCCCCCCCCCCCCCCCTCACGATTGGACACCTTTCAACCGAAAAATCTGAAAAAAATCATGGTTGTAGGCCTTTATGAGTACAACAACAAATACGTGAGAAGTCGAAAGTCACTAAACTTTGTTAGCAATAGTATGAATTATTGATTTTATATTTTCCTGAATAAAATCTTAATGGCAACCTTAAATTCAATAAAAGTACAGTACGCAGATGACTATTTAGAAGATTAATCTGTCCTGAAAGTTTCATAAAGTCCGGATGGTATTTAATGAAGTTATAGCGGTTTCAATTTTCCTGTATTTTTATGGAACAATATGCGCTGAAAATTTCAGGAATGATAGGTATCATGAATATCTTTGAGAATTGGTTCAGCTAGTGGTATCAGTAATCGTAAAACAGAATGGTGGCTGTTTTAAATGCGAAGATTGATCAAATTTGAGTTATTTTTCTTCAACTTAACCGTTTAAGGAGCATGCTTTTAACACTTGATTCAATTTGATGAATGACTGAAGATGAGTACCTACAATTAATACTCATAAGTGAAACAAGTCGAGGAGGTAGGAGAGCTCCTATCAAAAGGGCATTGTAACCATTCTAGGATTCAAAAAAATTGGCCATGAATCGATGATCACAGTACAGGGGAGTGGCACCTGAAAAAAACATTTCATCAAAGGTAGCCGATATGAGTATCAAATGAAAGTTCTTTATAAGAGCTTTTCAAAACAGTTCTTAAACTGACAGTTTGTTCTTCAGAGGGGGCACAGGGGGGGAAATACACGAAAAATGTGATCTAAAAAATATGAAAAAATTATCAAGGGAGATATTTATGAGTATAACAATAACATATACCTCAGAAGTCAAAATTCATTCAATTTTATTAACAATAGTATGATCTTCGAATTTCACATTTTCATCATCTTTGACATGTTTCTTGATTTCATTCGTTGCTGGTGACTGCATTTTGTAAGTTGAGTGCGAAACCCTTCCGACATGAGCGTAGGTCTGTCGACCCAACTTGTTTATGATTATCAAGCATGAAAGTTTTCGTTAGTTACTTCAACTTTTACCTAAATGATAAACTACAGTTTGCTTCACTCCACTTTTGTTTACAAGTTACTTCTACCAATTAAAGTCTTCTACTCGGATGAATGTCACCGAAGATTTTTGGTTTAGAATTTACGATCAAAGATTCAAAAAATATCCTATTTTACCGTCAAAACAGAATGAATGTGCAATTCATTGTTAAATAGGACTATACGAGTATATGATGATTCCTCGGGTATGAAATATAATTGGCTCCTTTACCAGAAGCTACTCAATGCAGATTTCACTCTCATATTCAACTCACCGTAAATGTCTCGACCAGGATCACGTATTAAGGATGCAGCAGCTTTCTTATTCACCACATTTTTCAGATTCTACACGACTTGACTTGCAATGCAACAATAAAACGTCAGAACTCACTCTTATTCTTTCTTACTCATGT
This sequence comes from Odontomyia ornata, assembly GCA_963969285.1. NCBI lineage: Eukaryota > Metazoa > Arthropoda > Insecta > Diptera > Stratiomyidae > Odontomyia > Odontomyia ornata. The sequence continues at coordinate 219,194,770 of OZ017738.1, read as the reverse complement.
TACTTCCTCCTTGCACAAGATTACTTTGTCTGATCTAGAGCTAGTTCTGGGGACAGGGGAATGTCCGACTAAACATTTGTCGTATCCAAGAAAAATCAACGGATTTGGTCCATTTTTGTAATCGCTCAATTTTCTTTTCCAATTTCACATGTTTCCCGCACGTTACTGTCGGTGATTATCAGAAATAATCGATCAAACACCTCCCAAAGGTAATCCGAGTACTAAGCGAGGATGGATCAATATCGTTTTATTTCCGAGGTAATGCGGCTTCGGATAGTTAAGCTCCACATAGTGCCTTAAATTTAGACCTCACAATGTTGGGACCAAAATCACTAACGAAATAAACAAGAGTGCACCGCGCAACGTCTTTAACATCCGCATATTAATTTTTATCAGAATGGAGTTGATTTTACGCTGTCATGGGAGAGACACTAATGCCGCGTGATTTTGAACAAACGTGCGAGAGGTTTACTTTATAAATATTAGCAAACTAACTACTCGCACAAATGGACGATGCGAACTTACTCGCGTGAAGTATCTCACGGCTAAATTATGAGCAGGGAAGATGTCTGACAAGAATCAAATGATAAATATTTGCAAAGTGCACAATTTCTCGAAGTCACAAAACCGCGTTTGCATGACTTCTATTATTCTCTCAACTTCGCTTAGCTGTCTCATAGAGAACGCATGCTGTTTCGCATCATTGAGCCGTCAACAAAGCTTGCAAATGTGCAGGGGCGTATCACTTGCATATTGGGCGGGCGTATAAAGTTCAAATATAGGCGGGAAAGTCAATCTGAAAAAGTTAGAAACAATGCGGAAAGCTAACCAGGGCAATACGATGCGGTAATGATGGACTAGAATAATGCCAAGATATTTGGTTTCCTTCTTAACGAACTTGCTCTTTTCAACATTGATGGTCAAGTTGGCACCCCTGAACAGTTTTGCAACAGTACGCAGGAGCTCCAACTGTTCATCGAATGTTGCATCCGTAACAAGCAGTTCATCTAGGTAAACAAATACCTTGTCCTGTAACGCACGCAGTATTACTTTATGCATCAACCGACACATCGTTTGAGGAGCGTTTCATAACCCAAACGGCATGACCTTGATACGGTATAAGGGCCTGCCGGGAACAGTAAAATCCGTTTTTTTTCTTACTTGCGGAATCCAACGGAATTTGTCAAAAGGCATCTTTCAGGCCCAAGCTGGAAATGAATCTTGGTGCACTGCAACCGTGCCAAAAGACCCTCAATCAGTGGCAATGGATAAGCATTTTTAGCGCTGTCCTCACTGAGGCATCTAGTGTCGAGACATACACATACTTTGCCAGGTTTTCTGACAAGGGTCATGGGAGAGCTCCACGAACGCTGACTTTCCTCTTTTACCCCCTAAGACAACATATGATCGAGTTCATCATACAGAAGTTTCTGTATAATGGGCAAGACAGCATAATACCACTACCTAATGGATCAAGTAAAACCAGTGTCAAAGTGATGAGACACGAAACTGGTCCTACCCAAGCCTTTCGCATTATACGACGGAAACTGTTGCTTAACGAAGTTCAGTCGTTGTTTGTCATTTTGGAAAGCACAGATGGAACTCAGAGCTTGGAGGCTCTGTGGCTACTTTGATAGCATTCACATAGATTGGTGCTATTTCGAAGGGATCCCAGAAATCAATTCCAAGATACATTGCGTGCGTCAAAGAAGGAATAACTAGAAATCTTATCAATTTGCTGATGTTGTTGAATCACATCAATGTAGTGGCGTATCCTAAAAGAGGATCCTTGTGCCCTTAAGCAGTCTGAATATGCGCATGCATGGAATGCATATGCAAACCCAAGTCTGACAGTAGGTCCAAGGCTCTGGCTCTAAGGATACTGTCACTGGCTCCACTATCAAACAAGCCCGTCAATTTATGACCCTTGACGGAAATTCTTGTGTAGGGCCTATTGTCACTAGGACTTGCAACAATTGACTCCATGCAGGCAGGTTTCCTGAGACACCTGGTGAAAAAATATCTCCAGGATCTCAAAAAGCGATCCCGGAGAGGACATGCTCTAAAAAAGACGGATGGTTCTTGATCATTTCATTGTTCAAAATTTAGAACATCTATTTTGTACAAAACAACCCTACATTAACAACCCTAAATGATAATCCAAAACTAAAATCAATTAACAACACTCAACTTAGAATTACTCAAAACTAGCATAACGGTAAAACTTACTATTTAAAACTAATCTAAATCAAAGCCCCAGTTAAGCCCAATAACCTATAACTAACCTAAACCTAAATTCTCCAAAAGATAAAGCAACAAAAAAGCTGATTCTATCTATTAAACCAAATCAATAGCAAAACTTAAATTTTCAATGAATCATACCAAGTGAGTGGGATGAGTGCTGGCGAGCTAATCGGAAATTGAACTATGAAAACTGATAAGGGTTAAAAAATTAGACGCATACAAAGCAGAAAACATTGGAATGTGAAGACGGACTCACCACAAAGGGCCGACTACGAGACTATTATGGATTCTAATAGACTCCATAATACGTGTACAATATATCTACATATGTATATATATATATATATATATATATATATATATATATATATATATATATATATATATATATATCAGTGGCGAGGGGTGAAAAGCTGCTCGGGGTAAGCCGATCAAAAAATCGAGCAATCTATTGATGTTTAACCATACTAGTATATTCTATTCATACACATAAATACTAAATAAATCAAACTACATAGTTCATTCCAGATTCTCAAATTAAATTTAAGGAAAATTTCAAATATAAATGTTTGTTAACAAATTTATGTACTGGTATGGGATTTATCACTGTTTGGTGGTTTGAAAATAAAAAATAAATAAAAAAAAGGGATACTAGGTAAATTTAATTTGAGGATAAATTATTGTTAGATAGTATAATGGCATCTCATTTCAAATTCGTTATTCTGGCCAGCATCATAAAATTTAACGTCAAGTGATGGCCAACTAACCGTTTTTCTAAATCATGAGAGACTTGAATGTATTATATGGTGGACAAAACTTTTTAATAAGTAAAGCAAAATAATGACGAGAGCCAAGCTAATTTGCCCACAAACACTGCGTTAACGGTTATCAAAGATCAAATCAAAATCTTTGATGAAGGTTTCAGCAGTGTTGCGGGCAAAAGCTTGGTAGTCTCTAATTCTTAATATTTTAAATTTGCTCAACGAAAGTTTTTGATTCGAATAAAAATTGTTTATGTAACCTAACCTATGAAATAAATCAAACACTTAAAATAACAACTGAGCGTGAAATTCTTCATACATCGAACACTGCACCTAGTAAACTTTATTTGAAGTTCAAATCAATTCTACGATTTTTCTCTCCAAATTTACTAAGAACTTCATCATAAAAAGATGGTCTTGCTTTTATTTTTATCAAAAGTCTCTTCTCAACAGAAAGCAAGGCTAAATCAGAAAGCCGCTCTTCATTTTGCTGATTCCTCAAATACGTCTGAATTCTTTTTAATGCGGAAAAAGATCTTTCTGCGGATGAAACTAATATTGGTAGGGTCAATATAAGGTCACACAGAATAGTTATTTGTGGGAAAGTATCATTCAAAATCGAACTGCTAAGTTGAAAATATAGTTCCTTGATTTCAAATTGGTTGAACGAAGGAGTCGTGTACAAAACTTTCAATTCACTTTTTAATGCTGTGTGGTTGAAGATTCCCGGGAAATTCCTTTGAAGCTCAGTAAGTTGATTTTCCGGAAAAGATTTTGAATAGGACTCAAATTTTGCTCTATTGAGAAGATCTAAAAATAACAGCTTATCAAAAGATGCATATCGATTCTTTATTTGAATTTTGATATGATCTATGATTTCAATGAATAGTCTTTTATAAGATGTTTTGAGATCTAGGCTGAAATCTTTATGAGGTCGCTTTTGCGGCAGCTCACAAAGATCAGTTATTTGACTAAAAATACTATCAAATTCTTTGTCAAATTTATTTGAAATCCACTCTTCGAATAGCTGTCTTTCCCTTAAAGCCACTTCGATACAAATATTTTTATTTTGCAATGCATTGAAGAGGACATCCGTTCGTGTGAAAATTTCTGAAACTGTGAAAAGTAAAAAGCAGAAATGCATATCTTTCATTTTACTCAAAAAACTCTCGGACATTGCAAGTGATTCACTATCCCATTCTTTGGGATTTCCTAAAATAATCTCAAACGTTTTAATCACATCTATTCTATGGTTATATAAAACATTGATCATTCTAGAATGATAGTACCAGCGTGTCTCTGAAACACCTGGCATACGTCGATTAGTCACTTCTTTAATGAGATTTGTCCGTTTTGTGGATTTATTAAAGAATCGAGCTAAGCTGTTAATATGAGCGAAAAATATTTTTAATTCTGAAATATTTCCCAAAGATCTGCTTAAAACAAGATTGAGGACATGTGCGTAACATGGAACGAAAATTGCTTTTGGATGCGATTCGCGAATTTTCGCTTGGACTCCTCCATATTCCCCAGACATCACAGCTGCACCATCATAAGATTGTCCTACCAGCTTTTCCTGACAAGAAAACTGCTTTACTATATCTCGAACAAAATCAGCCAAAGTATTTGCTGAACGAGATAAAGTCACATCGAAAAAACATAGGAATCGTTCCTCAATTCCTGTTTCAGATACGTATCGGAATACTACGCTTAACTGCTCTCTGTGGCTGATGTCTGGTGTTTCATCAATCATAATTGAAATGAATCTCGCTTTCGTTTTTTCTGATTTAATTTCTCGCTTTAAGACACTTGCCACACAACTAATTAAATCATTCTGAATGTCACTCGACAACCCAGAAAACACGGGATTTCGAGATGAAGAGCATTGGTCTAAATGAGATTCCATAACAGGGTCATAATTGCTAAGTAATAAAAGAGTCTCAATATAATTTCCCCTATTATCAGAACCCTCATTTTCAAAATGGCCTCGAAAAGAAAGTTCTTGTTTTCCTAAAAAAACGACAGTATCAATAGAGCGTTTCATAAGGTTTCGGTTCTTTTCATCTTTTCAACCTTCCGATTATGCACTTCATAACTATATATATATATATATATATATATATATATATATATATATATATATATATATATCAGTGGCGAGGCGTCCATATAAGCCGATTCCCACCGGCTTCCCTTCTATTAAATGAAAGAAGCATCGGATTACTTTCATTCATCACTTTAATATGCGTTCCTCATATACATACGTGAATATTTTCATCACTTTTCATTTGATCGCGTGCTTCTTTGTTCCAGAAGAAATTGTACCAAAAAGCACAAATTTGGTACAATTTCTTCTTATAATCCATGGATCAACAGCACTATTTTTCGTTCTTCCTTTGATCTCACTTTCGCTTGCTGATTTCACCGACATGCGCCCACAAGATATCCAAGTATAGCACTTGCTTATAAGCCGACACTTCTATCGGCTTGTTTTCTTTACCATAAACTTTGCATTTTCTCTGTCAGCAGCACAGGAGTTTGGATATGTAGCTAGCGGCGATTTTCTTGTCTAGCATCGCTAATGGAAAGCACTGTGGAAGCCGGGAGCACGATCTGCTTTTCTATATGCTCTTCAATTTATTGGGGAAACCGTCGTGGGTATTGAATATAGGAAGAGGCATTAGGAAATTAAAAGTACACTTATTTCGTGAAATAAGCGTACATCGACCCTCTTGAAAATGAGGCCGATAGAGTAGATTTTCTCATTTTGCTTAAGCGAATTTCATAATTACATATGAAAGTGAATTTAGTCTAAGACTGTTTAAAAGTGGAGAGACTTTTTTCGGGGTGATTTCGTAGTTTTTTGAATTGTGCAATTTAGAGTGAAAGTGAAACAAAGGGATTTTTATTTGTCAAAATTTAAGTATCAAAATTTTTTTCTCTACTTTTTATAAATTTTTAAATACATTTCATTATTTGTATTTGATAATTGTAGCTTGTCTGATAAGTGATTTTGAGAAACCAGTTCCTTCTTCACTTAGGATAAAGCTTAAATTTTTTTAGTTTCTGTTTTTGCTGGTTTATTTTTGATATTTATTTATCATTAATATGTCTGTGAACATAGATTGTTGTCTCATAGACTTTTTATTGACTGAGGAGACTATGTTTTCGAATCTTTCTTTCCAACAAAAATTAAGCGTTATTCATATGGGACGAGCGAAACCTCATTTGGATATCTGTTATAAGCGGAAAGATGGATTTTCAAAACATTTTCATACCTCTTTATATGAAAGTATTCTTGGCTGACAGGAAGCTGTAAAACTAACAAAATGCTCTGTTTTCCATGCCTTCTTTTCTCTCAAGCTGACAGCGCTTGGAGCAAAACTGGATTTACAGACATTAATAATATTGTCAATTCTTCAAAGAAGCACACTCAAACAGAGAAGCATATCAGGAGTTGTTTAGCTTTGAATGACTTTGGCAAGTCTAGAATTGACAACTCTTTGGGGAATAGTTATGAAGTGCATAATCGGAAGGTTGAAAAGAACCGAAACCTTATGAAACGCTTTTTTGATACTGTCGTTTTTTTAGGAAAACAAGAACTTTCTTTTCGAGGCCATTTTGAAAATGAGGGTTCTGATAATAGGGGAAATTATATTGAGACTCTTTTATTACTTAGCAATTATGACCCTGTTATGGAATCTCATTTAGACCAATGCTCTTCATCTCGAAATCCCGTGTTTTCTGGGTTGTCGAGTGACATTCAGAATGATTTAATTAGTTGTGTGGCAAGTGTCTTAAAGCGAGAAATTAAATCAGAAAAAACGAAAGCGAGATTCATTTCAATTATGATTGATGAAACACCAGACATCAGCCACAGAGAGCAGTTAAGCGTAGTATTCCGATACGTATCTGAAACAGGAATTGAGGAACGATTCCTATGTTTTTTCGATGTGACTTTATCTCGTTCAGCAAATACTTTGGCTGATTTTGTTCGAGATATAGTAAAGCAGTTTTCTTGTCAGGAAAAGCTGGTAGGACAATCTTATGATGGTGCAGCTGTGATGTCTGGGGAATATGGAGGAGTCCAAGTGAAAATTCGCGAATCGCATCCAAAAGCAATTTTCGTTCCATGTTACGCACATGTCCTCAATCTTGTTTTAAGCAGATCTTTGGGAAATATTTCAGAATTAAAAATATTTTTCGCTCATATTAACAGCTTAGCTCGATTCTTTAATAAATCCACAAAACGGACAAATCTCATTAAAGAAGTGACTAATCGACGTATGCCAGGTGTTTCAGAGACACGCTGGTACTATCATTCTAGAATTATCAATGTTTTATATAACCATAGAATAGATGTGATTAAAACGTTTGAGATTATTTTAGGAAATCCCAAAGAATGGGATAGTGAATCACTTGCAATGTCCGAGAGTTTTTTGAGTAAAATGAAAGATATGCATTTCTGCTTTTTACTTTTCACAGTTTCAGAAATTTTCACACGAACGGATGTCCTCTTCAATGCATTGCAAAATAAAAATATTTGTATCGAAGTGGCTTTAAGGGAAAGACAGCTATTCGAAGAGTGGATTTCAAATAAATTTGACAAAGAATTTGATAGTATTTTTAGTCAAATAACTGATCTTTGTGAGCTGCCGCAAAAGCGACCTCATAAAGATTTCAGCCTAGATCTCAAAACATCTTATAAAAGACTATTCATTGAAATCATAGATCATATCAAAATTCAAATAAAGAATCGATATGCATCTTTTGATAAGCTGTTATTTTTAGATCTTCTCAATAGAGCAAAATTTGAGTCCTATTCAAAATCTTTTCCGGAAAATCAACTTACTGAGCTTCAAAGGAATTTCCCGGGAATCTTCAACCACACAGCATTAAAAAATGAATTGAAAGTTTTGTACACGACTCCTTCGTTCAACCAATTTGAAATCAAGGAACTATATTTTCAGCTTAGCAGTTCGATTTTGAATGATACTTTCCCACAAATAACTATTCTGTGTAACCTTATATTAACCCTACCAATATTAGTTTCATCCGCAGAAAGATCTTTTTCCGCATTAAAAAGAATTCAGACGTATTTGAGGAATCAGCAAAATGAAGAGCGGCTTTCTGATTTAGCCTTGCTTTCTGTTGAGAAGAGACTTTTGATAAAAATAAAAGCAAGACCATCTTTTTATGATGAAGTTCTTAGTAAATTTGGAGAGAAAAATCGTAGAATTGATTTGAACTTCAAATAAAGTTTACTAGGTGCAGTGTTCGATGTATGAAGAATTTCACGCTCAGTTGTTATTTTAAGTGTTTGATTTATTTCATAGGGTACATTACATAAACAATTTTTATTCGAATCAAAAACTTTCGTTGAGCAAATTTAAAATATTAAGAATTAGAGACTACCAAGCTTTTGCCCGCAACACTGCTGAAACCTTCATCAAAGATTTTGATTTGATCTTTGATAACCGTTAACGCAGTGTTTGTGGGCAAATTAGCTTGGCTCTCGTCATTATTTTGCTTTACTTATTAAAAAGTTTTGTCCACCATATAATACATTCAAGTCTCTCATGATTTAGAAAAACGGTTAGTTGGCCATCACTTGACGTTAAATTTTATGATGCTGGCCAGAATAACGAATTTCAAATGAGATGCCATTATACTATCTAACAATAATTTATCCTCAAATCAAGAAATTGTACCAAATTTGTGCTTTTTGGTACAATTTCTTCTGGAACAAAGAAGCGCGCGATCAAATGAAAAGTGATGAAAATATTCACGTATGTATATGAGGAACGCATATTCAAGTGATGAATGAAAGTAATCCGATACTTCTTTCATTTAATAGAAGGGAAGCCGGTGGGAATCGGCTTATATGGACGCCTCGCCACTGATATATATATATATATATATATATATATATATATATATATATATATATATATATATATATATATACATACATATATATATAAATATAAATATATATATATATATATATATATATATATATATATATATATATATATATATATTGTCGCGTGTTATGGGTTCGCGGCCAATAATTTTAATGTTCCGGGAAAGTGAAAACGCAATGTCTTTTAATTTAAGTTAAAAGTGTTTATTTAATTCAAGAAAATGCACAATAATCAGTTTAACACTTTCACTAATTTTAATTTTCACTATTAAAATAAAATCTAACACTTGTCCATAAATTTCTTATCGCAATTGTCTTCTAAATCACTTCACTATTCCGAAACACACTTCCACACACTTTCGCAGTTCTTATCGCGGTCGAATGAATGATTCCCCCATTCATTCAGCTCGCCTTTATATAGGGTCTCTACCTATTCACCCATTTCACGTTTATTGGCGAATGTTCTACCGAGAAAATTAATGAATGGAGTGACGTCACTTGCAGATGTTGATCATGCTTGTTGGGTTCTCGGGGTTTCGAGTGAATTCGTGTTCTTCATTGTTGTGAAAACAATTGCGACAGTAGCTCGCAGAATTATTTGTACATGTAACACTGCCCCCACCTCAGTTCTTTTCGCCCCGAAAAGATGTGTCGCCAGTTGTAGTCAATTCTCCCTGGGTGTAATATGGGGCAAGACGGTCCAGATGCACGATTTTCATTTTAGCTCTCGGCTTACGATGTTCCTGTATTCGGTACACGACGTCGTTGATTCGCTTTCTAACTCGGTATGGTCCCTCCCAATTATGTTGCAACTTTGGAGACCTACCCTTTCGCCGTTGCGGGTTATAAAGCCACACCAAGTCATCTTGCTGGAACCCAGTAGAATTAGCCTTTAGATCATACCTGGTCTTCATGCGGTCAGTAGCCGATTCGAGGTGTTTTCGCACTGTCCGATGTATCTGGTTCAACCGTTGTCTTGGATCACTTGCGTACTCCGAGACCGTTTGGGGTTTCTCAGGGGGTGTTCCGAACTTTATATCGGCTGGCAGACGAATAGACTTTCCAAAAATGACTTTGGCTGGGGCTTGGCCCGTCGACGCATGTTCAGCGGCTCTATACGCCATCAAAAATAGTGGGATATGTCGGTCCCAGTCCCTTTGGTTCTCGTCAACCATTTTGGCAAGGTGTTTATTGAGCGTGCCGTTGAAACGTTCGACCATTCCATCGGATTGGGGATGCAGCGGTGTTGTCCTCGTTTTCCGTATTCCGAGCAGCTCGCACATTTCGCCAAAAACTAGTGACTCAAAGTTTCGGCCTTGATCCGAATGTAGTTCGCCAGGTATGCCGTACCTACTGACCCAATTTAACACTAGCTGTTCAGCTACAGTAGTTGCTTCCTGGTTGGGAATGGGGTAGACCTCGGGCCACTTGCTGAAATAATCAGCTACAACCAGCGTGTATCGATTTCCCCATTCAGATTCAGGAAAGGGTCCAGCGATGTCAACAGCAATCCTTTCAAACGGTACCCCTACGTTATAGGTTTGCATTTGTCCTCTCAGTCGTCGCTTTGGGCCGTTGACGGAAGCGCAAATTGTGCATCTGCGACACCAGTCCTCTACGTCTTCTCGAGCGTGGAGCCAGTAGAACCGTTCCCGCAATTTCGCTAAGGTCTTGTTAACACCAAGGTGGCCTCCCGAGGATCCTTCATGCATTTCCTTAACCACATCGTGGATTCGGCTTTTGGGTAGTATAGTTTGCATCCTATAGGAGCTGCCATCCGCCGTTTCCCATTTCCGCTTGAGTACGCCACCCTCCACCTGAAGGGAGTTCCATTGTGCCCAATAGCTTTTCAGGGTTGCGCCATGCATTGAAACGTCTTTCCACTCAGGTCGCCCAGTCGTCTCCTTCCATACGAGCAATGGTCCGATGTCTTCATCGGCTAGCTGGGCATTTCGAATCTCCTCCGATGACCAACCTTCATCGAATTCCGCCGTTATCAATCGCAGATCAACGAGCGGTTCCTTTTCCTCAATCCGTCGGCAATGCTTGCAGTTAGCTGGACATGGACGGCGGGATAGGGCGTCAGCATTTCCATGAACTCCGCCCTTCCGATGAACAATTTCGTAGTCGTATGACTGCAATCTTTCGATCCATCTCGCAACTTGTCCCTCGGGGTTTTTGAAGTTGAGCAACCATCTCAGTGATGCATGGTCCGTTCGAAGAACAAATTTCTGGCCATATAGATACTTGTGGAACTGCTTAGTGGCCTCTATTATAGCCAATAGCTCCTTCCTGGTCACACAGTAGTTCCTCTCACTTTTTGAAAGAACTCGACTGTAATACGAGAGGACTCTTTCTTCGCCATTGATCTGCTGGGAGAGTACAGCTCCAATACCGCCGTTGCTTGCATCAGTGTCAACTACAAACATTTTTCCGGGTTTCGGATACGCCAGCACGGGTGATTCACACAGCTTTTCCTTCAGGGTCTCAAAGGCTGTCTGGCATTGTTCGTTCCAGACATACGGACGATTTTTCTCGGTTAGCTGATGGAGACACTTAGCTATTTTGGCAAAGTCTTTGACGAATCTTCGATAGTAGGTTGCCAGACCCTGGAAACTTCGTAGTTGGCGCTTGTTGTTTGGTGATGGCCAGCTTTTCACGGCTTCAATCTTCTCAGGGTCTGTTTTGACCCCTTCTGCTGATACGACATGTCCCAGGTATTTTACTTCAGCTGCGAAAAGAGTACACTTGTCGGGACTAAGTTTCAAATTTGCCAGTCGCAGTCTGGAGAAAACCTCTTCCAAGTTCCGCACATGCTCTTCGAACGTTCTCCCGATGACGATGATGTCATCTAGGTACACTAAGCAGGTTTTCCAGGTTAGACCACGTAGCACGTATTCCATCAAGCGTTCGAAAGTGGCTGGAGCATTGCAAAGCCCAAACGGCATCACCACAAATTGCCACAATCCGGTCCCAACTGAAAATGCGGTCTTCTCACGGTCCTTCTTGTCAATTTCTACCTGCCAGTAGCCACTCTTGAGATCGAGTGTAGAAAACCATTTTGCGTCGGCTAAAGTGTCCATGATGTCATCGATGCGTGGGAGCGGGTAACTATCTTTCTTAGTGACGTCGTTGAGCTGCCTATAGTCGACACAAAAACGAGTGCTACCATCCTTTTTCTTTACTAGAACTACAGGCGCGGCCCATGGACTGACAGAAGGTTCAATAACGCCTTGTTTTTCCATGTCCGAGATCAGCGCACTCACTTCTCCTTGTTTGGCTATAGGGAGGCGTCTGGGTGCTTGTCGAATCGGCTTGGCTCCCTGTGTATCTATGACGTGAGTTACCAGACTCGTTCGGCCTTGGTCATCCGGGCTTGTTGAGAAGATGTCACTGTACTTGGTGACCAGATCAGAGGCTCGTTTGAATAGCTGCACCGGCAATTTGACTTGCTTCAATATTGCAGACGTGCATTCCCGGGCTTTGTCTGTGTCTTGCCTCCTTTTCCAATGATGGTTGTGAGAAGCTTCCAAAGAGGTGATGGTGGAAACAGGCTGGCAGCTGCCGATGACTTCTCCCGCTTTGATGCTCGTGGTTGAGTCTGCGGTATTAAGGACTCTAACCGGCACATATCCGTTCCTTAAAGATCTTACAAGGCTTCGTCCTACAATCAAGCTGCGCAATGCGGATGTCTTCGTTGGCTCTATCAGATAAGATCGGTGGTCTCCAGAATCACCATCAAGCTTGGCCCATACAATGCTTTCGGAGGAATTCGGTACATCAGTGTCAGTACATACCACTACATTCATCTTGGGGATTTGGACGCTAGGATCCTCCATCAGTACTTCGACATTCTGCCATTTCAACACACGTTTGCCCAAGTCTAACGTGATTCCATGTGGTCGGAGAAAATCCATTCCGAGAATGCAGTCATCCATAATGTTCGCGACCAGAAAATTATGTCGGAACACAAGGTCTCCCAACTGTATCTGGAGGTTGACCTCTCCATGAACAGGTGCAGTTTCTCCCGTAGCTGTCCGTAGTGAGAAAATTCTGCCCTTGTGAAGTTGTTGCTGTCTAACTAGGTCTGGTCGGATAATCGATCGGGTAGCACCAGTGTCGATTGTTATGGTGCAGTGTTCTCCGTCAATTTGACCCGGAAGGCATAAGTCCGCTTCTCCACGATGTAGTCTCGACACGGTGATGGTGGTGCTGGGGACTTCGATCCTCCTAGTCAACCTCTGCCCCACAAATTTGGCTCTTGCAGTTTGATGGTCCTCCATTCTAGGCTCCTGACACGGTCTGAATCTCCACCATCCTGGACAATAGCTCCATTTTCTTCGCTTCTTACAGTCTCTTTGCAGGTGCCCTTTTTCTCCGCAATCCCAGCATCTAGGCGCACCATTACCCTGCGGCTCTCGCTCATTTTCCACGCGCTTACACCTGCACTCGTCTGCCGCTACCTCACGAACCCGGGCAGTGGTACGAGTCACATTTTTCGCTGCCTCAAAGTTCAGACTATAAGCCAATGCGTCCTTAACCGTTTGCTTTTGAGCTAAACGCACGGCTTGTTGCAATTCCGGGTCTTTTAGTGCGCTGATGAATGCCTCTGTCGCTGCATCATCTCGATGTTCTGGGTCGTAGGCTGGATAAGCCAAAAGTGCCAGTCGCTCAATATCTTGGGCTAGCTGCTGTAGGGTTTCACCAGACTTCTGCATTCGATGCCTTAGCTGTGACCGATAAATCTGCTTTAGATGATCGTCTCCATAACGCATGTCGAGCGCATTCATTATAGCATTCGGGTTTGAGTGCAATTCAACGGGGATCGTCTGCAACAGCTCGGCAGCTGGGCCTCTTAGAGCAAGAATCAATGCAGTTGCTCGTTTCTGTTCATTCCAGTGATTTATGCGAGCGGCTGCTTCGAACTGGGTTTTGTAAATAGTCCAGACCGTTTGCCCATCGAATATTGGTGCTTGCACATTTCTAGATGAGCTTCGCGCTGCTGTTATAATTGGGGCTGGTGAGGCGGTTACTATTGCCTTCGCTGCTTCCAAATCCTTTTTCACTTTTTCCATCTCATGGTTGACCTGGCTGATCTCAAGGTTGATTCTCTCCTCGACCTGGTATACCTTCTCCTCGACGCATTTAATTTGGCTGTTGAGACTACTGAGCTCCGCTTTTATTTCGGTTGACTGTTTTTCCAGCTTCTGTGCGATGTCCACCTTGATTTCGAACGCTTGTTGGTCTAGCTTCGCTGATTGTTCATTTAGCTGCGCTGATTGTTCATTTAGCTTCGCAGCTAAACTGGATGTCTGTTCATTTAGCTGCGCTGATTGTTCGCTTAGCTTCGC
>OZ017738.1:219167988-219175488 GCA_963969285.1 Odontomyia ornata | reverse complement strand
AGCGTACGACCCAGAACATCGAGATGACGTAGCAGCAGAAGCATTCATCAGCGCCTTAAAGGACAAGGAATTGCAACAAGCCGTGCGGTTAGCTCAAAAGCAAACAGTCAAGGATGCATTGGCTTATAGTTTAAATTTTGAGGCAGCCAAAAATGTGACCCGTACCACTGCCCGGGTTCGCGAGGTACTGGCAGATAATTGCAGGTGTGAGTGCGCGGGAATTGAGCGAGAGCTGCAGGTGAATGGTGCGCCTAGATGCTGGAATTGCGGGGAAACAGGGCACCTGCAAAGAGACTGCAAGAAGGGAAGAAGACCGAGCTATTGTCCAGGGTGGAGGAGATCCAGACTGTGTCAGGAGCCTAGAATGGAGGCCCATCAAACTGCAAGGGCCAACTTCGTGGGGCGAACGTTGGCTAGGAGTATCGACATCCCCAGCACCGTGCCAAGGCAACATCGTGGAGAAGCAGACAGATGCCTTCCTGGTCAAGTTGATGAAGAACAATGCACCCTAACAAACGACACTGGTGCAACCCGATCGACGATCCGACCAGACCTAGTGAGGCCCCAACTGCTTCACAAGGACAAAGTTCATGGAATCGCTGACGCCCTATCTCGTCATCCATGTCCAGCTAACTGCAAACATTGCCAACGGATTGAGGAAAAGGAGCCGCCCGTTGATCTGCGAGTGATAACGGCCGAATTCGATGAAGGTTGGTCATCGGAGGAGATTCGAAATGCCCAGTTAGCCGATGAAGATATCGGACCATTGCTCGTATGGAAGGAGACAACTGGGCGACCGGAGTGGAAAGACGTTTCAATGCATGGCGCAACCCTGAAAAGCTATTGGGCACAATGGAACTTCCTTCAGGTGGAGGGTGGCGTACTCAAGCGGAGATGGGAAACGGCGGATGGCAGCTCCTATAGGATGCAAACTATACTCCCCAAAAGCCGAATCCATGATGTGGTTAAGGAAATGCATGAAGGATCCTCGGGAGGCCACCTTGGTGTTAACAAGACCTTAGCGAAACTGCGGGAAAAGTTCTACTGGCTCCACGCTTGAGAAGACGTAGAGGACTGGTGTCGCAGATGCACAATTTGCGCTTCCGTGAAAGGCCCAAAGCGACGACTGAGAGGACAAATGCAAACCTATAACGAAGGCGTGCCATTCGAAAAGATTGCTGTTGACATCGCAGGACCCTTTCCTGAATCCGATTGGGGAAATCGATATACGCTGGTTGTAGCCGATTATTTCAGCAAGTGGCCCGAGGTCTACCTCATTCCCAACCAGGAAGCAAGTACCGTAGCTGAACAGCTAGTGTTAAATTGGGTCAGTAGGTACGGCGTACCTTGCGAATTACATTCAGATCAAGGCCGAAACTTTGAGTCACTAGTTTTTGGCAAAATGTGTGAACTACTGGGAATACGGAAAACGAGGACAACACCGCTGCACCCCCAATCCGATGGAATGGTCGAACGGTTCAACGGCACGCTCAATAAACATCTGGCCAAGATGGTTGACGAGAACCAAAGGGACTGGGACCGACATATCCCACTATTTTTGATGGCGAACAGAGCTGCCGAACATGCATTGACGGGCCAAGCCCCAGCCAAAGTCATTTTTGGAAAGACTATTCGTTTGCCAGCCGATATAAAGTTCGGAACACCCCCTGAGAAACCCCAAACGGTCTCGGAGTACGCAAGTGATCCAAGACAACGGTTGAACCAGATACATCGGACAGTGCGTAAACACCTCGAATCGGCTACTGACCGCATGAAGACCAGGTATGATCTAAAGGCTAATTCTACTGGCTTCCAGCGAGATGACTTGGTGTGGCTTTCTAACCCGCAATGGCGAAAGGGTAGGTCTCCAAAGTTGCAACATAATTGGGAGGGACCATACCGAGTTACAAAGCGAATCAACGACGTCATATACCGAATACAGGAACATCGTAAGCCGAGAGCCAAAATGAAAATCGTGCATCTGGACCGTCTTGCCCCATATTACACCCAAGGAGAATTGACTACAAATAGCGACACATCTTTTCGGGGCGAAAAGAACTGAGGTGGGGGCAGTGTTTCATGTACAAATAATTACATGTACAAATAATTCTGGAGCTGCTGTCGCAATTGTTTTCATAATCATTAAGAACGTCAACAAATGAATTTGTACCAAATTTGTGCTTTTTGATACAATTTCTTCTGGAACAAAGAAGCGCGCGATCAAATGAAAAGTGATGAAAATATTCACGTATGTATATGAGGAACGCATATTCAAGTGATGAATGAAAGTAATCCGATACTTCTTTCATTTAATAGAAGGGAAGCCGGTGGGAATCGGCTTATATGGACGCCTCGCCACTGATATATATATATATATATATATATATATATATATATATTTATATATATATATATATATATATATATATATATATATACATACATATATATATAAATATAAATATATATATATATATATATATATATATATATATATATATATATATATATATATATATATATATATATATATATATATATATATATATATATATATATATATATTGTCGCGTGTTATGGGTTCGCGGCCAATAATTTTAATGTTCCGGGAAAGTGAAAACGCAATGTCTTTTAATTTAAGTTAAAAGTGTTTATTTAATTCAAGAAAATGCACAATAATCAGTTTAACACTTTCACTAATTTTAATTTTCACTATTAAAATAAAATCTAACACTTGTCCATAAATTTCTTATCGCAATTGTCTTCTAAATCACTTCACTATTCCGAAACACACTTCCACACACTTTCGCAGTTCTTATCGCGGTCGAATGAATGATTCCCCCATTCATTCAGCTCGCCTTTATATAGGGTCTCTACCTATTCACCCATTTCTCGTTTATTGGCGAATGTTCTACCGAGAAAATTAATGAATGGAGTGACGTCACTTGCAGATGTTGATCATGCTTGTTGGGTTCTCGGGGTTTCGAGTGAATTCGTGTTCTTCATTGTTGTGAAAACAATTGCGACAGTAGCTCGCAGAATTATTTGTACATGTAACACTGCCCCCACCTCAGTTCTTTTCGCCCCGAAAAGATGTGTCGCCAGTTGTAGTCAATTCTCCCTGGGTGTAATATGGGGCAAGACGGTCCAGATGCACGATTTTCATTTTAGCTCTCGGCTTACGATGTTCCTGTATTCGGTACATGACGTCGTTGATTCGCTTTCTAACTCGGTATGGTCCCTCCCAATTATGTTGCAACTTTGGAGACCTACCCTTTCGCCGTTGCGGGTTATAAAGCCACACCAAGTCATCTTGCTGGAACCCAGTAGAATTAGCCTTTAGATCATACCTGGTCTTCATGCGGTCAGTAGCCGATTCGAGGTGTTTTCGCACTGTCCGATGTATCTGGTTCAACCGTTGTCTTGGATCACTTGCGTACTCCGAGACCGTTTGGGGTTTCTCAGGGGGTGTTCCGAACTTTATATCGGCTGGCAGACGAATAGACTTTCCAAAAATGACTTTGGCTGGGGCTTGGCCCGTCGACGCATGTTCAGCGGCTCTATACGCCATCAAAAATAGTGGGATATGTCGGTCCCAGTCCCTTTGGTTCTCGTCAACCATTTTGGCAAGGTGTTTATTGAGCGTGCCGTTGAAACGTTCGACCATTCCATCGGATTGGGGATGCAGCGGTGTTGTCCTCGTTTTCCGTATTCCGAGCAGCTCGCACATTTCGCCAAAAACTAGTGACTCAAAGTTTCGGCCTTGATCCGAATGTAGTTCGCCAGGTATGCCGTACCTACTGACCCAATTTAACACTAGCTGTTCAGCTACAGTAGTTGCTTCCTGGTTGGGAATGGGGTAGACCTCGGGCCACTTGCTGAAATAATCAGCTACAACCAGCGTGTATCGATTTCCCCATTCAGATTCAGGAAAGGGTCCAGCGATGTCAATAGCAATCCTTTCAAACGGTACCCCTACGTTATAGGTTTGCATTTGTCCTCTCAGTCGTCGCTTTGGGCCGTTGACGGAAGCGCAAATTGTGCATCTGCGACACCAGTCCTCTACGTCTTCTCGAGCGTGGAGCCAGTAGAACCGTTCCCGCAATTTCGCTAAGGTCTTGTTAACACCAAGGTGGCCTCCCGAGGATCCTTCATGCATTTCCTTAACCACATCGTGGATTCGGCTTTTGGGTAGTATAGTTTGCATCCTATAGGAGCTGCCATCCGCCGTTTCCCATTTCCGCTTGAGTACGCCACCCTCCACCTGAAGGGAGTTCCATTGTGCCCAATAGCTTTTCAGGGTTGCGCCATGCATTGAAACGTCTTTCCACTCAGGTCGCCCAGTCGTCTCCTTCCATACGAGCAATGGTCCGATGTCTTCATCGGCTAGCTGGGCATTTCGAATCTCCTCCGATGACCAACCTTCATCGAATTCCGCCGTTATCAATCGCAGATCAACGAGCGGTTCCTTTTCCTCAATCCGTCGGCAATGCTTGCAGTTAGCTGGACATGGACGGCGGGATAGGGCGTCAGCATTTCCATGAACTCCGCCCTTCCGATGAACAATTTCGTAGTCGTATGACTGCAATCTTTCGATCCATCTCGCAACTTGTCCCTCGGGGTTTTTGAAGTTGAGCAACCATCTCAGTGATGCATGGTCCGTTCGAAGAACAAATTTCTGGCCATATAGATACTTGTGGAACTGCTTAGTGGCCTCTATTATAGCCAATAGCTCCTTCCTGGTCACACAGTAGTTCCTCTCACTTTTTGAAAGAACTCGACTGTAATACGAGAGGACTCTTTCTTCGCCATTGATCTGCTGGGAGAGTACAGCTCCAATACCGCCGTTGCTTGCATCAGTGTCAACTACAAACATTTTTCCGGGTTTCGGATACGCCAGCACGGGTGATTCACACAGCTTTTCCTTCAGGGTCTCAAAGGCTGTCTGGCATTGTTCGTTCCAGACATACGGACGATTTTTCTCGGTTAGCTGATGGAGACACTTAGCTATTTTGGCAAAGTCTTTGACGAATCTTCGATAGTAGGTTGCCAGACCCAGGAAACTTCGTAGTTGGCGCTTGTTGTTTGGTGATGGCCAGCTTTTCACGGCTTCAATCTTCTCAGGGTCTGTTTTGACCCCTTCTGCTGATACGACATGTCCCAGGTATTTTACTTCAGCTGCGAAAAGAGTACACTTGTCGGGACTAAGTTTCAAATTTGCCAGTCGCAGTCTGGAGAAAACCTCTTCCAAGTTCCGCACATGCTCTTCGAACGTTCTCCCGATGACGATGATGTCATCTAGGTACACTAAGCAGGTTTTCCAGGTTAGACCACGTAGCACGTATTCCATCAAGCGTTCGAAAGTGGCTGGAGCATTGCAAAGCCCAAACGGCATCACCACAAATTGCCACAATCCGGTCCCAACTGAAAATGCGGTCTTCTCACGGTCCTTCTTGTCAATTTCTACCTGCCAGTAGCCACTCTTGAGATCGAGTGTAGAAAACCATTTTGCGTCGGCTAAAGTGTCCATGATGTCATCGATGCGTGGGAGCGGGTAACTATCTTTCTTAGTGACGTCGTTGAGCTGCCTATAGTCGACACAAAAACGAGTGCTACCATCCTTTTTCTTTACTAGAACTACAGGCGCGGCCCATGGACTGACAGAAGGTTCAATAACGCCTTGTTTTTCCATGTCCGAGATCAGCGCACTCACTTCTCCTTGTTTGGCTATAGGGAGGCGTCTGGGTGCTTGTCGAATCGGCTTGGCTCCCTGTGTATCTATGACGTGAGTTACCAGACTCGTTCGGCCTTGGTCATCCGGGCTTGTTGAGAAGATGTCACTGTACTTGGTGACCAGATCAGAGGCTCGTTTGAATAGCTGCACCGGCAATTTGACTTGCTTCAATATTGCAGACGTGCATTCCCGGGCTTTGTCTGTGTCTTGCCTCCTTTTCCAATGATGGTTGTGAGAAGCTTCCAAAGAGGTGATGGTGGAAACAGGCTGGCAGCTGCCGATGACTTCTCCCGCTTTGATGCTCGTGGTTGAGTCTGCGGTATTAAGGACTCTAACCGGCACATATCCGTTCCTTAAAGATCTTACAAGGCTTCGTCCTACAATCAAGCTGCGCAATGCGGATGTCTTCGTTGGCTCTATCAGATAAGATCGGTGGTCTCCAGAATCACCATCAAGCTTGGCCCATACAATGCTTTCGGAGGAATTCGGTACATCAGTGTCAGTACATACCACTACATTCATCTTGGGGATTTGGACGCTAGGATCCTCCATCAGTACTTCGACATTCTGCCATTTCAACACACGTTTGCCCAAGTCTAACGTGATTCCATGTGGTCGGAGAAAATCCATTCCGAGAATGCAGTCATCCATAATGTTCGCGACCAGAAAATTATGTCGGAACACAAGGTCTCCCAACTGTATCTGGAGGTTGACCTCTCCATGAACAGGTGCAGTTTCTCCCGTAGCTGTCCGTAGTGAGAAAATTCTGCCCTTGTGAAGTTGTTGCTGTCTAACTAGGTCTGGTCGGATAATCGATCGGGTAGCACCAGTGTCGATTGTTATGGTGCAGTGTTCTCCGTCAATTTGACCCGGAAGGCATAAGTCCGCTTCTCCACGATGTAGTCTTGACACGGTGATGGTGGTGCTGGGGACTTCGATCCTCCTAGTCAACCTCTGCCCCACAAATTTGGCTCTTGCAGTTTGATGGTCCTCCATTCTAGGCTCCTGACACGGTCTGAATCTCCACCATCCTGGACAATAGCTCCATTTTCTTCGCTTCTTACAGTCTCTTTGCAGGTGCCCTTTTTCTCCGCAATCCCAGCATCTAGGCGCACCATTACCCTGCGGCTCTCGCTCATTTTCCACGCGCTTACACCTGCACTCGTCTGCCGCTACCTCACGAACCCGGGCAGTGGTACGAGTCACATTTTTCGCTGCCTCAAAGTTCAGACTATAAGCCAATGCGTCCTTAACCGTTTGCTTTTGAGCTAAACGCACGGCTTGTTGCAATTCCGGGTCTTTTAGTGCGCTGATGAATGCCTCTGTCGCTGCATCATCTCGATGTTCTGGGTCGTAGGCTGGATAAGCCAAAAGTGCCAGTCGCTCAATATCTTGGGCTAGCTGCTGTAGGGTTTCACCAGACTTCTGCATTCGATGCCTTAGCTGTGACCGATAAATCTGCTTTAGATGATCGTCTCCATAACGCATGTCGAGCGCATTCATTATAGCATTCGGGTTTGAGTGCAATTCAACGGGGATCGTCTGCAACAGCTCGGCAGCTGGGCCTCTTAAGGCAAGAATCAATGCAGTTGCTCGTTCCTGTTCATTCCAGTGATTTATGCGAGCGGCTGCTTCGAACTGGGTTTTGTAAATAGTCCAGACCGTTTGCCCATCGAATATTGGTGCTTGCACATTTCTAGATGAGCTTCGCGCTGCTGTTATAATTGGGGCTGGTGAGGCGGTTACTATTGCCTTCGCTGCTTCCA
>OZ017738.1:219082988-219162988 GCA_963969285.1 Odontomyia ornata | reverse complement strand
ACCTGCAAAGAGACTGCAAGAAGGGAAGAAGACCGAGCTATTGTCCAGGGTGGAGGAGATCCAGACTGTGTCAGGAGCCTAGAATGGAGGCCCATCAAACTGCAAGGGCCAACTTCGTGGGGCGAACGTTGGCTAGGAGTATCGACATCCCCAGCACCGTGCCAAGGCAACATCGTGGAGAAGCAGACAGATGCCTTCCTGGTCAAGTTGATGAAGAACAATGCACCCTAACAAACGACACTGGTGCAACCCGATCGACGATCCGACCAGACCTAGTGAGGCCCCAACTGCTTCACAAGGACAAAGTTCATGGAATCGCTGACGCCCTATCTCGTCATCCATGTCCAGCTAACTGCAAACATTGCCAACGGATTGAGGAAAAGGAGCCGCCCGTTGATCTGCGAGTGATAACGGCCGAATTCGATGAAGGTTGGTCATCGGAGGAGATTCGAAATGCCCAGTTAGCCGATGAAGATATCGGACCATTGCTCGTATGGAAGGAGACAACTGGGCGACCGGAGTGGAAAGACGTTTCAATGCATGGCGCAACCCTGAAAAGCTATTGGGCACAATGGAACTTCCTTCAGGTGGAGGGTGGCGTACTCAAGCGGAGATGGGAAACGGCGGATGGCAGCTCCTATAGGATGCAAACTATACTCCCCAAAAGCCGAATCCATGATGTGGTTAAGGAAATGCATGAAGGATCCTCGGGAGGCCACCTTGGTGTTAACAAGACCTTAGCGAAACTGCGGGAAAAGTTCTACTGGCTCCACGCTTGAGAAGACGTAGAGGACTGGTGTCGCAGATGCACAATTTGCGCTTCCGTGAAAGGCCCAAAGCGACGACTGAGAGGACAAATGCAAACCTATAACGAAGGCGTGCCATTCGAAAAGATTGCTGTTGACATCGCAGGACCCTTTCCTGAATCCGATTGGGGAAATCGATATACGCTGGTTGTAGCCGATTATTTCAGCAAGTGGCCCGAGGTCTACCTCATTCCCAACCAGGAAGCAAGTACCGTAGCTGAACAGCTAGTGTTAAATTGGGTCAGTAGGTACGGCGTACCTTGCGAATTACATTCAGATCAAGGCCGAAACTTTGAGTCACTAGTTTTTGGCAAAATGTGTGAACTACTGGGAATACGGAAAACGAGGACAACACCGCTGCACCCCCAATCCGATGGAATGGTCGAACGGTTCAACGGCACGCTCAATAAACATCTGGCCAAGATGGTTGACGAGAACCAAAGGGACTGGGACCGAAACATCCCACTATTTTTGATGGCGAACAGAGCTGCCGAACATGCATTGACGGGCCAAGCCCCAGCCAAAGTCATTTTTGGAAAGACTATTCGTTTGTCAGCCGATATAAAGTTCGGAACACCCCCTGAGAAACCCCAAACGGTCTCGGAGTACGCAAGTGATCTAAGACAACGGTTGAACCAGATACATCGGACAGTGCGAAAACACCTCGAATCGGCTACTGACCGCATGAAGACCAGGTATGATCTAAAGGCTAATTCTACTGGCTTCCAGCGAGATGACTTGGTGTGGCTTTCTAACCCGCAATGGCGAAAGGGTAGGTCTCCAAAGTTGCAACATAATTGGGAGGGACCATACCGAGTTACAAAGCGAATCAACGACGTCATATACCGAATACAGGAACATCGTAAGCCGAGAGCCAAAATGAAAATCGTGCATCTGGACCGTCTTGCCCCATATTACACCCAAGGAGAATTGACTACAAATAGCGACACATCTTTTCGGGGCGAAAAGAACTGAGGTGGGGGCAGTGTTTCATGTACAAATAATTCTGGAGCTGCTGTCGCAATTGTTTTCATAATCATTAAGAACGTCAACAAATGAATTTACTCGAACCCACGAGAACCCAACAAGCATGATCAACATCTGCAAGTGACGTCACTCCATTCATTAATTTGTTCGAATCTACCAGGTACCTCTCGGTAGAACATTCGCCAATGTACGAGAAATGGGTGAATAGGTAGAGACTCTATATAAAGGCGAGCTGAATGAATGGGGGGGATCATTCATTACAACCGCGATAGAAAACTGCGATATAGTGGAACGCGAAGTAAAGACGATTGATTGTTTGAGTGCGAAGTGATTTTAAGTGGTCAGTTGAATGACAAATTTATAGACTTAGTGAAAATTAAAATTGTGAAATACTAAAATAAGTAATTGTGCATTTTTGTGATTAATTGAATAAACTCTTTTAATTTAATTTAAAAGACATTGCGTTTTCACTTCCCCGGAACATTAAAATTATTGGCCGCGAACCGAAAACACGCGACAATATATATATATATATATATATATATATATATATATATATATATATATATATATATATATATATATATACATATATATATATATTCATATATATATATATATATATATATGTATATATATATATATATATATATATATATATATATATATATATATATATATATACATATATGCAGATATATATGAGGGTTATTCAACAAGTACTTAGCCTACTGAAGGAAAACGAAAATTTTGGAAAGGTGGCAATTTATTTTTCCACATAATCTCCTTCAAGCTCGATACACTTGGTCTAGCGATGCTCTAATTTTTTCAACCCGTCCAAAAAAATGCATTTTCTCAAAGGCTGCACGCTGACATCCTCTTTCGACCCAAATCTATTTTCGGTGAGTGATTTTTCCAGGTTTGGAAACAAAAAGCAGTCACAGGGGTCAAATCTGGAGAATACAGTGGATAGGGCAGCAATTCGTAGCGCAATTTGACCAATTTGGCCGTACCGACGGCGGAGGTGTGAGCCGGTGCGTAGTCGTGGTGGAACAGCACTTTTTTCTTCGCCAAGTGGAGCCACTTTTTCTTCAATTCGTGGTCACATCGGCCCAATAATTGTGCATAGTAGCGCCCCGTGATTGTTTTACCCTTCTCGAGGTAATCGATGTTGATCACACCTTGTGAATCCCAGGAAACGGTGGCCATTACCTTTCCGGCCGATCGAACAGCCTTCTTCGGAGCACATTCGCCGGGTGAAGTCCACTGTTTCGACTATTTCTTGGTCTCTGGTGTATACCAGTGAATCCATGTTTCATCGGCGGTCACGAAACGACGCAAGAACTTCACCGGATTGCACTGAAACAGCGCCAAACACGTCACCGATATGGTCTCACGGTTGCGCTTGTTTTCCGGTGTGAGCAAACGTGGCACCCATCGCGCTGACAGCTTTCTCATGCCTAATTCTTTGTGTGGAATATGATGCACCGTTCCTCTTGCGATGTTCGCAGTCTCAGCTCAATCGACGGTCTGCCAACACGACATCGTAGATTTTTTTAACGTTTTCTTCCGTAGCAGCCATTTTCGGAGCACCTGGGCGTGGCTCATCAAAGACCGACGTGCGGCCACGAACAAACTCGTTGAACCAATTCTTGACGGTCGCCATCGAAGGAGAAGAGTCACCGTACACAGCATCCAAGCGATCTTTGATTTCGCTGTGCGTTTTCCCTTCCAAAAACAAGAATTTAATCACTGAACGATATTGTTCTTTTTCCATTTTTGAACAACCGACCGACACGCTCGATTTCAAAGGCTATCATAACAAAACGAACGAAGGGGATTGACTAAAACGTTGACAGTAGGCTACTAAAAGAATGTACTGCACAATGGTTAAACTATTTTGTAATAGCAGCGCCATCGGGCGGTGAGGCTAAGTACTTGTTGAATGACCCTCGTATATATATATATATATATATATATATATATATATATATATATATATATATATATATATATATATATATATATATCTTGTTACATGTACAAATAATTTTGCGAGCTACTGTCGCAATTGTTTTCACAACCATAAGAACATAATAGACAACAAGCGAATGTACTCGAAAACCCACCAAGCATGATCAACATATGAAAGTGAGTCACTGCCCCATTCATTAAGCTGCTCGGATATTCCACGTATTTCGGCAATGTACGAGAAATGAACTGAATGACTAGAGACCCAATATAAAGGCAAGCTGAATGGATTCGTTACAACCGCGATAATAAAAACTGCGATAGAGTGGAGCGCGAGGTAAAGGCGATATTGATTGAGTGATTGTGAAGTGATTTTAGAAGACAATTGCAAGAGAAATTTATTGACAAGTGGAAGTTTGATTGCTAAAAGTGAAATTAATAACTGTGCATTCTTTCAAATAAACTCTTCTAAACTTAATAAAAAAAGGACACTGCGTTTTCACTTTCCCGGAACATTAAAATTATTGGCCGCGAATCATAACACGCGACAGTGGTGTCAGAAATGGGATAAAAAAAACTTCGAAAGTAAAATTTGAGCATTTTTATAGTGCACAGTAGTAAAATTTAACGAAACAATTAAAATGCCACTAAGCTTAAACTTAAAAATTAACGAATTGACCATTTCGGAGCTTAAGGAAGAGTTGGAACAGCAAAACCTGGCTACGCAAGATACAAAGGCCACACTGATTGCACGCTTGCGTGACGCAATTGAATCAGAAGGCGCGTATCTGGATTCGGGTGAGCCCTCAGATGCAAAAAAAGGCACAGAACGTGGTGAAGCAGAAACACCAAAACCAAAGGAATAAGACAACAGTCATTTAATTTAACTGCAAAGCTAAATGAACAGTCATCCAATTTAACTGCAAAGCTAAGTGAACGGTCGTCAAGTTTAACCACAAAGCTAGATGAACAATCAGCGAAACTGGACCAACAAGCGATCGAAATCAAGGAAGTGCAAAAACAGTCAACCGAAATAAAAGCGGAGCTCGGTAGCATGAACAAACAAATTAAATGCGTTGATGAAAAGGTTTTCCAGGTCAAAGAGAAAGTCAGTCAGGTTTAGGAGGGAATCAACTTTGAGATCAGCCAGGTCGAAAAGAGAATGAACCATGAGATGGAAAAAGTGAAAAAAGAATTGGAAGCAGCAAAGGCAGTAGTAACCATGTAGTGAATTAGATGAGTTTCAATGTCCGTGAAGGACTGCAGCGATGGCCTGCTGCCTCGGCAGAGGAAGATGGAGGGATCTGCCGAGTATGCCCTCGTCCGGAGACGCGTGAATGCGCTGGCAGGCTAGCATTGCGGTGTCGTGGGGCGGGTTGATTTCCCCGGCACGAGGACTCACTACAAAACAATTTCGCATTCACGAATTTGTCGATAGCTCACAATGCGACTGAAGCCGCAAAAACTGTAGATAACCTCACCGAAGGAGATTGACTTGTTACTAGAACAAGTGAAACCTGAGAAGGAAGGCGAACTTGGGGTTGACCTCGTCATTACCCAACGCCTGAAACAGAAAGGATTATTAATTACCCGGTGGCTGGCTCATGTTTTGGGGTTGAAGCCTGCCACCGTACCGGGTCCTATACTCGGTTAGAAAAACCGGAAGGGAAAAGACCGATTTTTTCGTTTAATTCATCATTTTCTTTATCATCATTATCTCTCACTTTATATATATACTAAATAAATCATGTACTTATCTTCCCGATTTAAATATATATAAGGAAATTTGATTAAAATAATTAGTATAATTTTAATAATCATATAATAGAAAAATATTGGAAATAAATTCTATTAAATCAAAAGGACTCACCGCATGTTCCGTCGAGCGCTCGATGGGTGCTGGATACGTCCTGTAAATTTTCACTTTTGTTAACTTAAAAGCAACAATGTAATTCGACAATGATCTAAGGCCGAATAATTCACCTATCACTATAAAGGTTCTTTGGGCGAATGCCATACAAAATTTAGTAATAAAATCACTTGAAACGGGCGCTAGTGTGAACCCGTTTTCAAGAATTGTTCGTAACTCTTCTCATCCATAAGTTTATCAATTTCTGAAGTTTCACTGAGCTTCACTTTGAATAACCAGCCTTTTTCATAACACGATGTATTGCTCAACCCTGGGGTATCCTCAACTGATGTGTTCTTCTCTACCACAGTTCCTGACACAGGAGAATATAATTCACTTGCTAGCGGTGAATGCAGAACACAAAATCCATTTCGATGATTGTGGGGCCAGTTGAATACGCTGCAACACGAGGAACTGTCGATCCGATGCGCTTTGAATGCCAGGAATGGCGAACGTGTTTCCGTTAACCAGCTCGTCCCAGACAATGATCAGTAGAGCGGGGGTTGCCGAAACCTTGAAAACGAACCAAACGCGGCATCAGCTAATTAGTACTGCTCCAGTGCTGGTTCTTCGGACGGATTGAAATCGTTATCGAAATGGGGCTTGGGTATTGTATGTGTACGAGTAGTTATCAATCACTGTAATCACGGCAGGCCATGGAGTAATTGCGGCTTGTCCTCAATTCAAATGGCGTTGGGTACCCGTATTTATCCTTGCACTATCAACACCGTGATTGCATTGAGAAATTTTGGTCAGCTCTAGGTGCACGGCGACTGGTAATAATTAATTAAAAAAAAGTTCACATCAACAGAGTATTCCCCGCAAATTTTAATTGTTGGCTGTTTCGACTCACCAATAAGTTCGTAAACACACTCTCTTATTTTAAAACCTATCACGCGCGCAGATAAACAGATAATTTGTTCTTCGCACATCACGGATATTTTTATTTTATAATTCCAAATAGTTTTAGATTAAGTTTATGTTAAATCGTCATTTGAAGTGTTTGCACGTTATGAAAATGATTTGCACGAATGAGATCAGTTCATACTATGAATAGGTTTATGTAAGAAAACATTTTGTTTGTTTTGGCGTTCACTCGGCTAATCCAATCGTGACATGGTCGCCGACTTGCTTTTGTCAGCAAAGCCCGAGACTCTGCGTTCGCCGTCTCCGTTGCTTTTCAGAGGTCGGTCTTTGGGGTGGGGTGTTTTGTAAAAAGAAATCACAGCTCACTAATATCGTTTGCGGCTACGAGGCTGGAATGCACTGAATCCGAACCACTAAATTATAGGTTATCGTCCGCTCGACACAACCAAGCGCATAATTACACCAACTCCGTCTTCCGCAGCTCTTTCCCCATCTCTCTTGTTGTTTTCCACGTTCCACTAGCACATTTCCCAATTCGGATATCAAAATGCGTCACACTACGAGTGGTCCGCTCCCAGCTGCCTTGACGCCCTCTAAGACTCCGCATTCATCGTTTTGTTTGATAGCAGTTCCAATATCCGCAGCTGTGCGAATACTACGTCTTCTAGAGATTCTTGTGCGTATTGTGAGATCCCAACAGTTCCGACTCCATTGTCAACAATCACCCATTCGTGCTTCTTGTATACCTTCGCTCACTTTCAATATTTCTCCAGCAGCATACAAAGAACAAAACTTAACAGTGTACCGAGGAAACGACTCGGGTCAAAACGTTTTCTTGGTCTTAGTTGTAAAACATACGAAAATGGAATATGGAGTCATGTTTCACTAGCTTTTATACGACTAAAATTGATTTAATACACATGCCTTGTTTTAAATACTAGCGTGCAATATTTTACTTTCGAATGATAATTTTAGTTTATTTTTAGGTAGTGTTGCGTTTGAGCCATTAAAAGTTTAATATATTAATAAATGGTGAAGAACTTAATGAACTTGTTATGTCCCGCAAAATAAACAGATACGGCATTGTATAACTTGTATAGAATGCTTACCGCCTCCTCAGGATTCACCACTGAATCACTAAAAGCTGGCATTTGACTTTCGTTCAGGGAATCTGATTCAAAGGAATATTCACTTACTCCCGCAAGGTTCCGGAATCCTTCACGTCTTCCCTCAAGGATCTCTTTTTCTTCAACTGTGTATAGCGTCGGCTGTCCTACATAT
The DNA here is from genome assembly GCA_963969285.1 of Odontomyia ornata. Lineage (NCBI taxonomy): Eukaryota > Metazoa > Arthropoda > Insecta > Diptera > Stratiomyidae > Odontomyia > Odontomyia ornata. Next base: position 219,155,167 of record OZ017738.1, on the reverse strand, counting down.
TTGATTCTTTTACGTCTAGCATCACTTAAAGGACTATCGTCTGAGTCATTACTAGTTGCTGAATGGAAAATGGATGAGTTTTTGTCCTTTTGAATATCACAGAGTGGTGGAGTATCGAATACTTTGCTTATGGTTTGAGCAGGTGTTTCAGTAGAAGCCTCATATTCAATAGCGTTAGGTGTGTTAAGGTTATTCTGGGAATAGGTTTCGTTCACATAATCTAGAACCCGACTCAGCCTCTCATCGATTGTTGGCGCTTTCAGGGGTGCATGGCTTGCGGGGCGAGGAAAACGGCATCCACACTCCAGGAAAAGGTCATGATGTCGAAACTGCACTTTATCTTCTTCGAGGAACTCTTCTCGAGATGACTGCCTCTCCAGCCGTGCTGATGAAGAGCTCTTTTGCCCTAACCCCTTCCCTTGGGCAGCAAACTCCGACTGCAAATAGTCTTTGGAAGCCACTGTGTAGGCCAAGTCTGATGAGGATTCTTGATATGAAAAATCAGGAGCTCGTTCTGTAGGTGGCGTACGTTTTCTACTGCGAGTAATGTTGAGTCTGACAAGTCCTTCGTGAGTGCCAACGTCAGCAGCCTTCGGAGACGGAGGATTTTTATACTCTGTCTTACGACCCGATATTGTAATCAGAAGTTTTTGTTTTGGTTCAGCCAAATTAGTTTTTCCCGCCACTCCAGCATTAGCAATACCTTAACATTCCTCCAAATGAGACGTTGAATTGCGAAACAATTCCTCAAACAGTAGAGATGCGGTGCATAGACGACACCGCGCAAACAATGCAATACAAACAATAATTTAAATCATCCACACGCGTGAAGGAAGCACGGAATGATTGATATTGGTACAAAAATAAATACTTCTTGCTTTCGAGCAAATAAGAATGAAGCGTTGCACGTTCGCAAGCGTCGAAATAATGGACCATAGCCTCACGCGTTCCAATTCGCACCGTCTTATCACCAGGACTAGGAAAATTATGAAGTCACAATAGAACATATAGGCATAAACATCAGTAGGAAGTCTTGGCTTATGAAGCAAATCTTCTAAGAAAAAACATTATAGGTGAACAGTACCGCACACATGTTACTTTGATTATACCTGGCAAGTAGTTTCCTGGCTCTTCTCTTCTTAACCTCAATTTTCTTCTTTTACGAATTTTCGCCGAAACTTAACAGCTATATGAATTTCGCATAATAATTTAATTTTTGCGCTACGTATTCCTTCGTCCGAATTAAATAAAACACAATGCAATCCACCGCTCGTATCACCTTGAATTTTTGCTTATTTTCTTTTGTAACTATAAATTTTCTTTCACTTGATTTATCACTTTCCCCAAGTTGCAAACATGGCGGGGCGAACCATCGAGCAACGAAACAATAGTGTAAAATCGCGAAAAGTTTCGTTCAATAGTGACATCTATGGGTGGATCCGCGATGGTGATAATGCACACTCGTTTCGGTTGTTTTTAAAATTTACGTCGTCTTTTGTAGATTCGCTTAAGTTATCAAATGAATGCAATTTTCGTTTGTAATGATTAGGCGTAATTAGGGAAAAAGAAAAATCGGAAGAATTAGACAGGCACGCTTTAACTACCGACAAACAAAAAAATTTTTTTTTTTATTAAGATTATGTTTGGAATGGGTACAATTTGACAATTTTTGAGGGGTTTAAATGATACAATGATTTTATCGTTCATATAATTAAAGGGGTTAACCGTTTCGTTCAAAGCATTTGTATACCGCGTTACACCACAATTCGTTAAATTATATTCAAAAGATATTGTAATAAAATCACTACACGTTAAAATTTTAAACAAGTTTAGAATTTTGTTTCCCGGGAGTTCAGTACAAAAGAAATTTCCTTAATTTATTTTTCATGCGGAAAAAAAAGAGCGAGTGTTGCGATGGGGAAGGTGACTGAATGGTTCCCCATTGTTAAATTGAGTTTGTGCTGTGTGCCTGTGGCAGCGCTGGCTTTTAGCGCCCTACTCCTCGATTACTACAGGGCAGCTAATTTTCTCGCGATCACAAGGCAATGAGGATTGCGGAAAAGGAGCTGAAGGATCTTTCTGTGTATCATGGGTTGGCTTCGCGTCGGGAATAGAGATGACGGACACTAAAAGAAAAACACAGTTGACAGACGGACAGACCGACTTATGTTTTGTTTGCCGGAAGTCTACAACCTTGCGCGTTTTATGAGAATATATGCGGACGGACAAACAGACGTGCCCAATTATCTATCGGCGCAGATCTTTCGCGTGGTATATCCCCACTTCTTTTCCCGTTGGATCCGTTATCAGGTAACGGTTAGGTCCCATTACCTTCTTTATGCGGCTTTTCAAGAATCGCCTGTCCAGCTTGGCGTTGTAGTGCCCCGCGGCGTCACTTTGGCGGAAATTTCGCCGGAAAACTTCATCTCCTTCTTTGAAATTAGCAGAGCTTGACCGGAGATTGTACTGCGCTTCATTTGCACTTCCTGCGGCCTTAATCTTCCGTCTGATTTGTTGGCGGGGGTCTCCTAAACGTTCGTGGGGCTCCAGCGCAACGACGGGGTCTCCCAAACACTTTAATTGCCGTAACAGCCGGTATGATTTACCGTGGCAAATCATGTGCTGTCCAAAGGCGCCAAAGTAAGGGGCGACACCGGTGACGGAATGATACGAGGATCGCAGGGCGCATGTGATGGCAGACAATCGCCGATCCCAATCCTTTTGAGATGGGTGGACGTAAGAACGGATCGCGGCCAATAGGGTGCGGTTCAACCGTTCTGATGCGTTGGACTGAGGAGAGTATATGGGCATCAGTTGGTGTTCATCGCCATACTGCTCAAGTAGGCTTTTAAACTGCCGAGACCGGAACTGTACTCCATTATCTGAGTACACACTCTCTGGAACACCGAACACATGGAATACCCGGTTCTCTAAGAATTTCACGATCGATGGAGTTGTGAATTTACGGATAGGTTCCACCATTGGGAACTTTGAGGGCTGATCTAGAACGACTATAGCTCCGATGTGTCCCATGGAAGACCGAGGATATGGACCGAGTAAATCGATGTATAGACGCTGGAACACGCGTTCTGGGACGTTGAGTTGACCCATAGGAGGTCGAAGAGGCTGGTTGGGCGCTTTGGTGCCTTTACAGGTCTCACAGGCGCTCACGTAGTCTTTGACCTGGGATGCCATTTTAGGCCAAAAGAAGTATTTTTTTAGTCGGCGTAGTGTTCGATCGTAACCCCCGTGGGCACTTAAAGGATGGTCATGTGCGTGGAAGATCAGATGTTGTGTCATTTCCTCCGGTACCCAGAGTTTCCAAGACTCTTCTTCCTGCCATGGATCACCAGTGGCGTATTCATTTCGTCTATACACATAGCCGTCTATTACCTTCAAATCAGGCAGCTGTGTTTGTTGGGTCGCTATGGTTTGCCTCAACTCTTTGTAGCTATCTGATTCGAAATGTGGGCTGTCCAAATCTATTTCGATGGGGTCCTCGACATTTATTGTTAATTCGGCTCCCTCTGGGGAAAACATCCGTGAGAGAGTGTCGGGTACGATGTTCTGGGTCCCTTTCCGATGTTTGATGGAGAACTTGAACCCTTGCAGTTTAAGAGCCCATCTGGCTAGGCGTCCATTTAAATCTGCCTGGTTCATCAACCATTGTAGTGACGCGTGGTCTGTGATGATCTCGAATTGGTGGCCTTCGATGTAAGCTCGGAATTTCTTCACAGCCATTACCGCTGCCAAACATTCTTGCTCGGAAACAGTGTAGTTTCTTTGGGCCGAATTTAGCTTATTGGACATGAAGGCGATAGGAGCTTCCTCTCCTTCGTCGGTCAATTGCACCAGCACGGTTCCTACTCTATGTTGACTTGCGTCACAATGAATGGAGAAGGGCTTCGTGAAGTCGGGGCTGTGCAAGACAGGAGCTGATGTGAGGGCTTGTTTAAGCTCTTCAAATGCCTTTCGGCTGATTCCGGTCCAAACGAACTTCCCCTTCCGCAACATGTCTGACAGGGGCGCTGAGACTGTTGCATAATTCCGAACAAACCTTCGGTACCAACCGCACACACCAAGGAAACGTCGTAGCTGCTTCACAGTTTTTGGTAAGGGGAACTCATCAATCGCACGAGTTTTGTCTGGATCCGTTTTGATAGTGCCATGTCCTATGACATGTCATAGGTATCGGACTTCTTTCATGACAAACTTACTTTTCTGTACGTTGATGGTGAGTCCCGCCTTACTGATGTGCAGGGCTACTTCTTGTAGAAGTAGGAGGTGTTGATCGAACGTTTCCGTGATGAGTAACAGATCATCGAGGTACACGAACACTTGGTGTTTTAGGTGAGGTGGGATGACCTTGTCCATCAACCGAGTCATCGTTTGCGGCGCGTTACACAGGCCAAAGGGCATTGTGACGAACTGATATAATGGTCGTCCAGGCACTGTGAAGGCGGTCTTGTCCCTCGAGCCCTCATCGAGTGGAATTTGCCAGAAGGCGTCTTTTAGGTCGAGACTGGTGATATAATTGGCTTTCGGCAGTCTCCCTAGTATTCCATCGATGAGTGGAAGAGGGTACGCGTCCTTGATGGTAACCGCGTTTACCTTACGGGTATCAAGACAGAGGCGGACTTTACCTGGCTTCACAACCAAGGTTACCGGTGATGACCAAGCACTTTGGGACTCTTCTATGACCCCCAACTCGAGCATCCTATCTAGCTCCGCATACACCAATTTCTCCATGGCCGGCGAGATGGGGTAGTGTCTCTGTTTAATCGGTTTACTATCGCCAACGTCGATGGTGTGTGAGACTAGAGTGGTGCGGCCGAGACCTTGGGTAGCGTAAGATGGGAAAGCAGCGATGGATGCTTCCAAGCGTTGCCGTTGGTTAGGCGTCAGGTCATGCCTATTGGGGCTAGAAGTGAATTCGTTGACATTTCTGGTTTTTAAAGACAAATCTGTGAATAAATCTGAGGCCAGTCCAAAGCGAAGGACGAAATCGACGCCAAGGTATACATTCTGAGTCAAAGACGGAATAATGTAGAAAGTAATATCCTTCGTCTGACCCCGGAACGTCACGGGTGTGGTTAGTTTACCTCGTATAGGGTGTTTGGTGCCATCAGCTGTACTGATTTCAGTGCGCCAGGATTTAATCAAGTTCGGATAGTCTTGGAGCACTTTCGAGCCAAAGCTCGAGGCAAGACAACTGATACTGGCACCCGTGTCGATCAATGCAAACACGGTCTCGCCCAACACTTTAATTGGATGATAAGGTCTGATCTCATTCTCAGCAACCTCCGAGATGTTACAAGAGTTTAAGGTTTGACGGCAGATGCGCACTCTCTTGCGGAAATTCCGCCAACGACGGGTTGACCATTTTGTCGTGCGCGGGCGGGAAGTGACTACTTCGGAAGCAAATATTCGCTCTCGAGCCACCCGATATTCCTGCAGTCGAACATGATAAGGTTTTAGAGTGCGTATTTGAGGCTGCCGCGGTTCTTCTGCCAGTAATTGCGATGGTCGCTTCAAGATTGTTGTTGGCGAGGTCTCCGGAAGAGAGTGAACATCCGCAGTCGTAGTGGTCATGGCTGGTGGGTTATCGTCAGGTTTGTTGGGGTGGGCAGCTGGCTGAGGAGCTACTGCGGGGTCTTCGAGTACCGCTGAGGTGGTCGGGTACTCTTTTGGCCGTTTTTTCGCGCGGCACATTCAGAACAGTCCGGGAAGTAAGTGTCCGGCTTGCCGCACCCGTAGCAGAAAACCTTACGCTCTGCTCGGCATGAGATGAACTGGTGTCCGGTTTGATGGCAGTTCCAGCATGTCGTAAGATCTCCCACTGGGGCTACAGTAAGCTGGTCTGGGTCCAAATCTTCCTCCAGATCCATGGTGGTATAATCTGGGGCCAATTCCGCGATTCCTCGTCGAGGACCCGTCCTGGCTAGTAAGTATGGCCGGTCCCGTAGGTCTTCCTCAAACCCTTCTATACGACGCACATTTCTCAGCAGGGCCTCCATACTCTGTGGATCGGAGTTCACGATATGACGACAAATCTTCGGCCTTAGATTGCGCTTTAGCAGGCGCAGTATTTGGGTAGAAGACAATGGCTCTGACAATTGGTCATTCAACCGAAGGATATCGGCTCGACATTGATGGAAGGACTCATCCAGACGCTGCCATCTAGCATTCATCTTGTCCAGTACTAATTCGTCCATGTCGACCGTAGGCTATTCCATGCGGAGTACCTCCTTCAACCGTGACCAGCGTATGGATGGTGGGGCTGAATGTATTCGCCAATATGTCGCCAGTGCTGCTCCCCTAAGCAGCATTGGCAAGGATCCTGCGAGCGCCGTGCGGTCTCCTGCTAGCATCTGCTCAATCAGCGACTCCACCCGACTTATGAAGACTTCCACCGTTGTAGTATTGGGTTCCCCACTGAAATGCAGATTCCATCCCTGGATGATGCTGGGGATCTGTGTCGGCTTCAGCCGATACATATCGTGTGGATGGAAGCATTGGTCCGGCGGAATCACGGGAGCCTGATTTGGTGGCGGTGCTTGGCTCAATCGGGGCCGGTACACTGGAGCCAACGGATTCATTGCTGCACCTGGCCGGATTCGTTCGTGGTCGCGCCGCGAGTCTACTGGGAAATCCCACGGATTTGGGTCCGAATCCCACATAGGAGGCGTTCTTGGCCGAGGTGGTGCGGGATTCTCTTTCTGGCTTTCCAGCGAGGCTACCCGGGTGGACAGGTCCTGCATGAGTGCCATTAGGTCTTGTCGAATTGTCGCTTCCACAGCCACAGTGGGTCTCACCTCTTCCGCAGGCGGAACTGCCTCGGCTCGGTGGTCTTCCTCTCGTGCACTCAATGTCGTGGATGGAAGGGGTCCACTTTTGGGCACAGTTCCACTTGCACTGGAGGACTGAGGTCGTTCTGTTGCTGGCTGGGCGGTTTCTAGAGGCTGACGACAGAGCGGGCACGTGGATGAGGTTTGCCGCAGTTGGACCAAACACAGCTGGTGTAGCCTGTGTCCACACTGCAACCTCTGACTGGTGAGCTCATCCATGTCCTCATGACATATGGAGCACAAGAGCGCTGGTCCGGCATCCGATCGCAACTTCCTCCTCTCTGGGGTTCTTTTGGTGGGCATTCCTGTTACAATGTTGATTAGCAAAAAAAAACAGAACTATAAATATATAAAGAAAAAAAATATATAGCTAAATAAATATATGTATATATTATATATATAGATAATAAAAAAAATATGCAAACCAATGTAAAGTATAAAATTCTTAAAGTGGCCGTCAGTGGCGAACTATAAAAAGAACCTCACAAAAAAACCGCAAGGTATGACAAAAGTTTTATTAGTTTCAAAAAAAATAATAGGTCTTTCCCTTCCGTCCTTCCTCCCAAGTATGGACACCATGGCACAATCCTTCTCTAGCGTTCCAGGGACACTCTCTTGTGGCACCATGAAAATCAGGGTTCAGAAGTGATCCCTCATTAGCAAATTTCTCAAGTTACAACTTGTTAGCCCAGGGTGGGATTCTAATCCACAAGCAGCGCGTGTCTTGTCATGGATAGTCATGGATTAGCTAATCAGCCAATCACATGAAATCACAATCCATGTAATTTAAGACACCTAGGCACCGCTGGTTTGGGGAGCGAATCAGAATCCTCCGCAAAAAGTTGTTGGGATAATAACCTCCGAACACAAAAAGGGACTCTAATATCATTTGGCCTTACTAGTTATACAATGGTGGTAAACCACCAAAGTATAAATCAAAAGCAGGACCAAACGATATTGATGTCCAAAGACAACACACGTCCGAAAGTTATTAAGCTGCTGGGGCACGATTAGTGCAAAAACCCTCGGGAGTTATCTACCCGCCAATCATTCTAACACCTTGTGGGGACACCTAGAGACGATGGACTGTCTCGTGCTCACGACTGATGATACAGCCGGGCTTTTCGGGCCCCACGTTGGGCGCCATTTGTAGTGAATTAGATGAGTTTCAATGTCCGTGAAGGACTGCAGCGATGGCCTGCTGCCTCGGCAGAGGAAGATGGAGGGATCTGCCGAGAATGCCCTCGTCCGGAGACGCGTAAATGCGCTGGCAGGCTAGCATTGCGGTGTCGTGGGGCGGGTTCGTTTCCCCGGCACGAGGACTCACTACGAAACAATTTCGCATTCACGAATTTGTCGATAGCTCAAAATGCGACTGAAGCCGCAAAAACTGTAGATAACCTCACCGAAGGAGATTGACTTGTTACTAGAACAAGTGAAACCTGAGAAGGAAGGCGAACTTGGGGTTGACCTCGTCATTACCCAACGAAGTTCATGGCCCACAAATGAAAGAGGGGCAACCGGGTGGTGGTGGAGCCCCTTCATACCCACCCAACCGGAATAAATCCATTGATATCTTGTTGAAGTGGCCAGGTATTCCTCTTCTGAGTGGAAAACTCATACAACTTGAATTATATGAACTTTCCCATCAGAAGGGGAGTACCCTGGTGAACAATTTATGTCATAGAATTATACAATTTGATTGCATAATTCTATGCCATAAAAAGGCACTCTGTTTGGGCCACTCAACCCATTACGTCACCTGAACCAGAAAGGATTATTAATTACCCGGTGGCTGGCTCATGTTTTGGGGTTGAAGCCTGCCACCGTACCGGGTCCTATACTCGGTTAGAAAAACCGGAAGGGAAAAGACCGATTTTTTCGTTTAATTCATCATTTTCTTTATCATCATTATCTCTCACTTTATATATATACTAAATAAATCATGTACTTATCTTCCCGATTTAAATATATATAAGGAAATTTGATTAAAATAATTAGTATAATTTTAATAATCATATAATAGAAAAATATTGGAAATAAATTCTATTAAATCAAAAGGACTCACCGCATATTCCATCGAGCGCTCGATGGGTGCTGGATACGTCCTGTAAATTTTCACTTTTGTTAACTTAAAAGCAACAATGTAATTCGACAATGATCTAAGGCCGAATAATTCACCTATCACTATAAAGGTTCTTTGGACGAATGCCATACAAAATTTAGTAATAAAATCACTTGAAACGGGCGCTAGTGTGAATCCGTTTTCAAGAATTGCTCGTAACTCTTCTCATCCATAAGTTTATCAATTTCTGAAGTTTCACTGAGCTTCACTTTGAATAACCAGCCTTTTTCATAACACGATGTATTGCTCAACCCTGGGGTATCCTCAACTGATGTGTTCTTCTCTACCACAGTTCCTGATACAGGAGAATATAATTCACTTGCTAGTGGTGGATGCAGAACACAAAATCCATTTCGATGATTGTGGGGCCAGTTGAATACGCTGCAACACGAGGAACTGTCGATCCGATGCGCTTTGAATGCCAGGAATGGCGAACGTGTTTCCGTTAACCAGCTCGTCCCAGACAATGATCAGTAGAGCGGGGGTTGCCGAAACCTTGAAAACGAACCAAACGCGGCATCAGCTAATTAGTACTGCTCCAGTGCTGGTTCTTCGGACGGATTGAAATCGTTATCGAAATGGGGCTTGGGTATTGTATGTGTACGAGTAGTTATCAATCACTGTAATCACGGCAGGCCATGGAGTAATTGCGGCTTGTCCTCAATTCAAATGGCGTTGGGTACCCGTATTTATCCTTGCACTATCAACACCGTGATTGCATTGAGAAATTTTGGTCAGCTCTAGGTGCACGGCGACTGGTAATAATTAATTAAAAAAAAGTTCACATCAACAGAGTATTCCCCGCAAATTTTAATTGTTGGCTGTTTCGACTCACCAATAAGTTCGTAAACACACTCTCTTATTTTAAAATCTATCACGCGCGCAGATAAACAGATAATTTGTTCTTCGCACATCACGGATATTTTTATTTTATAATTCCAAATAGTTTTAGATTAAGTTTATGTTAAATCGTCATTTGAAGTGTTTGCACGTTATGAAAATGATTTGCACGAATGAGATCAGTTCATACTATGAATAGGTTTATGTAAGAAAACATTTTGTTTGTTTTGGCGTTCACTCGGCTAATCCAATCGTGACATGGTCGCCGACTTGCTTTTGTCAGCAAAGCCCGGAACTCTGCGTTCGCCGTCTCCGTTGCTTTTCAGAGGTCGGTCTTTGGGGTGGGGTGTTTTGTAAAAAGAAATCACAGCTCACTAATATCGTTTGCGGCTGTTGCATTGGTAAACTACTGCAATTAGTAATTAGTTGCGAGCGAACACATGAACATGCTCGGATATATTCCCGCCTCATAACTGCAATAGTAGCGAGCAAACAAAACCTATGTACTCGCACTTCGCCAATGAAAATTAGCCATGGAAACACATGCGCAAGTAAATAAGCGAGCAGTTAAGTGAACGAGAAAGTTCAACCCGTAACAATATTTACATCATGAACAAACGGGGTGCTTCGAGGTGAGGTAAGCGGAGAGGAAAACCGAGAGTTTCGACATAAACACTCTTTCGCTCAGCATTCCCACCTTCGCTATTTCACCACGAGCGATCGTGGGAAAGCCGAAAGTTCTGGCTAAAACACTCTGTCGCTCAATGTCCCCAGTTTCGCTATTTCACCTCAGGAGATAGTGAGAAAGCCGAAAGCTTAACCCGAAAGTACTCTCTCGAAGTCGTAAGCTTAAGCGAGAAACACTCTTTCGCTCAATTTCCCCAGTTTCGCAAATTCACCAGTCGAGCAAGCGAGACGAAGCGGGGAGGAAAAACGTTCGTGGAACGAGAGCGCACGTGTTTGACTACTCAGCGCATTTTAAGAGAATTTAGGTCAAAGAATAGTACTTAAACTTCTTGAGCGAGGTGGAAAAGTGAGTTGGAAGCCGAATGCGCAACGACGCGCATCCACGGAAAAACATCAGCAGAACTGAATCGAAGAGTCAAATGGTGAGGTGTTGGCATTGTTAGCCACGTTCCTCAATGCCTTATAGCGTAACCGCTGCTGGCTACCATTAACTGACTTTACTTTCTTCCAGGCAAATTCCGTCCGCGAAGACACAGTATGGATAGATATTAACATACTTAACGAAGTGTAAAAGTAATTAGTATGGATAGTTGTTAAAATAATAATTGAAATGTTAAAATAATTGTAAGTGTTAAAGTAATTAATTTAAAAAATAAAATAAAACTAAATTCTTTAATTATGTAACTCTCGTCTTCTTGTTGATTTAGTGAAAATGGACAGAGTAGCAGGTAAGTGGTGTTAATAGGAGTTCTCTTTCCCCGGGAGCCTTCATACCAGTATGCAAAGGGCATACTGGTGTTGTAACAAAATTGGGCTGAAAATCAATTTTCCCAGCCGGTATCCGAACCCCTTCAACTCCTGTATGACACCATTGCTACTCATACTGTCCATCAAACTGGATCAACCTTTTTTTTTTAAAAAAAAATCAAAAGATAATGTTCATCATTTAATATCAATACTATTCAAACAGTCCATCAAACTAGACCAGCCTTCCTAAAAAAAAAAAAATCAAATAATAATTTTAATCATTTAAAAAACAAAAATATAATATCAACATCCCCACATAATAGTAATGCTACTCATACAGTGCATAAAACTAAATCAAACTTCTTAAAACAAAACAAATAATTATTTCAATCAATTGAACAACAAAAAGAAAGTATGAATATTAGTGATCAAACTAAATCAGTCTGCCTTTAAAATAAACCCAAACACTTATATTGATCATCCTAATAGCCAAAATATAATAACAATATTCAAATATAATATTAATCCTACTCATTCTATCCATTAAAGATCAGTCCTAAAATCAAATAGTCATATTGAACATTAGATTCTTCATTCATTCACTCCGTCATTCATATATCTTAAATCTCATCTTTCTTATCTGAAGTTCATTCGAACTAACTCCTAACTCGTTCAAACCCAACGTAGAATTATAAAGATATAAAGTTTCAGTCAACTAACATACAAAACACAAAACATTACAAGTAAATATTAAACACAAATAAGCGAACCGAAAACTTAATAGCGAGGAAACAAACGCGTGCTCATTGTTATCGAAATATGATACCATTTATCACTCCAACCACTTAAACAATAATAATAACAATAACGCGTACCTAACATACATGCATATTAAAGTGTTATCTTGTGAATGAAATGAGCATTCGAATTCCCTAAGATGCAATTAAAAGAGCAAAGAAAAACAAACATTTAAGTACAAATTGAATAAAGAGACACCTGGGCAATAATTTTTAAATGCAAAAACACGGAAGAGCAAATGAATTAAATTAACTGCGCTAAACAAATAAAAAAATAATTTACATAAGAACGGCAATTTTCCAACGCAAATAAACATGAAACTAATTTAATTTCAAGTGACGCTGAAACAATTAAAGTATGGGAAAATTGAAACAACAGAATTTTAGTTATAAGAACAATGCACAATGCAAACGATTTTACCCCAAAACAAATTATCTCTTACAAAATCCACTGCAACTCCATCATGTTAAGGAAACGGTAAAAGTGGCTGTCAAGTCGGTAAAACCTCGGCAAAACTTCAAACCATAACTATCAGCAGACACGCTTTTTCTATGTCTAATTGCTCAATCACTGGAATGAAACCAGTAGATTTAATAACAGCCTCTGAGCCGTTGACATAAGCTGTCGACGAACACGCTATTTTTAGTTATAAGTTCCTAAAGAAACACATAATAGCCTCTGAGCTGCCCGATTTCAACTTTCGGCAGACACGCTACATATAGTATTAAGTCATATGCAAAAGAGACATCAATTTACCATCCAGTCGCAGCCTCTGAGCTGTTGATCCAAAAGGGTTTACAGCACTATCAACCATGTACCCTTTAAACAAGCCACTACGTTTCCTTGCACAATGAATGCATTATATAACTGCTAACTATTAGAAAAAAGTCACAAATAAAACCCCTGTAGAAAGCGCAAGACAATTCAAAACCCACCCATTTCTCACCCTTTTACTTTATATATGGCGGCAATATCAAATAGCGTCTTAGAATGCTATAATATATATATAATTTGAACAATCTTTTTCTCAAGATCGAGATCAAAAATTTATTAACGGCTAATGAAGTGACCTCGCACGGCACTGTACTGTCTTCTAGTAAGGTCCAGGACAGCATTATGCCAAACTTAGTAGACACACACTAGGGAAAAATTAGACGGAACACATATAGGGTCTTGAATGAAGACCGAAACTATATGTTCCCAAGCCCATATAGTGATTGTGTCGCTTCGATTATCTTTTACAATAATTTCTCGCAAGAAATTTTCAATGCAGTACATCTATTTAACAATTCACTAAAATCAATAAAAGTATAAAACAGAGCTCAAAATCACTCTTTCTAGTTTCAGTTTGAGAAAAAGGTCGACTTAATTTATATTAACCCATTAAACATTTCTATACTTAGTTAAAAAACCTACATAATAATTACGATTTATAAATAATCCACAACTATTTACACATACTGCTGGATACATTTCTAATAACCCCCCCCTTTTACCACTACAAACGGATAAAACGTATGTAATAGACAACTTGAGCCAATTAATCGACAATTCAATGCATATACCTTGAAAGCTCTTCCTCCTCACGATTGCATAGCATAGATGAATTAAAAGTCCAGCCCACTACGAAATGCATTAAGCCCACTAAATTAAAAACGAATGCTCTAATTTCAACTAATTTAATACTAACCAAACCACTACTAACGAGCAGCACCTATGAACTGTTATTTTTTTTTTACACCTCGCACACTACGAGCATAATCCAACCATTTACTAATAAGCTAAATCCCTAGGAACGATACGATTGGATAACGATTTACTTGATACCCATATATTAGCAAGCTTTCTATAGATAACGTATGAATGATATCTTGCACCGAATCACTCGTTACAAGTTGCAAGAATGCATCGAAGAGCGCGGAATGTTATCATCTGATAACAAGCTTAAACGAGCATGCACACAGTCAGTTCGTGTGATAGCAGATAGTAAAACATGTGGGATAGGTAAAGACAATGCATGCAATACAACTCCCCAGCTCGATCCACCTTTTACGAAGCCTGTACGAAGTAATCTTCGTCGGTGCCGTAATATTAAGTTTTCTCAGTGGCGTTTTGAGTCACAGGTATGCATCGAAGAGCGCAGAACGTTATCACTAGATAACATGCTTAAACGAACATGCAAACGGTCGGCTCGAATGATGCCTGCTAATACACCATGGGGAATAGGTAAAGAGAATGTATGCAAGTATGCATCGTAGAGCGCAGAACGTTATCACTTGATAAAATGAGCATGCAAACGGTCGGCTCGAATGATGCCTGCTAATACACCATGGGGAATAGGTAAAGAGAATGTATGCAAGTATGCATCGTAGAGCGCAGAACGTTATCACTTGATAAAACGAGCATGCAAACGGTCGGCTCGAATGATGCCTGCTATTAAACCATGGGGAATAGGTGAAGAGAAACTTGTACGAAGCCTGGATGAAGTGACCTTCGCCGGCGCCGTAATACAAAGTTCTCGTTCGGGTGAATCTAAAGAAGCGATTGTAGGGAACGATATTATCACCCGTACGAGTATGGGCAAATGGGATGCCGTACAAGCGACTTACTATACCCATGTACATATTCACACATCCCACCCCATTAAGATACTAACAGAAACTCCCGCCTACATACTTAAAGAAACTCCCACTAATCCAATGGCATATTAAAGATGGAAAACTAGGTAATGTAGTCAAAATATGAAAAGCGAAAGGTAAACGAAGGGAATAATAATAACATTAGTAATATAGGTACGTTAGTTGAATAGAAATTAAAAGGGAAAATAGATGTACAGGGGAAAATTGCACGGAAAAACAAAATGAAAAAAAAAAATGCCATCGCACCCCCCCCTAGTTAAATCCTCACTAACGCTAACTGTTATAAAAAGATGTATAAAATCAAATTTCAACTTATTAATTATAATTGTACTGGCTTATGAAAGCAACATGAATATGTAATACATATCAATTAACATTAACTCAAGGTACCAAACAAAATATAAAAGATGTATAAAATCGAACCTCAACTTCGTAATTTTTAATTGTAATAAATTATAGTTAAACACTGACATGTAATAGATGTTGATTAACCTCAACTCACGATACCAAACCCAGTATTAAAATATGAGTACATCAAATCAACGATCGAATCAAATGGAATGTAAAATTGTACAGAATCAAACTTAAGTTAACGACAATTAGAAGTTAAAACGCCTACCAATGAGGATACGAAATTAAACGATAGAACTACGATACCATCTAGTGAAAGTTCAAACGAGTAGCAGAACAACGGTTAAAGGTACGTTGCGAGAAATACAGTGGATAACAGCGATGGCGGTAACAGCACGAAATGTAAGTACGAATGATTTGCACAAAAGGGAAGGTAGCGAGAATCAACCAACTTCAAAAACGGCGAAAAAACCAAGAGTGAGCGTAATTCTTTGGGGTACATTAAGTAATCCAGATCACCGGAGTAGAGCGACGATTTATTGTACTCTCCAAGTACACTAAATCCTATCTTTAAATGCTGGAGGAATGTTGCATTGGTAAACTACTGCAATTAGTAATTAGTTGCGAGCGAACACATAAAACATGCTCGGATATATTCCCGCCTCATAACTGCAATAGTAGCGAGCAAACAAAACCTATGTACTCGCACTTCGCCAATGAAAATTAGCCATGGAAACACATGCGCAAGTAAATAAGCGAGCAGTTAAGTGAACGAGAAAGTTCAACCCGTAACAATATTTACATCATGAACAAACGGGGTGCTTCGAAGTGAGGTAAGCGGAGAGGAAAACCGAGAGTTCCGACATAAACACTCTTTCGCTCAGCATTCCCACTTTCGCTATTTCACCACGAGCGATCGTGGGAAAGCCGAAAGTTCTGGCTAAAACACTCTGTCGCTCAATGTCCCCAGTTTCGCTATTTCACCTCAGGAGATAGTGAGAAAGCCGAAAGCTTAACCCGAAAGTACTCTCTCGAAGTCGTAAGCTTAAGTGAGAAACACTCTTTCGCTCAATTTCCCCAGTTTCGCAAATTCACCAGTCGAGCAAGCGAGACGAAGCGGGGAGGAAAAACGTTCGTGGAACGAGAGCGCACGTGTTTGACTACTCAGCGCATTTTAAGAGAATTTAGGTCAAAGAATAGTACTTAAACTTCTTGAGCGAGGTGGAAAAGTGAGTTGGAAGCCGAATGCGCAACGACGCGCATCCACGGAAAAACATCAGCAGAACTGAATCGAAGAGTCAAATGGTGAGGTGTTGGCATTGTTAGCCGCGTTCCTCAATGCCTTATAGCGTAACCACTGCTGGCTACTATTAACTGACTTTACTTTCTTCCAGGCAAATTCCGTCCGCGAAGACACAGTATGGATAGATATTAACATACTTAACGAAGTGTAAAAGTAATTAGTATGGATAGTTGTTAAAATAATAATTGAAATGTTAAAATAATTGTAAGTGTTAAAGTAATTAATTTAAAAAATAAAATAAAACTAAATTCTTTAATTATGTAACTCTCGTCTTCTTGTTGATTTAGTGAAAATGGACAGAGTAGCAGGTAAGTGGTGTTAATAGGAGTTCTCTTTCCCCGGGAGCCTTGATGTTGTATATTGGATACACATCAAATGTGCTCCCAGTTCATACCAGTATGCAAGGCTGGAATGCACTGAATCCGAACCACTAAATTATAGGTTATCGTCCGCTCGACACAACCAAGCGCATAATTACACCAACTCCGTCTTCCGCAGCTCTTTCCCCATCTCTCTTGTTGTTTTCCACGTTCCACTAGCACATTTCCCAATTCGGATATCAAAATGCGTCACACTACGAGTGGTCCGCTCCCAGCTGCCTTGACGCCCGCTAAGACTCCGCATTCATCGTTTTGTTTGATAGCAGTTCCAATATCCGCAGCTGTGCAAATACTACGTCTTCTAGAGATTCTTGTGCGTATTGTGAGATCCCAACCGTTCCGACTCCATTGTCAACCATCACCCATTCGTGCTTCTTGTATACCTTCGCTCACTTTCGATATTTCTCCAGCAGCATACAAAGAACAAAACTTAACAGTGTACCGAGGAAACGACTCGGGTCAAAACGTTTTCTTGGTCTTAGTTGTAAAACATACGAAAATGGAATATGGAGTCATGTTTCACTAACTTTTATACGACTAAAATTGATTTAATACACATGCCTTGTTTTAAATACTAGCGTGCAATATTTTACTTTCGAATGATAATTTTAGTTTATTTTTAGGTAGTGTTGCGTTTGAGCCATTAAAAGTTTAATATATTAATAAATGGTCAAGAACTTAATGAACTTGTTATTTCCCGCAAAATAAACAGATACGGCATTGTATAACTTGTATAGAATGCTTACCGCCTCCTCAGGATTCACCACTGAATCACTAAAAGCTGGCATTTGACTTTCGTTCAGGGAATCTGATTCAAAGGAATATTCACTTACTCCCGCAAGGTTCCGGAATCCTTCACGTCTTCCCTCAAGGATCTCTTTTTCTTCAACTGTGTATAGCGTCGGCTGTCCTACATATTTGATTCTTTTAAGTCTAGCATCACTTAAAGGACTATCGTCTGAGTCATTACTAGTTGCTGAATGGAAAATGGATGAGTTTTTGTCCTTTTGAATATCACAGAGTGGTGGAGTATCGAATACTTTGCTTATGGTTTGAGCAGGTGTTTCAGTAGAAGCCTCATATTCAATAGCGTTAAGTGTGTTAAGGTTATTCTGGGAATAGGTTTCGTTCACATAATCTAGAACCCGACTCAGCCTCTCATCGATTGTTGGCGCTTTCAGGGGTGCATGGCTTGCGGGGCGAGGAAAACGGCATCCACACTCCAGGAAAAGGTCATGATGTCGAAACTGCACTTTATCTTCTTCGAGGAACTCTTCTCGAGATGACTGCCTCTCCAGCCGTGCTGATGAAGAGCTCTTTTGCCCTAACCCCTTCCCTTGGGCAGCAAACTCCGACTGCAAATAGTCTTTGGAAGCCACTGTGTAGGCCAAGTCTGATGAGGATTCTTGATATGAAAAATCAGGAGCTCGTTCTGTAGGTGGCGTACGTTTTCCACTGCGAGTAATGTTGAGTCTGACAAGTCCTTCGTGAGTGCCAACGTCAGCAGCCTTCGAAGACGGAGGATTTTTATACTCTGTCTTACGACCCGATATTGTAATCAGAAGTTTTTGTTTTGGTTCAGCCAAATTAGTTTTTCCCGCCACCCCAGCTTTAGCAATACCTTAACATTCCTCCAAATGAGACGTTGAATTGCGAAACAATTCCTCAAACAGTAGAGATGCGGTGCATAGACGACACCGCGCAAACAATGCAATACAAACAATAATTTAAATCATCCACACGCGTGAAGGAAGCACGGAATGATTGATATTGGTACAAAAATAAATACTTCTTGCTTTCGAGCAAATAAGAATGAAGCGTTGCACGTTCGCAAGCGTCGAAATAATGGACCATAGCCTCACGCGTTCCAATTCGCACCGTCTTATCACCAGGACCAGGAAAATTATGAAGTCACAATAGAACATATAGGCATAAACATCAGTAGGAAGTCTTGGCTTATGAAGCAAATCTTCTAAGAAAAAACATTATAGGTGAACAATACCGCACACATGTTACTTTGATTATACCTGGCAAGTAGTTTCCTGGCTCTTCTCTTCTTAACCTCAATTTTCTTCTTTTACGAATTTTCGCCGAAACTTAACAACTATATGAATTTCGCATAATAATTTAATTTTTGCGCTACGTATTCCTTCGGCCGAATTAAATAAAACACAATGCAATCCACCGCTCGTATCACCTTGAATTTTTGCTTATTTTCTTTTGTAACTATAAATTTTCTTTCACTTGATTTATCACTTTCCCCAAGTTGCAAACATGGCGAGGCGAACCATCGAGCAACGAAACAATAGTGTAAAATCGCGAAAAGTTTCGTTCAATAGTGACATCTATGGGTGGATCCGCGATGGTGATAATGCACACTCGTTTCGGTTGTTTTTAAAATTTACGTCGTCTTTTGTAGATTCGCTTGAGTTATCAAATGAATGCAATTTTCGTTTGTAATGATTAGGCGTAATTAGGGAAAAAGAAAAATCGGAAGAATTAGACAGGCACGCTTTAACTACCGACAAACAAAAAAATTTTTTTTTTTATTAAGATTATGTTTGGAATGGGTACAATTTGACATTTTTTGAGGGGTTTAAATGATACAATGATTTTATCGTTCATATAATCAAAGGGGTTAACCGTTTCGTTCAAAGCATTTGTATACCGCGTTACACCACAATTCGTTAAATTATATTCAAAAGATATTGTAATAAAATCACTACACGTTAAAATTTTAAACAAGTTTAGAATTTTGTTTCCCGGGAGTTCAGTACAAAAGAAATTTCCTTAATTTATTTTTCATGCGGAAAAAAAAGAGCGAGTGTTGCGATGGGGAAGGTGACTGAATGGTTCCCCATTGTTAAATTGAGTTTGTGCTGTGTGCCTGTGGCAGCGCTGGCTTTTAGCGCCCTACTCCTCGATTATTACAACCACCTCACCAGCCCCACTTGTAACCACAGCGCAATGCATATTCAGAAATGTGAAAGTACCAATATTTGACGGGCAAACGGTCTGGAGTATTTACAAAACACAGTTTGAAGCCGCCGCTAGGACAAATAACTGGAATGAACAGGAACGAGCAACAGCATTAATTCTTGCTCTAAGAGGCCTAGCTGCCGAGCTTTTGATCCCCGTTGAGTTGAACCCAAGCTCGTTTCCTTTAATGAATGCGCTCGACATGCGTTATGGAAACGATCATCTGAAGCAGATTTATCGGTCACAGCTACGGCGAAACTTTACAGCAGCTATCCCAAGACATTGAGCGACTGGCACTTTTGGCTTATGCAGCGTATGACCCAGAACCTCAAGATGACGCAGTGACAGAAGCATTTATCAGCGCATTAAAAGAACAGGAATTGCAACAAGCCGTGCGTTTAGCTCAAAAGCAAACAGTTAAGGACGCATTGGCTTATAGTCTGAACTTTGAGTTAGCGAAAAAAGTGAGCCGTACCACTGCCCGGGTTCGTGAGGTAGTGACAGACGAGTGCAGGTGTGAGCGCGCGGAAATTGAGCGAGAGCCGCATGTAAACGGTGCAACTAGATGCTGGAATTGCGGAGAAAAGGGGCACCTGCAAAGAGACTGCAAGAAGCGAAGAAAACCGAGCTCTTGTCCAGGGTGTGCAGCTAGGAGGAGATCCAGGCCGAGTCAGGAGCCCAGAATGGAAGCCCTTCAAACAGAGGGGTCGGGAAACATGTAAGAGCCAACTTCGTGGGACAGAGGTTGGCTAGGAGGATCGACGTCCCCAGCACCACCATCACCGTGTCAAGACTACATCGTGGAGAAGCGGTCTTATGCCTTCCGGGTCAAGTTGACGGAGAGCACTGCACCATAACAATCGACGCTGGTGCAACCCGATCAATTATCCGACAAGACCTATTGAGGCAACAACTACACAACACTGTGGACAGCAACGGGAGAAACTGCATCTGTCCATTGAGAGATTAACCTCCAGATAAAGTTGGGAGACCTTGCGTTCTGACATAATTTTCTGGTCGCGAACATTATGGATAACTGCATTCTCGGAATGGATTTTTTGCGACCACATGGAATCAAATTGGATTTGGGCAAACGGGTATTGAAATTGCAGAATGTCGAAGTATTGATGGAGGATCCCAGCGTCCAAATTCCTCAGATGAATGTAGTAGTATGTACCGACACTGATGTACCGAAATCTGCCGAAAGCATTGTATGGGCCAAGCTTGATGGTGATTCTGGAGACCACCGACCTTATCATAGCGTTTTCAGTTGGAACTGGATTGTGGCAATTTGTGGTCATGCTATTTGGACTTTGCGATGCTCCAGTCACGTTTGAACGCTTGATGGAATACGTGCTACGAGGCCTGACCTGGAAAACCTGCTTGGTGTACCTAGATGACATCATTGGTATTGGGAGAACGTTCGAAATGCATGTGCGGAACTTAGAAGAAGTTTTCTCTCGATTGCGACTGGTGAATCTGAAACTTAGTTCCGACAAGTGTACCCTTTGCGCAGCTGAAGCAAAATACCTGGGGTACGTTGTACAAGCAAAAGGGGTTCAAACAGACCCTGAGAAAATTGAAGCCGTAAAAAGCTGGCCAACATCAAACAACAAGTGCCAACTACGAAGTTTTCTGGGTTTGGAGACCTACTATCGAAGATTCGTCAAAAACTTTGCCAAAATAGCTAAGTGCTTCCATCAGCTAACCAGGAAAAATCGTCCGTATGTCTGGAATGAACAATGCCAGACAACCTTTGAGAACCTGAAGGAGAAGCTGTGTGAATCACTGGCGCTGGCATATCCGAAACCCGAAAAATGTTTGTAGTTGACACCGATGCAAGCAACGGCACTATTGGAACTGTCCTCTTCCAGCAGATCGATGGCGAAGAAAGAGTCCTCTCTTATAACAGTCGAGTGAGAGGAACTACTGCGTGACCAGGAAGGAGCTATTAGCTATAATAGAGGCCACCAAGCAGTTCCACAAGTACCTATATGGCCAGAATTTTGATCTTCGAACGGACCATGCATCGCTGAGATGGCTACTTAACTTTAAAAACCCGAGGGACAAATTGCGAAATGGATCGAAAGATTGCAGTCATACGACTACGAAATCGTTCATCGGAAGGCCGGAGTTCATGGAAATGCTGACGCCCTATCTCGTCGTCCATGTTAAGCTAATTGTAAGCATTGCCGATGGATTGAAGAAAAAGAGCCGCCCGTTGATCTGCGATTGATAACGGGCGAATTCGATGAGAGTTAGTCATCGGAGGAGACTCGAAATGCCCAGTTAGGCGATGAAGATATCGGACCATTGCTCGTATGGAAGGAGACGATTGGAAGACCTGAGTGGAAAGACGTCTCAATGCATGGCGCAACCCTGAAAAGCTATTGGGCACAATAGAACTCCCTTCAGGTGGAAGGTAGCATACTCATACGGAAATGGGAAACGGCAGATGGCAACTGCTATAAGATGCAAACTTTACTCCCCACAAGCCGAATCCACGATGTGGTTAAGGAAATGCACGAAGGATCCTCGGGAGGCCACCTTGGTGTTAACAAGACCTTAGCGAAATTGCGGGAAAAGTTCTACTGGCTCCACGCTCGAGAAAACGTAGAGGACTGGAACCGTAGATGCATCATTTGCGCTTCCATCAAAGGTCAAAAGTGACGACTGAGAGGATAAACGCAAACCTACAACGCGGGTGTACCGTTTGAAAGGATTGCCGTTGACATCGCGGGTCCCTTTACTGAATCCGAATGGGGAAATCGATACACGCTGGTTGTGGCCGATTATTTCAGCAAGTGGCCCGAGGTCTACCCCATTCCCAACCAGGAAGCAACTACTGTAGCCAAAAAGCTAGTATTAAATTGGGTCAGTAGGTACGGCGTACCTTGTGAACTACATTCAGATCAAGGCCGAAACTTTGAGTCACTTGTTTTTGGCGAAATGTGCGAGCTGCTGGGAATACGGAGAACAAGGACAACACCGCTGCATCCCCAATCTGATGGAATTGTCGAGCGTTTCAACGGCTCGCTCAATAAACATCTGGCCAAGATGGTTGACGAGACCCAAAGGGACTGGGACCAACATATCCCACTATTTTTGATGGCGTACAGAGCTGCCAAACCTACATCGACAGGTCAAGCCGCAGCCAAAGTCATTTTTGGAAAGACTATTAGTCTGCCAGCTGATAAAGGTCGGGACACCCCCGGAGAAACCCCAAACGATCTCGGAGTACGCAAGTGAGCTAAAAAAACGGTTGAACCGGATACATCGGACAGTGCGAAAACACCTCGTATCGGTTACTGACCGCATGAAGACCAGGTATGATCTAAAGGCAAATTCTATTGGCTTCCAGCAAGATGACTTGGTGTGGCTATATAACCCACAGCGACGGAAGGGTAGGTCTTCAAAGTTACAGCATAATTGGGAGGGACCATACTGGGTTACAAAGCGAATCAATGACGTCGTATATCGCATACAGGAACACCGTAAGCCGAGAGCCAAAATGAAAATCGTGCACCTGGACCATCTTACCCCATATTACACCCAGGGAGAATTGACTACAACTGTCGACACATCTTTTCGGGGCAAAAAGAACTGAGGTGGGGACAGTGTTATATGTACAAATGATTTTGCGAGCTAAGGTCACAATTGTTTTCACAACCATAAGAACACAATAATCAGCGAATGTACTCGAAAACCCACCAAGCATGATCAACATCTGAAAGTGAGTCACTGCCCCATTCATTAAGCTGCTCGAATATTCCACGTATTTCGGCAATGTACGAGAAATGGACTGAATGACTAGGAACCCTATATAAAGGTGAGCTGAATGAATGGAGGGATTCATTACAACCGCGATAATAAAAACTGCGATAGAGTGGAGTGCGAGGTAAAGGCGATATTGATTGAGTGACTTTGAAGTAATTTTAGAAGAAAATTGCAAAAGAAATTTATCGACAAGTGGAAGTTTGATTTTTAATAGTGAAATTAATAACTGTGCACTCTTTCAAATAAACTCTTTTAAACTTAATTAAAAAAAGGACATTGCGTTTTCACTTTCGCGGAACATTAAAATTATTGGCCTCGAATCATAACACGCGACATTATATGTAAACATATATATATATATATATATATATATATATATATATATATATATATATATATATATATACATATATATATATATATATATATATATATATATATATATATATATATATATATATTATATATATATATATATATATATATATATATATATATATATATATATATATATATATATATATATATATATATATATATATATGTATATATATATGTATATATATGTAAACATAATAGCAATCAGTCATGTTAGCGTGGCAACACTGTAGAAGCGGTTTTGGACATTTGGTCGTGCCTTTGATCAGAGACAGTTGATTTTCCGACGTTGCGGTGCTAAGGTCGTGTGTGCTACCTTTTCCTCAGTAGATGTGAATTCAATAACTTTTTAACTTATAATCATTTAAATAACTCATCGTTTAAATAAACCTGAACTTTTCGTTTAAATAAACCTGAACTGTAATTTGTTAGACTTAAATAAAACAAGTCATTTTACAATTCTTACATTTGGGGGCTCAACCGAACCAAATTAATAAGAAGAATTAACCGTAGTGTACAAGTGCGGAAAAGAAATCGATCGAATTTTAAGAGATAAAACTAAACACTAAAAGTGTTGATTGTTCAAAGTGCCAGCATATTTATCGTGTAGTATCCGCAGAAGTGATTCTTAAAAATTTATCGACGTAAAAATTAGTTGACGTACAAATTCAGAAAAATGTGCATTTTAACCCTTACATGAAGTAATGCAACGGGATACACACACAAATCAACCAAGTGAAAGAAGTATACGATATTAAAACCGCATTAGAAAACGGCACTCATCAGAAGGAGATGTATACAGGTCGTGCGAAGAAGAATACGTGCATAATTCGGGTAAAAGGTACAAAATCCGATCAGAATTTTGCATGTGAAATAAACCACAAAGAGTCAGCGCGAAAAAAAAAACACCAAAAAGTAGAAAAGAAGGTGAAATCGAAGGTGAACAGTTGGAAGGAACATTTGAAAGAGAACAGACAGTTGATAGTGTTTCAAGTTCGTTTGAAAGTGGTTGCAATACGAACAGAAAAGTTGGAAGTGCCGTAGAAAAAATCAGAGAAGTCGAAAGAACAACAAACGTGGAAAAAGTAGAAAAAACAATAAGAATAAAAAGTGCAAAAGTTGATAACGATTACGAGAAAATGCCAACATCTCAGCGGAAAACACAAACAGTAGACAGTGAAGAGTTAACAAACATTTTACGGTTGCTACCGCTGAAGCTTGATCAACAACAGAAACTGCCGGTATCATTGGAGTAATTTAACAAAGTGATCAACGAATTTGATGGTTTCAGCATTCCGGTTAGGTTATGGTTCGAAAATTTCAAGAAAAACGCGGAGGTTTACAAACTCGATAAACAGCAAATGTATGTGCAAGCTCGAAATAAAATGGTGAAAACTGCTCAATTATTTTTAGACTCAACCCCGGTTTGTGATTACGATAGTTTAAAATCAGAACTTATAGTTGAATTTCACAATGAACTTAATAGTGCCGATTTACATAAAAAATTATGCGAACGTAGCAAAAAATAAAACGAAACATTTCATGAGTATGTCTTGCATATGAAAAAATTAGCGGCCATGGGAAATGTTGATGAGAAGTCAATTGTGCAGTATGTAGTCGATGGCTTAAAAGTGAAACAAGAAATTAAATATTCGTTTTATTCATCTACAAGCTTGAGAGAGCTAAAAGAAAAATATGAAATTTTCGAAGCAGTAAAGAACAATGAAAAGTGCAACAAAAATGAAAAGTGGAACAATAACAAAGTGTAGTAATCGAGGAGGTATGGCTCAAAAAGCCAGCGTGCGAGAGTTTTGAATCAAAATAAAATAATCTGTACCTCTTCCTAACATAATGAAATCGGCCCCGAAAGAAGAAGAAGAACAAGAAGACATCACAAGAGTTGCCAAAAAGTTTTTTGGGTTGGCGAGGTGACTGATTTGGTATTTAGTGATTTCACTTTCTGTTGAGAACATTGTGGTCATTTTCAAGTGCTCGGTAATAATTGCAATCACTAGATCCTGTACTGACATTCGTCAGTGCCCCTGGAATAAGGATTACAGGGAGGTGGAGGGGAGGCCGATTCCTTATTCAAATTTTGGATACAATAAACTGGAAAATTTTCTGCGATCACTAGCGGATACTTTAGTTGTAAATGGCTCGGGTTTCAATGCTACGGTCACGGCTATTGCTTCCGAAAAGACAGCGTATATAGACAAAATGGTAACAAAGCACAAAAAAAAAAAAAAAAAAAAAACTCGATAAGAAAAAGATCTCGATTGAAAAATGAGCCAGAGGTGAAACAAACCTATGACAGTCGCCCGCAAGCTAAGCCTAGTTTTGATCCGTCACAAATTTGGCAAAAGTCTCCACAACAATCTCAACCTCCATTGCAACAATCTCATAACCCTCTACAAACAACTCAGACATTAATTAAACAACAAAATATTTTTCATAATGTATATATACAACAGCAGCAAATGCAGCATGCATTACAACACAAACAAACAAAACAAATCCTCAATACATGTCGTACCAGCAACCACAAAATATTCCACTTCTAAATAAATTAAATTAAATGGATACATTGATGCAACACATTGAAAATATATATACAAAATTACCTCCGAATGGCTTGCAATTGCATAAATCATGTTATAAACCTGGACAAGTATGTTGCGCTATGTATATGGGACTATGGCTTCGAGCCCAGATATTAGAGATTCATGAGAATAATAGGGTCATAGTTTTTTATGTCGATTACGGTGCTGTATCAAACGTAGCGCTCCAAGAAGTTAAATACTTACGATGAGATTTCTCTTGATTACCGTGTCAGCGCTTAGAGCTTCCTTAGCTGGAGAAAACCGGTTGGGGTTGCTGGTGCTGTCGCGAAGAGATGGGGGAGTCGAGTTTGGAAGGTCGAGGAGAGGCCGTCGTTGTCGCGTCACGTATTTGGGTTTCCACACAAGCCCAAAGAAAAAACAAAATCATTTTGGGGTAGCGGTGTGTGTTGCTTTGAATCGGAATATTTTCACTTCTAATGTGCAGTTCATGTGTGAACTTCCCATAATTCGGTTATCTGTAGCATTATATAATTGATACCTTGCGAAAGTTACCCATAAAGAAAGTGTGTATTTGCAACCTTCCCCTCGACTTTTGGACACAATCAGCGCATCTAAATGTGAAAGTTGAATTTTTAGATACAGTGTTTTAATCGTTAGTTATAGGCAACTGCATTGATTTTACTCAATACAGCCCATAGCAGGGTAAAATCTGTTTGTCGATCATCCATCGTGCTTAAATTGTGCTCTAAAACCATTCGTTTGCTCGCTTTGTGGTCGCGGGTTTATGCGTAGCGAACATTAAACTCAAAACGATGAGTTAAGGCATTCTGGCGGATCGTGTAATACAAAAACTGAACTTTGACATATGCGAAACAAAGAATTTACAGCAGCAAAACATTTACCGATTCAGATTGTATGAGGATTCATTCTGAACGTGAATGGAAATGGAAATTTTGCCTAGAAACGTTTGATATGAAAGCTTTCGCGACACAACATCCTGAAACGCATGTGCATGAAAAACAGTACCTGTGCTCAATTTGTGGCTTGCAGTTGATGTCGATAAGTGTAGTCATTGCGAGCAAGGATTGGAGTGTTTAATACGCAACGAATTCTAGACGTAGAATCCTATTGAACATAATATAACTGCTGTAAATATCGACTCACTCGATCCTACTTGAATTAAGGTTTTGAAACAGAAAAAGAAGTAGATGCAATGTATGTTTTCACCACCTCTGTGAATTGATAAGGAGCCAAGAACATAGAATCAAATTTCGTCCACTGGAAAACTTATTGAGCCAACGGAAACTATTTATACGCAATGCTCCTTGGATATAGAACTAAAGAAATTGAAATAATTTTTAAGTATATAACAAATATTTTGTAGTAATCAGCAGATACCTTCTGGGAATTCACCATCTGTGCAATATTAGAGAGCAAAATATTTGAATTAGAACATGCTTCATTTGAATCTAAGTGTATATAGGGTCTGAAAGATACATAATAAAAAAGTGGCATGATTGAATATATAGACTCAACTGTATCAATAATGATCTGAGAATTTAAACTAATGAACGTTTCAGTGGACCCCCCCTCGGAGGACCCTGCGGGTAAGTGTCTTTTTTGTTACCCTTTTGTTTTTATTAATTATATATTTGTTTATATGCATTGGTTTTATATTAAAAATTAAAATGAAGGTGAAATATCCCAGAGGATATGCAAAACAAAATTTAATAATTTGCGAATGTGAACTAAAAATAAAAATTAAACCGTAACATATTTCTTTTTCAATTTAATTTCTTTGAACAACGAGTATGAAAACAAGCAAAACGATTATTGCATATAGGATTTGTACTGTTGGAACCGATAATTAACCGTGCATTGAAGACGAAGTGATTTAATGCCTGATTGAGAATTGCTTTGAAGAAGATTACTTATTGTCGAGTTATGCTTCTATAATTTTTGCTTATATAATAATCAGATTGGAAAATACGTTATTTTTAAGTAGTGAAAGAGGGAAACAATAATGTTGGTTTAGTAAATTTAAAAATTGGTCTTTCCTTTCCGAAAGTTCTAACCGGGTATAGGACTCGGTACGGTGGCAGGCTTCCACCTCAAAACATGAGCCAGCCACCGGGTACTCATTAATCCTTCTTTTGTTTCAGGTGACTTCGTGGGTTGAGTGGCCCAAGCAGAGTGCTTCTTTGTGGCATAGAGTTATGCAATCAAATTGTATAATTCTATGGCATAAACTGGTCACCGGAGTACTCCCCTTTTGATTTGAAGGTTCATGCAATTCAAGTTGTATGAGTTTTCCACTCAGAAGAGGAATACCTGGCCACTTCAACAAGATATATATGGATTTATTCCGGTTGGATGGGTGCGAAGGGGCTCCACTACCACCCGTTTGCCCCTCTTTCATTTGTGGGCCATGAACTTCGTCGGGTAATGACGAGGTTACCCAAAGTCTTCCTTTCTTTTCAGGTTCCACTTGTTCTCGTAACAAGCTCTATCTCCCTTTGAGTAGTTATCTACAATTTTTGTGACTTCGGTTGCCCCTGGATCTCCAGCAGTCAAATTCGTGAGTGCGAAATTTTTTTTGTAGTGGGTCCTCGTGCTGGGGAAATGAACCCGCCCCACGACACCGCAATGCTAGCCTGCCAGCGCATTCACGCGTCTCCAGACGAGGGCATTCTTGGCAGATATTGTCATCTTCTTCTGCCGAGGCAGCAGACCATCGCTGCAGTCCTTTACGGACATATTGAAACTCCTCTTAATTCACTACAAAAGGCACGAATTTTAGAAACGAGAAAACGAACGATGATGCAAAAATAAAGAGAGACCATTGTTTTAATTGTGGGGCGATCGAACATGAAAAAGCGCAATGCAAGTCGGATGTGAAGTGTTTCAAGTGCAATTTGCACGGGCATATCGCCAAAGATTGTAAAGACAATAACAAGCAAGTGAACCTTATTAAGCACAAAAAACGTTTATAAGACATATTAATAAACAATAAAAGTGTAATTGGTTTTTTCGATAGGAAATCTGATGTGAACTTTGTGCAAAAACATGTGTTAAAGAATAGCTTGAAAAATTTTGCAAT
The DNA here is from genome assembly GCA_963969285.1 of Odontomyia ornata. NCBI lineage: Eukaryota > Metazoa > Arthropoda > Insecta > Diptera > Stratiomyidae > Odontomyia > Odontomyia ornata. The sequence continues at coordinate 219,125,654 of OZ017738.1, read as the reverse complement.
TGACAATAGTGTTACGACATTGTATGGACTGGGAAATGTGCCAGTAAAAGCAAAAGGTTTTATTATTGCGAAAGTTAAAATTGATAACCTTGAAGTTCATCAAAAATTTGTTGTGGCCGACGATGGCGTTTTGAAACATCCGGTCGTAATTGGCAATGATTTCTTGGACAAATTTGAATATATGCATAACGAAAAAGGCTACAAATTCGTGAGCGTAATAGTTCCAGAAAGCGAACAGTTTGTATGTTTATCAAATTTCTGAAAATGAGATAGACTTTGGTGAGCTAGCACTACAAACTTAAAAACGTGTTGAAGCATTGATTGCGGAATACAACAATCAGCAAGCAGAACTCAAGTGTCCTATCCAACTGAAAATAACGGTAGACAAGGCAGTTCCGTTTCGTCAATCGCCAAGCAGATTGCCGTTGCATCAACAGGTTGCTGTAAAGAATCAGATACAAAAATGGCTGCAAAAAGATATTATATGCAAATCTACTTCTGATTATACCAGTCGCGCGATGGTCGTAGAGAAAAAAGACGGAGCTTACCGTGTCTGTGTTGACTTTCGCAAACTGAATTCGATGGTACTCAAAGATGCTTTTCCTGTACCATTGATCGACGAGGTACTAGAAAAACTGCAGGCGGCAAAGTATTTTACGGTCGTGGACCTAGAAAACGGCTTTTTCCATGTAACCGTTGAAGAAAACAGTAAGAAGTTTACGGCGTTTGTCGTGAGGAGTGGCATTTAGGAGTTAAATCTTGCACCATTTGGATTTTGTAACTCGCCAGCAGCGTTTATACGATTTGTCACATGCATCTTTCAAGAGCTTATAAAAGAAAATGTAATGGAGCTTTACATGGACGATATAGTGGTTTACAGCGCAGCCATCGAAGAAGGTATCCATAAATTACAAAAAGTATTACAGTTGGCAGCTAAATATGGGTTGAAAATCAAATGGCAGAAATGTTCCTTTTTGAAACGAAAAATTGAATTCTTGGGTCATACGGTCGAAAACGGTACAGTAAAACCTGGAGCAGAAAAGATGAGAGCCATTGAGAAATTCCCGATGCCTAAAAACCTGAAAGCGGCCCAATCATTTCTCGGACTGACTGGGTACTTCCGTAGATTTATCAAGGGTTATGCTTATATAGCTCGTCCGTTGACACAATTATTGAAGAAAGGTGCCGAATTTGCTATGAATGCAGAACAAGTACGAGCTTTACACCAGTTACAATCACTATTAACGAAAGAACCGGTATTCCAACTTTATAACCGTGATGCGAAGACCGAATAACACACAGACGCATCCCAGTATGGTTTTGGAGCCGTACTTTTACAGCAAGTAGGCGGTAATCTCCACCCGGTACAATTTTGGAGCAAAAAGACTTCCGAAGCAGAATCGAGGCAACATAGCTATATCTTAGAGGTAAAAGCGATGTTTTTGGCAATGAGAAAATTCAGATACTACTTGTTGGGCATTAAGTTTAAATTGGCAACAGACTGTTCAGCGTTTAAGCAAACAATAGCAAAGAGAAAAGTTTCACGCGCAGTAGCACAATGGATTTTTTACATGCAAGAGTACGCTTTCGAAGTGGTGCATCGAAGTGGCGACGCAATGAAACATGCGGACTGTTTGAGCAGATATCCAGAAGTTATAATTATAAATTCTGAAATAACAGCGCGTATCCGAAAATTACAAAGACAAGATGAACACTTAGTGGCAGTGGCAGAGATATTAAGAACAACAGGGTATAAAAATTACAAAATGAAAGGCGAACTTATCTACAAGAACATCGATGGATATGATTTGCTGGTGGTGCCCAGGGCAATGGAAGTTGAAATTATTCGCAAGGCGCATCAAGCTGGTCACTTTGAAGTGCAGAAGACTATGCAATCAATTCAACAGACATATTTTATCCCACACCTGGAATATAAAGTGACAAACTTCATTAAAAATTGCGTCAAATGTATCATAGCCAGCAAGAAGCTTGGTAAAAAAGAAGGCGAACTACAGTGTATTGATAAAGGAGGTCAACCACTAGAGACGTTGCACGTCGATCCATTGGGCCAATGGATGTAACAGCGAAAAAGTATAAATATATATTTTTCTGTTATTGACGCGTTCACGAAATTCGTATGGTTATTTCCAACAAAAACTACAGCCGCCGACGAAATTATAAGCAAGTTATCGTGGTGGTCAGACAGTTTTGGATACCCACATCGTATAGTAAGTGACAGGGGTGCAGCTTTTGTGTCGCAAGCCTTTGCTGATTTTTGCACCGAGTATGGCATCAACCATGCATTAACAACAACGGGCGTTCCTAGAGGAAACGGGCAAGTCGAGAGGGCAAATAGAGTGATTCTATCCGTATTATCGAAGCTATCAGCGGATGATTCATCGAAGTGGTATAAGTATATTAGTCAAGTGCAGAAAGCGATTAACTCAAGCGTGCACAGTTCGACAAAACGTCCACCGTTTGAGCTCATGTTTGGCGTTAAGATGAAGTTAAATATCAGCAGCAACATACTCAACATGACACGAGAAGAATGGCTATCATTGTTTGAAGCCAATCGACAACAAACCCGGGAAGAGGCAAAGCTACAAATACAAAAGGCGCAAGATACATACAGAGCAAATTACAACAAACGTCGCAAAGAATATGTTATTTATCAACTAAATGATTTGGTGGCAATAAAACGAACGCAATTTGTTGCTGGAAAGAAATTAGCAACTGAATATTTGGAGCCTTACCGGGTGAGCAAAGTCAAGCGCAATGGAAGGTATGATGTTGTGAAAGCAGCTGATTTTGAAGGTCCGTGTAAGAGCATGACCAGTAGTGACAATATGAAGCTGTGGAGATACGCTGCAGACAACGAAGACTTCTTGTCATCTGGGAGTGATGACGAGCAGGATGGCCGAGTGTAAACGTAATAGCAATCAGTCATGTTAGCGTGGCAACACTGTAGAAGCGGTTCTGGACATTTGGTCGTGCTTTTGATCAGAGACAGTTGATTTTCCGACGTTGCGGTGCTAAGGTCGTGTGTGCTATCTGTTCCTCAGTAGATGTCAATTCGATTACTTTTTAATTTATAATTCATTTAAAAAACTAATCGTTTAAATAAACCTGAACTTTTCATTTAAATGAACGTGAACTTTAATTTGTTAGACTTAAATAAAACAAGTCAGTTTACAATTTTTACATATATATATATATATATATATATATATATATATATATATATATATATATATATATATATATATATATATACGATGTGTGTTCAAAAAATATCGCGAATTTTGTTTTTTTTTCAATAATTATTTATTTATTCATGAATATCTATTTTGTCCCCTTCAAAGTAATCCCCATGAAATATTATAAACTTGTGCCAACGGTTTTTCCAATCTTCGAAGCACTTCAAAAAATCATTTTTTTTTAATCTTGTTCAGCTCCTCCTTCGATGCCGTCTTTATCTCGTCAAGCGTAGCGTAACGTCGTCCCTTCATGGGCCTCTTCAGTTTAGGAAACAAGAAAAAGTCACAGGGGGCCAGATCTGGGGAAAACGGTGGCTGCGGCATCATGGGTGTGTTGTTTTTGGCCAAAAAGTCGCGCACAAGCAACGATGTGTGAGCAGGGGCGTTATCGTGGTGCAAAAGCCAATTTTTGTTCTCCCACAAATCCGGGCGTTTCTGGCGGATTGCTTCGCGCAAATTGCGCATAACTTGCAGGTAATATTCCTTATTGACCATTCTTCCCTGTGGCAAGAACTCATGATGCACCACGCCCCTGCAATCGAAGAAAACTGTCAGCAAAACTTTCACATTCGACCGAACTTGGCGCGCTTTTTTCGGTCTTGGTTCATGCGGCAGCTTCCATTGAGATGATTGAGCTTTGGTTTCCACGTCATAACCATAAACCCACGATTCGTCTCCAGTTATGACCCTCTGGAGCAAATTTGGTTCGTCGCGGACAGAGTTTAACATCTCATTAGCAATGTTCATGCGTTGCTGTTTTTGGTCGCAATTGAGCAATTTTGGTACGAATTTCGCGGCGACCCGTCTCATGCCCAAATCGTTGATAAAAATCAAATGGCACGAGCCAATCGATATGTTTAGGTCCTCAGCAATGGTGATTCGACGATTGGCCAATACCATTTTCTCCACTTCATTAATTTTTTCGTCTGTTGTTGAAGTGCTCGGGCGTCCGGCACGCTCTTCGTCGTTCACATCTTCTCGGCCTTCTAAAAACATTTTGTACCATCAATAAACGTTGCTTTGGTCCAAGGTAGCTTCTCCGTATGCCACAGTCAACATTCGGAATGCATCCGCGTACTTAGTTTCGTTTTTCACACAAAATTTGATACACGTTCTTTGATCCATTTTTTTGAATAAGTAAAAATCGAAGACGATTGAAAACACGTGCAAGTAAAGCAGCTATCACCAATTAAGTGAACATTCAAAATGGCCGAGCTTGTCGGCATAAGTGACAGACATGAATACCAACATAACGCCACAAAAAATCGAAATTCGAATATACGTAACCGGCGAAAATTCAAAATTCGTGATACTTTTTGAACACATCTCGTATATATATATATATATATATATATATATATATATATATATATATATATATATATCAAAATGTCCCCCCAAATGCTCGCCACGGCTATGGTGCTATACTCATATCCGATGGTCCATACTTTGAATGACTCTGAGAAATAATTGAGGTTCAATGTCGTTAATGTGCTAGATTATCTCTTTCTTTTGAGCTTAACTTGTTCTTGGCTTAGTGACGTATACATTCTTTTTAAATATTCCCAAAGAAAGAAGTCCAATGGCGTCAAATCAGATGATCGTGGTGGCCAATTAACATCGCGACAATGTGTGATAACACGGCCATTGAATTTCACGCGCAAGGGAGCAATTGTTACGTTGGCTGTGTAGCAAGTGGCACCATCCTGTTTGAACCACATATCGTCCCGGTCCATAACCTCGATTTCTGGCCACAAAAAGTCCGTTATCACCTCGCAATAGCAAACACCATTCACGGTAACTGCTTGGCCGTCCTCATTTCCGAAGTAGCACGGCCCACCACCAAACAGTCACTCCTTGTGGATCCATCACTCGTGGATTCTCATTTGCTCAAATGCAGCAATTCTGCTTGTTAACGAATCCACTGAGTTGAAGGTGTGCCTCGTCGCTGAAGATGATTTTTTTCAAAGTCACCATTCTCTTCTGTCTGTTCAACCAACCACTCGGTGTATTGCTGATGCTTGAAATGGTCAGTAGGCTTCAGCTCTTGAGTCAATTGAGCCTTGTAGGCATGCGAATTCAAATCTTGATTCGAAATTCGCGTTAGTGATGTTCTTGGGATGTTCAATTGTTGGGCACGACGATGAGTCGAGGTTGGCGGCTCTTCCGCTACGCTATTGCGAACAACAGCAATGTTTTCCGCAGAACGAACTTGTCGAGACTACACAGGTAATTTCATATTTCCTCAGATCCGGTTTGCTGAAATTTGCGCACAATTTTCCCGATTATTGACACATTTGGTCGATTATGCTGATCCAATATATCATGAAGTGCATGAAATGCATTTTGATTTGAATACCCATTTTCGTAAAAGGCTTCAACAGCCTTAACGCGCTGCTCAATTGTGTTCCTCTCCATGGTTGAATTTTTCAAACACTGAATCAAGGAAATGTCAAATTAATTTGGGTGGCAAACTTGACGTTAAGGTGTGACTCACAGTTAACATTGTACATTATGGTTGGACCACCTTAAATAATGTATGATTCATTTTGAGGTTTGGTTAAGTAATGTTGGCTTCGAGAGTGTTGATCGAAGTTGGCTTATGCCTGAAGACCAGAGACTTCTTATAGCCCAAAAGAAAATAGTTTAAATGTGTGATATCGTACGATCTATTTGGTCAAATTACTGGCCTAAACATGAAATGAGGTTCTCAGGCTCGGTCGACTATGCACAACATAATTTGCTCTACGAGTACAAAAACATTGCTCACAGAGCGCTGATTTTCGTAATACAGTTGAATAATTTGGATACGTTGTTGCGGTATAAGTCTTTCTTTGATAATTTGTCAAACAATACTGAATAACGAGTTGGGTATATAGACCTACGCTCATATCAGAAGGATTTTGTACCTAACTGCTCAGAAATGCAGTCACCAGCAATTAAAAACGTCAAGAAATATGTCAAAGAAATGTGCACGTTCAAAGCGAAATCCATTGTTTTTCCATTTTCAACGGTCGCCATTTGGTTACAAACGGACAAAAATCAATCAAATCATGAATTCTCAAAAATACTAATGTTATTGACCTTATTGGAAAATTTCAAAAAGATCAAGTCAAAACTGCAGTGACTGATTCGATGGAAAGTCCATAAAATACCAAAATCATGTGTTATTGTTGTTGTAATTTAAAGAAATTTCAAACGGCTTTAACTTCCGTGTATATGATTCGATTTTTATCAAACTTATAAAATTTAAGAAAGCTTAGTGGGACTACGTAAATATCGAATTTCGTTCAGTTTAAGGGTACCGATACGATTTTATTGGGGAAAATGTGAAATTCGAATATCATGCTATTATTAAAAAAGTTGAGCGAATTTCGACTTCTAAGATATTTGTTGTTGTTGTACTCATAAACACCTACCACCATAATTTTTTTCAGATTTTTCGGATCATAGGTGTCCAATCGCGTGGGGGCGGGGCACAAATTTTTTGTGTATTTCCCCTCCCTGCGCATATCTCGAAGCAAAAAGTATCAAATTTTGTTTTGAAAAGTTCTCATCGAGACCTTTCATTTGATAGCCATATCGGATACCTTTGATGAATTTTTTTTCACGGGCCACTCCCCTATATGGGGAGACCCCCTTAAATACCTTATACATTTTTTTGTAATTGAACTTTGACGAGAGCACCACTTTACACCTACATACAAAATTTGATATTTCTAGCTTCAGTAAATTGCGAGAAAAAGTGTTGTGACACAAGGACGGACGGACGGACAGACAGGTCACGCAACTAGTAGGGTTTTGTAAAATTTTACAAAACATTAAAAATTACATTACACTTTAACAGGAGTCAAGCGTAATCTGTCAAAAAAAGGCCAGTTGAAAATTGAATCTCATAATGAATCACCCTATATATTGTATATATATATATACACACACACACATATATATATATATATATATATATATATATATATATATATATATATATATAAATATATATATATATATATATATATATATATATATATATAAATATATATATATATATATATATATATATATATATATATATATATATATATATATATATATATATATATATATATATATATATATGTAGATATATATATATATATATATATATATATATATATATATATATGTATATAAATATATATTTATATATATAAATATATATATTATATTATATATATATAAATATATATATATATATACATATACATATATATATATATATATATATATATATATATATATATATATATATATATATATATATATATATATATACTTAGTCGTGCCGTAAGCTCTGTCACACGTATATGGGCAATCTTTGTATAAATGAAAAAAAGTTTTTGACAAAGGAAAATATATTTTATTTTGGCATACTAATGGAAGTACAATAAGCAACAAATTATTCAAAGTGGCCGCTTTTAGCCTTTACACAGCTCTTTAATCTGTTGGGCCAGTCATCGATAGCAGTACGCACTGTTTCTAGCGGAAAATTAGCTACTGCTTCTGTCAAAGATCGCTTAAGGCTCCCGATATTTGGGTGTCGTCTCGTGCACACCATGGACTCTAACTCCGCTCACAGTTTGTAGTCCAGGGGATTCAAATCTGGGCTCCCATAAGGCCATTCCGTAGCCCTTATAAACTCTGGAATATTGGTTTCCAACCACGCTTGTGTGGTTCGAGCTTTGTGGGCTGGAGCAGAATCTTGCTGGAAAACCCAATGTCGGTTGTTGAATACCGTAGAGTTCAGCGGCTTCACACATCCCTCCAGGATGTCCGGTTGATAATTTTTCGCTGCAGTTTTTACGCCTTTTTCGCAAAAATGAAGCTCGATGACCCCTTCGCAGCTGACACCCCACCATACCATGACTGATGCTGGATGATGTCCTCGCTGTACCCTAGTGGCAACTTCTCGGAGCCGTACCGCCGAAGGAGCTCTTTCGATCTGGTGCTCCTAATTTGCTTCAACTGCTAAGTCAGCAAATGTCCCGTTGATCGTCGAAAGGCACTCATCCCGAGGTCCGATTTTATGATGCGAGACATACTTCGGGTGAAGATGTTCATCTCTCGAGCCATGATTCGTAGTCTACGAAGCGGATTTCGACGAATTCGACTCTCGACCGCTTTGATGGCAGCAGAAGAACGCACATCACTCGGACGTCCAGAACAAGGTCGATCTTCAATAGTCTGGATCTCGTTATATCTCTGGATCACACGATACACAAATCTTTGCGTTATTTTTAACGGGCACAACAACTAGAAACTTTCACTCGCAGATTTTCCTTACTTATGTAGTGCAATCACTGTAATTCGGTTTTCATTTACACCCCATTCCATCTTCACACGTTAACGAACAAACTTTAAATGACCATCAACTGTCAACAACATTATGACGTTTATAAAACTGGCCGATATTGAAATGTCACTCATAAAATAAAGGTGTTGCCAATGTGAGAAATTATGTGACAGAACTTATGGCAGGACTATATATATATATATATATATATATATATATATATATATATATATATATATATATATATATATATATATATATATACATGCACGAATAATTCTGCGAGCTACTGTTGCAATTTTTTTCACAACCATTAAGAACCTCATGACCAACAAAGTGAATTTACTCGAAACCACGAGAACCCACCAAGCATGATCAACATCTGAAAGTGACGTCACTCCATTCATTAAGCTGCTCGAATATACCAGATACCTCTCGGCAGAACATTCGCCAATGTACGAGAAATGGGTTGAATAGGTAGAGACCCTATATAAAGGCGAGCTGAATAAATGGGGGATCATTCATTCAACCGCGGTAGTAAAAACGGCGATAGTGTGTGAAGTGCGAATTGGAAAGCGATCAAGTAATAGTTAAGTGATTTTAGAAGACAATTGCGATAGAAATTTATGGACAAGTGGAAGTTAGACTTTTAAATAGTGAAAATTGAAATTGTGAAATAGTTAAATAAGTGATTGTGCATTTTCAGGGTTTTCTAAAATAATTTTACAAAACCCTACTAAAATCGCGTCCTGTCTGTCCGTCTGTCCGTCTGCCTGTCCGTCCGTCCGTCCGTGTGTCACAACAGTTTTTCTCGGAAACTACTTAAGCTAGAAACATCAAATTTTGTATGAAGATGTAAAGTGGTGTTCTCTTTCAAGTTCAACTACAAAAAAAATTTATAAGGTATTTCAGGGGGGTCTCCCCATATAGGGGGTGACCCCCCGAAAAAAAATTTCGTTAAAAGTAGCCGATATGGGTATCAAATGAAAGGTCTTGATGAGAACTTTTCAAAACAGGTCTTAGTTTGGCAAAGTTTGCTTCGAGGGGCGCACAGGGAGGGGAAATACACGAAAAATTTGTGTCCCCCCCTCGCGATTAGACACCTGTGATCCGAAAAATCTGAAAAAAATCAAGAACGTTGGCCTTGGTAAGTACAACAACAGCAAATACGTGAGAAGTCGCAATTCGCTCAACTTTGTTAGTAATAGTATGATTTATCGATTTTATGTTTTCTTGAATAAAATCTTAACAGTACCCTTAAATTCTATGAAATTCAGTACACAGATGTTTATTTATAAGATTGATCTATTCTGAGAGTTTCATAAAGATTGAATCATATTTAGCGAAGTTATAGTGGTTTGAATTTTCCTGTATTACTACGGAACAATATGCGCTGCATTCATTACTATGGCAACATATGGCTATGGAACAACATGCGCTTTTTACCGACTCAGACACTACAGTTTTGCTAGGATTTGCATGAAAATTTCAGGAATGATAGGTATCATGTATATCTTTGAGAATCGGTTCAGCTAGCGATATCAGTAATCATAAAACAAAATAGTGGCTGTTTTAAATGCGAAGATTGGATAATTTTGAGTTATTTTTTCCCAACTTCAACGTTTAAGGTGCATGCTTTGAACACTTGATTCAATTTAATGAATGACTGAAAATGAGTACCTACAATTAATGCTCATAAGTGAAACAAGTCAAGGAGGCGGGAGAGAGCTCCTAGCAAAAGGGCTTTGTAACCATTCTAGGATTCGAACAAATTGTGTTTCCTCCCTCGCGGATGGACATCTGAAATAATTATCAAGGGAGATATTTATGAGTATAACAATAACAAAAGCCTCAATAGTCGAAATTCGTTCAACTTTGTTAATAAAAGTATGATCCTCGTATTTCATTTTTCTCCATTAAAATTGTCTTTGACATGTTTCCTGATTTGATTCGATCTGGTGACTGCATTTTGTAAATTGAATACAAAACCCTTCTGACATGAGCGTAGGTCTGTTTACCCAACTTGTTTTAAGTAATTAAGTAAACTCTTTTAACTTGATTTAAAAGACATTGCGTTTTCACTTTGTCGGATCATTAAAATTATTGGCCGTGAACCATAACACGCGACAGTGGTGTCAAGAAGTGAGAAAGAAAATTTTGAAACTGAAAAACGTTTAAACATAAAAAACAAGAAAAATGCACAATACTGAAATGTAACGTGGAAACTGGTGGAACAATAAATAAAAGCCGAAATAATAAAACAATCATCGAAGCTAAATTAACAATCAGCGAAGCTGGACCAACAAGCGATCGAAATCAAGGCATACATAACACAGAAGCTCGAGAAACAGTCAGCGGAGCTCGGTCATCTAAACTCACAAATTAAAGGCGTCGAGGAAAAGGTTGACCAGGTCGAGGAATAGGTTTACCAGGTCGAGGGAAATGTCAGCCAGGTCAAGGAAAAAGTCAGCCTGGTCGAAGAGAGAATCAACCATGAGACGGAAAACATGGAAAAGAAATTGGAAGCAGCAAAGGCAGTAGCAACTACCCCACCAGCCCCGCTTACAATCGCAGCACAATACTCACCCAGACATGTGAAAGCACACATATTCGTCGGGCAAACAGTCTGGAGAATTTACAAAATCCAGTTTGAAGCAGCAGCTAGGATGAATCACTGGAATGAGCAGGAACGAGCAACTGCATTAATTCTTGCTCTAAGAGGCCCAGCTGCCGAGCTTTTACAGACTATCCCCGTTGAGTTACACTCAAACCCGGCTGCTATACTGAATGCGCTCGGGATGCGTCATGGAGGTGATAATCTGAAGCATTTTCATCGGGCACAGCTATGGTATCGGATGTAGAAGTCTGGCAAAACCTTGCAGCAGCTAGCTCAAGACATTGGGCGACTGGCAATTTGAGCTTACCCAGCTTACAACCCAGAACATCGAGATGACGCAGTGACAGGAGCATTCATTAGCGCATTGAGGGACCCGGAATTGCAACAAGCCGTGCGTTTAGCTCAAAAGCAAACAGTCAAGGATGCATTGGCTTATAGTCTGAACTTTGAGGCAGTGAAAACTCGTACCACTGCCCGGGTTCGCGAGATAGTGGCAGACGAGTGCAGGTGTGCGTGCGTGGAAAATGAGCGAGAGCCGCAAGTAAATGGTACGCCTAGATGCTGAGATTGCGGAGAGAATGGTCACCTGCAAAGAGACTGCAAGAAGCGAAGAAAACAGAGCTGTTGTCCAGAATGGTGGAGACCTAGACCGTGTCAGGAGGCTAGAATAAGGCCCATGAAACTGAAAGGGCCAACTTCGGGCGACAGACGTTGGCTAGGAGGATCGACATCCCTAGCACCCCCATCACCGTTTCAAGGTAACATCGTGGAGAAGCAGACTCATGCCTTCCTGGTCAAGTGGATGAAGAACATTGCACCATAACAAACGATACTGGTGAAACCCGATCGACGATCCGACCAGACCTAGTGAGGCCCCAACTACTTCACAAGGGCAGAGTTCATGGAAATGCTGACGCCCTATCTCGCCATCCATGTCCATCTAACTGCAAGTATTGCCGACCGATTGAGGAAAAGGAACCGCCCGTTGATCTGCAATTGATAACGGTCGAATTTGATGAAGGTTGGTCATCGGAGGAGATTCGAAATGCCCAGTTAGCCGATGAAGAGTGGTGGAGGGTGGCGTACTCAAGCGGAAATGGGAAATGGCAGATGGCAGCTGCTATAAGATGCAAACTATACTACCCAAAAGCCGAATCCACGATGTGGTTCAGGAGATTCACGAAGGATCCTCGGGAGGCCACCTTGGCGTCAACAGCGAAATTGCGGGGAAGGTTTTACTGGCTCCACGCTCGAGAAGACGTAGAGGACTGGTGCGTAGACGCACAATTTGCGCTTCCGTCAAAGGTCCAAGGCGACGACTGAGAGGACAAATGCAAACCTACAACGTGGGTGTACCGTTTGAAAGGATTGCTGTTGACATCGCAGGACCCTTAACTGAATCCGAATGGGGAAATCGATACACGCTGGTTGTAGCCAATTATTTCAGCAAACTATACTACCCAAAAGCCGAATCCATGATGTGGTTCAGGAGATTCACGAAGGATCCTCGGGAAGCCACCTTGGCGTCAACAGCGAAATTGCGGGGAAGGTTTTACTGGCTCCACGCTCGAGAAGACGTAGAGGACTGGTGCGTAGACGCACAATTTGCGCTTCCGTCAAAGGTCCAAAGCGATGACTGAGAGGACAAATGCAAACCTACAACGTGGGTGTACCGTTTGAAAGGATTGCTGTAGACATCGCAGGACCCTTAACTGAATCCGAATGGGGAAATCGATACACGCTGGTTGGAGCCGATTATTTCAGCAAGGGGTCCAAGGTCTACCTCATTCCCAACCAGGAAGCAACTACTGTAGCCGAACAGCTAGTGTTTTTTTTGTGGTAGGGAGGTGAATGCTATTTATGCACAGAGTGTGGGACTCCCATGAACAGCTGGTGTTAAACTGGGTCAGTAGGTACGGCATACCTTGCGAACTACATTTGGATCAAGGCTGAAACTTTGAGTCACTAGTATTTGGCGAAATGTGCAAGCTGCTGGAAATACGGAAAACGAGGACAACACTACTGCATCCCCAATCCGATGGAATGGTCGAACGTTTCAACGGCACGCTCAATAAACACCTGGCCAAAATGGTTGACGAGAACCAAAGGGACTGGGACCGACATATCCCACTATTTTTAATGGCGTATAGAGCTGCTGAACATGCATCGACGGGCCAAGCCCCAGCCAAAGTCATTTTTGGAAAGACTATTCGTTTGCCAGCCGATATAAAGTTCGGAACACCCCCTGAGAAACCCCAAACGGTCTCGGAGTACGCAAGTGATCTAAGACTACGGTTGAACCAGATACATCGGACAGTGCGAAAACACCTCGAATCGGCTACTGACCGCATGAAGACCAGGTATGATCTAAAGGCTAATTCTACTGGCTAACCCGCAACGGCGAAAGGGTAGGTGTCCAAAGTTGCAACATAATTGGGAGGGACCATACCGAGTTACAAAGCGAACCAACGACGTCGTATACCGAACACAGGAACGTCGTAAGCCAAGGTACAAAATGAAAACCGTGCACCTGGACCGTCTTGCCCCATATTACATCCAGGGAGAATTGACTACAACTGGCGACACATCTTTTCGGGGCAAAAAGAACTGAGGTGGAGGCAGTGTTACATGCATGAATAATTCTGCGAGCTATTGTTGTAATTGTTTTCACAACCGTTCAGAACCTCATGATCAACAAAGTGAATTTACTCGAAACCACGAGAACCCACCAAGCATGATCAACAATGCATATATACGAGTATGTATATATATATATATATATATATATATATATATATATATATATATATATTCGTATATATATATACACGTATATATACATAGATATATATATATATACATACATATATATATATATATATATATATATATATATATATATATATATATATATATATATATATATATGTATATATATATATATATAAATATATATATATATATATATATATATATATATATATATCTATTTATATATATACACATAAATATATGTATATAAATATATATATATATATATATATATATATATATATATATATATGTATATATACATATATATATATATATATATATATATATATATATATATATATATACATACATTTATATATATATATATATATATATATATATATATATATATATATATATATATTGGACACGTATTATGGAGCCTGTTAGGATCCATAATAGTCTCGTAGTCGGCCCATTGTGGGGAGTCCGTCTTCACATTCCAATGTTTTCTGCTTTGTATGCGTCCAATTTTTTAACCCTTATCCCATTTAATTACCTGGTCTGTTCCTTTTCCTTCTAGTGGGGTTATTTCGAGAAATGATAGCAAAGTCAGTTTTTATAATTCAATTTACGATTAGCTCGCCAGCACTCATCCCACTCACTTGTTATGATTCATTGAAAATTTAAGTTTTGCTATTCATTTCGTTTAATAGATAGAATCAGCTTTTTGGTTGCTTTATCTTTTGGAGAATTTAGGTTTACGTTAGTTACAGATTATAAGGCTTAACTGGGGCTTTGATTTAGGTTAATTTTAAATAGTTAGTTTTACCGTTTTTGTTAGTTTTATGTGATTCTAAGTTGAGTTTTGTTAATTGAGTCTAGTTTAGGATTATCATTTAGGGTTGTTAATGTAGGGTTGTTTTGTACAAAATAGATTGGGCTAGATTAGGAAAATTCTAGTTAGTTTTTATTTTAGCTTACGTTAAGTATTAACATTTTTAAAGTTTTATATATTTATTTATTTGTCGATTTGTCTATCTGCTATTTGAATTCTCGTTTAGTTTTATTGAAATGTTCTTTTGTTCCTTGTAATTTATTAAAATAATTATATTAGTCAAATTGTCGGTATAGTCCATCTGTTAATTGTTATTTAATTTATTGATTTTGATATTTGGCCATAGAGTATTTAAAATATTAATTTTCAATTAGAGCATCGCGTAACGCCCCGCATTCTACTTACTCCAGCTCCGACGGCAATTTATATTCCTTCCCACCAATGCACAAGTAGAGGGTCAATTTTGACGACTCTTCTGCTGGCCTAGAGATTGACCAGTTTCTGCCTCAAGCCACCACTTTGGCAAGAAACTACTATATTTACTTGGAATAACTGACATCTAGTCCCCACATCCTACTGAAAGGACAAGCAGAACAGTAGTACTGGTTATTCCGGCATCTCAACCCCAACTTTACGTGACCGGATTTGGAAGGTTATGGATCTCATTGGTCCGACGTAGATGTGTGGCGAGCAATTGATGCATATTTCCAGATACCATACGAATCTTTCCGTGAGTTTCATGGCTCCATAATGGAGATGGCTTTGCCTCTTAGAAATTGGTTATCCAATTTTGATATGCAGACCATTCTATTGCGGAATATGAACGAATAAGGAATCATTTGGCAGGCTTGGAATTCGCATCCGTAACAGAGCTAGTTGAAGGCATGTGGCTGACCATTGCAGTAGGCATCCTCCCAACATTGATGCTGTTGATAAGTTTGAGAATGCCTGTTGTGATCCTCAAGGATACAATACATGCAATCAAGAAGGGCCTCCAAGTGATTACTCCAAGTAATATGCGGCGTTGCGTTGAAAGTAATGAAATGGCAGGTAATGATCAAGAACCATCCGTCTTTTTTAGAGCATGTCCTCTCCGGGATCGCTTTCTGAGATCCTGGAGATATTTTTTCACCAGGTGTCTCAGAAAACCTGCCTGCATGGAGTCAATTGTTGCAAGTCCTAGTGACAATAGGCCCTACACAAGAATTTCCGTTTAGGGTCATAAATTGACGTGCTTGTTTGATAGTGGAGCCAGTGACAGTATACTTAGAGCCAGAGCCTTGGACCTACTGTCAGACTTGGGTTTGCATATGCATTCCATGCATGCGCATGTTCAGACTGCTCAAGGGCAAAAGGATCCTCTTTTAGGATACTTCACTACATTGATGTGATTCAACAACACCAGCAAATTCATAAGATTTCTAGTTATTCCTTCTTTGACGCACGCAGTGTATCTTGGAATTGACTTCTGGGATCCCTTCAAAATAGCACCAATCTATGTGAATGCTATCAAAGTAGCCACAGAGCCTCCAAGCTCTGAGTTCCATCTGTGCTTTTCAAAATGACAAATAACGACTGAACTTGTTATAAGATGGTGTTCCGCAGGAAAAATAAAAAAAAACATAATATGCGTTAACAAGAAAAGCAGGATGGATGTAGTAATAGCAACTGAGGAGTTGCTCTCGCAGCAAAAAAAAAACGGTATTCAGCAAAGGTTGCTGACTAAACAAAAACAGTTTCCCTATGGAACCACATAAAGTCACATGATGGTGACTGAAAAGGAGATCTTTTTGGTTCCACGACTAGCTCACCGCGTATGGGAGTGGGTTGAGAGACAGAAAGAATTTTTTGTTTTTTAAAGAACTCCATAACGTCGAACACGCGCACACACACACACTAAAATATTCACCAGTGCATCACGGATTCTGGTAACTTCCTGAAATTAAATTGAATTGAATCAAACAAAATGAAAACTGGGCTTAATCCAGCACATTGAACTTATTTCATTATTTCATTTTTTCAGGCTGTTTTGATTGTAAAATGAACATTTATTTTCGGAATGCTTTATCAGTGCTCTAACAATATTCAAGTGAGTCTTAAAGTATTTTCAAATTGAGATAATTACATACAAACTAAAACGGCACTATATTTTTAAACAGATTCCACCTATTATTTGCTTATCGACAGATTCACTCATCAGCCTCTTTATCGAAAAATGTATGCTTTGTCAAACGCATTAAACTTAATTTTAAAATGTAGCTTAAAACTGGAATCCAAATTACAGTGAATTCAATTAAGTATACCATTAACTAGAATAAATGATTTAATCCACCCATTAAATAATGTAGAATCATTTTTATACAATGAATCTCCGCTATTTTTTTGGTCTCAAAAGGTTTAATGTTGGGTTTCATCTTAAAAACGATTTTTGTCTTATCTATAAAAAGTCTCTATGCCAGATTGTGTTTTCACTTTTGTTTCAGATTTCAAGTATTATGACCATATTCGAATTTGAAATGTTACCTAGCATCTGCAAGCCATGTTGTCAAGTGGTTGAATGTCTCTCTACGGGTTATATCATACACAAGCAGAGCTCCTGCTGCACCCCGATATTAGGAATGGATAATTGACCTGAATGCCTCCTGGCCTGCCGTATCACAAATTCGCAACTTTATTTATTTTCCATCAATTATTATCCTGCGAGCACCAAATTCCGATCGTTGAATCATGGACGGGTTGAAATCGCTTGTCTGTGAACTGTACCAAGAGACACGACTTCCTGACTCCTTTTGAGAAAAAGTAAATAAGCATAATATTGATTACGGCAGTACATATTGCTGATAAAGGAAGCGCAGCAAACCCTCAGCGGCAACATACGTCACCGAATCCCCTCATATGCGACCAGTCTATGTCGGAGGACCTCGATGGCTTTCCTCGAACACTGTTAACAGCGAACAGACATGTCAATGTTTGTGCACTTGCTGATACTTCGAAAATCACTCCAACAACAAGACGCTAGTGACGCCCAGACAAACGACACTTACGAATACAGATCAGCTATTTCAGGGAGCCAAACGAAAGTCCAAGGCTGTACATTGCAATGCGTTAGAAAATTTATATTCCGCCCGAGGCAACACCCGCGTCACCGATGATGAAGTATTTGAATAAATATGCATACGCCATTTTGAACAACTATGTCTCGAACAATTAATACACAATTTGACTATGATTTACACAATCTCACAATCCTTGGAAATACTAAATATAAATTCCACAAAATCCTTTGTTGCACACACGAAAAGAGGCTATCTTTCTACGAACTTTCTGAATTGAGATTCACAGGGCTATTTCTTTCTACAAAGGGGATACGACATAAAATTATACGTCCGTTCACCACGACTCTTCTCGATCAGCTCTCAAACTCAACTGCCTCCGCCGCGTCATTTCATCAACGCGTCTCCAAGTTATTTCCACTTCAGCCGCCTGATTACATCAGCCGCGTCATTTCATCAACGCGTCTCCAAGTTATTTCAACTTCAGCCGCTGGATTACATCAGCCGCTTAATTTCATCAACGCGCGCTGGATTGCGTCTCCGCGTTGAGATGATGTTGGTTTTTGCATCGGATAAGCGAAGTTCAGCGTCGGGGTATTTAAAGGTTTGAAAATAGAGGGGCCATCAATTGTGCCAACGTAACACGTGGGGACGTCCCATACCCTGGAGAAGGGTCTCATTTCCCAAAGCCGGGCAATACCAACTATTAACCAATAAGTCAAGGTCAAACTGTAATACACTATATACAAGCGATAACCTGACGCTAAGATGCGGCTATACGATAATGCTATTCTAAAGGGTACGCTCATACTAAAAGATACGATAATACTAAGCGATACGGTATGGCTAAACGCTACGATAATGTTATACGATACGATAATCCTATACGATATGATAATGCGATACGATAATGCTATACGATACGATAATACGATACGATACGATAATATAATCCCTTAATATGGGCGATAAACGATAACGATACGATAATCCCTCAACTTAATTCTAAAAGGTTATATCTTTGCCGTCAACAACAAAAAAAAATAATTGCGCCGAATCGAGCCGTACTGGTAGGCTTCGAAAAAAAAACTATATCGGGGCATTGATTTGGTCAGCGAACATCCGCGCTGCCTTCCTCGTACCACACCATATCTCCACCTCCAGCCCTCGATCTCGGCAAAGAAAACTTACACACGAACTACTATTTACACCTATCACTAACTGTACAGAAACTATAACTTAATGCTAAAACTAACTCTATATGTTCTATTTACACTATTAACAACAATAAAAAGAATGTGAGAGTGGGGAGAAAGGAAAATACAGAGTATGAAGACAGGGCGAAAAGGAAACAGAAACATGCTTGATCCACAATACAGCCGACCATTTGGTAATATTTACAGCCGGATATCCTGACCGTGATAGGTCCCCAAAGGCTTTCCATCAAGTGACTCGAGATCATAGGCCACCTGACCCACCTGTCTAACCACTCTGGCAGGTACAAATATGGGTGCGAATTTAGCCGCGAATTTATCAGCTGCACTACTAAGGACATGATTCCGGACGTAAACCAATTGTCCTGGAGTAAAGGTACGGACTCTTGCTCGTAAATTGTATCGCTGCTGGCCCTTAGCATAGGCTGCAGCTAGCCTTTCCTGGACACGCTCGCGAATACGTCGCAGGCGCTCGTGTGGGGTGCTGAGCGCAACCTCGCCATCTTCAAACGCGGAGAGGCTTCGGAGGAGCTCATAGTCCGAGCCGTGGCTCATGGACTGAAATCCGAACATTAAATAGTGTGGGGAACAACCCGTGGACTCGTAAACAGCACTTCAAAACGCTGGGCCCGCCTCGCACAGGTATTTATCCCACGTGCAATGGTCTTCACCTATGTAAGCGCGGATGGCGGCTAAGATCGATTGGTTCACACGTTCGGAGGCATTCGATTGGGGTGAATATTTGGGGGTTAAGATATGAGAGACACCATGCTCTTGCAGAAATTGAGTGAACCGTTTCGAAGTGAACTGTGCACCGTTATCAGAGTGTATTAGTTCTGGTACTCTGAAAGTACAAAAGAGATCTAGCAAACATTTAAGGACTGCCTCAGTGGTTGCTTTTGCTAGGGGCTTGAGCCACACAAATTTCGTGTAGTAGTCGAGCACTACAAATAAGTAGGTATTTCCACTTTTGGAGCGTGGATAGGGTCCTAGAAAATCGATAAATAAGCGCTGTACAGGTCGTTCAGACAAACGCTCACGGCCCATGGGAGGTCTCAAAGCCTGGTTACAGGGTTTAACCTGTTTGCATGGACTGCAACGTGAAATGTAAGAAGCGACGTCCTTACGAAGAGTTGGCCAGTAATAATATCGTTGCAGTAGTTCGGTGGTTTTACGTACACCACAATGAGACGATGCCGGCCTATCGTGAGCTTCGGAAATCAGCCTAGCTTGCTGGCTCACGGGAACCCATAATTTGGTACGAGGAATGTCCAAATCGGTATCGGACATTCGTCCTACATTAATGTAGATCCGGCCATCTCGGACCCATACATTTGGAAACTGTTCAGGTTCTTTAGCGATGATTAACATCTGCTCTACATATTCGGGGTGGCTAAAGGCTGAGTCCGGTAATATAGACTAGGGGCGTAGGTGTTCGGAAAGAACGGGAAGGTAAACACTTGAAAGCTCATTAATGCTCTCATAAGCACGGGAAAGGGCATCGGGGACGATGTTAGCTGAGCCCTTGACATGTCCGATATTGAAGTTGAAACCTTGCAACTTCAGACTCCAGCGAGCCAATCTACCGGAAAGGTTTTGTTGGCTCATAAGCCACTTCAGACTAGCGTAAAGGGCAAACCTTCAATATAAGCACGGAATTTCTTCACGCTCTGTACGGCGGCGAGACACTCCAACTCCGTGATAGTATAATTTCGCTGCGCTGACGTTAGTTTGGCTGACATGAAGGCAATAGGATGCTCTTCCTCCCTTTCGTTCTTTTGAAAGCGAACGCTACCAATGCCAGTGGTGCTAGCATCACACTGGATGAAGAAGGGTTTAGTGAAATCAGGGTTGACTAATACAGGGGCTGTAATAAGGGCTTGTTTTAAATGGTCGAAAGCGTTTTGAGCAGCGTCAGTCCATCGGAAGGACGATTTGCCTCTCAGCAAATCAGTCAAGGGAGCGGTAATTGCGGCAAAACGATGAATAAATCGGCGATACCATCCAGCCATTCCCATGAAACGACGAATGTCCTTTGCAGATCTGAAAATCGGGAAATCCATGATGCTGGAGACTTTGGAAGGATCAGTCTTTAGAATACCATCACTAACAATGTATCCCAGGTACCTAATCTCACGCTGGATAAACTTGCTCTTCTCCACGTTTATCGTGAGCCCAGCTGACTTCAGTAGCTTAGCTACTAGACAAAAGTTGCAAATGTTCTTCGAATGAAGAGCTGGTTACGAGCAAATCATCCAGGTAGACGAAGATTTTGTCTTGAAGCTCATACGGGATGACTTTGTGCATTAGACGACACATAGTCTGGGGTGCGTTGCACAACCCGAAAGGAATGACCTTCAATTCATACAAAGGCCGACCCGGCACCGTGAAGGCTGTCTTCTCTTGAGATTCGGGATCGAGGGGTATCTGCCAAAAGGCGTCCCTTAAATCGAGACTGGTAATAAACTTGGTGGATCTTAGGCGTGAGAGTAGCCCGTCTATCAAGGGCAACGGATATGCGTCCTTGACGGTCACTTCGTTCACGCGCCTGGCATCAAGGCACAACCGGACTTTTCCAGGTTTGCGAACTAATGTTACAGGGGAACTCCAAGAACTGTGACTCTCGCCGATCACACCAAGGGCGAGCATACGGTCCAGTTCCTTGTACAGCAGACCTTGTACGACAGGGGAAACAGCATAATGCCGTTGTTTGACTGGCTTAGCAGTCCCGGTGTCAATGTGGTGTGTAACCAGTGACGTTCTTCCCAAACCAAGTTTATTGAACGAAGGAAACAGAGCAATTACTTCCTGTAATTGCTGCTGTTGGTTTGAGGTCAGCCGGTGAAGATCGGTCTCACTGACTGGAATTGAAGAGGGGTCTTCCTGGAGCACACTGACATGTTTCAGCGACACCGGAGCGATCTGGAAAGCACTCCAAAAATCAATGCCTAAATATAGCTTGCCGGGTAGGGACGGGACTACCAGGAACCGCAAAGGCATAGTCTACTTCTCATACGTGACAGGGACATTCACGTATTCTACCGCGGCTACGCGTTGACCAGACGCCATCTGGATATTGGCCTTGATATTATGAAGACGGAGATCTAGGTCTCTTATCAAAGCAAGGGAGCCATGTCCCAGAACACTGACGCTGGCTCCACGGTCCATCAAACCAGTGAGCATACGGTCTTTGACGATAATGTTGCAGTGAGGACGAGGATCTTTCAGATCCATATCAGATAAAACTGCTACTGCTGCCAAATTACGGAATGTGCGCTTAGCGCGGAAATATTTAACAGTTCTACGGTATCTCCGGTAAGCACATTTCAGGGGAGAGTTGGTTTGACATGAAACAGACACACAAAATCTGCTAGGCAGGCGTGCTTGGTACGGGTCACATGGGAATTCGTACTGTTGAGGGGATCGGGAATCAGAAATTAGTGATTGTGTCGCAGTTCGGGATCCACATTGGTGGCTGCGTCTACTGTTGTAGATCAATTCTGCGGTTTGCGTTGTTGAGGTGGGACTCGAGAATTGGGAACGCGACGATCCCTCACAACCGGGGCGCTCCTGTTGTAGTTTCCCACTTCCCTACATTTAGGGCAGTTTGTCTTGCGAACGCCGGGGTTACCACAACCAAAACAGAAGACACCTTTGACGGGGGTCCAACATTGGGCGAACGAGTGCCTGATATCACTGCAATTCCAGCACAGGCGATATTCTGGACTATTGATGGGGTCGGTTGACTGGATAGCTTCCACATGTCTATCAGACGAGAAACGGTCATGGCCAGGGTAAGGGTCTTTTATCTCGTGCACGGCACGGCTAGGGATGTGGTGCTGTTCCGGCTTGCTGAGGTTCCAGACAGTCTCCACTGAGGTGCAACAATTCACCAACTCACGTGCAGACTCGAAGTGCCGACCGGCTAAATGATCGCGCAGACGTTTAGTCATGTTGCGGAACAACAGGTGCTGCATGTCCAAATCTGACATGCTCTGTCTGAGTTGGAGCGACATAGTCTCCAGAGCATCAAAGAAGTCGACGAAAGGTTCATTCAAGCCTTGCATGCGAGCGTCCATCTGGCGTCGAACATCAATGTCAACACCAACAGGGGCGAAACGGTGCCTGAACGCCTGGGTTAGGGATTCCCAGTTAATTGCATGCGCACTCATGGCATGGTACTTCCAGTACCAACTAAGAGCAGGATTCCTCAAGAACAAATGAAAACTCTGTGCGATTAGATCCAAGGGAACGCCCAGAGTGTCCGCCATAGCTTGAATTCTGTATAAGAAGTCATCCACTCGGAGACTGGATTTACCTCCATCGAAAATAATACCCCATTTGGAAATAGGTATAGAAAGATGAGACAGAAGAGTAGAGCGTAGTGGATATCGTGCGGAATTCGATGCTTGAGGCTCAGACGTAGTTTGAGCGGTAATGTAAGGTGGGTTTAAATTTGACTGTGGATCTATTCTGCCCATTTGCCTCGAGGGACTGACGACACTCAACTCGAGTGCCTGCGTCAATCTTCGGATATCAGCAGCAAGATCCATCAACTGGACATCATTTCTATTGTCTTCAGTACCGGAGACGGTGTATTCCACAATTCAGCTGTGTCGATATACGATTTGATTCCTTCGGATTTGACTGGTAGTTGAGTTAGGTTAATATTTCCTCCTTTGTCGATAGAAAATGGATTGGCATCATTAAATAGATCGGCTGGGACATTAGAGTCCGTCTGTCGACTGGACGCCATGCCGGAATCAAGGGAAGTCTTGTCTTTACTTAGGCGAGTATTCAAGGGGACACCCTGTGGTGTAGAATGCCTCGAGGGCACAAATTCCTGACTAAAAGGAGAAGTCATTATCGATCCCTAGTTATTGGAACGATGCAATTGGCAATATTGGCTTGGCTCGAGTCGTAGGAAGATGTACAAATTTACATCGAAATATATCTCCCCAAGACTCGCTTAATCATATGATTTTACAAAAAAAAATCTTTTTTTTTTTTCTTCTTATTTCTAGAATTTTCTTAATATTACTAAATTTTCGTTTTCGTTTATTAACTTTGTATATTTTCTTTTTCTCTTTACTCTACTTTACTTTACTTTACGACAATTGATTTTTCATTAGAAGGAGTGTGTGCGCGCGTGGACATCAGGAAAGGAGACTGCGTACTGAAAATAAGAGAGGTCGATAGAAAAATTGTTGAGCTAAATATGTATACTAAATGTCCTGAGGTCTATCCAATCGCTTGGCTACGATTTCAAAACGCAATTGCGTCACAACTTTTTGTTGGCCAGCGGCAAGAGGTCCTCTGGAGATATAGATGAAGAAGGATAGAATGCAAAAAGTACAGAAGTGGATTCCACGAAACAATTGCTTCAGCTTGATATATATTCAAAACGTACAAACGTCGACAGCTCTAGACCAGCGTCCGCTCAAGGATCGGGAATGTGGTTGTGCGCAGTATCAGTCGGATCAACGTCATGTGCCATAATCAAACCTACAAGGCAAACACACTGACACGATGCCGATCCTTCGCACTCCACCTCGAAACCAACAAAAAGGTCGAAAATCTGGAGTGGCTGCCGAAACTACACACGGGAATTGAAAGAGGGAAAGAGAAGAGAGATAGCGAGGAAACAAACGGTAGTTGGTGGTGCGCTAGCTGCAAGAGCAAGCCCTCAGGCGAACGGTACTGTTCCAAAAAAGGTGACACAGGCGATGAGTCAGTCTGTGAGAAGAGGAGCAAAATGAATAATGAATGTCTCAAAGAAGCCAATAACCGAAATCCTCCTCTGCCAGACCAAGCATCGCCGAGGCCTGAATAATCATCAGTGATGATAGGCACAAAAATGAGATGATGAAGGTTAAATTGCCAAACAAGAAAGCCTTAGTACCAAAAAATTGGGCGCCATGTTATGTGATAGTATTCCGCAGGAAAAATAAAAAAAAACATAATATGCATTAACAAGAAAAGCAGGATGGATGTAGTAATAGCAACTGAGGAGTTGCTCTCGCAGCAAAAAAAAAAAACGGTATTCAGCAAAGGTTGCTGACTAAACAAAAACAGTTTCCCTATGGAACCACATAAAGTCACATGATGGTGACTGAAGAGGAGATCTTTTTGGTTCCACGGCTAGCTCACCGCGTATGGGAGTGGGTTGAGAGACAGAAAGAATTTTTTGTTTTTTAAAGAACTCCATAACGTCGAACACGCGCACACACACACACTAAAATATTCACCAGTGCATCACGGATTCTGGTAACTTCCTGAAATTAAATTGAATTGAATCAAACAAAATGAAAACTGGGCTTAATCCAGCACATTGAACTTATTTCATTATTTCAATTTTTCTAGGCTGTTTTGATTGTAAAATGAACATTTATTTTCGGAATGCTTTATCAGTGCTCTAACAATATTCAAGTGAGTCTTAAAGTATTTTCAAATTGAGATAATTACATACAAACTAAAACGGCACTATATTTTTAAACAGATTCCACCTATTATTTGCTTATCGACAGATTCACTCATCAGCCTCTTTATCGAAAAATGTATGCTTTGTCAAACGCATTAAACTTAATTTTAAAATGTAGCTTAAAACTGGAATCCAAATTACAGTGAATTCAATTAAGTATACCATTAACTAGAATAAATGATTTAATCCACCCATTAAATAATGTAGAATCATTTTTATACAATGAATCTCCGCTATTTTTTTGGTCTCAAAAGGTTTAATGTTGGGTTTCATCTTAAAAACGATTTTTGTCTTATCTATAAAAAGTCTCTATGCCAGATTGTGTTTTCACTTTTGTTTCAGATTTCAAGTATTATGACCATATTCGAATTTGAAATGTTACCTAGCATCTGCAAGCCATGTTGTCAAGTGGTTGAATGTCTCTCTACGGGTTATATCATACACAAGCAGAGCTCCTGCTGCACCCCGATATTAGGAATGGATAATTGACCTGAATGCCTCCTGGCCTGCCGTATCACAAATTCGCAACTTTATTTGTTTTCCATCAATTATTATCCTGCGAGCACCAAATTCCGATCGTTAAATCATGGACGGGTTGAAATCGCTTGTCCGTGAACTGTACCAAGAGACACGACTTCCTGACTCCTTTTGAGAAAAAGTAAATAAGCAAAATATTGATTACGGCAGTACATATTGCTGATAAAGGAAGCGCAGCAAACCCTCAGCGGCAACATACGTCACCGAATCCCCTCATATGCGACCAGTCTATGTCGGAGGACCTCGATGGCTTTCCTCGAACACTGTTAACAGCGAACAGACATGTCAATGCTTGTGCACTTGCTGATACTTCGAAAATCACTCCAACAACAAGACGCCAGCGACGCCCAGACAAACGACACTTACGAATACAGATCAGCTATTTCAGGGAGCCAAACGAAAGTCCAAGGCTGTACATTGCAAATGCGTTAGAAAATTTATATTCCGCCCGAGGCAACACCCGCGTCACCGATGATGAAGTATTTGAATAAATATGCATACGCCATTTTGAACAACTATGTCTCGAACAATTAATACACAATTTGACTATGATTTACACAATCTCACAATCCTTGGAAATACTAAATATAAATTCCACAAAATCCTTTGTTGCACACACGAAAAGAGGCTATCTTTCTACGAACTTTCTGAATTGAGATTCACAGGGCTATTTCTTTCTACAAAGGGGATACGCCATAAAATTATACGTCCGTTCACCACGACTCTTCTCGATCAGCTCTCAAACTCAACTGCCTCCGCCGCGTCATTTCATCAACGCGTCTCCAAGTTATTTCCACTTCAGCCGCCTGATTATATCAGCCGCGTCATTTCATCAACGCGTCTCCAAGTTATTTCAACTTCAGCCGCTGGATTACATCAGCCGCGTAATTTCATCAACGCGCGCTGGATTGCGTCTCCGCGTTGAGATGATGTTGGTTTTTGCATCGGATAAGCGAAGTTCAGCGTCGGGGTATTTAAAGGTTTGAAAAAAGAGGGGCCATTAATTGTGCCAACGTAACAAACTTCGATCAACAACAGTTTCCGTCGTATAATGCGAAAGGCTTGGGTAGGACCAGTTTCGTGTCTCATCACTTTGACACTGGTTTTGCTTGATCCATTAGGTAGTGGTATTATGCTGTCTTGCCCATTATGCAGAAACTTCTGTATGATGAACTCGATCATATGTTGTCTTAGGGGGTAAAAGAGGAAAGTCAGCGTTCGTGGAGCTCTCCCATGACCCTTGTCAGAAAACCTGGCAAAGTATGTGTATGTCTCGACACTAGATGCCTCAGTGAGGACAGCGCTAAAAATGCTTATCCATTGCCACTGATTGAGGGTCTTTTGGCACGATTGCAGTGGACCAGATTCATTTCCAGCTTGGGCCTGAAAGATGCCTTTTGACAAATTCCGTTGGATTCCGCAAGTAAGAAAAAAACGGATTTTACTGTTCCCAGCAGGCCCTTATACCGAATCAATGTCATGCCGTTTGGGCTATGAAACGCTCCTCAAACGATGTGTCGGTTGATGCATAAAGTAATACTGCATGCGTTACAGGACAAGGTATTTGTTTACCTAGATGAACTGCTTGTTACGGATGCAACATTCGATGAACAGTTGGAGCTCCTGCGTACTGTTGCAAAACTGTTCAGGGGTGCCAACTTGACCATCAATGTTGAAAAGAGCAAGTTCGTTAAGAAGGAAACCAAACATCTTGACTTTGTGGTAAGTGATGGTATCCAAGACACCGATCCGGAGGAAGTTTCAGGCACAGTTTTGTAGTGAATTTGAGTTTTCAATAAAGTCCGTAAAGGACCGCAGCGATGTTCTGCTGCCTCGGCAGAGGAAGGTGTCGGTGTCTGCCGAGAATGCCCTCGTCTGGAGACGCGTGAATGCGCTGGCAGGCTAGCATTGCGGTGTCGTGGGGCGGGTTCGTTTCCCCAGCACGAGGACCCACTACAAAAAAATTTCGCATTCACGAATTGGACTGCGGATCAAAAGGCGACAGAAGTCGCAAAAATTGTAGATAACTACACAGAGGGAATTATAACTTATTACGAGAACAAGTGAAACCTGAGAAGAAAGGCGAACTTGGGGTTGACCTCGTCACTACCCAACGAAGTTCATGGCCCACAAATGAAAGAGGGGCAACCGGGTGGTGGTGGAGCCCCCTCATACCCACCCAACCGGAATAAATCCATTGAAAGCTTGTTGAAGTGGCCAGGTATTCCTCTTCTCAGTGGAAAACTCATGCAACTTGAATTATATGAACTTTCCCATCAGAAGGGGAGTACCCCGGTGACCAATTTATGTCATAGAATTATACAATTGAATTGCATAACTCTATGCCATAAAAAGGCACTCTGCTTGGGCCACTCAACCCATGAAGTCACCTGAAACAAAAGAAGGAATTAGTTTGTACCCGGCGGCTGGCTCATATTTTGGGGTGGAAGCCTGCCACTGTACCGGGTCCTATACCCGATTAGAAAAAACCGGAAGGGAAAGACCGATTTTAAGTTTAATTCATCATTTTATTTTTTCTTATATTTTGCCAAAAATTATTTCTCCAATCATTATTACATGCTCATTCTTTTGTTTTGTACAATGAAAATAAATCAAATGTACAAGCATGCGTTTCATAGTTATTTTTGTTTAATTTTAAAATAGCATGAAAAATATTAAATTAAACAAAGTTCTTTTTTTCTCGTTTTTTTTCAATTTGCTTATTTTTTCGATTGAAAATAGAAGACAAGTAAAAATAATAGGTTATTTAATTAAACAACGAATTAAAGTAACCAAAAATAAAATCATTATTGAACTTGTTGCTGTTTATATCTAAATAAAAAAAATGTTAAAATCCCATAATAATTTTAACTGTCAATTTGGAAATCAA
Source organism: Odontomyia ornata (assembly GCA_963969285.1). NCBI lineage: Eukaryota > Metazoa > Arthropoda > Insecta > Diptera > Stratiomyidae > Odontomyia > Odontomyia ornata. The sequence continues at coordinate 219,096,681 of OZ017738.1, read as the reverse complement.
ATTTTTTAATAAATCTTATGGTTATTTTTTTGTTCATAAAGAAGATACTTTAAATTTTCGTTGGGTGAAGTCAATTCTTGTCAAACATTCATATTTGTGTAAATTAGAAAGAATTTATCAAGGAGACATATTAGCTGATAAAGTATTTATGCCTAAATTTTTACATTGCAATCAAAATATCGTTTGACTTCATGCATTCGTATAGTGTATTGATATTAATACATATTTAACGTTTAAACGTATCTACTTGATGGTAATTATCTAATAAAAATGACACTATCGTGTTTAAAATTACATTCAAAGTAAACAAGTTTCATTTGACTAAGTGAATTACTAATTACTAAATTTACTCCGTGTATCTTTTGAAAATTTGGAAGAGTTGAATATACAAATGTTCTTTCAAGACTAACTAAAAAATGCATAGAGCAGAAAATTCAAACTGAAAAAGACTACAACAGTAGTCGTAGAATAAAGATTTTCTCGAAACTATTATTTTTCATACCTACGAGTAAAATTTACCAATATACTCGTAGTTCAAAATCTGGCACTTTTAGGTGTTTCTATAAATTTCTTTACGTTTTGTATAAATTAAAAATTGGGTTTCTTAATATATCAAAAACCCGATCTCAAAATATATAAGACATGATAATATCATTCAAATGAAATATTTCATTGTTTCTTTTGGGTTTATTTTAACCTTTGCACTATACGTTATTTTCTCTTCTTGAAGAATTAATTATGATATAATACAAAAAATATAATAAGTCAAAAAGGACTCACCGCATGTTCCGTCGAGCGCTCGATGGGTGATTGCTTGGGTATCCACCTTTTTTTTTAATTAATGTAAAATCCTGGGGGGTCATTAATTTTGTTATTTGTATAAGTTGTAAATTCGCGTTAGGTTTTATATAAAATGTTTATGAATATTGTTAATAAAGCAAATTAATGAAACTTTGATCGCAAATTTTGAACTATTTAACTCAAATTTGAAGGGTATTTTATCGTCTTATCGGTGACCCATTAGCAACAGTTTTCGCTCCCAGTTACCGAGTTCGCCATGTGATTTCGAATAAGCCTCAATATTAATGTATTGATTCGCTGTCCTCTTGCAACTCGATCTACTCTTCTTTTAGATATACTGGTATGGTGTTTCCATTTTGTTTCAAGCATTTCCTCTCGCAAATTGCTAACATTTCCACTATACTAGAACGTTGTTTAAATCAAATTAGACACAGTTACATCTCAATCCTGGTCTAACTTAAGTCTTGCAAAAGATAGCTTTGACATTTTGATCAATGCATGTGAAATTGCCGTTGGAGCCCTGCAAATTTTTCACGCTTCATTGAGCACTGGGTTTTACATGCTGGTTAGAGTACATGCACTTATATAAAGGGTCTTCCAACAAGGACGCTCAAACTTTATTAGCTGATAGCAGCTATTTTGTTAAAGCAATATCGGTCGAGTTAATGATAAATAATTAATGTATTGCAAATTAACATGCTAGGTTATAGTGTTGAAGAGCGTGCGCATGTAATAAAAGTTTATTATTCCATTCTCCACGAGCGATTTGAGAGCACGTGGTGGCGACGTAAATTTGCCACCGAGATCGTATGATTTAACGCGTTTGGACTACTTTATTTGGAGCTATCTCAAATCACAGGTCTATGTGAATAAGCCGCAAACAATTGATGCCCTCAAAGTCAATATTTCAAACGCCATCAAACAAATTCAGCTAGATTTATGCGACAAAGTAGTCGAAAATTGGGCCGCCTGAACACAAGCTTCCTAGCAAAGCAGAAGCGGACACTTCAGTGATATAATATATTAAAAGTGTTTTTTTTTTACGTGAACTCAATCACGAATTAATCCTACACTAGCTACGATGTCAGTCCATTCACGTTCGATTCAATTTCCATCCTAGCGCCCGGAAACGGTGAGCTTTTCACGTTCCAAATTCACTTTCAAGTGAATGAGATTTCGCACAGCAGCAACCTCTTTGTACGGCGCCCTGCGACAAAATAGACTTCTGACAGACGAGATGACGACGTATGGTTTTGAATTACACGTTCACTTGTTCTCACTCCGCACTATCGAAACTGTTTGTGAACTAATTTGTTGCAACGAGGCGACATATGTTCAATCATCCGAACAAACGGTAGACGAAATCGCAGTAGGAAGTCTTGGCTTATGAAGCAAATCTTCTAAGAAAAAAACATTATAGGTGAACAGTACCGCACACATGTTACTTTGATTATACCTGGCAAGTAGTTTTCTGGCTCTTCTATAAAATTAGACACATGCACACCAACTTCATCTTCCCGCATTACTTCATCAGGGTCTTGACGAGTGAGGACGATTGTGTTCTCTCTTTTTCCCAAGTTGCAAAATGGCGGGGCCGAACCATCGAGCAACGAAACAGTAGTGGAAAATCGCGAAAAGTTTCGTTCAATAGTGACATCTATGGGTGGATCCGCGATGGTGATAATGCACACTCGTTTCGGCTGTTTTTAAAATTTACGTCGTCTTTTGTAGATTCGCTTAAGTTATCCATTGAATGCGATTTTCGTTTGTACTGATTAGGCGTAATTAAGGAAAAAGAAAAATCGGAAGAATTAGACAGGCACACCCCAATTACCGACAAACAAAACAATTTTTAACCAAGTTTATGGTTGGAATGGGTAAAATTTGACAATTTTTGAGGGGTTTAAATGATACAATGATTCTATCGTTCATATAATTAAAGGGGTTAACCGTTTCGTTCTAAGCATTTGTATACCGCGTTACACCGCAATTCGTTAAATTGAGTTTGTGCTGTGTGCTTGTGGCAGCGCTGGCTTTTAGCGCCCTACTCCTCGATTACTACAGGGCAGCTAATTTTCTCGCGATCACAAGGCAATGCGGATTGCGGAAAAGGAGCTGAAGGATCTTTCTGTGTATCATGGGTTGGCTTCGCGTCGGGAATAGAGATGACGGACACTAAAAGAAAAACACAGTTGACAGACGGACAGACCGATTTATGTTTTGTTTGCCGGAAGTCTACAACTTTGCGCGTTTTATGAGAATATATGCGGACGGACAAACAGACGTGCCCAATTATCTATCGGCGCAGGTCTTTCGCGTGGTATATCCCCACTTCTTTTCCCGTTGGATCCGTTATCAGGTAACGGTTAGGTCCCATTACCTTCTTTATGCGGCTTTTCAAGAATCGCCTGTCCAGCTTGGCGTTGTAGTGCCCCGCGGCGTCACTTTGGCGGAAATTTCGCCGGAAAACTTCATCTCCTTCTTTGAAATTAGCAGAGCTTGACCGGAGATTGTACTGCGCTTCATTTGCACTTCCTGCGGCCTTAATCTTCCGTCCGATTTGTTGGCGGAGGTCTCCTAAACGTTCGTGGGGCTCCAGCGCAACGACGGGGTCTCCCAAACACTTTAATTGCCGTAACAGTCGGTATGATTTACAGTGGCAAATCATGTGCTGTCCAAAGGCGGCAAAGTAAGGGGCGACACCGGTGACGGAATGATACGAGGATCGCAGGGCACATGTGATGGCAGACAATCGCCGATCCCAATCCTTTTGAGATGGGTGGACGTAAGAACGGATCGCGGCCAATAGGGTGCGGTTCAACCGTTCTGATGCGTTGGACTGAGGAGAGTATATGGGCGTCAGTTGGTGTTCAACGCCATACTGCTCAAGTAGGCTCTTAAACTGCCGAGACCGGAACTGTACTCCATTATCTGAGTACACACTCTCTGGAACACCGAACACATGGAATACCCGGTTCTCTAAGAATTTCACGATAGGTGGAGTTGTGAATTTACGGATAGGTTCCACCATTGGGAACTTTGAGAGCTGGTCTAGAACGACTATAGCTCCGATGTGTCCCATGGAAGACCGAGGATATGGACCGAGTAGATCGATGTATAGACGCTGGAACACGCGTTCTGGGACGTTGAGTTGACCCATAGGAGGTCAAAGGGGCTGGTTGGGCGCTTTGGTGCCTTTACAGGTCTCACAGGCGCTCACGTAGTCTTTGACCTGGGATGCCATTTTAGGCCAAAAGAAGTATTTTTTTAGTCGCCGTAGTGTTCGACCGTAACCTCCGTGGGCACTTAAAGGATGGTCATGTGCGCGGAAGATCAGATGTTGTGTCATTTCCTCCGGTACCCAGAGTTTCCAAGACTCTTCTTCCTGCCATGGATCACCAGTGGCGTATTCATTTCGTCTATACACATAGCCGTCTATTACCTTCAAATCAGGCAGCTGTGTTTGTTGGGTCGCTATGGTTTGCCTCAACTCTTTGTAGCTATCTGATTCGAAATGTGGGCTGTCCAAATCTATTTCGATGGGGTCCTCGACATTTATTGTTAATTCGGCTCCCTCTGGGGAAAACATCCGTGAGAGAGTGTCGGGTACGATGTTCTGGGTCCCTTTCCGATGTTTGATGGAGAACTTGAACCCTTGCAGTTTAAGAGCCCATCTGGCTAGGCGTCCATTTAAATCTGCCTGGTTCATCAACCATTGTAGTGACGCGTGGTCCGTGATGATCTCGAATTGGTGGCCCTCGATGTAAGCTCGGAATTTCTTCACAGCCATTACCGCTGCCAAACATTCTTGCTCGGAAACAGTGTAGTTTCTTTGGGCCGAATTCAGCTTATTGGACATGAAGGCGATGGGAGTTTCCTCTCCTTCGTCGGTCAATTGCACCAGCATGGCTCCTACTCCATGTTGACTTGCGTCACAATGAATGGAGAAGGGCTTCGTGAAGTCGGGGCTGTGCAAGACAGGAGCTGATGTGAGGGCTTGTTTAAGCTCTTCAAATGCCTTTCGGCTGAGTTCGGTCCAAACGAACTTCCCTTTCCGCAACATGTCTGACAGGGGCACTGAAACGGTTGCATAATTCTGAACAAACCTTCGGTACCAACCGCACACGCCAAGGAAACGTCGTAGCTGCTTCACAGTTTTTGGTAAGGGGAACTCATCAATCGCACGAGTTTTGTCTGGATCCGTTTTGATAGTGCCATGTCCTATGACATGTCCTAGGTATCGGACTTCTTTCATGACAAACTTACTTTTCTGTACGTTGATGGTGAGTCTCGCCTTACTGATGTGCAGGGCTACTTCTTGTAGAAGTAGGAGGTGTTGATCGAACGTTTCCGTGATGAGTAACAGATCATCGAGGTACACGAACACTTGGTGTTTTAGGTGAGGTGGGATGACCTTGTCCATCAACCGAGTCATCGTTTGCGGCGCGTTACACAGGCCAAAGGGCATTGTGACGAACTGATATAATGGTCGTCCGGGCACTGTGAAGGCGGTCTTGTCCCTCGAGCCCTCATCGAGTGGAATTTGCCAGAAGGCGTCTTTTAGGTCGAGACTGGTGATATAATTGGCTTTCGGCAGTCTTCCTAGTACTCCATCGATGAGTGGAAGAGGGTACGCGTCCTTGATGGTAACCGCGTTTACTTTACGGGCATCAAGACAGAGGCGGACTTTACCTGGCTTCACCACCAAGGTTACCGGTGATGACCAGGCACTTTGGGACTCTTCTATGACCCCCAACTCGAGCATCCTATCTAGCTCCGCATACACCAATTTCTTCATGGCCGGTGAGATGGCGTAGTGTCTCTGTTTAATCGGTTTACTATCGCCAACGTCGATGGCGTGTGAGACTAGGGTGGTGCGGCCAAGGCCTTGGGTAGCGTAAGATGGGAAAACAGCAATGGATGCTTCCAGGCGTTGCCGTTGGTTAGGCGTCAGGTCATGCCTATCGGGAGTAGAAGTGAATTCGTTGACATTTCTGGTTTTTAAGGACAAATCTGTGAATAAATCTGAGGCCAGTCCAAAGCGAACGACGAAATCGACGCCAAGGTATACATTCTGAGTCAAAGACGGGATAATGTAGAACGTAATATCCTTCGTCTGACCCCTGAACGTCACGGGTGTGGTTAGTTTACCTCGTATAGAGTGTTTGGTGGCATCAGCTGTACTGATTTCAGTGCGCCAGGATTTAATCAAGTTCGGATAGTCTTGGAGCACCTTCGAGCCAAAGCTCGAGGCAAGACAACTGATACTGGCACCCGTGTCGATCAATGCAAACACGGTCTCGCCCAACACTTTAATTGGATGATAAGGTCTGATCTCATTCTCAGCAACCTCCGAGATGTTACAAGAGTTTAAGGTTTGACGGCAGATGCGCACTCTCTTGCGGAAATTCCGCCAACGACGGGTTGACCATTTTGTCGTGCGCGGGCGGGAAGTGACTACTTCGGAAGCAAATATTCGCTCTCGAGCCACCCGATATTCCTGCAGTCGAACATGATAAGGTTTTAGAGTGCGTATTTGAGGCTGGCGTGGTTCTTCTAGCAGTGACTGCGATGGTCTCTTCAATATTGTCGTTGGCGAGGTCTCCGGAAGAGAGTGAACATCCGCAGTCGTAGTGGTCATGGCTGGTGGGATAACGTCAGGTTTGTAGGGGTGAGCAGCTGGCTGAGGAGCTACTGCGGGGTCTTCGAGTACCGCTGAGGTGGTCGGGTACTCTTTTGGCCGTTTTTTCGCGCGGCATATTCAGAACAGTCCGGGAAGTAAGTGTCCGGCTTGCCGCAACCGTAGCAGAAAACCTTACGCTCTGCTCGGCATGAGATGAACCGGTGTCCGGTTTGATGGCAATCCCAGCATGTCTTAAGACTTCCCACTGCGGCTACAGCAAGCTGGTCTGGGTCCAAATCTTCCTCCAGATCCATGGTGGTATAATCTGGGGCCAATTCCGCGATTCCTCGTCGAGGACCCGTCCTAGCTAGTAAGTATGGCCGGTCCCGTAGATCTTCCTCAAACCCTTCTATACGACGCACATTTCTCAGCAGGGCCTAAATACTCTGTGGATCGGAGTTCACGATATGACGACGAATCTCCGGCCTTAGATTGCGCTTTAGCAGGCGCAGTATTTGGGTAGAAGACAACGGTTCTGACAACTGGTCGTTCAGCCGAAGGATATCAGCTCGATATTGATGGAAGGACTCGTCCGGACGCTGCCATCTAGCATTCATCTTGTCCAGTACTAATTCGTCCATGTCGACCGTAGGGTATTCCATGCGGAGTACCTCCTTCAACCGTGACCAGCGTATGGATGGTGGGGCTGAATGTATTCGCCAATATGTCTCCAGTGCTGCTCCCCTAAGCAGCATTGGCAAGTATCCTGCGAGCGCCGTGCGGTCTCCTGCTAGCATCTGCTCAATCAGCGACTCCACCCGACTTATGAAGACTTCCACCGTTATAGTATTGGGTTCCCCGCTGAAATGCAGATTCCATCCCTGGATGATGCTGGGGATCTGTGTCGGCTTCAGCCGATACATATCGTGTGGATGGAAGCGTTGGTCCGGCGGAATCACTGGAGCCTGATTTGGTGGCGGTACTTGGCTCAATCGGGGCCTGTACACTGGAGCCAATGGGTTCATTGCTGCACCTGGCCGGATTCGTTCGGGATCGCGCCGCGAGTCTACCGGAAAATCCCACGGATTTGGGTCCGAATCCCACATCGGAGGCGTTCTTGGCCGAGGTGGTGCTGGATTCTTTTTCTGGCTTTCCAGCGAGGCTACCCGGGTGAACAGGTCCTGCATGAGCGCCATTAGGTCTTGTAAAACGGTCGCTTCCACAGCCACTGTGGGTCTCGCCTCTTCTGCAGGCGGAACTGCTTCAGCTCGGCCCATTAAGTCAGGCTCATCAGCCGCAGTTGGAACCTGCTCCCGCCGCTCCTTTGATTTGGGCACCGCCCCTTGAGCAGCTGGAAGCTCTAGGTGGCTGGAAGGTCGCTCCACTGAGGTGGCTGGTTGTCGGCATAGAGGACAAGTCCGGCTGACTAGTAAATGCTGGGTCAAACAGGCTTCGTGGAACTCGTGTCCGCACGCCAACGTTTGTACGGACGTTCCATCATTTCGCGCCTGTTGGCAGATGACGCATAATGCCGTGGGCCCTGCTTCCGAACGCAACCTGCGCTTGTCTGGCGTGCGTTTGGTCGACATCCTAAATGAAATTTAATTCTGCTAGCTAAATACCTAAATGGATATGTATATATAAATAATGAATAGAATGTGAAAAATGACGTGAAATATATATATATACAATTCCCAAGTGGCCGTCAGTGGCGAACTATTTTCAATCCTCACAAAAAAAAAGTTTTAATTAAATATCAAAAGTTATCAAAAAAGTTATCTTTATCAAAAAAAATGTAATAGGTCTTTCCTTTCCGTCCTTCCTCCCAAGTATGGACACCATGGCACAATCCTTCTCTAGCGTTCCAGGGACACTCTCTTGTGGCACCATGAAAATCAGGGTTCAGAAGTGATCCCTCATTAGCAAATTTCTCAAGTTACAACTTGTTAGCCCAGGGTGGGACTCTAATCCACAAGCAGCGCGTGTCTTGTCATGGATAGTCATGGATTAGCTAATCAGCCAATCACATGAAATCAAAATCCATGTAATTTAAGACACTTAGGCACCGCTGGTTTGGGGAGCGGATCAGAATCCTCCGCAAAAAGTTGTTGGGATAATAACTTCCGAACACAAAAAGGGACTCTAATATCATTTGGCCTTACTAGTTATACAATGGTGGTAAACCACCAAAGTATAATTCAAAAGCAGGACCAAACAATATTGATGTCCAAAGACAACACACGTTCGAAAGTTACTATTTGCTGGGGCACGATCAGTGCAATTACCCTCGGGAGTTATCTACCCGCCAATCATTCTAACACCTTGTGGGGACACCTAGAGACGATGGACTGTCTCGTGCTCACGACTGATAATACAGCCGGGCATTTCGGGCCCCACGTTGGGCGCCATTTGTAGTGAATATGGAGTTTTCAATAAAGTCCGTAAAGGACCGCAGCGATGGCCTGCTGCCTCGGTAGAGGAAGGTGTCGGTGTCTGCCGAGAATGCCCTCGTCTGGAGACGCGTGAATGCGCTGGCAGGCTAGCATTGCGGTGTCGTGGGGCGGGTTCGTTTCCCCAGCACGAGGACCCACTACAAAAAAATTTCGCATTCACGAATTGGACTGCGGATCAAAAGGCGACAGAAGTCGCAAAAATTGTAGATAACTACACAGAGGGAATTATAACTTGTTACGAGAACAAGTGAAACCTGAGAAGAAAGGCGAACTTGGGGTTGACCTCGTCACTACCCAACGAAGTTCATGGCCCACAAATGAAAGAGGGGCAACCGGGTGGTGGTGGAGCCCCCTCATACCCACCCAACCGGAATAAATCCATTGAAAGCTTGTTGAAGTGGCCAGGTATTCCTCTTCTCAGTGGAAAACTCATGCAACTTGAATTATATGAACTTTCCCATCAGAAGGGGAGTACCCCGGTGACCAATTTATGTCATAGAATTATACAATTGAATTGCATAACTCTATGCCATAAAAAGGCACTCTGCTTGGGCCACTCAACCCATGAAGTCACCTGAAACAAAAGAAGGAATTAGTTTGTACCCGGCGGCTGGCTCATATTTTGGGGTGGAAGCCTGCCACTGTACCGGGTCCTATACCCGATTAGAAAAAACCGGAAGGGAAAGACCGATTTTAAGTTTAATTCATCATTTTATTTTTTCTTATATTTTGCCAAAAATTATTTCTCCAATCATTATTACATGCTCATTCTTTTGTTTTGTACAATGAAAATAAATCAAATGTACAAGCATGCGTTTCATAGTTATTTTTGTTTAATTTTAAAATAGCATGAAAAATATTAAATTAAACAAAGTTCTTTTTTTCTCGTTTTTTTTCAATTTGCTTATTTTTTCGATTGAAAATAGAAGACAAGTAAAAATAATAGGTTATTTAATTAAACAACGAATTAAAGTAACCAAAAATAAAATCATTATTGAACTTGTTGCTGTTTATATCTAAATAAAAAAAATGTTAAAATCCCATAATAATTTTAACTGTCAATTTGGAAATCAAATTTTTTAATAAATCTTATGGTTATTTTTTTGTTCATAAAGAAGATACTTTAAATTTTCGTTGGGTGAAGTCAATTCTTGTCAAACATTCATATTTGTGTAAATTAGAAAGAATTTATCAAGGAGACATATTAGCTGATAAAGTATTTATGCCTAAATTTTTACATTGCAATCAAAATATCGTTTGACTTCATGCATTCGTATAGTGTATTGATATTAATACATATTTAACGTTTAAACGTATCTACTTGATGGTAATTATCTAATAAAAATGACACTATCGTGTTTAAAATTACATTCAAAGTAAACAAGTTTCATTTGACTAAGTGAATTACTAATTACTAAATTTACTCCGTGTATCTTTTGAAAATTTGGAAGAGTTGAATATACAAATGTTCTTTCAAGACTAACTAAAAAATGCATAGAGCAGAAAATTCAAACTGAAAAAGACTACAACAGTAGTCGTAGAATAAAGATTTTCTCGAAACTATTATTTTTCATACCTACGAGTAAAATTTACCAATATACTCGTAGTTCAAAATCTGGCACTTTTAGGTGTTTCTATAAATTTCTTTACGTTTTGTATAAATTAAAAATTGGGTTTCTTAATATATCAAAAACCCGATCTCAAAATATATAAGACATGATAATATCATTCAAATGAAATATTTCATTGTTTCTTTTGGGTTTATTTTAACCTTTGCACTATACGTTATTTTCTCTTCTTGAAGAATTAATTATGATATAATATAAAAAATATAATAAGTCAAAAAGGACTCACCGCATGTTCCGTCGAGCGCTCGATGGGTGATTGCTTGGGTATCCACCTTTTTTTTTAATTAATGTAAAATCCTGGGGGGTCATTAATTTTGTTATTTGTATAAGTTGTAAATTCGCGTTAGGTTTTATATAAAATGTTTATGAATATTGTTAATAAAGCAAATTAATGAAACTTTGATCGCAAATTTTGAACTATTTAACTCAAATTTGAAGGGTATTTTATCGTCTTATCGGTGACCCATTAGCAACAGTTTTCGCTCTCAGTTACCGAGTTCACCATGTGATTTCGAATAAGCCTCAATATTAATGTATTGATTCGCTGTCCTCTTGCAACTCGATCTACTCTTCTTTTAGATATACTGGTATGGTGTTTCCATTTTGTTTCAAGCATTTCTTCTCGCAAATTGCTAACATTTCCACTATACTAGAACGTTGTTTAAATCAAATTAGACACAGTTACATCTCAATCCTGGTCTAACTTAAGTCTTGCAAAAGATAGCTTTGACATTTTGATCAATGCATGTGAAATTGCCGTTAGAGCCCTGCAAATTTTTCACGCTTCATTGAGCATTGGGTTTTACATGCTGGTTAGAGTACATGCGCTTATATAAAGGGTCTTCCAACAAGGACGCTCAAACTTTATTAGCTGATAGCAGCTATTTTGTTAAAGCAATATCGGTCGAGTTAATGATAAATAATTAATGTATTGCAAATTAACATGCTAGGTTATAGCGTTGAAGAGCGTGCGCATGTAATAAAAGTTTATTATTCCATTCTCCACGAGCGATTTGAGGGCACGTGGTGGCGACGTAAATTTGCCACCGAGATCGTATGATTTAACGCGTTTGGACTACTTTATTTGGAGCTATCTCAAATCACAGGTCTATGTGAATAAGCCGCAAACAATTGATGCCCTCAAAGTCAATATTTCAAACGCCATCAAACAAATTCAGCTAGATTTATGCGACAAAGTAGTCGAAAATTGGGCCGCCTGAACACAAGCTTCCTAGCAAAGCAGAGGCGGACACTTCAGTGATAAAATATATTAAAAGTGTTTTTTTTTTACGTGAACTCAATCACGAATTAATCCTACACTAGCTACGATGTCAGCCCATTCACGTTCGATTCAATTTCCATCATAGCGCCCGGAAACTGTGAGCCAAATTCCAAATTCACTTTCAAGTGAATGAGATTTCGCACAGCAGCAACCTCTTTGTACGGCGCCCTGCGACAAAATAGACTTCTGACAGACGAGATGACGACGTATGGTTTTGAATTACACGTTCACTTGTTCTCACTCCGCACTATCGAAACTGTTTGTGAACTAATTTGTTGCAACGAGGCGACATATGTTCAATCATCCGAACAAACGGTAGACGAAATCGCAGTAGGAAGTCTTGGCTTATGAAGCAAATCTTCTAAGAAAAAAACATTATAGGTGAACAGTACCGCACACATGTTACTTTGATTATACCTGGCAAGTAGTTTTCTGGCTCTTCTATAAAATTAGACACATGCACACCAACTTCATCTTCCCGCATTACTTCATCAGGGTCTTGACGAGTGAGGACGATTGTGTTCTCTCTTTTTCCCAAGTTGCAAAATGGCGGGGCCGAACCATCGAGCAACGAAACAGTAGTGGAAAATCGCGAAAAGTTTCGTTCAATAGTGACATCTATGGGTGGATCCGCGATGGTGATAATGCACACTCGTTTCGGCTGTTTTTAAAATTTACGTCGTCTTTTGTAGATTCGCTTAAGTTATCCATTGAAAGCAATTTTCGTTTGTACTGATTAGGCGTAATTAGGGAAAAAGAAAAATCGGAAGAATTAGACAGGCACACCCCAATTACCGACAAACAAAACAATTTTTAACCAAGATTATGGTTGGAATGGGTAAAATTTGACAATTTTTGAGGGGTTTAAATGATACAATGATTTTATCGTTCATATAATTAAAGGGGTTAACCGTTTCGTTCTAAGCATTTGTAAACCGCGTTGCACCGCAATTCGTTAAATTGAGTTTGTGCTGTGTGCTTGTGGCAGCGCTGGCTTTTAGCGCCCTACTCCTCGATTACTACAGTTTCCTACCATGAACTCCAAACGGCCAAAGACGTGAGGCAGTTCATGGGCATGGTAGGATGGTACAGATGTTTCATTCTAAACTTTACGTGTATTACCACCCCTCCAACGCACTTGCTTAAAGGTAAATGCTCCTTTAAGTGGTCCACTGCCGCCAACAACGCCTTCAATAAAGTGAAGCAGTTGCTTGTTTCTGCTCCAGTGTTGGCCAATCCCAATAATACAAGGCACTTCTTTATTCAATATGATGCAACTGCAGTGGGTATTGGAAGTGTTTTATACCAGAAAGACAATGAGGATGGAGAGCATCCAGTTGCATATATGTCGTTAAAGCTCAACGCTTTGCAACGCAACTATAGCATGACCGAATTGGAATGCTGACTTGTGGTGCAAAGCGTCAAGAGATTCAGGGCATATATCAAAGGGTTGCCTTTCATTACCAACCATGCTAGCCTAAAATGGTTCATGCAGAAGTTGAACCTTCCTAGTCGATTGGCTCTCTAGAGTCTGAGCTTGCAACGGCTCAATTTCTAAGTCGAACACTGAAAATGTGCCCTTAACGATATACCGGTTGCGTTGTTGAGATCGTGATTGCAGGATGAGCGAGTGGCCTCACTCATTACTTGCCTCCTGAGGCACAATCATATTGATGGTCCTACTCTGGAGTCTTCATTTTAGGAGCCCGAGAACGTACATCTCAAGGAGCAAATCCTAGAGCAACCTGATAAGTTTCAGAATTTGTATCTTGCTGATGGCCGTGTGTACATCAGTTGTTATATCATCAAAACATTAGAGTTCCATATTTTGTATACTTAGCTGTATTAAATTTATTATCTAAGCTTTATTGTATCTTTATCTCATGTAATTATTTTATCATTATAG
>OZ017738.1:219075488-219077988 GCA_963969285.1 Odontomyia ornata | reverse complement strand
AAAACTCCATGATGAGGCATGAAGTAGATTTTTTCATCCTTTTTGAGCTTCGCTTTAACTATAAAACCTTTGTCGATTAATTGTTGAATATACTCACAGTACAACTTCTGTCGCAACGGATCCTTGACTCTTTGAGATTCATTGGCATAAAACTGTTTGGTTGCTTTCGATAAATTGCTTCCAAGCTGCTTGATTTTGTCGTTGAAAGGAAATCTGACTTAAAACTTCCCGTCGTCCAAGCGAATGGTTGAATTTGCATACAGATCTTCAACGTATTTTTCTTCTTGTGACAAGATTTTCGCCTTCGGCAACTCTTCACATTCGATGAAACGATTCATTCTTGCAGAAAGTTCATCGAATTCAGATCGAGCGATTTCAGAAAACGCACTTGCTTGCAGCTGTAGATATGGCATTGCAGACAGAAACGTTGAGCAGCACAAAGAACTTGAAGAATTTCGCTGATTCTTTCTCCCTGGCATGGCACCGTCAACTGTCCATCCAAGTTTGGTCTCATGCAAGACAATCTTTTCATTGAGACGAATCTGTTTATTTAGATCAATCTCGTTTCAAACCAACAAGCCAAGCGGCAAGTCGGTTGGCGCTGACACGTTGAAATTTGGATCAGCACGGAAAATTCCTCTGGGAATTTTGATTTCATCTTTTCCGATTTGATATGATGGTAAGCTTCCAGTCACCTTGGGTACGATTGCGAATGATTGAGAAAGCTCAAATGGTCCGTACAATGAACAAATTGTTGCTTGAACTCCTCTGTGAATGAACATTGGACTTTCTCCTAGCCCCTCGACACGAATGTTGATGTTTGCTGACGAAAAATTTCCCCTTTTCGACAAACTTTCGCTCATGTAACTCATGTCGCTACCTTGATCCAACAATGCTCGAGCCAAGAAGCATTCGCCATCATCGTCAAGGATTCGAACCACAGCAGTTTGAAGAATCGCGCGTTGCACCGGAAACAACGTAGACGTTAAAGTGCATGAAACTCCAGCAACAAATGATGCAGCGGCAAAGTGAGATGCTTTTTGCTCAAAGGGTTGAAATTCGTCAGTCGAAGTCGTTTGTGATTGGGATGTGTCCTTTTTTGACAGATGAAGCATTGTGTGATGTTTTTTTTTGCAAACTTCACAAGAAATTGCAGCTTTGCATGATTTTGTTACGTGTTGAACACTGAAGCAATTTTCACAAAGCTTTCGTTCACGAACAAAACGGCGGCGACTTTCAACTGTGAACTCTTTAAAAAGGTCACACTCGTTCAACCAATGATTTGATTCGCACAAGCGGCATTTTGGTGCTGACTTTTCTTTCGGTTGACGTTTGGCAGTGTGAGTTGAAGCAATTTGCGGCTGTTTAGATTCGCCTTTGCTTTTATTTCCCAGTTTTGCTGAAGTGTAGCCAGATGAGTTGCTTTTTGTGCGTTTGAAGGTAAATCGGAAAGATTTTCCCAGTATTTTTTTAGAAACTGACACAATTTGGCATACGTCGCGTTGACATTGCTGTTGGTTTTGCGCCACTCCTTCAAAGTTTGTTCATCTAAAAGGTTTGAGATGAGATGGATGACTACAACTTGAGCAAATGTGTTGTTATCAAGCTTAAAACCTTGGTTTTCCAAAGCTTGAATGTTTGATTGGAAGATATCCATGATTCGTCGAAGCTCCCTTGATGTGTCTTTCTTCATAGATGAAACTTTGAGAATGTTGTTGATTTGTGACGATACAATCTTGCTTTTGTCACCGTAGCAATCGCAAACTTGTAATTCTTCTCATCGAATGGTACCTGAGCGATTGGACTGACCTCTCCCGGCGGCAACGATTTTAAAGCATCGCAAAGAATTGAAAATTTTTCACAATTTGTAATTGGTTGGCTGTGTACCAATGCCACGTAGAGCTGACGGAAGGTTTCCCAATTTTCGTACTTGCCATCGAACTTTGGATGTTCCATTTTCGGTCGAAGCGCTCTAGGTTCACTCAAAACTTGAGGAGTTGATTGAGAAGTTATGCGGTTTTCGATTTCATCAAGGAGCCACGCAAAGAGCATATCAAATTGTTCATTGAACTGTAGAACATCAGCTTCTCCTGTAGTTCGTTGTAACTCATTTTGTTCACCAACAAGTTCGCTTAACGTTTGTTCAAAGTTTGCATTAAATTCGCGTTTGAGTGGTTTAAGATTGTCCAACTGAACACGAAGAAACGATGTTGACTGAGTTTCCTTCTTGTAATTGCGTTGAAATTTCGATATCGCTTCTACCTTCTTTTGAATGAGCCTCGTTTTTGTTGCAACATCACGTTTCGTTTCATTCAATGTTGAATTGTGATGCACATTTGAATATGAGAATTCCTTTTCTTCAGATTTTTCAATTGCTCGTATCATCGAAGAAATTTTTGAGATGATTTCTTCAGCGTTTTCATGAAATGCTTGATAGTCAGCTTGATGCTGTGTCAGTACATTGTCTGGAATTATATCCAAGACTTCATCATGCAAACTA
>OZ017738.1:218985488-219065488 GCA_963969285.1 Odontomyia ornata | reverse complement strand
GATCGCTTTAGACGAAGTCAAAACCAAATATGCATTAATTCAAACCTCGATAAATAAATTTAATAGTTTGCATGATGAAGTCTTGGATATAATTCCAGACAATGTACTGACACAGCATCAAGCTGACTATCAAGCATTTCATGAAAACGCTGAAGAAATCATCTCAAAAATTTCTTCGATGATACGAGCAATTGAAAAATCTGAAGAAAAGGAATTCTCATATTCAAATGTGCATCACAATTCAACATTGAATGAAACGAAACTTGATGTTGCAACAAAAACGAGGCTCATTCAAAAGAAGTTAGAAGCGATTTCGAAATTTCAACGCAATTACAAGAAGGAAACTCAGTCAACATCGTTTCTTCGTGTTCAGTTGGACAATCTTAAACCACTCAAACGCGAATTTGATGCAAAATTTGAACAAACGTTAAGCGAACTTGTTGGTGAACAAAATGAGTTACAACGAACTACAGGAGAAGCTGATGTTCTACAGTTCAATGAACAATTTGATATGCTCTTTGCGTGGCTCCTTGATGAAATCGAAAACCGCATAACTTCTCAATCAACTCCTCAAGTTTTGAGCGAACGTAGAGTGCTTCGACCGAAAATGGAACATCCAAAGTTCGATGGCAAGTACGAGAATTGGGAAACCTTCCGTCAGCTCTACGTGGCATTGGTACACAGCCAACCAATTACAAATTGTGAAAAATTTTCAATTCTTTGCGATGCTTTAAAATCGTTGCCGCCGGGAGAGGTCAGTCCAATCGCTCAGGTACCATTCGATGAGAAGAATTACAAGTTTGCGATTGCTACGGTGACAAAAGCAAGATTGTATCGTCACAAATCAACAACATTCTCAAAGTTTCATCTATGAAGAAAGACACATCAAGGGAGCTTCGACGAATCATGGATATCTTCCAATCAAACATTCAAGCTTTGGAAAACCAAGGTTTTAAGCTTGATAACAACACATTTGCTCAAGTTGTAGTCGTCCATCTCATCTCAAACCTTTTAGATGAACAAACTTTGAAGGAGTGGCGCAAAACCAACAGCAATGTCAACGCGACGTATGCCAAATTGTGTCAGTTTCTAAAAAAATACTGGGAAAATCTTTCCGATTTACCTTCAAACGCACAAAAAGCAACTCATCTGGCTACACTTCAGCAAAAACTGGGAAATAAAAGCAAAGGCGAATCTAAACAGCCGCAAATTGCTTCAACTCACACTGCCAAACGTCAACCGAAAGAAAAGTCAGCACCAAAATGCCGCTTGTGCGAATCAAATCATTGGTTGAACGAGTGTGACCTTTTTAAAGAGTTCACAGTTGAAAGTCGCCGCCGTTTTGTTCGTGAACGAAAGCTTTGTGAAAATTGCTTCAGTGTTCAACACGTAACAAAATCATGCAAAGCTGCAATTTCTTGTGAAGTTTGCAAAAAGAAACATCACACAATGCTTCATCTGTCAAAAAAGGACACATCACAATCACAAACGACTTCGACTGACGAATTTCAACCCTTTGAGCAAAAAGCATCTCACTTTGCCGCTGCATCATTTGTTGCTGGAATTTCATGCACTTTAACGTCTACGTTGTTTCCGGTGCAACGCGCGATTCTTCAAACTGCTGTGGTTCGAATCCTTGACGATGATGGCGAATGCTTCTTGGCTCGAGCATTGTTGGATCAAGGTAGCGACATGAGTTACATGAGCGAAAGTTTGTCGAAAAGGGGAAATTTTTCGTCAGCAAACATCAACATTCGTGTCGAGGGGCTAGGAGAAAGTCCAATGTTCATTCACAGAGGAGTTCAAGCAACAATTTGTTCATTGTACGGACCATTTGAGCTTTCTCAATCATTCGCAATCGTACCCAAGGTGACTGAAAGCTTACCATCATATCAAATCGGAAAAGATGAAATCAAAATTCCCAAAGGAATTTTCCGTGCTTCAACGTGTCAGCGCCAACCGACTTGCTGCTTGGCTTGTTGGTTTGAAACGAGATTGATCTAAATAAACAGATTCGTCTCAATGAAAAGATTGTCTTGCATGAGACCAAACTTGGATGGACAGTTGACGGTGCCATGCCAGGGAGAAAGAATCAGCGAAATTCTTCAAGTTCTTTGTGCTGCTCAACGTTTCTGTCTGCAATGCCATATCCACAGCTGCAAGCAAGTGCGTTTTCTGAAATCGCTCGATCTGAATTCGATGAACTTTCTGCAAGAATGAATAGTTTCATCGAATGTGAAGAGTTGCCGAAGGCGAAAATCTTGTCACAAGAAGAAAAATATGTTGAAGATCTGTATGCGAATTCAACCATTCGCTTGGACGACGGGAAGTTTTAAGTCAGATTTCCTTTCAACGACAAAATCAAGCAGCTTGGAAGCAATTTATCGAAAGCAACCAAACAGTTTTATGCCAATGAATCTCAAAGAGTCAAGAATCCGTTGCGACAGAAGTTGTACTGTGAGTATATTCAACAATTAATCGACAAAGGTTTTATAGTTAAAGCGAAGCTCAAAAAGGATGAAAAAACCTACTTCATGCCTCATCATGGAGTTTTGAAACTCACAAGCAACACGACGAAACTTCGTCCAGTCTACAATGCCTCCTCAAAGTCTGAATCTGGTATTTCATTGAATGACGCAATGTTCAAAGGATGTGTTGTGCAGCCAGAATCGTTTGACATTTCAACTCGACTTCAAGAAGAGCTGTGTGCTGTGTTTGGTGGCATTGAGAAAATGTACTGTCAAGTCTGGGTACATCCTGAAGATCGTAAGTTTTTACGAATTGTTTGGCGTTTCAATCCCAATGAACCGATCCAATACTATGAATTTGCTACGGTTCCATTTGGTACCGCAGCAGCACCTTTTCTTGCAACTCGCGAACATCTTCAAGAGCGAATTTCCCAAAGAATGCCAATTTCTTCTCGATTCAATTCCCGTTGATGATGTTGAATTCAGTGTAGCTACGATCAAAAAACTTGTGAAAAACATCAAGTTCATACTCGCTCAAGCTGGAATGCACCTCAGGAAAATTTTCTCAAACTTTCCTGAAGCACTCAAAGACACACCAGTCAAAGACTTGAATTTACCAGAAGGTGACGATGAAATTTTTAAAGCGTTGGGCCTGGGTTACATCGCGAAACACGATGTATTTGTCTTTGATTTTCACCCGATGAAAGAGGAACCCCTAACAAAAGCTCAACTTCTCGGATGCATCTTTGGAATCTACACTCCGCTTGGACTCATTGGACCCATTGTGCTTACCGCCAAGCTTTTCATGAAGCAACTTGCTGGTGCAGATTGGCATGAACGAATTCCAGCCAAAATTCAAGAAGCTTGGAATGAATTCGCGTCGACGTTTCCCGCTTTGAAAAGTCTCCAAGTTCCACGACATTGCATTATTCAAAAGCCTGTGAAAATCGATTTGCATGGATTCAGCGATGCTTCAGAAGATGGGTATGGTTGTTGTATTTATCTTCGCTCAATGAACGACAAAAGTGAAGTGCAAGTCTCACTTTTGTGCGCAAAATCTCGAGTTGCACCGAAAAACAAGAAATCTGTTGCTCGACTAGAGTTATGTGCGGCTTTGTTGCTGTCAGAGCTTATACATCGAATTCTAGGAATTCTTCGTTCAAAAATTGAATCAGTCACGTTATGGAGCAACTCGACAATTGTTATTTACTGGATCATGCAAAACAGCTCAGCTTTGTCAACCTATGTAGGCAATCGTGTCGCGATCATCCAAGAACTCACTCAAGGTTTCATTTGGAAGCACATTGCTGGTGAAGTCGACCCTGCCGATATCATTTCCCGCGGTCTCTTGCCTGCTGAAATGAGTGAAAATAAGTTATGGTGGCATGGACCACATTTTCTTCAGTTGTGTGAATCTGAATGGCCGCACTCGATCCTTGAAATCGACGAAGGTGCTCCTGAAATTCTGGCTAAGCGAAAGAAAACATTGACTGTGTCACAAGTACCGTCACTCGTCTCAAAGATCGAATCAAGAAGTGAATTGAAAAAATTATAAATGTTTGTGCATTTATCAGGCGTTTCATTCATAACGCTCGAAAACGTGTTTCGAAAATCATTGGTTATTTGTCAATCGATGAGCAAACACAAGCCAAATTGACAATCATAAGAATTCTGCAAGAATCATTCTTTGCGAAAGAATACAAGATTTTGTTCAAGTGGAAAGAGAAAATCAAGAAAGCAAAGGAAAAGGGAGAAAGCTTGGAAAATTTTCTTGAAGGAATCCCTCGCAGCTCTCAACTCAAAGCTTTGACACCCTTCATGGATGAAAATTTCATGTTGAGCGTTCAAAGTCGCCTTGAAGCCAGTCCCGAATTGACATATGAGCAAAAACATCAAATAATTCTGCCTCATTGTCATTTCACTGAAGTTCTTGCTCACCATTTTCACAATGAAAATCTTCATCCACCGCAGTCAACGCTTCTCTCAATCATTCGACAGAAATATTGGCCGATCAACGCTAGACGAGTCATCAGAAAAGTCACAATCAACTGCATCATGTGTTTCAGAGCAAAAGCTGAAACAGCAAAACAGCTTACGGGTGATCTCCCAATTGACAGAGTCGTTATGCACCCACCATTCACAGCTACTGCAGTCGATTATACTGGATTCTTCTGGATCAAGAGTGGAAATTTGAATGTTACATTGCAGTTTTCAAATGCATGTTGACGGGCGCGATCCACCTTGAGTTGGTCTCTAGTTTGTCAACCGAAGCTTTCATCGCCACTTTTGATCGCTTCACTTCTCGAAGAAATCACGCAAGTGTAATTTACAGCGACAATCGTACATGTTTTCATGGCACCAACAATGAATTCAAGAAAATTCATGAGCAGTCAAAGGATCAAATCAAAAGTTTCCTGCATGGCAGATCCGTTGAGTGGAAATTCGCAATGCCACTAGCACTCCACGCAGGAGGAATTTACAAGTCTGGAGTCAAGAGTATGAAACATCATCTCAAGCGTATCCTCAGTGATACACCTCTGAACTTCGAAAAATTTTATACAATGCTTTGTAAAATCGAAGCTGTTCTGAATTCTCGACCATTAATACCAATGTCCAATGATCCCAATGATTTTCGTACGCTCACACCATCTCATTTTCTCACTGGAAGAGAAGCGACTAATCAATTTCAAAGCTAGTCGTCTCGACAAGTGGAAGCTTGCTGAGTAAATCAAGCAAAAATTTTGGCCTCAATGGTATCAAGACTACTTGCATCACCTCCAGAAAAGACCAATTGACTTTCGAGAACAAACTACACTCAAAATTGGTGAGTTAGTGTTGATTCACGAGAAGAATCTGCCTCCGATGAAATGGAAAATGGGTCGGATCACAAAGCTTATGCCTGGACGACGTGGAATCATCAGAAATGTGGAAATAAGTACAACTGATGGTGTCATCGAACGCAACGTCCGTTACATCGTCAAATTTCCGGAAAACAAAGTTTCCACGCCAGCCCAGTGTGTTGCGCAATGCAACTCGATTGAATATAGATAAAATTTATCATTAAAATAACCATAAAATTTTGAATTTGAAAACGTAAATTATTTCAAAACGTTGAACGCTTTCAATGCAACATACAAGACATTGAACTTTTTTATACCAGTTGACATGCAAGAAGCAGTGGAGATCCTTCGATGTTCTTTCTTTCTTCCTCAAGCCGTCAAAGAGAATAGAGTAAAATAATAATTCATTGAAAAGCCCATTGAGGTAAAAAAATTATTGTGTATAAAACTAACTGTAATCTAAATAAATTATATTTTAAGGCTTTTTCTTGGATACGAAAAATTGTCTTTCAATCCTCTTCAAAAATTGTTTGCCAAGTAAGGTTATTGCAAATTGCGTCACAACAGTTTCCTCGATTGCTAAACAATATATATATATATATATATATATATATATATATATATATATATATATATATATATATATATATATATATATATATATATATATGATGGGGTGACGAGGGGCGTTTGAAAAATCCGTGTAAAGTCCAAGAGGTGGCAAGAGATGGTCAAGGTAATATCTAGTCAGTAGTATCTCTTGAATGAAAGGATACCAAGATTCAGCCATATTGGTCTATTCTTTGTGTTTGGCATTTGTGTGAATCAAGGAACTCGAGTGATCATCACGACAACGCACCAGCACACACCTCAGCAGTTGTAGTCACGAAATTAATGGAAATAGGATTCCAACTCGTTTCACATCTCCCCTTTTCTCCAGACTTGGCTCCATCGGACTACTATTTGTTCCCCAATTTGAAGTAATGGCTGGCAGGGCAAAGATTTTATTCAAACGAGGAGGTAATTGCAGGCACTAATGGATATTTTGTAGACTTGGACAAATCCTATTATATAGAAGGGTTCAACAATCTAGAAAATCGTTGGGCGAAGTGTATAAGCCTTAAAGAAAACTAAGTCAAAAAATCAAAAAAGTTTACCCCAAGCACGTAAGCAGTTTTCGTTTTTGCACGGAATTCTCAAACGCCCCTCGTAATGCGATTGAGTGCGGAAAACAATCGAAGAACGACGGTTATTGAAAGTATTTGCACTGGGTGGTAACCAATAGAAATTTAAAAGTTTTTCCGGTATCCGAGGTCCACAGTTTACGATATTTCTCAGACGTATGCGAGCGCGGAAAATTGTGAGGAAGGTTCTCCTTGTTCAGCAAGAAAAGCTCATGTAAAGGAGAAAATGGCAAGGGCCCCGGAAGTTGTTCAAAGAGCCCGAAACCTCATTTCGAAGGATGCTGGGAGCTGGCTTAGAAAAATAGGGGCCTTCTTGGATGCAAGTGAGGCTTTCATGCGTTGAATTGCCAGAGAGGACCTGAATGCACGTTCTATGTAATAAACGTGCGACAAATGCTGTCCAAGGCTGCTTAAATAAAAAAAATTGCCCAATGTCACTTGCTTCTGTGCTCACTGGAGAACAAAGCTGTGGGCTGCATCCAGTTTTTCTCTGACCCAGCCCTGATTTAAACTCCCTAGACTATTACGTGTGGAGCTTTATTGAACGGGTTACTAACAAGTCCAGACATCTTAGTGTGGTATCCTTACAGGCCACTGTTGAAGTAGCATTCTGAAATTTCTAAACAGAACAGTAAAAGAAGACGTGCTCGCGATTCAGGTGGAGAATTGTAGCGATTATTGAAGTAAGCTGGAGTTACATTTATTTATAAATTTAAGGGGAACACTTAAAATTAAGATTTAATAACTTTTGTGGTAAATGATAGTTAATAAGTAATAAATAATTATTATTATAAACTACGTGTTCTTTCCAAATTTTGCTGACGCACCCTGTATATATATATATATATATATATATATATATATATATATATATATATATATATATATATATATAAATATATATATATATATATTGATATATATATAGATATATATAGATATACACACATATGTATATATATAAATATATATATATATATATATATATATATATATATATATATATATATATATATATATATATATATATATATATATATATATATATCAATATATATTCACGTGTTACGGTTCACGGTCGATAAATTTAATATCCTTGGAAACGCACTGTCTTTTAAATTAAGTAAAAAGAGTTTATTTACTAAGAATGCACAATAATTAATCCCACTATTTTACAAATCGGACTTTAATTCACTTTTCACTTTCACTATCAATTAATGTTTCAACTGTCTTCAAATATATCACGAAAATCAATCAATATCGCCTTTAATTTGCGCTCTAGTTTTATCGCAGTTTTACTATGTCCCTCATTCATTCAGTTCGACTTTATATAGGGATGCTAGTCATTCAATCCATTTCTCCTATATTGGCGAATGTTCTGACGAGAACTACCCAGGATATTCGAGAAATTCTGAATACACGCAGTGACGTCATTGCTTGCTTTCAGATATTGATCATGGATCTACTTTGCGCACTCGTGTGTTTCGAGTACACGCTTTTGACCTCATTTGTTTATTTTTCTTGGTTACTTATTTTCAATTAATGTTGATCATGATGTTATTAACAGTTGCGACAGTGTGTGGACATATAACATGTATATATATATATATATATATATATATATATATATATATATATATATATATATATATATATATATATATATATATATATATTTACAAGCATATTTGTTTGGTCGAAGGAAAATGGAAGTACTTTTGCAGCGTCTGGGCCAAAATATAGTTAATATTACTGAGACATGGTTTGTTGATAGATCTTAAGGGATTTGATGGTACGGCAAAGTTTAAATTTTATAAATCATTCCATTACAAACAGATTTGAAGAGATTTTGAGGTTTGTCTTATCGTCCTTAACTTTTTATATTTTTAACTCTTGCGTTTTTTGTCACAACTTTTAATCTAAATATAAAAGTTTCTGGAGCTTATTCTAAGAATTATATCAAAGATCTTTCATTTGGAATAGTTTTCGATGGGGGGAAATATGGGTAAGAGTCACCATCGCTCGCTTTTCAAAATTCTAGACATTTTTTTATACGTACGATAAAATATTCATTAAGCCACTAATGAGTCTCACACCAAGCTTAGTAATAGTAGAGTTATTAGTTTTTCAGAAATATTTTTTCAGCACATAAATGGACGGAAGTTTAAACTTTGAATCATATTTATGGTTACAGAAACAAGCACTCTTGGTTCGGCAATTGGAAGAAGAGCTGCGGGTTCGTATGCGTCAGCCCAGTGTCGAGATTCAACAGCAAGTAGAAGCACTCTTCACAGAAAATGAGCATTTGCAACGAGAAATAACAATACTCCGAGATACTGTAAAAGAGCTTGAGCTACGTATCGAAACACAAAAGCAAACGCTAAATGCAAGAGACGAGAGCATTAAAAAGTTGCTAGAAATGTTACAAAACAAAGGAATGGGTAAGGCATATTTATATATATATATATATATATATATACATATATATATATATATATATATATATATATATATATATATATATATATATATATATATATATATATATATATATATATAAAGGATCTTAGATTCTTAATTTTTGAATTATATTTTTCATTTATGGACCAAACCAACAATTTGCAAACCAGGTAAAGAAGAAGAAAGACATATGTTTCAGCAAATGCAGGCATTAGCACAAAAACAGGTAAGCATACTTATTTTAAGTTTTTCTACAGCTGTTAAACTTTTAAATTAGTTTTCTATAGTAACTAAAACTTGATTGGAAAAAATATGCTAAAAAATAACGAAAAGTGACTTCAAAGCACAAAATATTATAATAACAAGCTGAATGGACGGAACTACGCTCATTTCAGAACGGTTTTGTACTTAACCTACAATAAGCAGATACGTAGAATGATTTAATTCATGAAAAATGTTCATGACACGCACAAAAATATATTCTTGCTTTCTATTTTAACCAGCCAACGTTTTGTTTCAATATTGATAAAATTATTGACTGACCGGAATCTTAAAGGTATTTTTGTTATTCATCTTATCTTATCTAATCAAAAACGTGGTGTCTGGTTCAATGGAAAGTTTATGTATGTTAGTAGAAAAACGTACATGATTGTTTTGATCGGAGGAAATTCAAGTATCCATAACTTCTGAAAATTTTATTGAAGGTTATAGAATATAAGGACCTTTCAAATAACTACTTAAGTGGCTAATTTATCCAATTTAATGATACTATTTGCAATTTTGCTTAAGAAAGTGCTAAATCCTGCTATTATAAGAAAACTTTAACCTCCAAGTTATCTGTTATTGGATGAACCTCCTTGATTTTTAGGACTTCGCTTAAGACATTTTCAAAAACCTACCTGTTTCGTATCTTATCCACTCACTTGTCCATAGATTCGTGTGTCAGAAAATGTCTCTTCAGAAACTATCGAAGCTACAAAGCTCAAACTTTGTGAAAATGTCAGAGCTTTGTGTGGATGTTTCTCAAAAGTTTTAGTCTTATCAAATATTTCAAAATTTGTTAAGGGGGGTTCCCCTTATAAAGAACCGGCCTTTTTCATCAAATACTCGTATAGTCGATCTGAGTACTTTCAGAATTTGAAAAAAGTTATTTTTCGCATATGTGGATCCAGGCGGAGGCAAAACTTACGAAAAATATTTGTGTCCGCTCCCTTCGCGAAAATCTGAAAAAAAAACACGCAAGTGGGTCTTTATGAGTAGAAGGGCAACAAGCACCTCAGGAATCTAAATTCAATTTTACATTTTCCCCCAAAAATTGAAACAGTACACTGTAGCTTCTGAAAATTTTACAATTATGTATGTTGACATAAGACCTTCAGGCGTTCGGAATTTCATGGAAATCAAATCATAATCAATTGAGTTATCGCCATTTCAATTGTATGGAATTATAATTGATACATATTTCAAATCGACCTAGGTACTCTTACTTTCTTTCGGTTTTCATTAAAATATAAGTAATAGTGTTTAATTGGAACATGTTCAATTGCTGAGCACTCAGTAAAATTATTGAAGCTGAAACCAAATGGCGCCTGTAATGTACTTATGAACGAAACTCTCTTAGATAAATTCGAATGATTTCTTATGCAAGTATTGAATGAATAATTCAAGTCATCGATTCATGCCATTAAAAAACTTGTTTTGAACCCCCAGGATGGTTACAAAGCCCTTCTGGTAGGGGCACTCTCCTACTTAATCGAGTTGTTTCACCTCTAAATCGTATTTGCTCATCTTCAGCCACCATAATAAATTCAAGCAACCGTTAATATCATGTACCTTAAATGTTGAAGTTGGGGAAAAATAACACAATTGATTCAATCTTCTCATTTAAAACAGCTGCCATTTTGCTTTACGATTACTGATACCACCTATTGAACAAATCCTGAAAGACGTTTATAATGCCTATCATTTCTGAAACTTTCATGCAAATCCTAACAAATCTCCGGCCATAGCCATATGGTTCCATAGCCATATGGTTCCATAGCATTGTAATACATCGTATATTATTGCATAGGAATACAGGAAAATTCAAACCGCTATAACTTGGTTACATACCATTCGATCTTTTTGAAACTATCAGGGCATATCACTTTACATCTAGAAATGTGTCTACCCAATTTTTTGTATGTAAGGATACCGTTATGGCTACATTCAAGAAAACGTAAAATGGATAAGTCGTACCATTACTAACAAAGTTGATCGAATTTTGACTTTTGACGTATTTTTTGTTGTTGTACTCATGAAGGCCTGCATTCGTGATTTCGTAAATTTCCCCTTCCCCTGCCCCCTCAATACTGACAAAGTAAGTTCAAGTCTTGTTTTGAAAAGATCTCATTGAGACCTTTGCAATGACACCCTTCTCGACTACCAAAGGTGAATATTTTTTTTTCTGAAAGATCACCTCGCTGTAGTTCCCTTAGAATTTTCCGAAAAGTTTTTACTCCAAAATTTTCAAGGAGTCACCACTTCTGACCTCCCTACAAGCTTCATGGCTGTAGCTTTCCCAGTTTCGTAAAAAAACTGCTGTGACCTACAGATGGACCGCCAGTCGGGCACAAGTCGTGATTTCAATAGGTATTTGTATTTTAGTACAAAACCCTGAAAAGCATGAAATAAAGTTTTATGGAATCCGGACTAAGTCAAGTTTTTCCGCTTTTTGGCAAAATTTATAAATAACTTTGTGCAACTCATTTTTTCAAAATAGGAGACCGATTTGTCCCCAATTTCATAAAATTTTGTTTCATGCTTTTTAGGGCATTATGAAGTCTGTTTTCTTACTTTTTTTTAAAGTTTTTTATTTTACAATTTTTGAAGACTAATTAACTCATCATAATATTATGAGCTTTCACCATTATCATACTGCAAATGTCCATAATTTAATGAATACCCGCGAAGTCCACCATTGAAATATCAATCGAATTTGCCTAGTAATATTGCCTTATATCAGCAACGCAAACTGATAAGAAAATTGCGATTATAAACTTTTCAAAAGAAAATAACTCTTAAATGCTACATGATCTGCAAACTCTTGATATGAAATTAGATCGTAACCAGATCTGACTCTACTATTATAAATGCAATTTAACGTATAAACTCAATTAATAATATGTAATTTAAACACATAAATTATTTGACCTATTAACATAATTGTAAAGATTTGATTTGAAAGACCAGCTAAATTTTCATAAATTTTGAACACAAATATGGGGTAGTATTATAAGAGCAGGAACACATCTAAAAAAAGCTCAACGATATTTCGAATAAATATTACATTATTATGGTCTCATACATGAAACTTATAATTTCTGCACGAAACATAAAGTATGTGGACTATGTGGAAAATTTCTACAGCCTAAAAAATTGAGAACTTTATTCCTACATACTCGTCTACACCAAAAATTAGGCGAGCGTATTTTTGAAAGAAACCAAAAAATTGAATAATTTTCATGTGGGAGGCTTTTAAATGATATATATATATATATATATATATATATATATATATATATATATATATATATATATATATATATATATATACATACACGAGTATATAGATAAAATTGAATAATTTTCACGTGGGAGGCTTTTAAATGATATATATATATATATATATATATATATATATATATATATATATATATATATATATATATATATATATATATATATATATATATATATATATATATATATATATATATATATATATATAAAAAATTGAATATTTTTCATGTGGGAGGCTTTAAAATGATATATATATATATATATATATATATATATATATATATATACATAGATATTTATATATATATATATATATATATATATATATATATATATATATATATATATATTTATTTATTTATATATATATATATATATATATATATATATATATATATATATATATAAAATATATATATATAAAATATATATATTTATTTATATATATATATATATATATATATATATATATATATATATATATATATATATATATATATATATATATATATATATTGTTACACGTACAAATAATTACATGTACAAATAATTACATGTACAAATAATTCTGCAAGCTACTGTCGCAATTGTTTTCACAATCATTAAGAACGTCAACAAATGAATTTACTCGAACCCGCGAGAACCCAACAAGCATTATCAACATCTGAAAGTGAGTCACTGCCCATTCATGCTGGAATGTTCCCGCTTATTCACCAATGTACGAGAACTGAGTGGAATGATTAGAGACCCTATATAAAGGCGAGCTGAATGAATGGTGGCATTCATTCGACCGCGATAAAAACTTGCGATAGTGTGTGGAAAGCGAGTTGAAAAGCGATCAAGTAATAGTGAGGTGACAATTGCGATAAGAAATTTATGGACAAGTGTTAGAATTTTAATACTGAAAATTAAAATTAGTGAAAGTGTTAAATTCATCATTGTGCACTTTTGTAATTAAATAAACTTTTTTAACTTAAATTAAAAGACATTGCGTTTTCACTTTTCGGGAACATTAAAATTATTATTGGCCGCGAACCAAAACACGCGACAGTGGTGTCGAGAAGTGAGATTAAAATTTTGGAAGTGAAAACGTTTAAACAATTTTAAAGTGTACAATTGTGAAAATTAACGTGGAAAAATAGCCGAAACAATAAAAATGCCAGGAAATTTACATCTAAAAATTAATCAATTGAGCATATCGGAGCTCAAAGAGGAGTTGGAACAACGAAATCTGGCTACACAAGGTACTAAGGCCATACGGATTGCACGCTTGCGTGATGCGATCGAGTCGGAAGGCGTGAATCTGGATTCGGGTGAGCTCTCAGCTGCAGAAAGAGGCGCAGAAGGTGGTGAAGCCGAAACACCAAAACCAGAGGAACCAGAAAATGCGCTGATGCAAATGTTGATGCTGATGCAGCAAGAGCAGCGACAACAGTCATCCAATTTAACTGCGAAGCTAAATGAACAGATATCCAGTTTAGCTGCGAAGCTAAATGAACAATCAGCGAAGCTAGTCCAACAAGCGTTCGAAATCAAGGCAGACATCACACAGAAGCTGGAGAAACAGTCAACCGAAATAAAAGTGGAGCTCAGTAGTCTCAACAGCCAAATTAAATGCGTTGAGGAGAAGGTATCCCAGGTCGAGGAGAGAATCAACCTTGAGATCAGCCAGGTCAACCATGAGATGGAAAAAGTGAAAAAGGACTTGGAAGCAGCGAAGGCAGTAGTAACCGCCTCACCAGCCCCAATTATAACCGCAGCGCAAAGCACCAATATTCGATGGGCAAACGGTCTGGACTATTCACAAAACCCAGTTCGAAGCAGCCACTCGCAGAAATCACTGGAATGAGCAGGAACGAGCAACTGCATTGATTCTTGCTCTAAGAGGCCCAGCTGCCGAGCTGTTGTAGACGATCCCCGTTGAATTGCACTCAAACTCGAATGCTATAATGAATGCGCTCGACATGCGTTATGGAGACGATCATCTAAAGCAGATTTATCGGTCACAGCTAAGGCATCGGGTGCAGAAGTCTGGTGAAACCCTACAGCAGCTAGCCCAAGACATTGAGCGACTAGCACTTTTGCCTTACCCGGCCTACGACCCAGAACATCGAGATGATGCAGCGACAGAAGCATTCATCAGCGCACTAAAGGACCCGGAATTGCAACAAGCCGTGCGTTTAGCCCAAAACCAAACAGTTAAGGATGCATTGGCTTACAGTTTGAACTTTGAGGCAGCGAAAAATGTGACTCGTACCACTGCCCGGGTCCGTGAGGTAGTGGCAGACGAGTGCAGGTGTGAGCGCGTGGAAATTGAGCGAGACCCGCATGTAAATGGTGCGCCTAGATGCTGGAATTGCGGAGAGAAGGGGCGCCTGCAAAGAGGCTGCAAGAAGCGAAGACAACCGAGCTTTTGTCCAGGGTGTGCAGCTAGGAGGAGATCCAGACCGAGTCAGGAGCCCAGAATGGAAGCCCTTCAAACAGAGGGGTCGGGAAACACGTAAGAGCCAACTTCATGGGGCAGAGGTTGGCTAGGAGGATCGACGTCCCCAGCACCACCACCATCGTGTCAAGACTACATCGTGGAGAAGCGGACTTATGCCTTCCGGGTCAAGTTGACGGAGAACACTGCACCATCACAACACTGGTGCAACCCGATCGATTATCTGACCAGGCTTAGTTAGACAGCATTAACTTCACAAGGGCAGAATTTTCTCACTACGGACAGCTACGGGAGAAACTGCACCTGTTCATGGAGAGGTCAACCTCCAGATACAGTTGGGAGACCTTGTATTCCGACATAATTTTCTGGTCGCGAACATTATGGATGACTGCATTCTCGGAATGGATTTTCTGCGAACACATGGAATCACGTTGGATCTGGGCAAACGTGTATTGAAATGGCAGAATGTAGAAGTACTGATGGAGGATCCCAGCGTCCAAATTCCCAAGATGAATGTAGTGGTATGTACTGACACTGATGTACCGAATTCTTCCGAAAGCATTGTACGGGCCAAGCTTGATGGTGATTCTGGAGACCAGCGATCTTATTTGATAGAGCCAACGAAGACATCGGCGTTGCGCAGTTTGATTGTAGGACGAAGCCTTGTAAGACCTTTAAGGAATGGATATGTGCCGGTTAGAGTCCTTAATACCGCAGACTCAACCACGAGCATCAAAGCGGGAGAAGTCATCGGCAGCTGCCAGCCTGTTTCCACCATCACCTCTTTGGAAGCCACTCACGACCATCATTGGAAAAGGAGGCAAGACACAGACAGACAGCCCGGGAATCAACGCCTGCAATATTGAAGCAAGTCAAATTGCCAGTGCAGCTATTCAAACAAACCTCTAATCTGGTCACCATGTACAGTGACATCTTCTCAACAAGCCCGAATGACCAAGGCCGAACGAGTCTGGAAACTCAGGTCATAGATACACAGGGAGCCAAGTCGATTCGGCAAGAACCGAGACGCCTCCCTATAGCCAAACAAGGAAAAGTGAGCGCGCTGATCTCGGACATGGAAAAACAAGGCATTATTGAACCTTCTGTAAGTCCATGGACCGCGCCTGTAGTTCTGGTAGAGACAAAAGGATGGTAGCACTCGCTTTTGTGTCGACGATAGGCAGCTTAACGACGTCACTAAGAAAGATAGTTACCCGCTCCCACGCATCGGTGACATCATGGACACTTTAGCCGACGCAAAATGGTTTTCTACACTCGATCTCAAGAGTGGCTACTGGCAGGTAGAAATTGACAAGAAGGACCGAGAGAAGACTACATTTTCAGTTGGGTCCGGATTGTGGCAATTTGTGGTGATACCGGTTGGGCTTTGCAATGCTCCAGCCACTTTCGAACGCTTGATGGAGTACGTGCTACGTGGTCTCACCTGGAAAACCTGCTTGGTGTACCTAGATGACATAACCGTCATCGGGAGAACGTTCGAAGAGCATGTGCGGAACTGAGAAGAGGTTTTCTCCCGACTGCGACTGGCAAATTTGAAACTTAGTCCCGACAAGTGTACCTTTTCGCAGCTGAAGTAAAATACCTGGGACACGTCATATCAGCAGAAGGGGTCAAAACAGACCCTGAGAAAATTGAAGCCGTGAAAAGCTGGCCAACACCAAACAACAAGCGCCAACTACGAAGTTTCCTGGGTCTGGCAACCTACTATCGAAGATTCGTCAAAGGCTTTGCCAAAATAGCTAAGTGTCTCCATCAGCTAACCGAGAAAAATCGTCCGTATGTCTGGAATGAACAATACCAGACAGTCTTTGAGACCCTGAAGGAAAAGCTATGTGAGTCACCCGTGCTGGCGTATCCGAAACCCGGAAAAATGTTTGTAGTTGACACCGATGCAAGCAACGGCGGTATTGGAGCTGTACTCTCCCAGCAGATCAATGGCGAAGAAAGAGTCCTCTCGTATTACAGTCGAGTTCTTTCAAAAAGTGAGAGGAACTACTGTGTGACCAGGAAGGAGCTATTGGCTATAATAGAGACCACCAAACAGTTCCACAAGTACCTATATGGCCAGAAATTTGTTCTTCGAACGGACCATGCATCACTGAGATGGCTACTTAACTTCGAAAACCCCGAGGGACAAGTTGCGAGATGGATCGAAAGATTGCAGTCATACGACTACGAAACTGTTCATCGAAAGGGCGGAGTTCATGGAAATGCTGACGCCCTATCTCGTCGCCCATGTCCAGCTAACTGCAAGCATTGGCGACGGATTGAGGAAAAGGAACCGCCCGTTGATCTGCGACTGATAACGGCCGAATTCGATGAAGGTTGGTCATCGGAGGAGATTTCAAATGCCCAGCTAGCCAATGAAGACATCGGACCATTGCTCGTATGGAAGGAGACGACTGGGCGACCTGAGTGGAAGGACGTTTCAACGCATGGCGCAACCCTGAAAAGCTATTGGGCACAATGGAACTCCCTTCAGGTGGAGGGTGGCGTACTCAAGCGGAAATGGGAAACGGCGGATGGCAGCTCCTATAGGATGCAAACGTTACTACCCAAAAGCCGAATCCACGATGTGGTTAAGGAAATGTATGAAGGATCCTCGGGAAGCCACCTTGGTGTTAACAAGACCTTAGCGAAATTGCGGGAAAGGTTTTACCGGCTCCACGCTCGAGAAGACGTAGAGGACTGGTGTCGGAGATGCACAATTTGCGCTTCTGTCAAAGGTCCAAAGTGACGACTGAGAGGACAAATGCAAACCTATAACGTGGGGGTACCATTTGAAAGGATTGCTGTTGACATCGCAGGACCCTTTCCTGAATCTGAATGGGGAAATCGATACACACTGGTTGTCGCCGATTATTTCAGCAAGTGGTGCGAGGTCTACCCCATTCCCAACCAGGAAGCAACTACTGTAGCCGAACAGCTAGTGATAAATTCGGTCAGTAGGTACGGCGTACCTTGCGAACTACATTCGGATCAAGGCCGAAACTTTGAGTCACTAGTTTTTGGCGAAATATGCGAGCTGCTGGGAATACGGAAAACGAGGACAACACCGCTGCATTCCCAATCCGATGGAATGGTCGAACGTTTCAACGGCACGCTCAATAAACACCTGGCCAAAATGGTTGACGAGAACCAAAGGGACTGGGACCGACATATCCCACTATTTTTAATGGCGTATAGAGCTGCTGAACATGCATCGACGGGCCAAGCCCCAGCCAAAGTCATTTTTGGAAAGACTATTCGTTTGCCAGCCGATATAAAGTTCGGAACACCCACTGAGAAACCCCAAACGGTCTCGGAGTACGCAAGTGATCTAAGACTACGGTTGAACCAGATACATCGGACAGTGCGAAAACACCTCGAATCGGCTACTGACCGCATGAAGACCAGGTATGATCTAACGGCTCATTCTACTGGCTTCCAGCAAGATGACTTGGTGTGGCTTTATAACCCGCAACGGTGAAAGGGTAGGTCTCCAAAGTTGCAACATAATTGGGAGGGACCATACCGAGTTACAAAGCGAATCAACGACGTCGTATACCGAAAACAGGAACATCGTAAGCCGAGAGCCAAAATGAAAATCGTGCATCTGGACCGTCTTGCCCCATATTACACCCAGGGAGAATTGACTACAAATAGCGACACATCTTTTCGGGGCGAAAAGAACTGAGGTGGGGGCAGTGTTACATGTACAAATAATTACATGTACAAATAATTCTGCAAGCTACTGTCGCAATTGTTTTCACAATCATTAAGAACGTCAACAAATGAATTTACTCGAACCCGCGAGAACCCAACAAGCATGATCAACATCTGAAAGTGAGTCACTGCCCATTCATGCTGGAATGTTCCCGTACGAGAACTGAGTTGAATGATTAGAGACCCTATATAAAGGCGAGCTGAATGAATGGTGGCATTCATTCGACCGCGATAAAAACTTGCGATAGTGTGTGGAAAGCGAATTGAAAAGCGATCAAGTAATAGTGAGGTGACAATTGCGATAAGAAATTTATGGACAAGTGTTAAAATTTTAATAGTGAAAATTAAACTTAGTGAAAGTGTTAAATTGATCATTGTGCACTTTTGAAATTAAATAAACTCTTTTAACTTAAATTAAAAGACATTGCGTTTTCACTTTTCCGGAACATTAAAATTATTATTGGCCGCGAACCAAAACACGCGACAATATATATAAACCAAAAAATTGAATAATTTTCATGTGGGAGGCTTTTAAATGATATATATATATATATATACGAGTATATATATATATAAAATATATAAATTTATATATATATATAATATATATATATATATATATATATATATATATATATATATATATATATATATATATATATATATGTATATGTAGATATATATATGCATATATATATATATATATATATATATATATATATATATATATATATATATATATATATTGTTACATGTACAAATAATTACATGTACAAATAATTCTGCGAGCTGCTGTCGCAATTGTTTTCATCATCATTAAGAACGTCAACGAATGAATTTACTCGAACCCACGAGAATCCAACAAGCATGATCAACATCTGCAAGTGACGTCACTCCATTCATGAACTTGCTCGAACCTACCAGGTACCTCTCGGTAGAACATTCGCCAATGTGCGAGAAATGGGTGAATAGGTAGAGACCCTATATAAAGGCGAGCTGAATGAATGGGGGGAATCATTCATTCGACCGCGATAAGAACTGCGAAAGTGTGTTTCGTAATAGTGAAGTAATTTAGAAGACAATTGCGATAATAAATTTATGGACAAGTGTTAGATAATGTTAATAGTGACAATTAAAATTAGTGAAAGTGTTAACTGATTATTGTGCATTTTATTTAATTGAATAAACTCTTTTAACTTAAATTAAAAAACATTGCGTTTTCACTTTCCCGGAACATTAAAATTATAGGCCGCGAACCAATAACACGCGACAATGGTGTCAAGAAGTGCGAAAGAAAAATTTTGAAAGTTAAAATTTGAACATTTTTATAGTGCACAATAGTAAAATTTAAAGAAACATTAAAAATGCCACGAAGCTTAAACTTAAAAATTAATGAATTGACCATATCGGAGCTCAAGGAGGAGTTGGAACAGCGGAATCTGGCCACACAAGGTACAAAGGCCATACTGATTGCACGCTTGCGCGACGCGATCGAGTCGGAAGGCGTGAATCTGGATTCGGGTGAGCTCTCAGTTGCGGAAAAAGGCGCAGAATGTGGAGAAGTAGACACACCAAAATCAAAGGAGCCAGAAAATGCGCTGATGCAAATGTTGATGCTAATGTCATCCAGTCTGACTGCGAAGCTAGATGAACAATCAGCGAAGTTCAATGAACAATCAGTGAAGCTGGACCAACAAGCGATCGAAATCAAGGCAGACATCACACAGAAGCTGGAGAAACAGTCAACCGAAATAAAAACGGAGCTCGGTTATCTGAACAAACAAATTAAAGGCGTCGAGGAAAAGGTTGACCAGGTCGAGGAAAAGGTTTACCAGGTCGAAGAAAAGGTCAGCCAGGTCGAGAGAAAGGTCAGCCAGGTCGAAGAGAGGATAAACCATGAGATGGAAAAAGTGAAAAAAGAATTAGAAGCAGCGAAGGCAGTAGTAACCGCCTCACCAGCCCCAATTATAACCGCAGCGCAAAGCTCATCTAGAAATGTGCAAGCACCAATATTCGATGGGCAAACGGTCTGGAGTATTTACAAAATCCAGTTTGAAGCCGCCGCTAGGATAAATCACTGGAATGAGCAGGAACGAGCAACTGCGTTAATTCTTGCTCTAAGAGGCCCAGCTGCCGAGCTTTTGCAGACTATCCCCGTTGAGCTGCATTCAAACCCGGCTGCTATAATGAATGCGCTGGACATGTGTTATGGAGACGATCATCTGAAGCAGATTTACCGGGCGCAGCTATGGCATCAGATGCAGAAGTCTGGCGAAACCTTGCAGCAGCTAGCACAAGACATTGAGCGATTGGCACTTTTGGCTTACCCAGCGTACGACCCAGAACATCGAGATGACGTAGCAGCAGAAGCATTCATCAGCGCCTTAAAGGACAAGGAATTGCAACAAGCCGTGCGGTTAGCTCAAAAGCAAACAGTCAAGGAAGCATTGGCTTATAGTTTAAATTTTGAGGCAGCCAAAAATGTGACCCGCACCACTGTCCGGGTTCGCGAGGTAGTGACAGATAAATCCAGGTGTGAGCGCGTGGGAAATGAGCGAGAGCTGCAGTTGAATGGTGCGCCTAGATGCTGGAATTGCGGGGAAAAAGGGCACCTGCAAAGAGACTGCAAGAAGGGGAGAAGACCGAGTTTTTGTCCAGGAGGGTGGAGATCCAGACCGTGTCAGGAGCCTAGAATGGAGGCCCATCAAACTGCAAGGGCCAACTTCGTGGGGCGAAAGTTGGCCACGAGTATCGACATCCCCAGCACCGTGCCAAGGCAACATCGTGGAGAAGCAGACAGATGCCTTCCTGGTCAAGTTGATGAAGAACAATGCACCATAACAAACGACACTGGTGCAACCCGATCGACGATCCGACCAGACCTAGTGAGGCCCCAACTGCTCCACAAGGGGAGAGTTCATGGAATTGCTGACGCCCTATCTCGTCATCCATGTCCAGCTAACTACAAACATTGCCAACGGATTGAGGAAAAGGAGCCGTCCGTTGATCTGCGAGTGATAACGGCCGAATTCGATGAAGGTTGGTCATCGGAGGAGATTCGAAATGCCCAGTTAGCCGATGAAGATATCGGACCATTGCTCGTATGGAAGGAGACGACTGGGCGACCGGAGTGGAAGGACGTTTCGATGCATGGTGCAACCCTGAAAAGCTATTGGGCACAATGGAACTCCCTACAGGTGGAGGGTGGCGTACTCAAGCGGAAATGGGAAACGGCGGATGGCAGCTCCTATAGGATGCAAACTATACTACCCAAAAGCCAAATCCACGATGTGGTTAAGGAAATGCATGAAGGATCCTCCGGAAAGATTCTACTGGCTCCACGCTCGAGAAGACGTAGAGGACTGGTGCCGCAGATGCACAATTTGCGCTTCCGTCAAAGGCCCAAAGCGACGACTGAGAGGACAAATGCAAACCTATAACGTAGGCGTGCCATTCGAAAGGATTGCTGTTGACATCGCTGGATCCTTTCCTGAATCTGAATGAGGAAATCGATACACGCTGGTTGTATCTGATTATTTCAGCAAGTGGCCCGAGGTCTACCCCATTCCCAACCAGGAAGCAACTACTGTAGCCAAACAGCTAGTGTTAAATTGGGTCAGCAGGTTCGGCGTGCCTTGTGAACTACATTCGGATCAAGGCCGAAACTTTGAGTCACTAGTTTTTAGCGAAATGTGCGAGCAGCTGGGAATACGGAAAACGAGGACAACACCGCTGCATCCCCAATCCGATGGAATGGTCGAACGTTTCAACGGCACGCTCAATAAACACTTGGCCAAAATGGTTGACGAGAACCAAAGGGACTGGGACCGACATATCCCACTATTTTTAATGGCGTATAGAGCCGCTGAACATGCATCGACGGGCCAAGCCCCAGCCAAAGTCATTTTTGGAAAGACTATTCGTTTGCCAGCCGATATAAAGTTCGGAACAACCCCTGAGAAACCCCAAACGGTCTCGGAGTACGCAAGTGATCTAAGACAACGGTTGAACCAGATACATCGGACAGTGCGGAAACACCTCGAATTGGCTACTGACCGCATGAAGACCAGGTATGATCTAAAGGCTCATTCTACTGGCTTCCAGCAAGATGACTTGGTGTGGCTTTATAACCCGCAACGGCGAAAGGGTAGGTCTCCAAAGTTGCAACATAATTGGGAGGGACCATACCGAGTTACAAAGCGAATCAACGACGTCGTATACCGAATACAGGAACATCGTAAGCCGAGAGCCAAAATGAAAATCGTGCATCTGGACCGTCTTGCCCCATATTACACCCAGGGAGAATTGACTACAAATAGCGACACATCTTTTCGGGGCGAAAAGAACTGAGGTGGGGGCAGTGTTACATGTACAAATTATTACATGTACAAATAATTCTGCGAGCTACTGTCGCAATTGTTTTCATCATCATTAAGAACGTCAACGAATGAATTTACTCGAACCCACGAGAATCCAACAAGCATGATCAACATCTGCAAGTGACGTCACTCCATTCATGAACTTGCTCGAACCTACCAGGTACCTCTCGGTAGAACATTCGCCAATGTGCGAGAAATGGGTGAATAGGTAGAGACCCCATATAAAGGCGAGCTGAATGAATGGGGGGAATCATTCATTCGACCGCGATAAGAACTGCGAAAGTGTGTTTCGTAATAGTGAAGTAATTTAGAAGACAATTGCGATAGTAAATTTATGGACAAGTGTTAGATAATTTTAATAGTGACAATTAAAATTAGTGAAAGTGTTAACTGATTATTGTGCATTTTATTTAATTGAATAAACTCTTTTAACTTAAATTAAAAAACATTGCGTTTTCACTTTCCCGGAACATTAAAATTATAGGCCGCGAACCAATAACACGCGACAATATATATATATATATATATATATATATATATATATATATATATATATATATATATATATATATATATATATATATATATATATATATATATATATATATATATATATATATGTATATATATATACATATATATATATATATATATATATATATATATATATATATATATATATATATATATATATATTTATATATTAAGAGTACCATTATAATTGTTAACATCTTTTATTCCATAAATTCACTGTCATTAAAACACATATTCAACAAAAGTATATTCTCCATCAAATGCATTCTCAATATTTATCTGAATTCAATACTTACTCATATATTGAACAGCGGTAAGGCAAAATTGATGCTAAAGTCCTAAAAATACATTTTCTAGCGGTTCTTGTGATTTTCAATTATTCAATTTAAAAGTAGTGCAACCATAAATACAGATAATAATTTCCTGAATACAGTATTTAATTGTCTCATTGCAGTCAAAAGCAATGGGTAGTTTTATTCAAAATATTCGAAAATGCAAATTTTTGACCAAATTTGTGGCAGGCATTGTCTTCCTCTACTGGGCAATACCAGCAATCGGGGGACCGTGATTTACCAATCTTGTGCAGGTAAGATTGAAAACACCTATGCCCGCTCAAAAGCTGGGTCAAATAGAAGTCAATCTCACCATGCCTTCGATTGAGCCACGGTCTCACATCCGGGATGAGGTGCGCAGTCCACCTTCCCTTCGTATAATTCACCCAAGACTGCTGCTAACCTGTGAGTGAGCGTTGTTTCTCTTCACGGGCAACCATCTCCCTCGCATCCTCGTTTCAACGCAGATCAATAGAGTGGCGCTCTCTAGCAAGGAGGCCGACAGGTATCACGCCTGCAATTACTTTCACCGCCGAATCAGAGACTGTCGGATATGAAGATGCGATCCTCAGTGCTTCTCTTCTGTGCCAAAAATTTTCAGTAAGCCTTCTTGCTGAGAGCATCGCCCCATACCTCTGCTCCATACAGTAGAACTGAGACTACATCACTCATCAAGAGGTGTCTCCTTGATGGGCTGTGTCCCCCTACATTGGCCATAAATCGACTCCTAGCCGATACGTTCTCAGCCGTTGCCTTGATTTGTTCAGAGCAACTCATCTTCGAATCGATCAGTAGCTCCAGGTACTTTACCCATGGCTTCGATTCAATTTGCAAGTCTCCAATACTGATCATCCTTACTCTAGGGATTCACTTTTTTGTCAAGATGACCACTTTGGTTTTCTCCATTGCCAAACTGAGCCCACAAGCAGTCATCCAATCTCTTACGCAGCGCATTCACATACCTAGCCTAAGTTCCGCTTGTTCAAAGGCGCGTCCAGCGACCAGAGCCACTACATCATCCACATAGCCGATCAAGCGTGACTTATCTGGCATCTTCAGTCTCAGTAGCTCGTCGTAAGATACGTTGTACAGGTCTGGACCAAGGGTAGATCCCTGAGCAACACCCGATGTAACTTCCATTCTTCGTTGGCCCTGAGCCGTGTCGTAGAGCAAGCTTCGGCTCTTTAGGTAGTCTCTCAAAAGCCGCATTAGATATTCTGGAACTTGGAAAGGGTTTTCCAGCGTATCCAGAATATCCACCCATCTAGCGGAGTTGAAGGCATTCCTGACGTCAAGTGACACCAACAGGACGATCAGTCACTTGGTGTGACTATATGCCTCTGCCTTTTGGACTGCACTCACCACCTCTGCAATCGCATCAATCGTAGAACCTCCTGCTCTAAAGCCGTACTGCCGAGGAGATAGATCCCCAGCAGCACGAATCGCGTCAGTGAGTCTTCCCTTGATGAGTTTCTCTAGCACTTTCCCAGCCGTGTCTAGCATGCATAACGGGCGGTATCCAGATGGCGATTCGGGATTTCCCTTCCCCTTGCTGATCAGCACGAGCCTTCCCACCTTCCATCGTACCGGGAAAACCCCGTCCCGTAGACAAGCGTTGAATGTGTTGAGCAGCAAGTCAGGACAATGGTGATAGACAGGCCGCAACACCTCAGCCGGAATACCATCTGGTCCTGGAGCCTTTCTCGCTTTCAATGAAAGGATTGCCTCTTCCAGTTCCGGCTGTGTGAAGAGTGGACACTTGGCTGCTGTGTGCGAGAAAGAGTCCCCGCACTATCTTGTCCATCTTTTCCGCATCATGTATGCAAGGCTTCCGTAGGGCGCCAAGCATCCGCATAACTAGACTGTAGCCAAGGCCCCATGGATCCTTGTTCACATTTTTCACTATGTCTTGCTAGCAGTGAGCCTTGCTATTGTTGATCAATTTGCGAAGGAATTTCCTGGCCGACATATATGCTGTCACCCGGTTGCATGCCTCGTCACGGTTTCGCGCCCGGTGAGCCTCACGTCGATGCTTGTGACACTCTCTTCGCTTTTCAGCGATTTCAGTTGACCACCAGTACACTGGGGCTTGCCGTGCCGGGGTTTTCGATAGGGCATAGAAGCGCAGCAAGCAGTCGCGATGATGCTCATAGTTGAGTTAAGCACGTCTTGAGCTGCCAATTCTTCCGTCCCCTCCGAAGCTCCCTGCAGCGGCTCACCAGCTGTGAGCACCTCGACAAATCTCTCAGCGTCCATCCTTCCGATGTTCCATCCTGTTGTAGAAGGCCGAGAGCACGGACGTCGCGAGGCAACATCACTGATCTCGAGCAGAATGCACTGACGATCACTGGTTGAGTAGTCCTCTAATACTTTCCAATTGTGTATCCTCCGTACTAAGGACTCCGAGGCGAAAATTGTCGATGTTTAAACGTTAGTTAAAGTCAACATTTGTATCATGATAATGTTCAAAAGCTAGCAACGTATGAAAATTATTGAAAATTACAACCAAAATTCTGAGTCGGTGATCCGTTTAAGAGCGCTCACTCCAATTTTTGGCCCTAATAATCGTCCCACAACAGGTTGTGCGTGCAATAGTGAATAAATTCAAGTCCAAATTTTCACTATTAGCGTTCCGGTGCCAAAAAGATGTCGTACCCCTCGAACCGAAGGAAATACCACAGCCATAAGTGCAGCGATTCAAAATAAGGCAAATCAGTCGATTTCACGTCGTTCTCGAAAATTGGGCATCGCTCAAACGACACTGTGGCATATTTTGCAATAAGATCTTGGCCTACATGGTCACAAAATCAAACTGACCCGAAAACTAAACCTATTTGATTATTCAAAATGCCGAAACTTCTCTAATTGGGCTCCGGCAAAGCTTGAAAAAAGTGACGAATTTCATCGAAAAATTATCTTCAGGGATGAAGCTCATTTTAGGCTTAATGGCTTTATTGATAAGCGAAATATGCATTATTGATCAGCAAACAAACGCACATATGCTTCTGATGACTCCATTGCATCTGCAAGAAATTACTGTTTGGTGAGGTTTTATGCTGGAGGTGTGATTGGGCTTTTTTTAGTGGATTAAAACAACCGTCATATTATCATCAATTGAGAGCGCTATCGTGTCATGTTGGAAGATTAGTTGTAGCCAGAATGGGATGAACTTGACATCAACAATATGTGGTTTAAACAAAACAGAAGAATCGACCGCTGTAAACCGGCTCGTGGTGGTCATATGACCAAAATCGAATTTCATTCATATGTAATAATGTAATGCTTGCATTATACCCACAATAAATTTGAACTTAATGTCTCAAATATTTCTGTATTTTATTAATAGATAAAATTGTTATGTCCTTAATGGAAAACCCTCTATTTGCACTAAAAGCCAATATATTATACTCCAATAGCCAATATACTTTATCTCAATGTAAGAAATCCATACGAAGATTCTAGTGAAGAGAAAACCATACTAAAGTCGAAAAACTGAACTTTACACACATCGTCTTTTACTGTTATTTGATTTACATATCCTTCCAATTGAATCCAATAACAAGTAAACCAAACCTTATGGCGAGCATCCTTTTATCAATCCTCGTACAAAAGTTATGCTTGAACTTATAGAAAAAAGCCGTGTTGCTGCCAGAAGGGCATATGAGACCCAAATTGATTATTTTTTCGTTATAAGGGGACAGCCCGTTCAGAAATTTCAAAATGTTTGATAAAACCTAGGTTTCTGAGATACTGCTCTCATGGCTTTTCTACATAGTTTGAGTTTTGTAGCTGCCATAGTTTCTGAGCAAACTTGCTGTGATGCAAGGACAGACAGACAGGCAAAGAGACAGACAGGTCACGAAACTTGTAGGCGTTTTAAATTTCGTTTTACAAAGCCCTAGAAATTAAAAAAAAAAAAATAACATACGAAAAAACCAGGAAACCGAGTTCAAAGTGCCCTCAAAAGGATGAAACAAATTTCATACAAGCGGTTGATTTTTTATTTTTCTAAAAGTTTTTCTATTTTGGACTTTTAAATCAAACATTTTTTGGCATTTAGAAACGATCAATATATACATATATATATATATATATATATATATATATATATATATATATATATATATATATATATATATATATATATATATATATATATATCTATATATATATATTTATATATCTTTTGTGTATATATATATATATATATATATATATATATATATATATATATATATATATATATATATATATATATATATATATATATATATATATATATATATAAGTTAACACATTCCGAACCCGATCACCTTCCTACATTCCCAACATTTCATCTTTCCCACGTCTAATTGTTTATGCTTGCACTTTTTGCATTCGCGGAATCCGATTTCGTGTACGAGTACATGTGTGAACTTTGTTCTGCTTTTCAGGAATATGAAAATCACGTTTTGCAGCATTAGCATTTCCACCAAATAAAAGACTTTTGTAAACTAGAATAAGTTTCAGTTGATTGCAATTAATAAATGGATACGCAATATTAAAACGTCGTTTTTTTTACCGGAGTAATTCGCAAGTTCCATAACTGGCGCCCGAGCAGTTCTTACAAATAATGAGGAAACTTAAATCAGTGGACTTAACCGAGGCCAAAGTCTTAAATTCTTGCAGAGGCCGGCAAGGATCTGATGTATAAAAATAACAATAAAATTTTGTGAAAATACTTACAAACAGTTCATGACATAAAAATATTAAAAATGTTA
Organism: Odontomyia ornata; assembly: GCA_963969285.1. NCBI lineage: Eukaryota > Metazoa > Arthropoda > Insecta > Diptera > Stratiomyidae > Odontomyia > Odontomyia ornata. Next base: position 219,036,801 of record OZ017738.1, on the reverse strand, counting down.
AATACGAAAACTATTAAAAAGTATTAAGTGCGAAAACTATTTAAAGTATTAAGTATGAAAACTATTAAAAGTATGAAGTGCGAATACTATTAAAAGTCAAAGTGCGGAAATTATTAAGGATTGTATTCTTCGAATTAAGTGGATATTATTAAAGAATTATAAAGGAACTACTTCAAGTAAACCATACTCACTATTAAAAGTGAGAAATTCATCGATTCAAGTAGGAAGCGTACAAATAAGGGAAAACTACACCAGCTTGTAGCTCAACCCGTGCTGCAGTAGGTTCCGGCCAAATAAATCGTCAACAGCAGGATCCAAAAAGGACAACACGGACAGTCCGAGATGTTGGTGGAGCTGATAATATCGTAAGCAATAAATTTAGAAACATTTTTTTTTTTTTTCAATAAAAAATATTTTTATGTCAATTGAATATATTATTTTAAATGAATTTAAATACTATTGAATTACTTTTGAATTTTACTTTTGAATTTTTTCTTTGCTTGAATATCATTGAATATTTTGAAGAGGATTTAAATTTTAAACAGGACGTGATAAGTTTCAAGTGAATCTGTGAAGATTAGTGTAAAGTGCAAAGTTCACATTCGCGCAGTGTTTTAGTTCACCTCAATCCTTTACCGTCACCTTTATCTCCTTTCAAAACCCTAATCCTTTTGTGTGTTTTCTGCCCCTGAACTTTTTATATTTAAAATGTAACTTCGCGACACTCTGGTATAACTGACCGGAGCATTAAACTCGCAGATCACAAATTAAAAGGGGTTGAACAAAGACTTGTGAAAATAGAGCAAACAAGCTCTAAATTTGAAAACTTCCAAAGCCTTGAAGCAAAACTTCAAAGCTTTGAGGAAATTATTTCGCGCGATAGTGAACTCGGTAATTTAATTGTAAGTGCGGAACAAAGGAGAAATATTGAAGACAGGATACGGATTCTTGGAGAAGGTTGTACTTCATCACAACCTAAACCATCTCCTCTAGTTCTTGCGCGTCCGAGTACTGCAGAAGACTTGGATGCCATAAAAGAACTTCCCGATCCTGTAAGAGACCTTCAACCGTTCGAAGGAAATCCTCTCCAGTACGTATCCTGGATTCACAGTGGAGAAACTATTCGACAGGACTATAAAGTAGTCCAAGATAAACTTATTTATAGAGCCATCCTTAGGCACATACGACAAAAAATTAGGGGGCCTGCAGACGCTGCTCTTGTGTCTTACAATATTTTCGATGAGTCTATTGTGTCTTACAATATTTTCGATGAGGATTGGCTGACAAAAGAGATGTCAGGACACTTGAGTATCAGCTGCATGCAATGTGTCAGAGGAATGTGAGCGTTGACGAATTTTACTCCAACGTTAACCATCAACTTTCTCTGCTATTTAATAAAATAAAAACAGAAAATTATTCTGCGGAAACAATTTCCGCCCTGACTGAGAGCTACCGTAATCGAGCTCTTGACGTTTTCATACGAGGTTTGAATGGTGACCTCTCGAGAATGCTTGTCATTCAAAAACCTCAAACCTTACCTGAGGCATACGCATCTTGCCTCGAATTCCAAAATCTTAATTTCAGGAACACCTCAATCCACGGAGGACTTTTCAGGAACTCAATACCTGCACCGGTTAACCAAATATTTTACCCACATCCCAATATTTCAGGCCAGGGACCATTTGTCCAACAAAATCAAACGCTTTCTGACAGAATTAGAGACTACAACATTCAAAGGAATGTGAATCCATAAAGATAGTTCCCTTTTAATAGGCCACCACCACCAAGGCCCCACCAGCCGAAACCTCCTGTTTCAATGGAAGTTGGCAAGTCCCTACAGGCTCGACAGGTTGACTATCAAAACAGACTAACAAATTTTCAACCAAATAAACGTCGTAATGACTCCCAGCAGTTCCCGAAGAAAACACAGAGGCTTTTCAACATCGAGACAACAGAGGATGATCTGGGTACTCAAACTTATGACGCGTCGCCAGAATTATCTCTGGACAGCGACGAGGCGCATCAGGATTGCAACGAGGAAAACTTGGATCTAAATTTTATGATGGACGCCTATCCAGCGTACCATACATAGAATATCGTAAAAGAGATGGAAGAACGCTATCATTTTTGGTAGATACTGGAGCAAACAAGAATTTTGTTAGTACTTAATTATCACAAGGTGCTTAAACTTTAAGGAAATCCTTTGTAATTAATTGTGCAGCAGGTGTCATTGAAATAAAGTCAAAAATTAGCGAAGCATTTTTTAAAAATCTGGGTAATAATACCATTCTTGATTTTTACGTTCTTCCTGGTCTCTCATCATTCGACGGTATAATTGGCGATGATACATTCAAATCACTGGAACGTATCATTGACAGGAAGCGCAATACGCTTTTCTTAAGCCCTAACATAAAAATTCCTTTAAAATCCAAGTTTTCCAAGCAAGTCAATGTCATTCAAGCTAAATGTGAGCACCTTAGCCCTGACTTAAACTCTGAGTTGAACGAGATGCTTCAATATTTTCAGGAAATTTTTGGCCCCATATCCGACAAAGAAATGATCGAAACAAATGTACATGCTGAATTCAAAACCACTACTTCTGACCCAATTTATACCAAATCTTACCCCTATCCTATCAATTTGCGGCAAGAAGTCGAAAAACATATTGCAACGATGCTCAAAGACGGCATAATTCGCGCATCCTTACAATTCACCACTCTGGGTGGTACCGAAATAGTTGAACTTGTCTGGGGAAAAGCAATATAGAGTGGTTATCGACTTCAAAAGGCTAAATGCCGTCACTGTCTCGGACACCTACCCTATCCCCGACATAACAAGCATGCTGGCTAGTCTTGGAAGCTGTAAATACTTTACAACTCTAGACCTGACATCAGGATTTCACCAAATTCGAATGAAAGAGAGTGACATCCCCAAGACGGCGTTTTCAACAGCAAACGGAAAGTACGAGTTCACCAGACTCCCTTTCGGCCTAAAAAATGCACCTGCAATTTTTCAAAGAGCTATAGATGCTGTTCTGAAACCCTTTATTGGGAAAATTTGCTTTGTTTACATCGATGATATTATCATCCTGGGAAAAAGCGAACAAGAACACCTAGATAATCTGCAAATTATTCTAAAACAATTAAAAAAGGCAAACTTTAGGGTCAATCTCGAAAAGTCTAAATTTTTTCAAAAACAGGTAGAAATCTTGGGATATATTGTGTCGGAGGACGGTATTTTTCCAGATCCGAAGAAAATTAGCGCTATACAGAAAATTGAACCACCTGAGAGCCTCAAGGATCTCAAAGCGTTCCTTAGGCTTGCTTCGTATTATAGAAAGTTTGTGAGGGATTTTGCTAAAGTAGCGAGGCCTCTGACCCAGCTTACAAGGGGCAAAAATGCCCAAATCAAGGCAGACCAATTCAAGAAAAAGACAATAAGCTTGAGCGAATCGGAATTAAAGGCTTCTAACCAATGAAAAGCACTTTTAATTTCCACGGATATTTTAGGCTTTCCCGATTTCAGTTAACCATTCATCCTTAGACTGACGCATCTAATTTTGCGATCGGAGCGGTTTTGTCACAAGGTGAAATTGGTAAAGATAGACCAATAACTTACGTCTCTAGATCCTTGAATAAAACAGAGGAAAATTATTCAACCGTAGAAAAAGAAATGCTTGCAATTATTTGGGCCCTCGATAAACTCAGGTCGTATCTATACGGCGCTAAAAAAATAAAAATCCTTACTGATCACCAACCAATAACCTTCGCTTTAAGCAACCGGAACTTTAACATTAACCCTTTACGGCGCAAGAACATGTTCTTGTTTTTTTAATTGAAAATATGTTAAGATGAGCTATATAATAACGGTAAAAATAGTGAAAAAAATCATATGTAAGAAAAAGTATTTATTTTTGAAAAAACAAGTTGGGTAAACAGACCTACGCTCATGTCAGAAGGGTTTTGTATTCAATTTTCAAAATGCTGTCACCAGATTGAATAAAGTCAAGAAGCATGTCAATGACGATTTTATTGGAGAAACTATGAAATTCGAAGATCATACTATTATTAACAAAGTTGAACGAATTTAGACCTCTGAGGTTTTTGTTATTGTTATACTCATAAATATCTCCCTTGATAATTATTTCAGATGTCCATTCGCGAGGGAGGAAACACATTTTTTATGTATTTCCCCCCTGTGCCCCACTGAAGCAAAAACTGACAGTTTAAGAACTGTTTTGAAAAGCTCCCATGAAAACTTTCATTTCATACTCATATCGGCTACGTTTGATGAATTTTTTTTCAGGGGCCACTCTCCTGTACTGTTATCATCGATTAATAGCCAATTTTTTCGAATCCTAGAGTTGTTACAAAGCCCTTTTGCTAGAAGCTCCCTCCCGCCTCCTTGACTTGTTTCACTTATGAGTATTAATTGTAGGTACTCATCTTCAGTCATTCATTAAATTGAGTCAAGTGTTCAAAGCATGCACCTTAAACGCTGAAGTTGGGAAAACTCAAAATTATTCAATCTTCGCATTTAAAGCAGCCTCTATTTTGTTTTACGATTACGGATACCACAAAGGTATTCATGACACCTATCATTCCTGAAATTTTCATGCAAATCCTAGCAAAACTGTAGTGTCTGAGTCGGTAAAAAGCGCATGTTGTTCCATAGCCATATGTTGCCATAGTAATACATGCAGGGCATATTGTCCCATAGTAATACAGGAAAATTCAAACCGCTATAACTTTGCTAAATATGATTCAATCTTTATGAAACTTGCAGGGTTAATTAATCTTATAAATGCTGAGTTTCATTGAATTTAAGGGTACCGTGAAGATTTTATTCAAGAAAACATAAAATCGATAAATCATACTATTACAAACAAAGTTGAGTGAATTGCGACTTCTCACGTATTTGTTGTTGTTGTACTCATCAAGGCCTACATTCTTGATTTTTTTCAGATTTTCCGGATCACAGGTGTCCAATCGCGAGGGGGGGACACAAATTTTTCGTGTATTTCCCCTCCCTGTGCGCCCCTCGAAGCAAACTTTGCCAAACTAAGACATGTTTTGAAAAGTTCTCATCAAGACCTTTCATTTGATACCCATATCGGCTACCTTCAATTCAATTTTTTTCGGGGGGTCACTCCCCTATATGGGGAGAACCCCCTTAAATACCTTATGAAAAATTTTTGTGCTTGAACTTTGAAGAGAGCACCACTTTACACCTACATACAAAATTTGATGCTTCTAGCTTAAGTAGTTTCCGAGAAAAACTGCTGTGACACACGGACGGACAGACAGACGGACAGACAGGACGCGATTTTAGAAGGGTTTTGTAAAATTATTTTACGAAACCCTTAAAAAACAATGAGATGCAGATGTGCATCATGGTGTTAAAAACATATTAATATTCACGAACTGTGGAAAGAACCGAAACAGTTATTGTTTTTATTAAAACATAAGGCTAGCCACACTTTTCACATTCCGTTTGGGCTGTTTCAGTACATCCTGGATATTTACACCGAAGCCTTTTGTCGATCCAAACAGGCCAGTGCCCTAACTGATCCAATCTGATATCTTTTGGCGGGATGTGCTGACAAGGCCCTTTTTTCTTTTTGTCCTGGATGAGTGCTTCTACATCGCTAGTACGCTTCAGCCGGTTTGTACTTTTATATTTGGCTAAAGTTTCAGCAACTTACAATCGGAAATCAGCAGAATTTGGCAGCTTGACATTATTTTCCGTGCCAGCATGAATTCTTCTATACAATAGCCAAGAATTAGTCAAGGTCATGTCCAGGAAATGGTAAAACAGCCTCATAAACCAACGTTTGCTCCGAAGTCTAATTTTAGTCCATGTGGTCTATACCTCCTATGTGACGATTATATTCTGCCACAATAAAGGGTCGTTCAACATTGATTTGTTTCTTTTGTGACCTGTCGAATCTACTTACGATAGATGTGGGATTTTCGGCAGCAAAGTTGGATGCTAGATTCACAATTTCATTATCTCTCCAGGCCACCACCGATATTTCAATACCATTATAGCTTGCAACCTGTTCAATCGATGTGCCTCTAGGCTGTTTTTTCTGCTGTTTTTCTTCTGGGAGTTTACAGTTCAGGATCCGTTTTCTCCGAACGGTGCCCAAAGCTAATATACCACGGTGTCACAAGAATTCAATCAAGGGTAGCGATGTATAATAGCTATCAAAAAATAGTCTATAGTTTTGGTTGGCAGGAATTTCTCTGGCAAGTCGGACCACTACATTAGATGAGGCACCTAATTGAGGCTCGTCATCTGCGCATATATTCCCTTGGCCACTGTAAACTTCAAATTTGTAGCCATATCCACTTGCACCACAAATAGCGAACAGTTTGAAGCCCCACTTGTGGGGTTTGTCTGGCAAATATTGCTTCAGAGCAGATCGTGCTTTGGTTGAACACATTTGTTCATCAACAGACAAATGTTGTTCTAGAGGCACTTTTCTAAAGTTATAATTTAGCTTTTCAATTATTGGCCTGATTTTATAAAGTCGATCAGAATTTGGCTGACTATACGGTAACATTTTAGAGTTATCATTGAAGTGTAGTACTTGCCTCAGAAACTCGAACCGTTTTAGTGTCATTATCTCAAGTTTGTTGGCGTAGCCATATATCTGTGACCAGTACATTCGAACATTGGGCAGGGTAATTATGGACATGTAGTAAATAATTCCAATAAACTGTCTTATTTCCTGGCTTGTAACATTTATACGTTTACTTGCATCTTTTTGCACGCTGTACAGGTTTGTTTTGTCTCTTATGAGATCCACAATGTCGTCAGTAAATAAGTAAGAAAATACCTGGTAAGGCGTCTGTAATTGCAGTATTCCATTTGATAACTTGGAAGATCCCCAAAACCTCATCTGGTCTTCATTTAGTTCTAAGTTTTTATTTTTCCATAGGTTATTCGTTTTGGGATCACATGCGCTTCGTGAAGTTGTGTTGACTTTGGAGCTGGTACTGGGTACTGAAACAGCAGGCGGTATCTCACATGGTTGAACTGTAGTGCTTGTATTGATCTCAGAGCTTGGTAGCAAGATATCTTCTTCCTGATCGTCTAGGAAGGGTATTTCTGGTTCCTCATCCGAATCTTGGCGTAAATTTTGATTTTCCAACATGTACGATGAATCAGCTACATCGTCGTCGTCTGAAAAGTCTAAGTCATTCTCACTATCTTGGCTTAGAATAGTTCCTAATTCGATAGTTGACAAAGGCTTAGAGCCTGAACGCGGAAACCTCAAACTCATATTGAGCCTGAAAAGAGAAAATATTACTCTCACGAAAAAAGAAATAAAATATAACAATTTAGCGCAGTGTTGCATTACTGCATCAAAACAAAACTTGAGAGTATCTCTATAAAAACAATCTAAGCATTTGAATTGCATGTTCTTAGCTAAAACCAATAACTAACATTTACTGTGCGGTAATTCCACGTCAATACTTTCCAATATAACCACTCAAAAAAAAACAACGGAAATTATACGCGAACAACACAAACCGGTTCTAAGGGATCCGTCACTTCAAGTGGCCAAAAATTACAAATAACACCGTCTAGCACGAACGTGAGGAACTGCTGCAGATATGCATTGCTGCGTTGAAAGGTATTTTATTCGTTGCTTTGAACGAGTAGAGAGAATATGATGCACATCTGCTACTCATCGCCGTAAAGGGTTAAGTTCAAAAGATGGGAATCTCGTATAGAAGAGTTGAACTATGAGTTGCTCTACAAACCTGGTAAAACAAACGTTGTGGCCGATGCATTATCACGATTACCTTTAGTAATGAATATGATCGCTGATGATTCTTTTACAGCTCACAGTACTGAAGAGGACAACAGTGATCTGATCCCGTGCTGTGAAGCACTGATTTATGTATTTAAACGCCAGCTGATATTTTCTGAAGGCAAGGAAATATTCGCTCACGAAGAGCCTCATCTCAATTATCATCGATATTACATTAAATTATCTGTCATCAATAAGGAAACCCTACTTCCAATTTTACGGGAACATCTCAACCCAAATGTAATTAATGGAACTAAAATCCCAGAAATCCATATTCAAAGCCTACAAGATATCTACAAAGAGCATCTTCAAAATTATAAGATTCGTATTACTCAACGTATTGTCCAAGACATTGCGAATGAGGATAACAAATTGAGAATAATTAGCAAAATTCACCGTAGGGCACACAGGAACAGTAAGGAAAATAAGGAGCAAATATTGGAAGACTATTACTTCCCGGCCATGGCACGGCTCACTAAAGCTTTCGTTGCAGACTGCGAAATCTGCAACACATGTAAATATGATCGTCACCCGCTCAAGCCCGAATTACAGGAAACCCCGATCCCAGAGTACCCTACAGAAATATTGCATATAGATTTATGTACTATCAACGGAGAAAAGTTTTTGACATGCGTTTATAGATTCAGCAAATTTGTCAAGTACTTTCGCGTCAAAAACAAGTCGGCCCTGTATCTCCGTGACAAAATCGTCCGATTGTTGCACTACTTCACTGTCCCTAAGATACTTGTCTCTGACTATGAGGGGAGCTTCATTAGCCCAACAATCCTAAATCTCATTGAGTCACTCGGTATTCAGGTGTACCTGGCACCACCACAAAAGAGTGAAGTCAATGGCGCGATCGAACGAGCGCATTCCACCATCCTGGAAATCATTAGGGGTCTTAAAAAGGAAATGCCAGATTTACCCCTGAGGGAACTCGTAGAGATCTCAGTAGATCCATACAACAATACCTTCCATTCAGTAACCAAAACTAAGCCCGCCGATGTTTTCTTCAGAAGACCCCAGCGCATCAATCACCAAGGTGTATCTGACTTCCAGACCAAGCTGCAAGAAAACATAAAAGCGGAAATAACCCGGAAACAGAAATTGCAGTCGATTTCCATAATAAGCGGCGTGCTAAACCAAAAAAATATGAAACAGGCGAGGTTATATTCAAGTGCAATAAGCAGATCAAAGCTAAAAGTAAACCTCTTTACGCGAAAGAAATCCTTAATAAAGATAATCGCGTCACTGTAACCACGTCTACCGGGAAGCGTACTCATGAATCTCATCTTAAAAATAAACCTGTTGAATCCCTAGTGCCTTAAAAAACTCCCTTTCTTCTCTTTTAGAAGCATTCTTTGTACGGCGAACTCATTGGTCACGGTTCATGAGTATAAGGGGCCACTGATGTCCATAAACCCAGGTTTTGGCAAGATTATCGACGGAAGCTTCAAAATTATCCATACAATTAACATATCCACGTACCGTGACATCCGTAATACTGCAAGTGTAACGATAAACCGAGATGTAAACAGATCTAGCATAATCCTTCCAAAACTTCATCAATCTGTGTCACAAATCAACGACTTACTGGCTCAGCTTAGCTCGGATAGGCATAAAAGGTCCATCAATTGGTTTGGATCCGCATGGAAATGGATCGTGGGTAGCCCAGATGCAACGGCTTGGGACAGTATCCTCAGAAGTCAAAACAGCCTAATCAATAACAACAACAAACAATACAAAATTAATCAACATTTAACACACCTTTTGACAAAATTATCGATAACTACAACAGAATAGTCTTAGACATTGATAACCGTAATAGCGACAAATTTGAACCGTTACTTTTTAACCGACTAAATTTTCTAAAGGACAAAATAAAAGAAATTGTCCGGGCTTGTCAGCTTGCAAAGTGTGGCATTGTAAATTCAATTCTCCTGAATAAATCAGAGCTCCAAGAGCTCATTTCTCGAGTCGACACCCTGCCGTACGAAAATGAAGTACAGGCTATTGAATATGCAGAACCCCTTGTTCTGATTAAAGAATCCCTACTCCTTTACGTAAAATGCCTCCCAAAAACCGGAAAGACTACGTTCAATAATATATTGGTTCGACCTACAATCTCTCAAAATAAATCTATCCTTCTTAACTACTCCAACTTATTTGTGGCAGATAATTTGCGGTATGGAGTAAAATCAGGTTGTTCAAAAATGCAGAATGTTACAATCTGCAAAAGGAATCAAATTCAACAATTAGACAAAGATGATTGCATCTCACAGATCTTAGACGGATCACATGCCTTTTGCACTTACCAATACCACGAAAAACAGATTGTGGAGGTCAGCAACTTCATTGGTAGGCTACAGTCTCCAAACAAAACACAAATCCTTAACGGATCGTTTGTAATTATTTTTCAAAATGAAACCATTCAATTAAACAATGTAATATATCAGAGCCGTTCCATCGAAACCTTCCATCTTTTGCCCGAAATATTCTTGGGAAACCTTACCGAAATCCAGCTTGACTTCCATTCCCTACATAAATTGCATCTAGATAATGTAAAAACACTAGAAAATTTTGCAACCTGCAGTACCATATCTTTAACATCTGACATAGCCATTATAAGCTTAATAATTATCCTAATTTCGATATTTTTCTTTTGGCAATCGCATAAATTTAATGCAAAAACACAAACCCAGTTCACTTGTACCTACCCAAATATCATAGAATTTCTACCGAAAAAAATATAAATCAGCGGGACGCAGATTTTTTAAGGAGGGGGGAGTTAACACATTCCGAACCCGATCACCTTCCTACATTCCCAACATTTCATCTTTCCCACGTCTAATTGTTTATGGTTGCACTTTTTGCATTCGCGGAATCCCATTTCATGTACATGTGTGAACTTTGTTCTGCTTTTCAGGAATATGTAAACCACGTTTTGCAGCATTAGCATTTCCACCAAATAAAAGACTTTTGTAAACTAGAATAAGTTTCAGTTGATTGCAATTAATAAATGGATACGCAATTTTCAAACGTAGTTTTTTTTACCGGAGTAATTCGCAAGTTCCATAACTTATATATGTATATATATATATATATATATATATATATATATATATATATACATATATATATATATATATATATATATATATATATATATATATATATATATATATATATATATATATCTATATATATGTGTATATATATGTGTATATATATATATATATATATATATATATATATATATATATATATATATATATATATATATATATATATATATATATATATATATATATATATATATATATATACATACTTTATTCAACAGGATAATAGTGTACCAGTCATAAAGGATACCCTTTTTGTTTCCTACGACTTAGACATACGGCAGGAAAAAGCATAGGGAGAAAAAGTTGTTCGATAACAATAAATACAAAAAATTAAGCTGCATGAACCAAATCTTTCCGTTTTTCAATAGTGATGCGAGCATTGTATTGAAAAATATTGTAGTAATCGAGCATTTGCCTAGGCAAACTGCTCGAAAACCAACATAATGCTTGATCAAATTTTAATTGTATATTTTAAAAGGAAACATATCGACTATCAATAGTGAAAAGAATTTTTCAAAGGGTCGCCCCTCTTCTGACAAGTTTCATTGCCTTAGCATATATAGTTTCGAAGAAAAAGGTCTGTGACATACAGACGGATGTACGGACCGACGAACACAGGTCGTATTTTAGTAGAAGACCCTAAAAATGGTGCCGTGAGCTAAAAAAATCAAATTGACCATTTCGTTAATTTTGAGTTTTTTTGCTTTCTTTAATTTATTGTCCCCGAATTTCGACTGAAATTCTGATTGCATCAATTTGGTTTCTTTCTCTGTTGGCATAAAACTTAAAATCCACTTTGAAATTTTTTACTTTTGTTGTACGAAAATCATAAACGAAAAAGACAAATCATCTTCGCTATTTTTCCAAGATAAACTCGCACCGAAGCCTGCTCTACGGCACGACACAGGGCCAACGAAGGATGGAAATTACATCGGGTGTTGCCCAGGGACCTATCCTTGGTCCGGACCTGTGGGACGTGTCTTGCGACGGGCTGCTGAGACTTGAGATGCCAGATGAGTCGCGCTTGGTCGGCTATGCGGATGATGTTGCGGCTCTGGTCGCTGGATGCACCGTTGAACAGGCGCAACTTAGGCTAGGTATACTAATGCGCCGAACGAGGGACTGGATGACTGCTCGCGGGCTCAGTTTAGCACTGGAGAAAACCGAAGTGGTCATCTTGACAAAAAAAGAGAATCCCTAGAGTAAGGATGATCAGTATTGGCGACATAAAAATCGAATCGAAATCAGCGGTGAAGTACCTGGGGCCACTGATCGACTCGAAAATGAGTTTCTCTGAGCAAATCTGGCAACGGCTGAGAAGGCTTCTTCGGGAATATCGGCTCTGAGTCGACTTGTGGCCAATGTTGTGGGGACCCAGCTCATCAAAATGACGCCTCTTGATGAGTGCTGTAGGGTCAGTTTTACTGTACGGAGCAGAGGTATGGGGCGACGCTCTCAGCAAGGAGGTATACTTAAAACGTTTGGCACAGGTACAGAGAAGAGCAGCACTGAGAATTGCATCTTCGTATCCAACAGTTTCTGACTCGGTGGTGAGAGTTATTGCAGGCGTGATACCTGTCTCCCTCCTTGCTAGAGAGCGTCGCGCTATTTACCTGCGCCGAAACGAGGATGCGAGGGAGATGGTTGTTCGTGAGGAGAGACAGCGCTCGCTCAAGGATTGGCAGCAGTCTTGCGTCAGCTGCACGAAGGGAAGGTGGACTGCGCGCCTCATCCCGGATGTGAGACCGTGGCTCAATCGAAGGCATGGTGAGACTGACTTCTATCTGACCCAGCTTTTGAGCGGTCATGGGTGTTTTCAGTCCCACCTGCATAAGATCGGTAAGTCACGGTTTTGTCCAGGAGACGAGGACAATGCTTGTCACACATTTTTTGCGTGTACAAAATGGGTCAGGCTGCAAAGGGAACGCTACAGGGAGAGCTCACCCCGGATAATATAGTTGCGGTGATGCTTGGGCAGTCCTAAAATATAAGAGGGACTCACAGCAGCCGGGGGCATTGGGGCTGAGGGATCGCTCTTCTGGCATTTCCTCTTCCCTTCTCCCCTCCCACTAGGAAAGGGGCGCCCCAGCTTGAAGGCACCCCATGGCGTAACAAAACGAGACCTGGCCCGAAGTAATGTGTCAAAAGGTTCCAGGCTGGGTTCTCAGGTTGACAGGGGAGGTGTTTAGTGGGTAGTCCAGTCGCGCATGGGAGTCCTACACTCTGTGAATAAATAGCATTCACCTCCCTACCACAAAAAAAAAAGATAAACTCGAGGTGCTGAAACAAAGAAATAAAACTCATATTTTCTATTATAACAAAACATTTTCCCTATCGCGCGTGTGAATAAATTTCAAACTTAATCTACTCTCCGCTGTTGTTGTCGTCATTGTTAAAATCAAAAATACCAAACACAGCAAATTACACTGCGAGAAAATAATCAGAACCCAGATATCATAAAAACAACAACAACCACAAGTCAAAAATATTAACAATCAGCAGTAGAAGCAGTTTCAGCACCACAAACTCCATGAATTGGATTAGCTTTAGCCTTTTGGCATGGACTTTAATTTTTCTGGAATTCGTTAGTCAGCACTCGTCGAAGGAGGACTCGGTGAATACCCTTACTTTTAATTGTTTTTTTATATTTAAATAGTTGCTTTATAAAAATTCTATATATGTTATGTTTTGTCATTTTTGCTTCGGGTAGTATTTTAAAAATAGAATTATATGTTGCGTTACCATTATTTTGATTTTGTGTTCCCTCATACACACGCTAGAACTTAAAAGTAACTATTTTAGTCAGATCAACTGAATACAATAAACAACAAGTTGAGTAAGCAGGAGAGTGCTCCTACCAGAAGGTCTTTGTAAACATCCTAGGGTTAGAAACAAGTTTTCTAATAGTCTGAATCGATAAACAACCCGACTACAAAATATACAGAAAACCAACCACAACTGTTCATACCATACATGAAACATCTAACCACCCCGCAAAACATTAGCTAGCAGCGTACAGATCAATGGTGCAGAGGCTTCACTCCATTCCCATGACTCCTACTAACTACTCAAATGAACTAAACAACGTTTACAGAATAGCTAATAATAACGGATGCAAACAATGTGACATTGACAAACTTGTCACACAGTACAAACAGAAACAGGAACGCCAACCGACTGAAACTCATAAGAACAGTGTTAACAGTGGGTTTTGTTAACATACGGAGGCAAAGAGACATACAAACAATCAAACTTCCTTAGGAAATACAAATTGCAAACTGCATTCAAAATGAACAACAACATTGGAAATAACCTGAAACGAAAACTGAATGATCCATCATTATACGAAAACAGCGGCATATACAAACTGACATGCAAGGACTGCGACATGGTATATATAGGAAGGTAAACACGAAAACTAACGACAAGATACAAATTGCACTTACGATCTTTCTTACACAACAAGGCAGTGTCCAATTATGCGACGCATCTACAAAACCACACACATGAGCCTGACGCTATGAGAAACTCTATGAAATTGCTACACAAACAAAGCAAAGGACCGAGACTTGACATCCTAGAAAGGCTTGAAATTTATTAACATAGAAAGACAGACGGTAACATTATAAACGAACAATTTGTTACCAATTCCGGCGCAATTTTCTTAGTACTAGACCACACTCTTAGACAAAAATGGAAACGAGATGAAACATAACAAACGGACATCCAACAAACAAAAAAACAAAAAAAAAAACCTTATTATCCCTCTACCTGGCATAATTTAGTACTTGACGTAATTTCCTACCTGACCTAATTACCCATCCGCTAATCACCCATCCGCTTAACCCATCCTACGACTATATGTATAAAGTCATTCCCTTCAACACATCCTTTAGACACTGAAGATTACTCGAAGTAGTCGAAACGCGTCTACTCACACAACGAAGCAAGGCCCGACGGCTTTTAAAGAAAAAAGAGAATTGGCCTGCGGATATCAAATAAACAAAATTATTGATTAAACACTATTCCTTAAATTTTCATGAAAATTGAAAGAAAATAAAAGTTCCTAGGTCAATTTGAAATATGTATCAACCATAAACGCATGTTATTGTTGTTGTCATTCCATAAAATTGAAATGGCTATAACTCACTTGATTATGATTCGATCTTGATTAAATTTTGTGACCTTAAATGTCTTATATTAATCTATATGATTGCAAGAAGTTTTAAGGTACCGTTTTGATTTTATGGGCGAAAATGTAAAATCTACCAATCATGCTATTGTTAAGAAAGTTGAGTGAATTTCGATTTCTGAGGTATTTGTCGCCCTTGTACTCATAATGGGGCACATACATGATAATTTCCAGATTTCTCGGCTCAAAGGTGTCCAACCGCCGGGGGGGGGACATACATTTTTGGCACATTTTGCCTTCCCCTGGACCCCCTAATATTAGATAAGGAATGGTAGGCTGTATGGCGATGAGATGGCTACGTTTCGCCATTAGTATTGGTAGGATTCGATACAGCTAGAAAGTTGATACATCGATGAGCGGCATCCTGAGCTCGAAAAGGATGAAGTGCGCATTTGCCTTGGTTTTGATAGATGTCAACCCAAACATTTTAGAAAGCCTTCTCGGCCAACAGGAGGACGCTGATTCACCGGCAGGTGATCCCTGATGTCTGTCATTGCTGCATTAAGCTGGTGTTGACACAACAGCAGAGGGTTGAAGTTCCCATGCTGTCTGTCTAAGAGGCTGGATTGAATACGTTACAGATTGAGAGTCGCCAAGGTCATCTGTAAGGATAGCATTGAAATTAAGTTTGGAACTTAAGCTGTGGTACCTTCGAGTTGCAGATCCTTTATCTCATTGGAGAGTTTTCCCAGTTCATGTTTAATGGAGGAGAAACGTTTTTGAGTCATCTGTTCCATTTTGCCGAAGAGGTTTAATGTCGAGTCGATGAATGATGTTTGATTTTTGAGTAGAGAGTGCAGCTTGTGCTGATCTCCTTGCATCGTCTTAATGATCTGAGCCATTTGGTTAGCGTACTTCTCGTCCAGAACCCCGAACAACGACCTGGCCATTCCACCCACTGGGTTTATTGCTCCTTGCCTCGACCTGATCTTCAGCACCTGGTTTGCGCTGGAAAGCTGGTCGGTTAAGTGTTGGAACTGCTAATGCAAATGTAAGCAGATAGTGTGCCGAGGATCATGATCACATAGTTGTTGTAGCCACATTGTGCCGTTCTGCAGCGTGGCCAGCTCCATCCAGTAAGCCTCCAGGTCATAGTAGACCAAAAGTTTCCACTCGCTTGTCGAGAGGAAGGCATTTCCCAATGATTGAAAATGCAGTCCTGGATGTGGTCCAGTTGATGACACCTTGATGGGATTGGCCACGGTTAGAGGGATCAGTAGGCAGACCAGCAGGAACGATAGGAGAGACATCCTTCTGCTCCTAGAGTGAAGTCCCTTGTGATAATTGCTGGGCCTATCTGCCTGATGCTGTGCCTCGGGTCGGATTTGGGTTTCCACCTCGGGACCAGCTGCTTCTGATGTCGTGTTCTCGATCACTGGTAGTGGCGCTAGACGATGGATGGGCCTTCTTACTATTTCAGCGGCTGCCTTCACGTCTGCAACTCTGGTGCAGCCGTCAGCTCCTTGATATATTTATATGATTCGTCCTAGGGGCCATTTCATAGTTGATACGTTATTGTCCTTGATGATGACGATGGTTCCCCGGGTAGCGTTTGGTTGACATTGTCGCCACTTAAAGCGATGTTGCAGTAGGTTCAAATATTTGCGGGACCATCGTCGCCAAAACTCGTCCTTCAAATAATTTATCCGCTTCCATCGGGCATGAAGTCTGCCAGTGACAGGCTCCGCCCAACCATCCACCATGGCTGTGAGGGGTTCACCGATGAGGAAATTCCCACGAGTCAACGCTGCCAGATCGTTGGGGTCTTCGGACATCCCCAGAGTTGAGGATGGCCTCCACCTGGACCACCAGGGTGTGCAGTTCCTCATACGTGAGTGTGGTTGATGAAGCACCTCAACGAAGTAGGTTCTTGGCTGGTTTGACGGCCGCCTTCCACAGTCCACCAAAGTGTGGGGTGCGAGAAGGGATGAAATGAAATGGTATTCCCCGAGTGTTGCAAGAGTTGACTACCTTGTGTTGACCCTCGGCTAAGTAAAGTGAGGAAGACAGCTCATGTAGCTTATTTTACGCAACTGCAAAATTGGTCGCATTGTCGCAATAGGTGTCCTTGCCGAGACCTCGTTTCCCGACGAAACACTCCACCGCACCGATGAAAGCTTCGGTGCTGAGATCGCTCACCAATTCCAGATGGATGGCCTTGGTAGCAAAGCAGCAGAATATAGCGATGTATCCCTTCTGAGGCCGCACACTTCTGCCTCGCTAGTGTATCAGTACTGGTCCGCAGAAGTCGACGACCGAGCAGATGAACGGGTGAGCCGCTTGCACGCGAGTTCCTGGTAGATTCCCCATAATCTGATCGAACAGTTGTAGCCATGCCTTGATACATCGCATGCATTGTCGAACAATCACCCGTGCTAGCTGCTTCCCCTTGATAGGCCAGAAGTGTTGTCTCGTGGTAGCTAACAGTACCTGAGCTGCAAGATGGCAATTATTGCCATGAATATCCATCATCAGTAACCTTGTAAGCGGATTCGCAAACGGTAGCAATGTGGGGTGCTTGGCCTCGAAGGCGAGTTGTGATGCCTCCAGCCTCTCGCCAATGCGCAGGATTCCGTCCGAACCCAGGAAAGGAGCCAGACCCAATAGAGGGCTGCTCTTGTTGACCTGCCTATGTAGTTGGATGTCTCGCAGGTCCTCACGAAAATCTTGTTACTGAATACATTTCACGATCACTCCGGTTGCTCTGGAGAGTTTGTGGCTCGTTTCTGCACGGCTGCGCACTTGAGGAGACTGGGAGCTTATCCTGCAACGGTCCGCAAAACGCAGCATATAATCTCTCACCCGTTGAAGCCTTACAAATGAGTTGCCGAGTTGATCCTTGTGCACAAAATGGTTGCTTGCACTAGCTGTTGCTTTGTTTGCAACCCTGATTTGCTTCCGCTAAACTTCACAAGCTTCGGTACCCTTGTACGGAGGTGGTCAGTCCACCTCAGGTCCAGTCAAGACACCTGTGACCAGAGTTTGCTGTCCTTTAGCTCGGCTGGTGCCAGGCCACAGGATAGGATGTCCGCAGGATTGTTGTGGGACTTCACATGTCACCACTGAGTTGGTCTCGACAACGATTGAATCGTCGAAACACGGTTGGCCACTAAAGTGCTGTAGGATGAAGCGGTTGAGTTGACCCACGCCAATACGACCGCTGAATTGGACTCCAAACGTGGCACTGTCAATACCTTGATGGAGGCTGCCCTGTACTTTGCACAGAGCAGCCTAACGTTGACTTGACCGCTCAGGGATGTTGAGCGGACATAGATCACAGCACCATATGCCTTCTCTGAGGCGTCGCAGAAAGTATGCAGCTGCAGCTGGACTGGTCCCTCGCAAGCGATAACGTGCCGAGAAAAACGAACACTTCACAATGATGGTAGCTCACCGCGAAAATGGGCCCACTGTGCTTGTATGTCGAGCAGCAAGGCCGCATCCCAGTCCAACTTCAATCACCATAACGCCTGCAGGAACAATTTGGCGGAAATTGTCTGTTTTCGGGAGCCAAATTACTCCCGAAGTCTTCATGTAGTCTTTTGAAAGGCCGGTAAAGTCCGACTGGACCTCCTGGTTTTTCACACTGATTTGCTGCAGGAGATGCGGATGATTGGCACACCATTTGTGCAAATGAATCCCTGCACTGGTAAGAACCTGACCAATTCCTCTTGTGTTGCCTCCGTCAAGCTGTCTGCCTCTATCATGACGTCGTCTATGTAACAATCATGGTGTAGTGCACTGCTGCCCAAGGGTGCTCGATCTTGTTCAGTCTGTACCAGAACACGGAGGCCTTTGGCTGCTAAGTACACGTTGTGCCGTAAGTTACGGTCTTGAATTGATAATATCGCAAAGGCTGGGGTAGACTTGCACTCCAAATCACCAGTTGAAATCTACAATCGTAGTACTGAAGCACTATTTGCCAATACATCTTGGCGATGTCGGCCGTGAAAATGAAGCGTGGCAGACGGAAACGGGTCAAAATCGCAAACAGATCATCCTGAATCGTGGGTCCGGTAGGTAGGATGTCGTTCAGGGAAACGTTCGTTGATGTTTTACTGGATGCGTTGTAAACCACTCTCAATTTACTGGTGCTACAACTCCGCTTCAAGACGCAGTGGTCCGGCAGAAAATAATGTACTTCCTTAATCGCTGACCATGTGATCTGTTCCATATGTCCCAGTCGTTTGCACCCGTCCATGAACTCGAAACACTGCCGTCTTAGATCGGGATTCTTTTTCAATCTGCGCTCAATCTCCATGAATCTTCGTAGGGCCATCTCCTGCAAGTTGCCCAGCCTGTTGGGATCTTCCTTGAAAGGAAGCCGCACCAAGAACCGGCCATCGGACTCACGTTGAGTCGTCTGGGTGAATTGTACTTCGCAGACTCTTTCAGTCGTTGTGCAATTGTGCTGTGGATCCAGTACTTCCTCAACCTCCCAGAATCGCTTGATAGCCTGAGTCAACTAAGTCTCCTCGGTGAGAACTCCACATGTTACTAGAAGTATTTGAGGCGTAACTACCCTTCTGGCGACAATCCAAACGAGGAGCGTGCTCTCGAGCATAGGGAGTTCAGGGCCCAATTTGATTTGCCCGACGGTCAGGACTTTGTAGAAATGCTCCACACTCAGCAGCATGCCGATTCACTCCATTTGGTGGAATGCAGTATCCACTAGCATTATTTTATCTAGGGATCCGCCACTCCGATGTGTCGAGATTCTGGGAAGATTGAAGAGATATGATTTGATTCAGAACGTAGGCCTCCAACTGCGTGGCATATCCAGACACTTTGAATTTTAGGCCGAGTACCACCTTACGATGCACCTTCTTGATGCTTCCGCCCACCCTCCCAAACAGGGCAAGTTGTAGTGAAGGCACTAGACCCAGTTTCTTGATAATCCACTCAGTTTTTAAGTTGATTTGCGAGCCAGGGTCCAACACTGCTCGGCAGTCGGTCACTCTTCCATTGCTGGCAACCACCCTAACGACAGCTGTGCTCAGCAGAACATTTTTATTGGATCCAGGTTGCATGAGAGTCATCAAAGTGGGGGCAGGCAGCACGGATGGCGGTTGAACATCCCGCTTCCTGACTGCGGAGCCAGGCGTTGTCGTTCTGGTCTGCTTGGGATTTCTGTCTCCCGTCATATGCAACAGGGTATTATGTTTCTCGGCGCATTCCTTGCAGCTTCTTGCCACGCAGACGGAAGCCTGATGACCTTTTGGCAAGCAATTTATACACAGCCTCCTTGAACGTACAAGACTCAGCCTCTTCGCAGCGTTGTCGTGGGAAAATTCCGGGCAGTAGTACAGCGGGTGATCCAGCGAGCACCTTGGGCATCGCGATGCAGCCACGGCTGCCACGGCAGCTTTGGTAATATTCTTGTGGCTGTGGTCTGGGTCCTTAGTTGTGCCACCGAGCCTTTCGAGTGCCTGGAATCGCAATTGTAGAAAATCTAGTAAGCCCTTCAAAGGTGGCAGCTCGCGTGGGTTGGCCAAAGATTGCTGACAGAGGGCATGCGTTGTCGAATCCAACTTTCGTAGCAAAACGTGTAGTAGCAATGGATCCTAACCTCTTGTGGATATTTGCAGGTTTTCCAGGCCTCTGAGACACTTGTGTGGTGTTATGCAGTGACTTTATTGCTACCACTGACGGTTTTTCAGTGGCCGGAGATGGCTGCCCCATTAATTTGTCGATGAGGGCTGACACCAAGGGTTGTCGATTATCAGATCTCTCATTAAGTGTCTTCTAGGCAGTCAGATAATTTTCACCCGACAACGCAAAGTTTCCGATTTAGAACCCAGCCTCTCCTGTTAAGTTAATCTTCAGATACCAAAGCTTCTGGCACGCGAACATCGGCTGATTATGTACCATTTGCATAAACAAATCCCGGAACTTTTGCCAGTGCAATCATTCTCCGTTGAAGGTGGGCAAGGCAATTGTTGGGAGCAACAAGCCTGGAGCCGCAGCGGACGGAACAGGTGAAGGTGCTATTTTGGTGATGACGTCAACTTTCGTTTGCAAGCGAACAACGCAATCCTGCGTGTTCTCCTCCAACCGGATGTGCTAACCTAAATTGAAGCCCTGCGCTTCAGGTTTCTCACAGAATTCATAGAACTGCTGATGAGGTTCATCCAACTGTTGCCAGCGCTACCGCACCACCTCCGCTCTAACCTTACACCAAGTCCCTGTATTCTCTGATGGTTCTAGGTGAGCCATCGTCCTCATTAGCGAATTTGCCGAGGCCCGACAACGTCATAACTTGTTTGCAAAAATGGCATTTCCCTGCGCCGATTCCGATTCGACCATTTCATGTCCGAAAAGCACTTTCACAGGCACGACGCCAACACAAAATCCCATCCCAAATAAAAAGAGTCCACTGGGTTTCCAAATAAATCTCGCTGGGGCCTCCAAAGTGTTTGCGTCAGGACTCTTTTGTACTAGTCTCTCCTTTATCGTTTCCACTTGAGTTGCAATCAAGTCCTTCAAAGGCTAAAAGCATGACTTTTCACTTTTAATTTAATTTTACTTTACTTAAAATGTTCTTTAATAAAAGCAGGATCTTTCATTATCAATTTAATTTTACTTTATTTAAAATGTTCTTTAATTAATATATTTAAAATACCATTAAACAATCTAAATATTTAAAACACCATTCCCAATCAAAAGCTGAGCCCAGACTACCTAATTGAATATATTTTATAATCTTCAAGTTTCATTAAAACTAAACACATTAATGTTTATTTTCCGACAAGCGTCAGCAGTTCCCATGCAAGAAAACGCTGACTCTTGAGCGTTCATGAGCGTCTCTTGCATGGAAACCGCTGACGCTCGTGTCTGATGTGGAGATTCACATTGCATGATATCTGATACACGAGATAAGATCTGGACAATATTTTAATGACTTGTGCCCATCAGCTAAGAAATTTTAACTTAGCACACAGTGACTTCGAAAAGTTTTAGAGTCACACAAGGTGACAAAATTAATTGTACATCGAAATTTATCAATGTTTGAATAGAATTTACAAATTTACAAAATTGAATTGAAGCCACATTGATTAACTGAATTTAACGAAATTGAAATTTAACGTAAATTAAGATTCGCGCTGCTGGTCGAGTGGGCATTAACGCCCACTAAAGACGCTCATGCCATTTAAGTGGAAATAAATCTTTTTATTTATTTTTCTCAATAAAATCAAGTTACAAACTAAATATTCGTGCTAGTAAACTTACTTTAGTTCTTGATGATTTTGCTTACAATTTTATCTATTACCCGCCCCCTATAAAACTTAATAATATCTGTTTCAAGCGTAAATTCCGCGTCACCTTGTGGCTTAACTAAACAGTTCCGCAAAGTACTTAATTTACAATCGAAGTGTAGTCCCTCCATGAATGGATTCAAAAAATTTCGTAAAGGTATACGCACTTCTCCAATCCATATTGTGAATATGATAGAAGAAGAGCGGAAATTGCAATTTTGAGAGAATTTCAGTGTGACGTATGTTTGTTTTTAAACAAATTTTGTGAAAGTAAAAATTAAAGTTTTTGAGAGAACAAGTAAATTGATTTACGAAAATGCTTTAATTATGTGGTTGATAGTTTAGAACAAATTTAGTTGGTAATTATTATTATAATTTTTAATGTACGGATATACATATATTAAGTATCTCAATGAAATCAAACATTTTAGATCAAATTATAAACAGTAGCCGTTTTCACTGAAACCTGTTGTTATGCTGCATACATCGAGGTTTTGGAGACGGTAGTGAAACCCTGGATAGACAATGTAAGTGGAGGCAGACCATACATTTTTCAACAAGACTCTGCTCCTTCACATAAAGCGATGCCGACACAAGATTGGATGGCCGAACATTTTTATGAGCACATAACACCGAACCTATGGCCACCTAGCTCCCCAGACTTTAATCCTTTGGATTAATACGTATGGCGCGTAGTTGAGCGTGAGACCAATAAGCGTCCTCATAATACCACTTCTTCGCTGAAGACTGCTATTAATGCCGTTATGGTCAATATGAACAGGAAGCGTTTGATTCGGGCATGTAATCGTTTCCGGACCCGGATCGAAGAGGTTACTGCTGCTAATGGCGATTTCATTGAATTACTTTATAGCCATCTATTAATTTAACGTAGCATAAAAAATTCCTGAAATTTCATTAAATTTTGTTGAAAATACAAGCTAATTAATTTTACTCTCAAGTTGTCCCCAAATGCCGTACGCGACCAGAATATATTGATTTGAAAGTATTCACACAATCGCTATTGTCTTTTAATTAAGTTAAGGCGCAGTAAAACTGCAAATTTGTGTCAACTTTACAGCTGTTCACCTTAGTAACGTTACGAATATATACAAAAATGTTTAAGCTGCGTCAGAATGAACCTTTGACTATTGAATCAACCCATTACATTTTGCAAAAAGTTTGTTGCAAAAATTATTAAACTCCAAAAAAATTGAACGTTTTCGTTAAAATATCGTAAATCTCGGAAACTACTTAACATATCAAGTTGATTTAAGCTACGTTTATTACATCTTAATCATTAACATTGAATTAACTCATTAAAAATTTTAAAAGTTTTTTGCAAAAATTTCCTGGAACAATATGTGGAAATTTGATACAAATCAATGTGCATGCATGATATTTATTCAGTGTGTTCAAATTACACATTTTGTTCTAGGAAATTTTTTTCAAAAATCTTTTTTAAATTTTTGATGAGTTAGTTCAATGTAAAATATTAAGATCTAACAAACATAGCTTCAATCAACTCGGTACGTTAAGTAGTTTTCGAGATTAGCTACATTTTTTAACGAAAACATGCAACAAACTTTTTACAAAATGTAATGAACTGATTCAATAGCCAAAGGATTATTCTAATTTCTACTTTAAAAAATTTTGCGAATACCCAAATTGGCAGTTTTACTAGGGAACAGTACTTAAATTTAAGAGTACATTATACTGCACGATGCATTATAGACAAACTGTCTATTCGTAGTTATTATCGTAAATTAATAATTTTAGTAATCAATGATTAAAATAAATTAAGACAAAAAGTATAATTTTTCATAGAGTTTGTAGAGTAAAGAAAGTAATAAAATTTATATCGTTATGGAATATTTTTCAGCATTTGAAAAACTTTATGAGGTATACACTGATTAAAATTTAAATGTTATGGCCGCTTAATGTTATTCTGTTAAGTAATTATTTTTCGTTATGTTTTTAAAATAATGTTTATTTTCTCCGGTTCGATTTGCTAATGAACATAAAACTGTGAACATTCATAATTAATTAAAATGATTCATATTGCTGAAATTATATTTTGAGCTTGATTTAGCTTATCTTATACAATTAATTGTATAAATTAAC
The DNA here is from genome assembly GCA_963969285.1 of Odontomyia ornata. Classification (NCBI taxonomy): domain Eukaryota; kingdom Metazoa; phylum Arthropoda; class Insecta; order Diptera; family Stratiomyidae; genus Odontomyia; species Odontomyia ornata. Next base: position 219,012,282 of record OZ017738.1, on the reverse strand, counting down.
AAATTGAATGCTTATCATATAGTTTTAATATAATATTCTCTGCAAGTCTGAGAGCAATGTTTGAAAACAAAATATTATGAATTTATTTGCTTAAGAAAGCTATACCTTAAGGCGCAGCCCCCAGTGAAACGGAAAATTTGGGTAAATTTACAGCCGTCCACCTCAGAAACGTTACGAATATTTGCAAAAATTTTTTTGCAAAAAGTCGTAATGAATCTTTGGCTATCGAATCAACTCATTACATTTTGCAAAAAGTTTGTTGTAAAAGTTATTAAATTCAAACAAAATAGCATGTTTTCGTTAAAAAATGTAGTAGATCTCGGAAATTACTTAACGTACCGAGTTGATTTAAGCTATGGTTGTTAGATCCAAATTATTCGCAGTGAATTAACTCATCAAAAATTTAAAAAAGTTTTTTGAAAAAAAAATTCTAGAACAAAATGTGTAATTTGCACACACTGAACAAATATCATGCATGCACATTGATTTGTCTCAAATTTCCACATTTTGTTCTAGGAAATTTTTTCCAAAAAACTTTTTTAAATTTTTAATGAGTTAATTCACTGCAAATAACTTAGATCTAACTACCATAGCTTAAATCAACTCGGTACGTTTAGTAGTTTCCGAGATCTACTACATTTTTTAACGAAAACATGCTATTTTGTTTGAACTTAATAACTTTTGCAACAAACTTTTTGCAAAATGTAATGAGTTGAGTCGATAGCCAAAGGTTCATTGCGACTTTTCGCTAAAAAATTTTTGCAAATATTCGTAACGTTTCTGAGGTGGACGGCTGTAAATTTACCCAAATTTTCAGTTTCACTGGGGGCTGCGCCTTAAGCCGTATTTAGCACATTTCCGCAAATTTTGAGCAGAAGTTGGAGTAATGGAGGCATTACGCCAATACTGACTTTTTCGAAAAAATTATCACCTTATGAAATAATTTAACGGCATGCTTAAGGTACTTACATGAAAATACTTCAATATAAGATAAGATGCCATTGTACAATACAAAACGAATACACCTTCCTTCGATAGTTGTCATTACATATTAATCAATGTTACTGCTCAGGAATTTAAATGAATTTCTTATTAGTACGATTAAAATAGAAATCTAAATTTTCTTAATCATTTAAAATAATGTACATTTAGCCTAGCAGATTAATTTTCACATTGATTTATATTGATTTGTTGTTTATTTTGACTATTTTTGCTGATTATTCAAGATGAATTTAGTTGCAAATAAAGTAAACATAAGAAATAAGCAAATATTCTATTCAGTATTGACGATCTTGAACACCAGCTGCATACACAGGAAAATAAAGCTCCATGTATACAAATCTGTGATACGACCTGTGTTATGCTATGGGTGTGAAACATGGACCCTAACCCAAGCATCCGCAAATATATTGAACGCCTTTGAGCGACGGGTCCTAAGGCGAATAATCGGAGCGAAGCTAGACGGGGACCAATGGTGAATTCGAAACAACCATGAGCTGTATGAAATTTTTGACGAATCGGAGGTCTCAAGAATTGTAAGACTGCGAAAGCTGCAATGGGCTGGACACATGAATCGTATAGACAAACAACGGATACCCAAGAAGGTATTCGTTGGGAGAACTGAAGGCCGGAGGCCAGTGGGGAAACCGAGGAAACGCTGGTCTGACAAGGTCAACGAAGACATGTAATGTGACGACTACGCCCAGGAATCGAAGTGATTCCGATCCCGAACCCTTGTAACCTGCCAGATGGATATGTCCTCGAAGTGCCAGCGGACTTCATCTGTTGTGCGGATATCGTTGTGCAGAAAATATTTTTTTTTCTGTCCAAATATTTAGATCCGTGGATATAAATATTCGGAATATAGAATTAATCCAACCCCGGCACATTTCGAGACATAGCCATCTGGAAATGCCCCTCCACCGTGGCCATCGAGAAAACTATGCCACTGGCGACATCTGAAGAAGCACATTTCCGCCATATGAAGTGCCATTCCACGCACATATGTTTTGTCCGAGGTGACAACCGGAAATTTTGACAGCCACATGGAGGCGCGAAACGTCATCGTAAAGTTCTTCATGAGAATATCGAAGGTATTACAAAACCAGCTATACGTCGTTTGGCGCGACGTGGTGGAGTGAAACGTATTCCCGGTTTAATCTATGAAGAAACGCGTGGTGTGCGTAAAGAGTTTTTGGAAAACGTTATTCGTGAGGCAGTGACATTCACCGGAGCAGAACATTAGGAAAGAGGTTAGTTTAGTTAATAACTAAAAAGAAAGTTAGAATTGACTCACAATCATGTGCCCTACAGCCGCCGCCGCCGTCGTCCAATTCGAAATACGGCCGCCGCTCTCTCCTCGTTGCTGCCGCGCGCTAAATAAATTTGAAAATAAAAATTCCATCTGAGAAATAAAAATTCAAAATAAATTTGATGAAACAGAGAATTGGGAACGCGGCGTAGAAAATGCATAAATAATTGTAGGAACGCGCGATTGAGGACTTGACTGGAGAGACTTGAAAGACCAAAGAAAAGGGTGAGCGTGGTGGAACGTGGAAAACAGTGCCTGTAGTCGCAAGGAGAAGCGAATCAGGGAAAATCTCGAGTGGATTGTGTAACTTTATGTTAGCCCAACGCAACACCAGCACCAGCAGCCATTGCCATCAAACTATTTTCGGATTACTTCCATCGCTGACATCGTGCAAGGGACACAAGCAAGCAAGCAAACACGGCGACAAACCGAGTGCCTAGAAAAATGCCAAAAAGGACAACATCATCAAACTGGTGACTTTCCATTGCCAGCCGGTTGGGATATTGCCCGCGATTACGACGGCAAAGTCTACTACATTAACCACAATAACAAGGAGACAACGTGGTTGGATCCTAGAGACAGGTGCGTGCCTTTGTCGTCAACCATGCCACAGATTCCATGAATTTTACAATGATTAGGAATTTATGAAAAAAAAACCAAAATAAATTACTAACAAATTATAAAAGACAAAAATGTATTAACCGGACTAAAACTGTTCGATTTTCTTGATATAATTTTTAAACATGTATTATTAGATGAAAATCGGGGGCATGTCAAAAGATGGTATAACATGAATGTCAACTAAACACTATTCTTTAAATCCAATGAAATCTTTTAAAACTTTAATCAATGATTTCAAATGACAACTGATATGCGATAATTGAATGAGCTTTCTTGGAATAATTATAAGAAGTAAAATTAAAAATCAACACTTCAAACGTAAACAAGCTTCATATGAAGAAAACGTCAAGCTAACATAACTTGAACATAAACTAAATAAACTAAAAATCTCAATGATTAGTGAATCGAGTACTAAATTCAGAAAAAAAATACTAAACTTAAATGAAACAATTAAATGTTAGAATAAATGAATGAATGTCTTAAAAAAAATGATAACTGAATATATTCAATGAGATATCGGAAATTATACCATTTAAAATACACAACGTAAGCACTAATTTTTCTAGTTTTCACAATAAGTAAAATATCAAAAATCATATTATAGACAGATACATTTCACTATTGATAAATCCCGGTTTTCCGCACAATTTAAGTTTTCTGAGAAAAAGTAATAGACACAAAAGTAGTCTTTATAGTGTTCAACAACCCATACAATACTTTTCTTTCGCAATTTCAATATTTATATGACACCATAATTTTCTTTAATGTATCCCAACTTTGAACGTTATTTTCGTATAATTTACTTCGGATTCAAATTAACTTTGTATTTATTGTCATATGTAGGACATTCGAACCTATTTTGTTTTCAATCGAATCAAGACATTGGTGTGTCAGTCTCAGAAAGTTTAGCTTATATTCAGGAACAAGGTATCCCTGAAAGATAGGAACACAGAATACGATAATATTAAACAATGCCATTGATTTATTTGTTCAACGAGGCCTAGCCCAACGTAATGTGTCAAATGGTTCCAAGCTTGGTTCTTAGTCCGATAGAAGAGGCGTTTGTTAGATAGTCCAGAAGTTCTGCGCTCCAGGAGGTCTCACGCTCAGGGCGTAAATAGTATTCAACTCACTACTACAAAAATATTATTTGCTTTAACGCTGTTTCCTTTGAGTGATTTTCATGTTACTGATTTAAATCATTCGTTTCGTCCGTATTTTGAGTCCTAGCTTTTCACGGTTTCTTCGAAAAAAATATATTTTAAATACTGAGCTTCAGTAACGCATTTTAGTCTAGTGAAAGTCGAGAGATTTTATATCGAATCGCAAATGTTGGGAGATTTATATTCATGAATTGATTGCCGATAGAGATAAAACAGCTAATAAAATGACTTTCCAAGCCCAACGGAGTATTCAACAGTTCAAAACCATTTTTGCTTTGTTCATTCGTTTTCCATATCGTATCTGTTAAATCAAAACGATTTATCATATGTTTTACACACACATAAACCCATGTTAGCTTACTCGAAAGAAAGAACAAAATTCAAATCGCAAATCTGCAACTGATACTCTCTCCTTAAGTTATTAGATTTTTGGGTTCATCTTTGAAGATAAATCCCTGTGTATAGCTTAAACTAGGAAGCTGATGTTTCTGCATTATTTTCCACTTTTTAACTTACGTTGCTAGTACATAGCTTAATTTGATTAGTTGATTGCAATATCTCGTTGAACTTAGTCGCTAAACAAACGATATGATATGCAAAAAGTTTCGAAGAAATGAGAATAAAAAGTGCTAACTATAATATTAGATGCTAGATGTTAGCTGTTATGAAGATAATCAGAAAACTAATTTCCACAAGTTGCCGCCCCTGATTTCATTTCTTTACTGCACGATCTCTAATTCACTTATATTTACTTTAGCTATTTTACCTCTTATTTATCCCGGAATCGTATCCATATAGTTTTTTTTTATTTTGTAAATAATATCGGTATAACCTTATTCACAACATGTTTGGGGAAGTTCTCTGTGTTTTTTTCTGATAATATTAGGATATATTTTTAAATCTTTTTAATTACCGCGAATGACTTATGTATAATGTTTCCATGTTCAGACATTAATCAAAACGCACTTCTTTTGCATTCGGCTGTCTTCCTCATAAAGAAAAGAACTATATTTACATAATATCGCCGTCTTTTAAATGAAAATTGTTTGCCATGTTTCTTATTTTTTTATTGAATTTTTAAGGTTTATTTAATGAGAAAAATAAAAAAAATATGGAACAAAAAAATCAATGAATTATATACTGGGATATCATGTACAATAAAATAAGTAAAGAAAAGACAGTTCTTTTGATATTAGCTTTTCGCATATATATACAATATTTTCATTTTTCTGTTTGTTTTTCTTTTCAAAATACACTTATACACACATAATAAATATATTTTAAATTAAGTAAAAATAATATTTGATATGAGGGTAAATATCATAATTTGATTTTGTTCAGCTCTTATGTCCCCTCTCATTGTCATTATTCAACATAGATTGCCCAGGATATATAAGAATATATGATATGTAAGAATTGAATAAACTAAGAATGAATTGCTAATTTAACCACGACTTTCCTTTTCAGTGACTCTTCTTTTTCAGTGGGAACAGAGAGTGTAGGGTAAGTATGCCGTCGCGAGGGTAGGGTTTCTGCAAATCCGCTGAAGTCGGTTTCGCGTCGCGCGCGGTACGCGGTACCTTTGCTTGTTTCGCCATTTCTCTAGAGTAGTTTTCTTCGGTTTAAGTTCGAGTAGTATATTTTTCGGTACCGCGTCGGTGAATCGGTAACGCGCCTGTGGATTTTTGTAGCGTTTTTGATTTGAGATCTGTGGATAGATCCCATCCAGAACTAACGTAATGTAGGTTTCTCGTTCTGGATGAGTGAATGTTGACGCGTTTAGAAAACGGGCAATTTCAGGTGACTGAAATATTGTAGTTGAGCGTAATCCATTCGGAGACCCGCGACCGAAATCCTCTCCGAACTAGCTGGCCGACAAGCAGTCACCGCGTGAATGGATTACGGTGCACGGATTGGTTGACCTGTTGGTACCATCCGTTGGCACTACTCAGACTTAACGTCTAGAACCGATGAGAGGTCGGTTCCGCGTTCGAGTTGAAAAAAAAAAATCATTACAAATGGCGCCCAACGTGGGGCCCAAAAACATCCTAAGGGGGAAAGAACTTCGCGTCTTCTGACGAGTTGGTCCTTTACGGAGGATGTAAGGTACTTTGGTACTCGAGTCCCACTATCAGGAGCAGTGGAATTGTGTGATACACATTAGAGGTCGCTTCACGTGAGTTGTAGCTTCCGCTCTCCTTTTGTTTGATTTTTTTTTTTCTCGCGACAGAATCCTTCCGATGTGTTGTCCCAGGTTAACCCCTGTAAGGACCTTCTATTTTCTTGATGGAACTGCCAGTCTGATGGGTTTACCTATCAGCATGGACTCTCAAGAAAATAGAAGGCTACCTTGCCTTTATGTCGCGGAAGGATTCTAACTATTTCTTATGCGTGTTAGACGAGTGGTATCGGTTCAACGTTCGATGGCGTATGCTGGAGTTGCGAAGCCCGGAATGCTTCCACGCGTCGGGAATTTTGACCGCGTACAAAGTCGTTACGGTAGCTCTACCACTTGTCTCGTCGAGTCACTTTAACGTAGTTTAGAGACGGTTTTTTTTTGTAATGTATGAGGGTATGGGGTTAAATTTCGTAAATCGACCAAAAGCACCCTTTCTTCGGCAGATTACCACGCACTCTCTTTTCCCGTTGAAGGAGTCGACCACTGGAAAGGAAAGTATATACTAATTAAATTTTTTTTTCATTTTTTTACGTAAATAGCTCGCCACTATCGGCCACTAAAGTATTTTTAAGCCTTTAGTCATATTATATAATTACATTTTTTCTTTTTTTTTCGTCACTAAGACATAGCACCCACCCAAAACCAGCAAAAATCAAAGATGGCAACGAAGCGGACCCCAGACAAGCGTTGGACCAGATCCAAAACGGTCCAACCAGCTAACTGCGGGATCTGCTTCGAAGACGTAGTGGAGGGCGTACACAGCGTGCGATTGGATTGTGGACATTTATTCCATCGTGCCTGTGTACAACAGCTCCTCCTCACGTCAGAGCTGTGTCCCTTATGCCGGCGACCCATAGATCGGTCTGCCCTAGACGCCCCCCTCGGAACGCCCCTACCAACGCGTGGAGCAGTGGCGAAAGGAGCTCCAGAAGCCGAATCGTCACAACCACTCTTAGACCTGCAAGGAGCAGTAGGCGGTGAAGTTCCGGCTGCAAGTGTCGTGTCCGAGGTGACAACCATGCCTTCCGGCCACTCCATTGACACCCTCGTGGCGTTGATGAGGGATATGTCGGAGAGGATTGGCAACCTGGAGGGAAAGATCCAGAATCTCCCGTTGAGCCAACCCCCCAGCCGCGTGAGAACTCCGCTTGGCTGGGAGCCAAATCCCAGTGTGGCGATGCCCCCCTCCCGACAATCCGAGCAATGGGTCCCACCCCCAAGGAACTCGGGAATGGATCCCAGAGCTCCCGAATACAGACCGCGACACAGTACCGGACCTCCGTTGGTACCTCCAGCCCCCGAGGCAGTTCAGTACAACAGGTCAATCGAGGATGTGATTCCCCCCGGGAACGCATTGGCACCTTTTCGAGACCCGACGCCTCGTATCATGGAGAGTTGGCGCCTGAACTTTACAGGGTTCAACGATATGATATCGGCGGACCGGTTCCTTTTCCGGATTCAGGCGTTGGTGTCCAGCACCCTGGGAGGTGATTCCTCGGCCTTCCTCCGGCATGCCCATCTTTTGTTCAGCGGCGACGCTGCCGACTGGTACTGGAGCTTTAAAGAGTCAACGCCACGTCCCACTTGGCACTCTTTCAGTGCAGCCTTCCGCAATCGATTTGAGGATGGCTTCACTGAGAGAGAGCTAAGAGAGCAAATAAAGAAACGGAAACAAGGCGCTCACGAACCGTTCGACCAGTACTACACAAGTATAGTGAGATTGAGCACTCGCCTGCGAAATACCATGCCCGAGGACGAATTAGTAGAAATTATCAGAGAGAACATGCGCTGGGATCTCCAGAACAGCCTGCTACATTTTCCCATCAACACCATACAGGGATTGCGCCTCCATGCGCGTAGACAAGAACACTTGGATGAGCGACGAGGTACCTTCCGCCCACAACCTCGCATAACGGGACCAAATCCCCGAAATCATCACACCGCGGAGTTGATGGCAGCAGACCACCTGCTTGCTGATCCAGTACCAGTACCGAGGAGCGGAGCACCACCGGAGCTTGAGGACCCCGCATTGATTGATCGACCCTCCCTTGAAGCACTTACAAGCCCGACGGTCTGTTGGAACTGCCGACAACCGGGACATCGGTTCTATGCATGTCCAGCGGAGCCGACGCTTTTCTGCTACCGCTGCGGGAAGGCCGACACATACGCACCTGACTGTGCAAATTGCAAAGGGCGAAAAAACTTGCCACCGAGTGCCGCGACCACCCGTCGGCACTCCTAGACCCCGGACGAACCAATCCAGACCCCATCACCAGCTATGACCCAGCTCCCAACATGACTCCAACTCTGCTGACTCGCACCGCTAAACACAGTTCTCCTGAAGTTCCACAACCGACGCCGTCCTTCGCCGAGGCCAATGCGCAGGGAAATGATAGCGAGACGAAGGTTCCTTGGCATGTAAAACCTTTTCATGTCAGGTTGCGGAATTATTTGGCTACTCGACAGCGCATCTTCCATGAGGAATTGGCCACAAATGTCCCACCGCGAAGCAAGCGAGCCACGCGTCGGATGCGGAGCTTCTGGAGAAAAGTCAGGCAGTCGAGAAAAGTGTTGAAGGACATATACTTAGACGAATTATTGAGGGAGGATGTCCGGCCATATGCGTCAGTACACCTCCTGCAAAAACGAGTATCAGGCTTAGTCGATACGGGAGCCAGTGTGAATTGCATCTCTGCCGAGTTTGCAGGGGAGGTACTGGCAAAGCACGCGGACCAAATCCGTCATTTCACCTCCTGGTTAAGCACGGCGGACGGAACTCGTCACTCTGTAGTGGGAAAAATTATGACGGATGTCACCTTTAAAGGGGTAACTAAACCTATGGAATTTTTCATCATACCTCAGTTAACCCAGAATCTTTATTTAGGAGTGGATTTCGTTCGAAAATTTAACTTGGCCCCGGCACTATTTTCCAGTTCGACCCTGGAGTCCGTCACCACCGTTCCTGACCAATCTCAACCCACTAACTTATTACGGCATACACTGGATGTAACTCAGCAACTGCGTCTCGACTCGGCTATATCGGCTTTTCCCTCGCACGAGAAGGAAGGTCTCGGGCGGACTGCCCTGGTGTTCCACACTATAGATGTGGGGGATGCTAAACCCATAAAACAGAGACATTTCGCCATATCTCCGGCGAAGGAAAAATCGTTATATGCCGAAGTGGATCGAATGCTAGCATTAGGCGTAATCGAAGAATCACAGAGCGCGTGGGCTTCCCCAGTCACCTTAGTGGTCAAGCCGAACAAGGTCCGGTTATGCTTAGATGCCAGACGCTTGAACGCCGTCACAGTCAAGGACGCATATCCTCTACCGTTGATCGAAGGCATTTTGAGTCGATTGCCTAAAGCCCATTTCATCACGAGCTTAGACCTCAAGGACGCCTTCTGGCAAATTCCTTTAGACCCCGGTTCAAAGGAGAAAACAGCCTTCACAGTCCCAGGCCGGCCCTTATATCAATTCGTGACCATGCCATTCGGATTGTGTAATGCCCCCCAAACAATGACGCGCCTTATGGACAAGGTGATACCACCTCATTTGCGGCACCAAGTTTTCGTTTACTTGGACGATCTGTTGCTTATAACCGAGACCTTTGACGAACACATCGACCTGCTTCAGGAGGTGGCTCTACACATCCGGAGGGCAAGATTAACCATCAACATAAGGAAGAGCCAGTTCGTGATGACGGAGGTGAAGTATTTAGGTCACATCATTGGGCATGGGCATATCAAGACCGATCCGGAAAAGACTCAAGCGATTGACGTTTTTCCACTACCCAAGACCACCAAACAGTTACGCCGATTCTTAGGGTTATGCGGATGGTACCAGCGTTTTGTACGTGACTATGCCACCATTACCACTCCTTTGACCGACATGCTGCGTAAGGGACGTAAATTCGTCTGGGAAGAGCCCAGCTTGCGAGCCTTTGAAGAGCTAAAGAAGAGTCTGACTACGGCCCCCGTACTGCACAGCCCGGACTTTGACAAACCGTTCTCAATCCATTGTGACGCGAGTCAACATGGGGTGGGAGCAGTCTTAGTCCAGGTTGCACAAGACGGCGAGGAGAGACCTATAGCCTTCATGTCTCACAAGCTGAACCCAGCCCAGCGAAATTACACGGTCTCCGAGCAAGAATGTTTAGCCGCGGTGTTGGCAGTGAAACGCTTCCGAGCCTATGTGGAGGGACACACCTTTGAAATCGTTACGGATCACGCTTCTCTGAAATGGTTAATGAGCCAGACTGATCTCAACGGCCGATTGGCCAGGTGGGCACTGAAACTACAGGCATTTGACTTCACAATTCGCCACCGAAAAGGAAGCCAGCATGTAGTCCCCGACACCCTATCCAGAATGTTCGCCCCTGAAGGAGCCGAGTTGGTCCAAGAGGACGACAGCCCCCAATTGATCGATTTGGACCATCCTGCCTTCAAGTCAGCCAGCTACACCCAACTGATTCACACTATCCAGAATCAACTGTCCCAGCTTCCTGAACTGCGGTTGACGGATGGATTTATTTATAAGCGGATGGGACACGCATCCGGAGACCCCATACAAGAAGAAGAACAGTGGAAGTTGTGGGTGCCCGAAGAATTAACCACTGATCTTATCAGACGGGCTCATGACCACCCATCAAGTGCGCACGGCGGATACGGTCGTACACTTAGGCGGTTGAAAACCTGTTTCTTTTGGCCTAAGATGGCCCAACAGATAAAAGCGTACGTAGCCTCTTGTGAGCTATGCAAGTGCACTAAAGCGCCCAACACCATCCTTCGGCCACCCATGGGTAAGGTTGAGGTCCCCGAACGCGTGTTCCAGCGCTTGTACATTGATCTTATCGGTCCTTACCCTCGATCTGCTTCTGGTCACACGGGAGTTGTCGTGGTCCTGGACCAGCTCTCCAAATTCCCTATCATAGAGCCACTACGTAACATGCACACTGGACCAATAACCAGCTTTTTGGAGAACCGAGTCTTTCACATGTTTGGAGTTCCGGAGAAACTTGTCTCCGACAATGGGGTCCAGTTCACCTCCAGCAAGTTCCGAGACCTAATGTCCAAATACGGCATCATCCACCAACGAACTGCCGTCTATTCACCACAAGCCAACGCATCCGAACGACTGAATCGTACGCTCATAGCGGCCATTCGCGCCTATGTCCACCCGAATCAGAGGGACTGGGATCGCAAATTGTCCGCCATCACTAGTGCGCTGCGCTCGTCGTACCACGCCACGACCGGCATTTCGCCGTATTTTGCAGTGTTCGGCCAGTACATGATCGGTCATGGGAGCGCTTACCGGCTATTGCGGCAGCTGAAATCGCTAGAGGACCCAATCGTGGTTCTAGAACCGCACGAAAAGCTCCAACTTCTGCGAGATCAACTGCGGGAGAAGATTGAAGAAAGTAGACGGATGGGAGAGGAGCGGTACAACTTGCGATCTCATCCTTCTGGCTTTAAGGCCGGCGACGAAATATATCGTCGAAACTTCCGACAGAGCGATGCCACCCGCCATTACAATGCCAAACTAGACAAGAAATTCGTGAAGTGTCGAGTCATGCAAGTCATAAGCCCCACCCGGTACCTCATCGCGGACATGACTGGTAAGACCCTGGGAATTTACCACGCAAAAGACCTTAGACGATGAAGTGCAACTAATTCCCACGAGAAACCTTGGCTTATCCCAAATCTCTGCCTAGACGAAGGCCTCCGAATAACACCTGACTTCCTACTATATAGTCACTGTCGAGTCTTCACGAACAGGGTTGTAGCCTATCCTTCGAAACGGATCTTCGACCCGCCACGTCCCTAACCAAGACCTTTTACAAAGGAGACGGGATCGTAATTACTTCGATTTTGGGGGGGGGAATGTGTAATGTGACGACTACGCCCAGGAATCGAAGTGATTCCGATCCCGAACCCTTGTAACCTGCCAGATGGATATGTCCTCGAAGTGCCAGCGGACTTCATCTGTTGTGCGGATATCGTTGTGCAGAAAATATTTTTTTTTCTGTCCAAATATTTAGATCCGTGGATATAAATATTCGGAATATAGAATTAATCCAACCCCGGCACATTTCGAGACATAGCCATCTGGAAATGCCCCTCCACCGTGGCCATCGAGAAAACTATGCCACTGGCGACATCTGAAGAAGCACATTTCCGCCATATGAAGTGCCATTCCACGCACATATGTTTTGTCCGAGGTGACAACCGGAAATTTTGACAGCCACATGGAGGCGCGAAACGTCATCGTAAAGTTCTTCATGAGAATATCGAAGGTATTACAAAACCAGCTATACGTCGTTTGGCGCGACGTGGTGGAGTGAAACGTATTCCCGGTTTAATCTATGAAGAAACGCGTGGTGTGCGTAAAGAGTTTTTGGAAAACGTTATTCGTGAGGCAGTGACATTCACCGGAGCAGAACATTAGGAAAGAGGTTAGTTTAGTTAATAACTAAAAAGAAAGTTAGAATTGACTCACAATCATGTGCCCTACAGCCGCCGCCGCCGTCGTCCAATTCGAAATACGGCCGCCGCTCTCTCCTCGTTGCTGCCGCGCGCTAAATAAATTTGAAAATAAAAATTCCATCTGAGAAATAAAAATTCAAAATAAATTTGATGAAACAGAGAATTGGGAACGCGGCGTAGAAAATGCATAAATAATTGTAGGAACGCGCGATTGAGGACTTGACTGGAGAGACTTGAAAGACCAAAGAAAAGGGTGAGCGTGGTGGAACGTGGAAAACAGTGCCTGTAGTCGCAAGGAGAAGCGAATCAGGGAAAATCTCGAGTGGATTGTGTAACTTTATGTTAGCCCAACGCAACACCAGCACCAGCAGCCATTGCCATCAAACTATTTTCGGATTACTTCCATCGCTGACATCGTGCAAGGGACACAAGCAAGCAAGCAAACACGGCGACAAACCGAGTGCCTAGAAAAATGCCAAAAAGGACAACATCATCAAACTGGTGACTTTCCATTGCCAGCCGGTTGGGATATTGCCCGCGATTACGACGGCAAAGTCTACTACATTAACCACAATAACAAGGAGACAACGTGGTTGGATCCTAGAGACAGGTGCGTGCCTTTGTCGTCAACCATGCCACAGATTCCATGAATTTTACAATGATTAGGAATTTATGAAAAAAAAACCAAAATAAATTACTAACAAATTATAAAAGACAAAAATGTATTAACCGGACTAAAACTGTTCGATTTTCTTGATATAATTTTTAAACATGTATTATTAGATGAAAATCGGGGGCATGTCAAAAGATGGTATAACATGAATGTCAACTAAACACTATTCTTTAAATCCAATGAAATCTTTTAAAACTTTAATCAATGATTTCAAATGACAACTGATATGCGATAATTGAATGAGCTTTCTTGGAATAATTATAAGAAGTAAAATTAAAAATCAACACTTCAAACGTAAACAAGCTTCATATGAAGAAAACGTCAAGCTAACATAACTTGAACATAAACTAAATAAACTAAAAATCTCAATGATTAGTGAATCGAGTACTAAATTCAGAAAAAAAATACTAAACTTAAATGAAACAATTAAATGTTAGAATAAATGAATGAATGTCTTAAAAAAAATGATAACTGAATATATTCAATGAGATATCGGAAATTATACCATTTAAAATACACAACGTAAGCACTAATTTTTCTAGTTTTCACAATAAGTAAAATATCAAAAATCATATTATAGACAGATACATTTCACTATTGATAAATCCCGGTTTTCCGCACAATTTAAGTTTTCTGAGAAAAAGTAATAGACACAAAAGTAGTCTTTATAGTGTTCAACAACCCATACAATACTTTTCTTTCGCAATTTCAATATTTATATGACACCATAATTTTCTTTAATGTATCCCAACTTTGAACGTTATTTTCGTATAATTTACTTCGGATTCAAATTAACTTTGTATTTATTGTCATATGTAGGACATTCGAACCTATTTTGTTTTCAATCGAATCAAGACATTGGTGTGTCAGTCTCAGAAAGTTTAGCTTATATTCAGGAACAAGGTATCCCTGAAAGATAGGAACACAGAATACGATAATATTAAACAATGCCATTGATTTATTTGTTCAACGAGGCCTAGCCCAACGTAATGTGTCAAATGGTTCCAAGCTTGGTTCTTAGTCCGATAGAAGAGGCGTTTGTTAGATAGTCCAGAAGTTCTGCGCTCCAGGAGGTCTCACGCTCAGGGCGTAAATAGTATTCAACTCACTACTACAAAAATATTATTTGCTTTAACGCTGTTTCCTTTGAGTGATTTTCATGTTACTGATTTAAATCATTCGTTTCGTCCGTATTTTGAGTCCTAGCTTTTCACGGTTTCTTCGAAAAAAATATATTTTAAATACTGAGCTTCAGTAACGCATTTTAGTCTAGTGAAAGTCGAGAGATTTTATATCGAATCGCAAATGTTGGGAGATTTATATTCATGAATTGATTGCCGATAGAGATAAAACAGCTAATAAAATGACTTTCCAAGCCCAACGGAGTATTCAACAGTTCAAAACCATTTTTGCTTTGTTCATTCGTTTTCCATATCGTATCTGTTAAATCAAAACGATTTATCATATGTTTTACACACACATAAACCCATGTTAGCTTACTCGAAAGAAAGAACAAAATTCAAATCGCAAATCTGCAACTGATACTCTCTCCTTAAGTTATTAGATTTTTGGGTTCATCTTTGAAGATAAATCCCTGTGTATAGCTTAAACTAGGAAGCTGATGTTTCTGCATTATTTTCCACTTTTTAACTTACGTTGCTAGTACATAGCTTAATTTGATTAGTTGATTGCAATATCTCGTTGAACTTAGTCGCTAAACAAACGATATGATATGCAAAAAGTTTCGAAGAAATGAGAATAAAAAGTGCTAACTATAATATTAGATGCTAGATGTTAGCTGTTATGAAGATAATCAGAAAACTAATTTCCACAAGTTGCCGCCCCTGATTTCATTTCTTTACTGCACGATCTCTAATTCACTTATATTTACTTTAGCTATTTTACCTCTTATTTATCCCGGAATCGTATCCATATAGTTTTTTTTTATTTTGTAAATAATATCGGTATAACCTTATTCACAACATGTTTGGGGAAGTTCTCTGTGTTTTTTTCTGATAATATTAGGATATATTTTTAAATCTTTTTAATTACCGCGAATGACTTATGTATAATGTTTCCATGTTCAGACATTAATCAAAACGCACTTCTTTTGCATTCGGCTGTCTTCCTCATAAAGAAAAGAACTATATTTACATAATATCGCCGTCTTTTAAATGAAAATTGTTTGCCATGTTTCTTATTTTTTTATTGAATTTTTAAGGTTTATTTAATGAGAAAAATAAAAAAAATATGGAACAAAAAAATCAATGAATTATATACTGGGATATCATGTACAATAAAATAAGTAAAGAAAAGACAGTTCTTTTGATATTAGCTTTTCGCATATATATACAATATTTTCATTTTTCTGTTTGTTTTTCTTTTCAAAATACACTTATACACACATAATAAATATATTTTAAATTAAGTAAAAATAATATTTGATATGAGGGTAAATATCATAATTTGATTTTGTTCAGCTCTTATGTCCCCTCTCATTGTCATTATTCAACATAGATTGCCCAGGATATATAAGAATATATGATATGTAAGAATTGAATAAACTAAGAATGAATTGCTAATTTAACCACGACTTTCCTTTTCAGTGACTCTTCTTTTTCAGTGGGAACAGAGAGTGTAGGGTAAGTATGCCGTCGCGAGGGTAGGGTTTCTGCAAATCCGCTGAAGTCGGTTTCGCGTCGCGCGCGGTACGCGGTACCTTTGCTTGTTTCGCCATTTCTCTAGAGTAGTTTTCTTCGGTTTAAGTTCGAGTAGTATATTTTTCGGTACCGCGTCGGTGAATCGGTAACGCGCCTGTGGATTTTTGTAGCGTTTTTGATTTGAGATCTGTGGATAGATCCCATCCAGAACTAACGTAATGTAGGTTTCTCGTTCTGGATGAGTGAATGTTGACGCGTTTAGAAAACGGGCAATTTCAGGTGACTGAAATATTGTAGTTGAGCGTAATCCATTCGGAGACCCGCGACCGAAATCCTCTCCGAACTAGCTGGCCGACAAGCAGTCACCGCGTGAATGGATTACGGTGCACGGATTGGTTGACCTGTTGGTACCATCCGTTGGCACTACTCAGACTTAACGTCTAGAACCGATGAGAGGTCGGTTCCGCGTTCGAGTTGAAAAAAAAAAATCATTACAGACAGTTCATCGCTGCTCGGGTTTTGGAATTGGAAGACGCAGTCAACGGACTGAGACAGTTGGAGGCGCTGTTTGCAGCAAGCGAAGGCCCGAAAGGGGCTGTAGTGCTAAGAAGAAGAAGAAGAAATAAGAACGTCACTAAACTTTATATTAATCAAAAAAAACTGAAGTTTACTATTCATTGTTATTTGCTGCTAAATTACATGCATAATAATTTGATATGAATAAGTTTTTAATTATGAAATAAGTTCAAATTAACCATACAAATAATTTGTATGGCTTTCATATTTTTTCTTGACGAAAATCAGTGGGTATAGTTGAAGTTTATCAATTTATTTCACTGTTTTACTAAGCTTTAATGCGCATTGGGTAAAGTGAAGAACAACTAAACTTGAATTTAATAAGATATTCAATGAATTATAAAATAACATCAAATGCCAAATTAACGTAAATTGCATTGCCCAATATAACTTCATATAACTTAATTTACAGTCTAATACTATTATGTTGACCCTACATATTTTTAAAATTTACTAAACATTGTAATCATGACTTCATAAGAGTTGACGGGAGAAGACTACACTCCAATTTCTCCAAAGGGAAATTTTAAAAATCTACTCTGCGTTACCGTTCTTTTTCAGGACTTCTGAAAAAACAAGGACAATAACTTCAACCTGCTGGCAGCAGGGATAGGAGACGAGGAAGCACCTGAAAAGCGATCCCCCAGCCCCAACATCCCCGGCTGCTGTGAGACCCTTTTATCTTTTAGGACTGCCCAAACATAATGTGCCACCTGGTTCCATTTGTCAATCGATTAGAGCATTACCGCGATATATCATCCGGGGTGAGCTCTCCTGTCTCCCTGTGGAAGTTGCTTTCCAGCCTGTCCCATTTCGCGCACGCGAAAAATGTGTGGGAAGCATGGTCTTTCTCTCTTGGGCAAAAACGAGAATCGGGGGACCGTGACTTACCAATCTTGTGCAGGTAAGATTGAAAATACCCATGCCCCTCCAAAACCTGGGTCAGTTAGAAGTCAGTTTCACCATGCTTTCGATTTAGCCATGGTCTCACATCCGGGATGAGGGACGCAGCCCACCTTTTCTTTGTGCAATTCACCAAACACTGCTGCCAATCTTTGAGTGAGCACTTTTTCTCCTCGCGGACAGCTATCTTCCTCGCATCTTCGCTTCTCTAGCAAGGAGTTCAACAGGTTTCATCCCTGCAATAACTCTCACCGCCGAATCAGAGACTGTTGGATACGAAGATGCAATCCTCAGTACTTCTCTTCTCTATACCTACGCCAAGCGTTTTCGGTATACCTCCATACTGAGAGCGTTGCGGTATATTTCTGCTACGCCTAGCAGCAGTGACCCTACAGCCTCATCAAGAGGTGTCTTCATGATGGGTTGGGTCTCCCTACGTTGGCCATAAGTCGACTCAGAGCGGATACTCCCGAAGCAGCCTTCTCAGCCGTTGCCATGATTTGCTCAGAGAAACTCACCTTCGAGTGGAACAGGAGTTCCAGGTACTTCACCGCTGGCTTTGATTTGATTATTATGTTCCGAATGCCGATCATCCTTACTTAAGCGATTCTCTTTTTTGTCAAGATGCCCGATTCAGTTTTCTCCAGTGCTAAACTGAATCCATGAAGAGTCATCCAGTCTCTCACTTGGTGCGTTAGCGTACCTAGCTGTTGCACTTGTTCAACGGTGCCGCCAGTGAACAGTTCCGCAACATCATCCACATAGTGCAACTTATCTAGCATCTCAGGTCTCAGTAGCCAATCTTAAGACACGTTACACAGGTCCAGATCAAGGATAGATCCCTGGACAACACCCGATGTAACTTTCATCCTTTGTTGGCCTTGTGTCGTGTCGTAGAGCAGGGTTCAGTCCTTCAGGTACGAGGCTTAACAATTAAATAATGAGACTAATTCCATGAAAATGGTATATTTAAAAATTATTCTACAGTTTGGCTATTCCCTTCAAAATGATACCCTTGAGCAGCTATATAACGATTCCAGCACTATTTCCATGCTTCATAACATTTCTGGAACGCCTTGACTGGAATGCCCGCGAGTACCCTCGACACAGCCACCTAGATGGCCGCAATCGACTCAAAATAGGTTCCTTTTTTTGTGGTAGGGAGGTGAATGCCATTTATGCACAGGGTGTGGGACTCCCATGCTCGAAAGAAGGCGACTGGACTACCCACTAAACACCTCCCCTGTCAACCTGAAAATCCAGCCTGGAACCGTTTGACACATTACTTCGGGCCAGGTCTCGTTTTGTTACGCCATGAGTCGCCTTCAAGCTAGAAGATCTCTTTCCTAGCGGGAGGGGAGAGAGGAAGAGGAACAAGTGATTCCCCAGCCCCAATACCCCCGGCTGCTGTGAGTTTTTTTTTATATTTTAGGACTGTCCGAGCATAATGTGCCACCTGGTTCAATTTGTCAACCGATTCGAGCATCACCACAACTATATTATCCGGGGTTTTCAACGGGGCATGGAAGCGTGGCAAGCAGTCGTAATGATGCTCATGGTTGGGTTCACCACGTCTTGAGCTGCCAGTTCTTCCATCCTCTGCAGATATACCTACAGTCAGGCACCTGCTGTCAGCAACTCGACAAACCTCACGCCATCCATCCTTCTCACCTTCCATCCAATTGTAGATAGCTAAGAGCACAGACGTCGGAAGACAACATCACTGATCTCAAGCCAAATGCACTGATAATCACTGGCTGAGTAGTCCTCTAATACTCTCCAATTCTGTATCCTCCATACTAAGTACTCCGAGGTAAATGTCAGGTCCGGTGTGGTTCCTTCTCTGCCAATATGACGGAAAGTTGGAGTATTTCCAGTATTTAGTATGATGAGCGCCGTCCTAGCCGCCATTTCTAGGATTCTTTTTTCCGCGGAACTGTTTGAGGCTTGCCGATTCGATTGCTTTAGCGTTGAAGTCTCCCCCAACGAGCATGTTCCCGCCTGAGTTCGAGACAGTGCCCTCCAAAGCATTGAGCTTGGCTTGGAAAGATGATATCAGTTCATTTGGTTTTAGATACACATTAAAAAAGGTGGTCCCTGAGCACTAAACCTACACAAAACTATCCCCCCGTCCAAAGCTCGTACAAGTTGCATGAGGATACCATGCTCCCACACTTTTATCATTGTGTTGCTTACTCAGCAGCATAAAATCTGCTCAAGCAGAATTTGGGCAGTTGAACTACGGTGTATGTTTAGCTGCAGGATACACGTCATCCAAGCTCTGATTTTGCCTTGGCTAAGGCTTCCTGAAAACCCGAAATTTTCGTGATCCCTAGACGTACCCAAAACCCAATCTTAGATCAGCATCCTTGTAAAAAATACAGTGTGTCTCTTTCGTAGACTCTTTCCTTTTATGTCCCATTTCACCGTATTTAAAATATAGGGAACTCCTATTGGGTCCTTTGCATACTTGTACGCTGTGACCATAGCCAAGGCATTTGAAACATTGAAGAGGCGCTACTCTTCGCCATATCCTACAGACAACCCACCCTATTCTTATTTTGCCTTTATTCAGAAATTGTTCGGCGCCCTTTTCGGTCTAGTCTATTATGGCCATGCGTTATACCCTATAGTTTTCTGGTGTCAGACTTGCTTTGATCCTGCCCACGCTAGGGAACTCGCTTTTGATGGCCTCCTCTACCTCGGCCAGATCGCTTATTTTGATCGTTGCCATCGACTTGAGCGCCCTTCACTCCGTTTGTCGACACTATCTGGAACCCTTGAGCGGGTGTTCCACGCCCACCAAGTGCCGCTTAGTTCCTTCACTTATACGCCATTCTTTCATTGATTTTGACGGTGGAGCTATCTGCACGTGCTCTTTAGATTTAGCCCCTCAGAGCTTCTTTTGGCTTCTGCTCTTCTTCAGCCTTTTGACCCTCTTTGGGCCTTAACCAGCACCTCCGGTAATGTCCTATGGGGTCTGCGTACCAACGTCGTGCCAGACATCAGCTACTCTTATTCTAACCAAAATATTCTACGCTAAATAAAATTGCCAAACACAAATTATAATACCGAGCCGAAAGCACTGAAACACTTAGTCGCGGATTACATCAAACTCCGCTAACTCGATGACATAGTCACCTTCCGGTCTCTTTTCATTAATTTAGCGTTCTGTGGCTCTTCATCAAACTGAAAATCATAACTTGAGTTCAACAAAAAGATATATTATTATAGCTTTTATAATCCTCACTAATATTATAATCGTGAATGTGAGTTTGTTTGTACACAGTATTTTATGGGTACAGAAATTTACATAGGGTAGCTTTTATCCCGAAAAAGGGATAGAAATAGCTTTATTTCTTTAATAATATTTCTGGCCTTAATTGTGTGACCGTCATTGTCAGGAATACAAGCAAGGCCATAGGGCACCTTTTATTCCGAAAACCTAACGTTCCCAAAAGATCGAAAAAATTCTTTTATACTAGCTTTTACTCCCAGTTTCGCTCTGCGGGCTCGGGATGACCTCCTAGTCCTATGTAAGTTAAATTTACGTTTGCAATGCATTTCACGAAAGAAAAGGAGAAATCTATAAAAGAGAAAAACTAGCCTGAAAAATTATAATATAGTAAACCAGCCATTGCTTAAAGGTAGAAAAAGAGTGGAAATTGGAAAACAAAATAAAAATTGAATAACTGACTGTAAAAATTATCTTAAATTTAGTTTTTCATGAATCGTTAGAAAAATTTTCTGTTTATTGTGCAACGACATAAAAAGTTTATTATTTATAAAATACAGCTTGAACACAGCCGGTGTTACAGTTTTGCAGTGTTTCCTTTTTAATTCACTAGTTGGAACAGGTGATAGGGTTAATTAGGACTATTTACAAGGAAATAAACTTTTTCTGTGGAAAATAATTTTTCCGATTGATGTTTTACGTAAAAGTTTTGAATTTTAAAATTATATATTTATTTATATACATATATATATATACATATATATATATATATATATATATATATATATATATATATATATATATATATATATATATATATATTTATATATACATATTGTTACATGTACAAATAATTACATGTACAAATAATTCTGCGAGCTACTGTCGCGATTGTTTTCACAATCATTAAGAACATCAACAACTGAATTTACTCGAACCCACGAGAACCCAACAAGCATTATCAACATCTGAAAGTGAGTCACTGCCCATTCATGCTGGAACGTTCCCGCTTATTCACTAATGCACGAGAACTGAGTTGAATGATTAGAGACCCTATATAAAGGCGAGCTGAATGAATGGGGGGATTCATTCGACCGCGATAAGAACTGCGATAGTGTGTGGAAAGCGAATAGAAAAGTGATTTTCGTAATTGTGAAGTGATTTAGAAGACAATCGCGATAAGAAATTTATGGACAAGTGTTACATTTTTAATAGTGAAAATTAAAATTAGTGAAAGTGTTAAATCGATTATTGTGCATTTTTTTAATTAAATAAAGTCTTTTAACTTAAATAAAAAGACATTGCGTTTTCACTTTCCCGGAACATTAAAATTATTACTGGCCGCAAACCAAAAACACGCGACAGTGGTGTCAGAAATGGGATAGAAAAATTTTGAAAGTGAAAATTTGAACATTTTTATAGTGCACAATAGTAAAATTTAAAGAAAATTAAAAGTGCCACGAAGCTTAAACTTAAAAATTAATGAATTGACCATGTCGGAGCTTAAGGACGAGCTGGAACAGCGAAACCTGGCTACGCAAGGTACAAAGGAAACACTGATTGCACGCTTGCGTGACGCGATCGAGTCGGAAGGCGTGAATCTGGATTCGGGTGAGCTCTCAGATACGGAAAAAGGCGCAGAAGGTGGAGAAGTAGAAACACCAAAATCAAAGGAGCCAGAAAATGCGCTAATGCAAATGTTAATGCTGATGTCATCGAGTCTGACTGCGAAGCTAGATGAACAATCAGCGAAGCTAAATGAACAGTCATCCAGGCTGACTGCGAAGCTAGATGAACAATCAGCGCAGCTAAACGAACAATCAGCGAAGCTGGACCAACAAGCGTTAGAAATCAAGGCAGACATCACACAGAAGCTGAAAAAACAGTCAACCGAAATAAAAGTGGAACTCAATAGTCTCAACAGCCAAATTAAATGCGTCGAGGAAAAGGTATACCAGGTCGAGGAGAGAATCAACCTTGAGATCAGCCAGGTCGAAGAGAGAATAAACCATGAGATGGAAAACATGAAAAAGGACTTGGAAGCAGCGACGATAGTGCCCGCCTCACCAGCCCCACTTATAACCGCAGCGCAAAGCTCATCTAGAAATGTGCAAGCACCAATATTCGATGGGCAAACGGTCTGGATTATTCACAAAACCCAGTTTGAAGCAGCCGCTCGCAGAAATCACATGAACGAGCAGGAGTGAGCAACTGCATTGATTCTTGCTCTAAGAGGCCCAGCTGCCGAGCTGTTGCAGACGATCCCAGTTGAATTGCACTCAAACTCGAATGCTATAATGAATGCGCTCGACATGCGTTATGGAGATGATCATCTAAAGCAGATTTATCGGTCACAGCTAAGACATCGGGTGCAGAAGTCTGGTGAAACCCTACAGCAGCTAGCTCAAGACATTGAGCGACTAGCACTTTTTGCTTACCCAGCCTACGACCCAGAACATCGAGATGATGCAGCGACAGAAGCATTCATCAGCGCACTAAAGGACCTGGAATCGCAACAAGCCGTGCGTTTAGCCCAAAAGCAAACAGTTAAGGATGCATTGGCTTACAGTTTGAACTTTGAGGCAGCGAAAAATGTGACTCGTACCACTGCCCGAGTCCGTGAGGTAGTGGCAGACGAGTGCAGGTGTGAGTGCGTGGAAATTGAGCGAGACCCGCATGTAAATGGTGCGCCTAGATGCTGGAATTGTGGAGAGAAGGGGCACCTGCAAAGAGACTGCAAGAAGCGAAGACAACCGAGCTTATGTCCAGTGTGTGCAGCTAGGAGGAGATCTAGACCGAGTCAGGAGCCCAGAATGGAAGCCCTTCAAACAGAGGGGACGGAAACACGTAAGAGCCAACTTCATGGGGCAGAGGTTGGCTAGGAGGATCGACGTCCCCAGCACCACCATCACCGTGTCAAGACTGCATCGTGGAGAAGCGGAAAATATGCCTTCCGGGTCAAGTTGACGGAGAACACTGCACCATAACAATCGACACTGGTGCAACCCGATCGATTATCCGACCAGACCTAGTTAGACAGCAACAACTTCACAAGGGCAGAATTTTCTCACTACGAACAGCTACGGGCGAAACTGTACCTGTTCATGGAGAGGTCAACCTCCAGATACAGTTGGGACACCTTGTGTTCCGACATAATTTTCTGGTCGCGAACATTATGGATGACTGCATTCTCGGAATGGATTTTCTGCGACCACATGGAATCACGTTGGATTTAGGCAAACGGGTATTGAAATGGCAGAATGTCGAAGTACTGATGGAAGATCCCAGCGTCCAAGTTCCCAAGATGAATGTAGTCGTATGTACTGACACTGATGTACCAAATTCTTCCGAAAGCATTGTATGGGCCAAGCTTGATGGTGATTCTGGAGACCACCGATCTTATCTTATAGAGCCAACGAAGACGTCCACATTGCGCAGTTTGATTGTGGGACGAAGCCTTGTAAGATCTTTAAGGAACGGAAACGTGCCGGTTAGAGTCCTTAACACCGCAGACTCAACCACGAGCATCAAAGCGGGAGAAGTCATCGGCAGCTGCCAGCCTATTTCCACCATCACCTCTTTGGAAGCTACTCACGACCATCATTGCAAGAAGAAGCAAGACACAGACAAAGCCCAGGAACTTTCGTCTGCAATATTGAAGAAGACCAAATTGCCAGTGCAGCTATTCAAGCGAGCCACTGGTCTGGTCACCAAGTACAGTGATATCTTCTCAACAAGCCCAGATGACCAAGGCCGAATGAGTCTGGTAACTCAGGTTATAGATACACAGGGAGCCAAGCCGATTCGACAAGCAGCAAGACGTCTTCCTACAGCCAAACAAAGAGAAGTGAGGGCACTGATCTCGGAAATGGAAAAACAAGGCGTTATCGAACCTTCTGTCAGTCCACGGGCCGCGCCTGTAGTTCTGGTAAAAAAAAAGATGCTAGCACTCGTTTCTGTGTCGACTATAGGCAGCTTAACGACGTCACTAAGAAAGATAGTTACCCGCTCCCACGCATCGATGACATCATGGACACTTAAGCCGACGCAAAATGGTTTTCTACACTCGATCTCAAGAGTGGCTATTGGCAGGTAGAAATCGACAAGAAGGACCGCGAGAAGACCGCATTTTCAGTTGGGTCTGGATTGTGGCAATTTGTGGTGATGCCGTTTGGGCTTTTCAATGCTCCAGCCATTTTCGAACGCCTGATGGAGTGCGTGCTACGTGACCTCACCTGGAAAACCTGCTTGGTGTACCTAGATGACATCATTGTCATCGGGAGAACGTTCGAAAAGCATGTGCAGAACTTAGAAGAGGTTTTCTCCCGATTGCGACTGTCAAATTTGAGACTTAGTCCCGACAAGTGTACCTTTTTGCAGCTGAAGTAAAATACCTGGGACACGTCGTATCAGCAGAAGGGGTCAAAACAGACCCTGAGAAAATTGAAGCCGTGAAAAGCTGGCCAACACCAAGCAACAAGCACCAACTACGAAGTTTTCTGGGTCTGGCAACCTACTATCGAAGATTCGTCAAAGACTTTGCCAAAATAGCCAATTGTCTCCATCAGTTAACCGAGAAAAATGTTTGTAGTTGACAAAATAGCCAATTGTCTCCATGAGTTAACCGAGAAAAATGTTTGTAGTTGACACCGATGCGAGCAACGGCGGTATCGGAGCTGTACTCTCCCAGCAGATCGATGGCGAAGAAAGAGTCTTCTCGTATTACAGTCGAGTTCTTTCAAAAAGTGAGAGGAACTACTGTGTGACCAGGAAGGAGCTATTGGCTATAATAGAGACCACCAAACAGTTCCACAAGTACCTATATGGCCAGAAATTTGTTCTTCGAACGGACCATGCATCACTGAGATGGCTACTTAACTTCGAAAACCCCGAGGGACAAGTTGCAAGATGGATCGAAAGATTGCAGTCATACGACTACGAAATTGTTCATCGGAAGGGCGGAGTTCATGGAAATGCTGACGCCCTATCCCGCCGTCCATGTCCAGCTAACTGCAAGCATTGCCGACGGATTGAGGAAAAAAGGAACCGCTCGTTGATCTGCGATCGATAACGGCGGAATTCGATGAAGGTTGGTCATCGGAGGAGATTCAAAACGCCCAGGTAGCCGATGAAGACATCGGACTATTGCTCGTATGGAAGGAGACGACTGGGTGACCTGAGTGGAAGGACGTTTCAACGAATGGCGCAACCCTGAAAAGCTTTTGGGCACAATGGAACTCCCTTCAGGTGAAGGGTGGCGTACTCAAGCGGAAATGGGAAACGGCGGATGGTAGCTCCTATAGGATGCAAACTATACTACCCAAAAGCCGAATCTACGATGTGATTAAGGAAATGCATGAAGGATCCTCGGGAGGCCACCTTGGTGTTAACAAGAACTTAGAGAAATTGCGGGACAGGTTCTACTGGCTCCACGCTCGAGAAGACGTAGAGGACTGGTGCCGCAGATGCACAATTTGCGCTTCCGTCAAAGGCCCAAAGCGACGACTGAGAGAACAAATGCAAACCTATAACGTGGGGGTACCGTTTGAAAGGATTGCTGTTGACATCGCAGGTCCCTTTCCTGAATCCGAATGGGGAAATCGATATATGCTTGTTGTAGCCAATTATTTCAGCAAGTGGCCTGAGGTCTACCCCATTTCCAACCAGGAAGCAACTACTGTAGCCGAACAGCTAGTGTTAAATTGGGTCAGTAGGTACGGCGTGCCTTGCGAACTACATTCGGATCAAGGCCGAAACTTTGAGTCACTAGTTTTTGGCGAAATGTGCGAGCTGCTCGGAATACGGAAAACGAGGACAACACCGCTGCATCCCCAATCCAATGGTTTGGTCGAACGTTTCAACGGCACGTTCAATAAACACCTGGCCAAGATGGTTGACGAGAACCAAAGGGACTGGGACCGACATATCCCACTATTTTTGATGGCGTACAGAGCTGCCGAACATGCATCGACGGGCCAAGCTCCAGCC